>JALXJV020000011.1:22934960-23534960 GCA_024633595.2 Lepomis macrochirus | reverse complement strand
GAGATACCGCAAATGTGAAGGCTGCTGTTTAGAAGTGTTAATGTAAGGTTACCTAACATACACCATGGAGTTTGCACAGGTTACCCCAACATGTAAGTAATGACACTGCAAAGAGAGAGGTCTGAGAATTCAACCCGGCTGCAAAGGCAACATGCATACATATGCACAAGCATATATCCTGCAAAATGTAACCCAGAGCCCCCATATCCACTTTTCCTTCCCCTTGAATATGAGACGTATTACAGTGTTATTGCCAGTGTGAACACAATGGTGATACAAATGAGCCTGCTAAGAAGACACACTGGTCAGTTAGTTTGACAATACAGAAGAGCCACTACCTCTCTATTGGTGTAATGAAGCAAATATGTTTGAATCAAGTGGAGGGCTATGATGCACAGAAATAAATGAGCCGTTTATTTCGCCTAGGATATGCAGTGTACGTCATCAGAATCATTCTTTTGTAATGGCTGAGAAAAGCTATGGATATGCGCTTTGAAATTCCTTTGTGTGGCAAAAGGTGTGTGGCAGCTTGCTGAAAATAAACTTCCTTGACAGGTAGACCATTTTTACTTTAATCCAAGTACTTTGACATTTTGCTTGCATTCCTCAGAGCCTGAATAGGTAACACAGCTCATGGTTTTACAGATATGGATTGAGGCCAAAGTTAAAAAGTATTTTTTTCCAGTGGAAATCTCAGTTGTAACCACTGAAGGTTAGTGGTTGCGAAAGCTCAAACAAGCTAGTATCTACAAAATCAATCTTAAACTCATCATTACAAAAGCATCTCGTGGTTCTAAGCCTGCATGACATTACAAATAAATAATAGGCCTTGTCTCTATAGGATCATTTTTTTACTGCATAAAAAAATAGGATCATGTTTTTGAGTTCACAAATTGGTCTTGGGCTGCCTGGCAGTGTATTCTATTAAAGAGGTCATATTATGCTTTTTCCCTCTTCTTAATTGAGTTATATATCTTTTTTTGTACATGTATTAGGTTTGCAAATTGAAAAAGCCCACCACAGAGGGAGATACCATCTCCCACAGAAAACACTACTCTGAAATGCCTGAAAACAGCTCGTTTGTAGTCCAGCCTTTTCCCTTTTGATCGCTGTGACAACACAGCAAAGACAGACGACAAAATAGACTAATTTATTGACATTGCTGTTGGCCCTAACAGCATAGTTGAAAATACTGGTTACTGGAGAAAGATACAGTGTTCCTAGCTACCATTGACAAGCTAATTCACTGGCTGGAAAGTTGCACCACCACAGTTTAAGGCAGCCACTGTGAAATCATAGCTTGAGTCCAGCAGCTCCTAACCTGCTGTTCCATGTCACCTGTTCCTGTCCTTTTAAAGTAAAGACCGTAATTGTGTTGAGTTGAAGTTTTACATAGCTTTTTATTATGACATGCCTAGAGACAGTAAATGTGTTTGTACCAAATATGTCTTTATACTTATTAAGTACAGTGCTATTTAAAAGACCTTTTCAAGAAAAACAGGTATTTTAATTTGAAAAGTGTGAGTTGGTAGAAAGTAAGTCAACCAGTTTTCCTACTGTCATTGAAATAGCAAATAGTTTTTGTTTTAATTTTTGTAAAAAGATTTTGTATCATTTTGGCAAAGTCAATTTCTTTGCTTCCCTTTTATTCTGGCCTTTCTTAGTTTTTACTTTTTGTTTTTACATACTGTCGCTCCTTTTTATCTGTGCCTCTATTAAACTCTCCCCCTCCTGCAGGTTCGTTCACTATTTTTGTCATTGGCTCTTTTTGTGTCATCCTGTCTATTTGGCTCACTTTCATTCCCCGTCCCCCCTTTCTTTGCCGTCTCCTGCCTCTCTGTCTGACTCAGAGTAGCTGTGTCTGGTTCTGTGCATTGCATAAGAGTGGGGTTCTATAAATATCTGTAGGGAGTGATCATACAGCTAATATGTGTGATAATTATGGGTGAGGAAAACAGAAAAGCTGGAGCCTCACACCCTGGCACCCTGAGGCAATGACAGATAGAGGAACTTGTGGAAGCGTCTTGTGGTTTTGTTCCAGTGTGCGTCTCTAAAAACCTTTTTAATACAAGACATTTTCTTATTTTCTTACTCCTGCATTACGTATTGCAATTATTTTGATTGATATTGCAATTGGGATATGATTTGTTATACTAGGAAGGATCTGTACCAACAGAGATATTCTGTAGAATATGATGTGTAGGCCATACATCTCTACAGAATAACAATATTTAATTTAAAATGGTATTTTATTTTACACGTCACCTTTAACAAATATTGCGTCTCCTGCGATTTGAAAATTGCAGTAGGCCATATTGCAATTTTGGTTCATTGCTCAGCCCTGTCCCCTACATGCACACACCTACTTATAGGTTTGTGTGTGTCCTTCGCCACAGAGTAACTGTGCCACGACACACTCCTTGCCCAAATGCAATGCCACATGTTGCTGAGCAGCTTGATTCACCCAACAGGAAAAGCCATATACCATAAGCCTGTTTGCTCCGTCAGTCTAAACCACTATATCCTTTAATAGCTGGCCTTTCCTTGCACTGACTTCATAACAGACTTGCTGACCTGTCTGCCTCTGTGTGTGTGTGCGTGCATGTGTGTACAGGTGCTGATGACAATTATAATTCCTGTGGTACCTGTTTCCACCTTAGTCATTTAGTGTTTACTGTTTCATCACAGATAGGAGCATGTCTGTTGTAAGAAAGCTCATAAGATGCTGACATTAAATAATTGTACACTGTATACACTGTATAGATTTGTTGTACCTGGTAAAGTCTACTTGAGTTTAAGACTTGGAAACACACACTTCCTTTCTTCAGAACTTGTCTGTGTAAGTGAGTGACTGACTCTGACTAAAATAGGCTTGAATGAGCTGTTAATGTCTGTGAATGCAGACGTCTCACAATTCAAGGGATGATTACCATAAGCGTTTAATTGCACTGCAGGTGTCTTACTCGGGTAGTTGGTTACATTGGTCCATCGACCTGTTTCTCTCTTTGCATCTCTCTTTCCACCTATGCGCACATACACAGACACACATAGACACACACAGACGCAGCAATCATTTTACATTACCACTGCTTCTGTCATCAGTGTGTCCTCATTATTGCTAACCTCTTTGCGCTGTGGTTGTAAGCATAGGGAGCAGAGGACTGGCCAGGACACTCAAGTTGTCAAAGTTGCTACACAGAATTAGGTCACATACGGGCTGTCATTGTCACATTTCTAGTGAGGGCTGATCATTGTGTGTAGGTTAAAGCAGAAGTTGTAGTCTACTCACGTTTCCTAGTTTTCTCCACTCTATATTATAGTGTTCATTCCTTTTTACAGGCTAGCCAATGAATTCCTGATACAAACACCCAGATACCATTGTTGTACTGTGTTTAGGGCTTGCCACCTAAAGAGGCTTGAGTTGGATATTTTTTTTATATGGATACTGTTAAAAGTGCTACATACTATGAATGGTTCTGGGATATGTAACAGGTCAGGTGGTGATGTAATAGTCTTGTTAATTGGCCAGTGAAAGGTCAAGTCCACACTGAATACAATCTACTACAGCTATATGTGACCTTTGCTCGCTATCAGACTGTTAAAGGGCAAATCTCCATTTAGCCTGGTGTGTCAATACTACATATGAATATCACCTGCCATGTTGTGATCACGTACGGTTTATTAATGATGAATGGTTTGTCTCTTTGAACCATTCCCTAAAATGTGCAAGACTGATGATGTTAAGTAAGTGTGTGTGTGTGTTGGGGAAACATTTTGATGTACGCTGCTGATGACGCTTTATAAAAAAAAAAAAGACTGCTGTGCTGCATTGATTGGAGCACAGCTTTTGCCAAATTGCAAAACCAGATTCCTCCTTGTATATTCACACTCTACATATTGGTTAATTGCATGTTCAGCCTGTCTTGATTAGACTTTAATTAGTGCCACTTAGACTGCAATATCTTGTAAACAGGCAAAGGCAAAACAGGGAAGTGCATGCTAAATGTGCCACGCTGTCTAGGAGTCACTTCATAGCCCAGTCCCATTTCCCCTACGTAATTGACAGCTTTACACTAAAACATTGAATATGCTGGAAGATGACTCCAGTGGAAAATATATAGTGATGCTGATTCTGCAGCTCTCTCTCTCTCTCTGGCCCTCACCCCCTCCCCTTTATCTTTACAGTTACAATTTATCATGTTTCTCTTAAAATTTCAGCTCCTCTTCTGATGTGATAAATCTTCCATATTGGCTGTTACGTTTCTTCACTTAAACCACTAATGTCATTTTTCAAATTTGCATTGGTCTTCCCTGACTCCTGCTGCCTTCCAGACAAAATCACAAGCTACAAAAATTAGTAAAGTAAAATTAATGGACTGAAGGTTGTATTTGGGTGACACCAGTGATAGAAACAGAGTCCAGTAGAAATGGGTGGCAAAAATATAATCTTAACAAACATAGGTACATTTCCAAAGTGAATTGCCACGTCACTATAATGACCTTTTACATTGGTGACGCATCCTAGTTGTAACTTGCAAGTCAGTGTCAGTGAGTCAGAAATTAGAAAAGATGACGGTCATAGCTTCCCTGTTTCCTGTCAAAAATACCATATATATCTTATAAGAAATGACCCAATCATTTGTATTATTAGATGCAGGGTTTTGTAAAAAAGGCGGTACAATCTCACACTGTCACCACTCTCACTGGGCTGTCATCTGCTAAGAGCATGCCATCTGGCTGTCATTATTCACAGAGATAAGGCTATACCATGCTGCTGACAGAGCACACTCGTCAACTTCCTGTCCAATGGAGCAACAGCGCATACTTGCTTCACTCAGGGCCGGAAAACCAGTCTTCATCACCATGGAGACAAACAGGAAGTTGTGGTGTGAAATTTGTCTGCAAGTTTGATAGCTGCAGGAAGATAGATATACTACAGGCATCAGATTGAACAAACCATAGGAGCTACATTATGCAAGACAGAAATTATCTAGACAAGAGCCTAGCAGATAACAGACGAGTACTACAAGTTATTTAATGTGGATTCCAAGGGAGTGTCAGGTTGGTATACTGCAATAGCTCCATGCAGGCACATGCAAAAACATTTAGCACCATGGCAATGCCTTGTTAAATATCAGTGCTGTTCCTGCTATCCACACCAACAATTGGTACATAACAGTGACTGTCAAAAGCTCGATTTGTGAAAATAGACTAGACAGTCATTCTCACAGAGTCTCACTCATTCTTTCGTTACAGTTTTTTTTTTAGCATCGCATGAATTTAATTGCAGGAACAGGAGCATTTTCTACGAAAACAGTAACAATATATGCATGGGTGCAGAAGTGGAGTTTGGGGATATTTCAAACTGATGCAGATTGTTTTCTAAGGCTATTCGAGATACAGCTTTTTATCTAACAGATATTCTCACCCCATTTTTATGTGTGCATTCATGCGTGTCAATCATTTTTATTGCTGTGACTTTCATTTACATTCAGTACACTAATGTCCTCACAAATGTGTGCTTGGTAAGATCAGGCATTGTCTCTGCCCTTGTGTATAACACAGCTTTGTTGATAAGGCGACGTCTCCCCACTGGGTACCCAGCATCCAGCTGTGCTATAGCATCACTGTGACGTCTGTGCCTGTCACACCAGGGCGCTGAAACATACTCGGATATGGCATCTGTGGACTTGGATCCTCTGCTTGCTCTGTCTCTTTAATGCCCTCCTTTCCATATTTTTTTTCTCATGCTGTCTTCTCTTTTCAGATATCCTTCCTTCCTTTTTTCAGATGAAATTTTTTTTCTCTACATCTCAAAGGTTTCCTTCCTAAAAAACTGTTAATCTATCTTCTGCAATTGATCCTCACTCTTTCATTGTTCTCATCCTTCATCTTTTTCTTTTCCTTTCCTTATAAAGCTAACCATAATCCTAGAGGATATTTTAAGTGCAGGGATATACAGTTTGAATTGTAACGCACACCTCTAGTAACAAAGACATTGTTAGTGCTGTATGAAAAGTTAAAGTAAAGCGCTTTTCTTGAAATGCTACTATGCTCAATTTTGTTGAGCTGGTTAAAGTTGAAACAGTGTACAGAGGAAGACCTTTGCCCATGACTGGACAAGCTTTAGCAGACTTCAGCATTAAGATTTGTTTTACATTTGACCAGCCAAGCCAGTCAGTCAAAGTTCTTTTCTTTTTTTAACCCTTCATTGACAAGTCCTCAAACAGATTGAAAAATGTGACGTAGTGTGAATGTAAGCTTTACTACTTACAGCATTTATAGTGGCTTAGTCTGGTATATCTTTTTCCAACCCACAGGCTTCTTGCTGCCAGGTCCTGTCTTTAGTGTGTTAAATTGTTTGTGCTTTCACAAGTGATCAAATCCATTTTACTTGGAAGTTGCCAACAGTGACTACAGTACAGGATTAATATTACTTTTGACGAAGACATAGGGCTGGGCAGTAAAATAATAATAGTAATCGGGATCTAATTTTCTTCAATAACAATATAACAAATGATCAGTAAATGTTCAATAAGTGTTTGATCTAATTAATTTGAATCACAAATGAATCAGGAATTATTTTTTATTAAGATATTTATTTTGGTGAGGAAAAAGGGACTGAAATTAAAACTAAAAATTTTACTTGTGCATTTGTTGAAAAAAGATTTTATAATAGTTTTGAATGTTGTACCTCAGATTGGTTAAGTTAACTGTTTGCATCAAATGTTTGTTCTGACCATAAATAATAGTTTAAAATCCCAATCATCTGGGCTCTTAAACTCACGCTCAGAAGCACACATCAGACTGACATTTATTGTGATAATTATCTAAATGATAAGAAATTTTTTATCATATCATTTTCGGGCATACCACCCAGCCCTATGAAGTCACTATCCCCTCGATTATTAGGGTCAAACAGACTATTAATGTTGCTAATTTTCACAATTTCTTTAGTAATTATATATCTGAGCTATAGCTCTGCTGCTGTCAACGTCCTGAGTACCATCTGATCTACCTGGTTACAAAAATTAAATTAGTCAGAGTGGACCAGTTGCGAAGCAGTAAGGCATAAATTACACACTTGACCATTGAGAGAGAGTTTAGACCAGAAGCTGTCTAAACTAGAAGGGAACTACTCAGATCTCTGACTGGGCAGTTTATTTACTCAAGTCAATGTCTTGCAGACTATTTGGCAATCCTTAATGATATAACTCTACTTCTAAATGCAAAAATTGGGCCACAGGTAAATGCTAATTTGAGAGGCCATGGGCTCAAGTAGGTCAGCCTGTTAATCATAGTCAGTCAGTAGTACACGCTGGCTGTACTCGTCCAGTTTAAAGCCTTAACCATGCAGCAAATTGATATTGCTCTGAAACAAAATCATAAGCATTAATATCATGAACATTTTAAGGCATGTTCTCTTAAAAAGCACCCTTCCTAATGTATGCCAAATGCTTTCATGGGTCAGTCAATCATGCTGAGGCTATTCTCTGCACCATCTGCTGTAATACTCCTGCAGCATTACACGGCCATAGTCAATCCCCAGTGGTAAAAAATATTTCTCTAAGGCAGCTGCTGGAATTGTGATATGCCACCCCCTCTCGTCTGTTCGCACAACCCTAGCTCTGAGCATTGTAAAGCGTAAAGTGTATTTGTGACTGTGCTGTAGAGGAACACACACGTTTCATGATTAATGGTTATTGGTTTCATGGTTATTGTCTATTGAAGTTTGAGTTTATCCATTGTACCTACATTACAAGTGTGCATGGTGGAATGACCAGGTTATTAATAGATTCACACAACCTGCCAGCACCCTGCCTGCAGCCAACAACAAAGACGCAAGCATGCATGCGCGTGTGCACACACACACACACACACACTCTTCATATTTGTATCAAGCTGTGCCTGAGTCATAAGAAATGCCAGGTGACAGGTCTGTGTGTTACAGCAGTGTGACGCATGGCCAGCTCCAAATGGAAACTCGTGCAGTGTACCTTATGTGTTTGATATCCCGCTGTTTATTTAGTGTGTACAAGGTTTATTGAAGCGTTCTGTAATGTAGCATTTTGTTGGATCACTCACAATCATTTAAGTGTTAAATAGTCCACCTCATCCGATAGGCCACAATGTCTCGTTTAATTGTAGTCATACGTAAGACTCAAATAATTTTAAACACACTATGAAAAGGCAAAGCAAACTTGAGTGGTTCTTTCAGTCAAAACTTTTATAACACTGCACTTGATTCCCCTGAGTTGTTTGCGTTTTTCTGAAAAGAGAGTAAGATGTGAGCATTGAAAAAATGCAGTTCAACTAACACATAGAGAGAAATGTGATCACATAACAAGAGAGGCGATTATCTGCTTTTGAGTCATAAATACACTCAAACTAGAAGATTAGAAAACGGCAGTGTATCACAAGTGCAGGATATTAAGAATATCTTTCTTGCAGGAGCAACCCTAACTTTCATACTATACTTACATGTCATCTCTTGCTCTCTCTCTCCCCTTCTCTCTGTCTCTCCTTCTCTTTCTCTCTCTCTGTCTCTCTCGCAACATTCCCACTCTCCTTTCTCCTCCAACTGCTACATCGTCCTGAAAATCTAATCTGTAAACTGCTCACAACACCAGGTGTTCTGTGCATAAGATCAGTATTGATTGATGGCCCTGTCCGAACTATTTGCCTGAATCATGAATTAGTGTTCATAACTTGTCATCAACATTTTAAGATGGAAGCTTACCCTTGTGCCTGTTATGGCACACCACAATTTACTCAGTTATCTGAGATGGTTAACAGGAATAGAGGGTATGCGCATGATGTCACAGAACGCAGTTACACTCTGGAGCTGGACCGTTGGTTCTTTGGTAAGCAGTTAGGATCACTGTTGAGTCCGACTGCCTTTAATTTGAGCAAATAATCACTTGTTTCACTCCCAGTTTGCTAAACGTAGCCATGGTAACAGAGGTTTTGCCACTCAGTCCAGTGTGTTCCGGAAGGGGAAGTGACATCAACGCATATCTTCTATACCAGAACCGTGTGTGTGTGTACTTTCTGTTACCATGAATGTCTATTCAGAGGCAGAATATAGTCATGTGAGCCTTAATGTGAAGTTATGACGTGAACGCTGCTCTTTGCACCAGTCCTCAGAATGATACCTTCATTGGGTTGGATAATATTGTGAAAAGGTTACATACATTGAGTTGTGATGCCTCACATAAAGTAAATGTTCTGTGTCCTTTCGGTGTTGATCCCACTGATCACCACATTATTGTTATCAGTGGTAATGATCAATGGTATTTGTCAAGGTTTTGTCTATATTCCCTCTGTGTGGCACATTTTTCATCCCTCATTATCCCAAGCAGGCCTCAACTATAATGACTCCCTGATTGCACAGGGCAACTAAATCTTTTACTCTAGCAACTCACTTGATTGGGCAAGTGGTAAAAATATTATTTAACATAGTTTTGGTGTAATCACGCTGCAAACTCTCCCCCGTTTCTGTGATTGTGCTGCACTCCTACACACACACACACAACACACACACACACACACACACACACATAAAGCAAAGACAGCTGACAACAGAGCAGAGAGGCCACAGTACTGGAGTACAAAATTATCAATACACCTGTTGAACAAGTGTAAACACATAGAAAGTGATATTTCAATCTACCTCTGTCCACAGTCTCTCATTTTCTATGTTTTACAAAAGCACAGCACGCTAGCTCGGCTTATAGTGAATTGTTATAAACGAGCTAAAATGAAAGCTGTCTGTTTGTCGTCTAGCTGTTTATCTTAGTTTTCCATGTATCTTAACATTTGGCAAATTCTTGTCAACTTTGCTGTTGACTGAGACAAACCAGTGGCTCCTCTCTCTACCAGCAGTACCTGCAGGCAGTGATTCACATCAGTAGCAGAGGGAGGAGGGGGAGGACAGGAGGAAGAACTGATACTGACTGAGTTCTTCATTCTGTGTAAACTTCATTCAGTATTTTGATGCCAGGAATAATATTTATTTAATTGACATTTTAGGTTTGTTTCCAATGAAATATTACAGAGCGTATTTGCTTTTTTAAACTTTGCTATTGCTAGAAAAAACATAGTTATTTTTTAAAATATTACATTCTAATCCTGTTCTGAATCTATAACTTTTTAAATATATTTTTAAAAAGCAGTTATTTAATGATGAAAAAACATTGAGTATTAAAAAACCAAACTAATAAGGAGTATCAAAATGATTGGGACCACAGTTGATAAAATCCTAACATTACCCATCCGTACAAATTTATGATAATTTATCACTCACCCACAGATAATGTACTGTAAGTTCTCAGTAAATTACATGATAATTTGGTTAGCCAGCTCACAACGATGTTTATCAATTTGATGCTCTGACTTAACGAGGCGTGACAGTTTTTTAATGAGGCATGAGAGTGCGCCTGCGCAAGCCTGGAGAATGACGTATGACTTATGGAATTACTATAGTCATACATCACCACTCTGTTTTAACAACTAAGCAATTTTTGCAACTTTCAGCACAAAATTGAGCTATTTCTCAAAAAATGTTTGGCGAACTATGTGGTTAATCAACATTGTAAGGAAATATGAAATATCATAGAAATGTCAAAATACACTGGAGGGGGCTTTAAACATGACAATTAACTTTAGTCCCGTTGTTATTTGATAACCACTAAGACATAAAACAATTTCTATAGGGGCATGTAGATTTCTGATCCACTTACCCGACCAGGCAAAAAACCTAACACAACGTTGAACCCTTGGCTTGGCTTTTAAATTTCTAACCTCTAGTATTTCTACAGGACATGTGATTTCACTTACATATATACATCACTGATCTCCCTCTCTCTCTTGGTTTTTTTCCTTCCCAGATAAATGAGTTAAGCCATGTTCAGATTCCCATCATGCTCATGCCAGATGACTTCAAGGCCTATTCTAAGATCAAAGTGGACAACCACCTCTTCAACAAGTAAGGTCTTTTTAAGTATATTATGTTGTTGTTTTTAATTCACAAAGTTATTTTATAATTCTTCTTTATGATGTATCGCAGCTTATAAACTGTTACTTGTGCTTTCTGATTTTTGCAAACAGGGAGAACATGCCCAGCCATTTCAAATTTAAGGAATACTGCCCTCTGGTGTTTCGAAACCTCAGAGAGAGGTTTGGCATTGATGATCAGGACTTCTTGGTAAGAAAATGCTAGCAAAATTACTTCCAATTCTGGGACATATACCTGTTTCTATGTTTTTACGAATGTTTCTTTTTAGTACTGGGTTAGTCTGACTGGCCACATAAGGGAGCACACACATAAGGGAGTGCTAGCTACTACAGACATTTGGGTCAATTTACAGGCAATACTTTATCTTTAAATGTATTTGAATCTTGTGTATTTTGTAAATGTAATCACTTGGTGCTACAAGCATACTGAAAGAAATTTTTAAATAATAAACTGTCTCTTTATTGTACTTTTTCCTTTCCCTCTTTTGTTTCACCCCACACCTTGTCTTCCTTTATTTTTCACAAATCTCCATCCCCAGTGCAGGCAATGACTTGGCAGTATTTGGAGGTCATTTTGTCCCAGCTCGATGCAGCTGTCCTCACATGTTTACATTGGGGTTCGGGTGGCTGCAGCGAGTGGGCAGTTGGGGGTGTTAAGACACTGGCCAGTGCAAAGGAATGCCATGGGATTCTCAAAATTAAACTACTTTCCTACATGAAGCACCGCATTGTGGTCAAAAATGTTTATTGGCTTATAATTTTTTACCCTTTCTCTATAACCAGCCTGTTGGAATTATTTTTAATAACATAGGTAATATTCCTCATTACAGCCAATGGATACCACCAGCTTCAGGCTTGCTGTTTTGTTAAGCAGCAGTAACCATTTGTTTTAATGAGCAAAGCTAGCAGTATTAAATTAAGTTTTGGGGGGGTAACTGAAGCGCAAACAGATTAATCTTTTTTCCCCACATTATGATGGATAAATGGTGGAGAAAATGGTTAACTAAAACAAAAACATTAGGTAATTACTTTGAAAGCTTTTCATCTATGCCAGCCTAAGGCAAAAAGGCCTCTTAAACATTTTCAACCTGTGACACAAACCACTTCCACGAAACACCCCACAGTGTCCATGCTTTTTAGGGACCTCCAGAACAAGACCATTTTAGGTCTAAACACAGGAGACAGAAATGCTGCATAAAAGTTGTTACAGGTTGCATCTTAAAGGTTAGTCCTCACTTTGCTGTACAAGCAAGAGATGCTATGACGAAGAGGGGAGATTGAGCTGAGGGCAGTGGACATGAGGAATTCTTGGAGAATGAGGCATTAAGCCAGGGATGTTGGATCATGTTACTTTTGAGCTTTAAAGTCTGGGCAGCAGCTGTGTGTGTTCTGTGTGTAGGTTTGGACAGTCAGCAGGCGTAGGGGTCAGAACCCCACATGTTTAGACTGGAGTGTGGGAGGTGGTCAGACAACAAGAACGTAGATGCAAGACATGTTGTATTGTGGGATCTGTTCACATACACTAGAGGAGAAGCTATAGTTTCACCACCAGTTATTGAATCACAAGATGTACTTAAATAGCAGGCCCTCTGAGGGCAGTGCAAAGAATGCACATGCAAGGGTTGTCAAAACGTTAAGATGACAAGCTTATCATATCTCGGTGTGTTACATCCTGATCAACATGATCATGAATTTTTTGTTTCCGTCTTTGCTTGGTGTGTTTGCAGAACTCTCTGACACGCAGCGCTCCCATGAACAGTGAGGCCCAGGGACGGAGTGGGGCCCGCTTCCATACCTCTTACGACAAACGCTATGTTGTCAAGACTATCAGCAGTGAGGATGTGGCTGAGATGCATAACATTCTAAAGAAATACCATCAGGTGATAACTGACCTGTCTTACTACAACCCTTTCCTGAAACAAACACTAATCTCCCAAGGGGACTGCAGAACTTCAGAGATACCGTCTTTATCTCTTTTTGATAAACACAGGCCTACATCACATAGAGGTCATGCACTGTTTCGCCCTGTGGCGTAGTAACAACATTCATGATGCAATTTTAGCTTTTGCTCTAGCTATTGATTTAAAATTGATCAAAAAAAGTGTCAGGGTACAGATTTTTACGATTTCCCAGCACAGCTGTTGCAGTCCTGTTGTCTGTTTATTACCTTACATTTGATCAGAGTGACACTGAGTTATAAAGGGATCATGCTGTGTTTTATGAAACTTTCTTTCTCTGTTTCTTACAGTTTCCCCTCTAACACAGGCACTAAGCATGCATTGTGATTATAAAAGTGTCGTGAATTGATATTCCTCCCTCTTTTGGCAGTTCATCGTGGAGTGCCATGGCAACACGCTGCTGCCTCAGTTTCTGGGGATTTACCGACTCACCGTGGATGGAGATGAGACCTACATGATTGTCACACGCAATGTCTTCTCTCACCGCCTTTCTGTTTACAAAAAATATGATCTGAAGGTAGGTGATCAGCATGAATACTAGAAGGTGATATGTAAATCTGATCCATAGTTGCACTTCAGCAATCCCTTGTTGCCAATCATTTTTCACAGATCATATGAGCATTTGGTTCAAAAATAAAAATAATGTAAATTTGAGTGGGTTTCTTTCCCCACAAGACAAGTCTGTTTGTAGTCCGGCATATAAAAAACCATCTGTGTTTAAGAAAAAAGCCATTTCTACAGGGTAATAAGTGATTTAAAACAGGGTTCAAAGCCTCAGGTAAACCTGTCTCAGAGGAGAAAGTTTTAAGTCGTTTTAAGCCATTGTGCCTAATGGGGTGATCTGCTATGTTCAGACATGCACAAGGGTTATAAGTATCTGCACGAATGAGTGGAAGTAGGGTAGTGATGGAAAGGCCAAAGCAAGACTTTACAATGTTTCCAGTAACAAGATGGAGACTTATTTCCTTTTCTTTTGTTTCTAGGGTTCCACTGTGGCAAGAGAGGCTAGTGACAAGGAGAAGGTACAGTCACCTGTCGTGAGCCAGGATCCACTGTAAAACATACCCACACAGGTTTATACATTGGCACAGGCAGGACCTCTTAGCCTTTCAATTTTAACCGCTTTAAAGAGACAGTAACAATAATCTAAACTCAGAGTGCTACAATTTAAAAGCAAAGTACGAATGTATCAAAACAACAGAAACATGAAGATACAAACCCATCAAAAGAAACACAACAGTTAACACCGCCAGCATGTTTTTAAAGTGCTTGTAAGTGTATCGATCCACACTGACACCACATTGTTGCATGCGAATACCATTTTATTATGATCCAAGAGCTCCCTTTTTAATGTTGTGAAGGAAATAAAACTTATTAATCAGTGAACATAAATAATGCCCATTTTCTTTATGTATTACTTTTCTTGTAGCTCACTCAAAAATTACCTTTGTCCACGGAACAGACCGCTGTCCTTCCAGCACATCAGGAGGTGCGTTGCTGAAAGGACAGTTGGTTCTGATGACAGTGCAGGTCGGAGTCAGTGTGGATTGAACAGATGGACACTTCCATAGCACTTGAGCACCGCTGACGTCTTAATTCTGGTTCAGTTTTTATGTAACGAACAAGGGCAATTAAAAAGTGTTGAGAAACTTTTCTTTTTTTTACAAACACATAAAACCTAGAATGGTTTCTTTTTGAAGTAATTTAAACAGTGATGTCATGTACTGAAAATGAGTCAGTTATTCTGATTGAACTCCATGTCCATTAAAAGCCATGTGGATAGTTAGAGAATGAGAGGGAGAACAAACTGTTTCCAGCAGTCTCAATAACTGACACAGCTTCAAACAATTCCAGCTTTACTGTCATCATCCAAATGGCCCAACGATCACAACTGTGGTGTCGGGCTTTTGTTTCCCTTTGGGAGGGGATGACAGTAGCAAATATCCATCTCCTTCAGTTAGCACCTACTCCATCACCCCGTTCCCTTTCTATACCCTGCACGCTATTTGTGTCTCTTTAATTTGCTTCATACCCTCTAACCTCTCTTCTGCTGTTCCATCAGTTCCCTTGCTTGCTGTCTGTGTGTGAAAGATTGAGGTGTGTGTGTGCGTGTGAGAAAGATTGAGGCGTGCGTGTGTGTGTGTGTGTGTCACTGTGTGTGTGTTGGGTATAGAGTTTTATTCAATCAAATGTCTCGAGTAATTCTGTGTATGATGTGTATGTGTATTTGTTTTCTATGTAGCTGTGTATCTGACTGGGCGGTGTGTGTGTGTGTGTGTATGTGTGTATGAGCAGTATATGTGAGCAAGTGATTTAGTGTGACTGATAGTGATTGAAGCTTTGCTGTTTGTGTGAGATTGGCTATTTTGAGTTTTTGGCTCTTGGCTGCTTGGACAGAGTCACCGGTCAAAAATGAATTGTGTCACTGAAATTGCAAAGGACCTGATGTGTCACTGCTTCCAGTTAAAATTGTTTTAGCTACCTATTAGAATGGATATAAGATATAGCTATATATAAGCAATATATATATTCATAAATAAAAGGCCTTGACCTTTCAAGTGATGGAAGTTTCTGACATTGTCCTAGGGCACTGTGACTTTGGAGAGCTGTTCAGCAATATTGGAAGGGGATAGTTGTCCATAGGGATTTTTTTTTTCATTGCATGTCTCGACATGTTGCTCAGCAAAGGTCTGTCTGACAAATGAAAAGGATTTTTATATGAGAGCGTCACAGTTTTGACCCAGAGGGGTTTGAACTTTCCACCAGGGTTTTACAGAGGCTTAATCGTGAGGCACCATGCAGTGAGGCATGGAGGACCTCAGGGAATCCCCAAACTAAATATAGACTCCTGTAAATGGAAGAAGAAACAAAACGTTATTGGGGTTTAAACAGATGAGTGGAAAAACAAAGTAGCTGATTTGACACATGTGAGCCTACTGTGTGACCTCTTTTTGTCTGCAGCTCAGCTGTGTGTGTGAAACACCATTTACAGTCTAGCGACAGAGATTAAGAAGCAGCAGGATCCATTTTTGCGAAGCTAACACGAATGAAGATGTTATTGTCCATCACTGACTCTTAACTCACACATGATTACAAGTTGATACTGTTAGTCTTTTGGGAATCCTGTGGTTGTCTTACCTTTCAGTGAAATTTAGTTAATACAGTAAACATTATACATATGTGTTGTCACCATAGCCATTCACTGCAAAATACAGTACATGATTGATCACACATACTTTTGGATGTCACCACATGTTCATACCCTACTTCAAACAGGACACAACTAAAGCTCAGACACGGACAAGGATCTGACAAGACCCCTGCTGGTTAATCCAAGTGAAACGCCTTTGTACATACACACATACAGACATGCTTAAATTAACCCACACTTAGTGTTCTTGGTGGCTTTGATTAATAAGTTTACTTCAAATAATTCTTCTGTATTTGAAGTCCAGTATGTTAACACTATACACTTAACACTAGTTCACACTGTGAGCTCTCATACACACTGCAGTTGGTCAGGAAAACAAAGAAGAGGGTGCATCATGCCAAACAAAAGAGGAAAATCGTGGGGGTTTTTTCAGCAGGTACAGTGTGTGGGTGCCAACCAATATTGCTTCACACACACACAAACAACAAGCATGGCAGGGTTCTCTTCTGACTGCATGACCGCCTCCCTTTCATGCATGCATCTGCATGTTTTATAAAATTGTTTTTCTACATCTTTTTTGAAGTTACGTTACTTCTAACACATTCCGATGTGTATGAACACAAGCCCCATTCTGTTGTACATTGTGGACATGTTCTGTTTTTCTTTTCATAAAATACATTGTAGCTGCTGTCTCAGGGTGTTGGCTATCAAACAGCAGCAATTGGCTTTTTGACACATTTTATGTACAGCATTTTACCAAGCAGATGTTCAGTGGGTTTACAGGTTTTTCTGTTCTAGACTAGAGTCCAAATTAGGTACATTTGGTCTTACGTATGACCATCAAATCATACTGGTTATTTGTGGTTAAGCTCAACAAACCCACAATTTAGCAAACACCAGTAGAGGTGATTTTTGTGATCGTAGCATTTGTTATGTGACCTGGAAAATATAGAGGTTGTGTTTGTATGTTATTAGATTGCTACTGGTTCTTGGTTTGTGGAATACCACCAGTCTCCACTAGGTCTCTGCTAAGTAGCCATCTGCTACAGTTGTTTGTGTTTTTGTTTAAGCTCCTCTCTGGCCTCACACCAGCACTGACCAGCATGGCTATAATGTGTCGGTATGACTGAGTGTGAACCTGCCTTGATGTTTTATCAGTAGCCCCTTATCCAGCCATCATAAACCCTTAGAAATAGTACCACACCTGAATAGATGTTTGGCAGAATTCAGTTTCATAGAAAGCCAGTTAGTTTGCAGTTGTGTCCTTGCTCTTTGTAGTTCCAGCTCCTGGCCTCCTTAGGGTAGTGCTGCCAGGCTACTTCATTTCTTCACCAGGCGTCAAAGTGTAGGCAGACCAGAGTCATGCGTGCATACATAGAATATACCTCCTGAAGATTTAACACATAGAAATAATTATTAGGGACAGTCTAAAATCCAGTTGATTAATGAAACTAATAGCATGGAAATAACTGCAAAAATAATTACACTTTTAAGACATCTAAGAATTCTAAACCTATGAACTGGTCGTATGGACCTTTTGCGTTGATGCCCTTTCCAACCCTCTACCAATTTTAAAAAAACAATTGTGTTCTGTTACATTTTAAACACTTTGCCTTTACTTCCAACTTCCTTCCTCCCTTCCTCTCTCCTTTCTTCTCTCCTCTCCTCCACCCCTACCGTCCCTCCCTCGCTCCCCCTTTTCTAGCAGCCGCCCCCACCAGAGGACGTGCCCCCGCGGCCCAAATCTGGTAACGTTCAGCAAAGGCTGCAAACACTGCGGATTGCCACGCGCTTTTACTGCGCCATGAAACACGTAAGAGATGTAAGAGAACCAGGGCTCATATACCAGGCATGATCTATTAAACCAATCTTTTTTTCTTTTTTTTTTTTATACGACCGAGCATTTTCGTTTCCTCGTCTTCTCCAAGCTGATACACTGTTATTTAAAGGCCATATTTTGCACCCTTTCCATCCATTTACAGTCACCCTTTACTCAACTTGTCAACAACGTCTGCTTTGCCAGACAGTTTGTTTTTGTTCCCACCATTCACTCAATGGCACCAACATGTATCTGAAACACTGGAGAGCATGAAGTGGAAGAGTATGGTGGTGGCGTGAATGGGAAGGACACACTGCGTGGTCCAAAAAATCAGGAACTAGAGATAGAAAGACAAAGTACATACTTGTTACATTGCTGGACAGATGATTTATTTATTTCAGTTTATGATTTATTTATTTATTTCAGCTTGTTGATATTTTTATTCCAAAGTATCGACTGAAACTAACTAGTGAATTCCACAAACCTTTACTTTGTTCTGCGCTACAAATTAGCGGGTTACATTAACCTACCTCTGTACGCTAACCACAGCAGTGTAAAAAACAGAGTACACATTTTGATTTGTCTTCTAAATCTGTGAAGAATAGTTTCTGAAGAGCTAAAGGCAAGATGTAATATAGCCTGTGATGAGGAGAAACTGCTTTTTAAATATCCACAGACTTCTGAGATAATAAATGTTTTATGAGCAGTCAGTATTGTAGGCATATTGAGTATGGCAATTACCCGTGTCTGTGTGCTTTGTTTGTTTTTTTTTAGTTTCGGGGGGGACTCTTTGTTTCCAAAAAAAATAGTCTAGCATTCGACCGCCAAAATGTTTTTTTTTTACATGCTGTGTTTTTATAGAGGCTGCACAAATTTTGTTATTGAAGGGAACATTTGACAAAACCATTTAGGTTGAACTATTCGAAGCACATTTGTTTATGCACAGCTTATATACTCCAAAGCTGCACAGTTAATTATGCTTACGTGATGTACACATCTTATACTGTGCTAGACAAACACATGAAGTGCTTGGTTCATGTGACCTTACATGTAGTCAGTATGAATCTTCTGTTTTGCTTGTTACAGTCAGAGCTCATAATTTGCAAACTGATTATCACTGATTACTCTACACCGGAGATCATCAGTAGGAATATAAGTGGGTACAGAGGGTAGCATACCACACATCCTACAGAAAGGCATAGCTTTATCCCTCTGAGACAGAAAGACATTAATGTTGTCAAAGGCGAAGATTCATTTTCCAATTAGCTGACGGGAGACCGAAAATAAATGAGATTCATTTTATGAGGTCAGGGAGAAATTCACCTATCACACAGCTTTAAAAGGCTCATCGACAACCCACCCTTTCTTTCTGCCTCTAATGTATCTTTCTGTTTTTCTACTTACAACCTCAACATAGTGCCAAGAGTCACATTTCATTGCTGCCGGTGTAACAGAGAAAATCAGTAGCAGGCAAACTGATAGAATCCTATGCATGGGAGAAAGCAGAAGATGTAATGAACTGGATAGAAAGACTGAGGATGTATGGCGTGGAAATAAAAGGCAGTTGAAAATGAAAGCGTAGAAAGATGGATGGATGTAAGAGCTGAGGTGTCTGTTTAGATGACAGGCCTGCAAAGTCTTTCAGGTTATGTTCACTCTGCAGTCAGCCTTATGTTGCGTCCTCATTTACTTTTTATGTGGCATCTCTATATTCGGTCTTGCAGGTTGTACATCCCATATTTATTGCAAATTGGAGGTCTATGTCTGAATATATATGTGCTCAAATGTCCTATTTTGTGATATGTATTCCTGTCTTCATCTGTGTAAAGGTGTAATCTGTATGTGTGTGTGTCCGTGTGCGCTGTCCAAGCTCATTCTAGTGCTACAAAAGTGCTGTTGTGTTGCTGCTCTTCTCCTGCTGCCATAGAAACAATGTTGTAGTGAAACTGCTGCTGCTGCCCTGTTACCACATTTCCTGCTCTCTTTTTCCTCAGTGACTCAGAACTAGGCCCCCGTCCCAACTCATATTACACCTCCTCCCCCTACAGGCTGCTGGTAGTTCTGCAGCAGTCTGGTGAAGAGAAAAATGAACCGAAGTAGATAGATTCACCTAAATAGGAAACTTCCTTCATTCTCCTTGTAGGATGAATAGCGGGAGTCCGTCACACAGTATGCATGCTTTAGGTTTATAAGGAAAAAACTTCTGCAAACTACTATCTGGTTTCTGAGAAACATCTTACATGACCCAAGTTTGTATAATTTGTCTCAGGGAGGGATATAGTCTGTCATCAGACTAATAAGAAGGGGATGCTTTTCGGAGACCAGCCCAGTGCCACAAAGGACGTTTCATAGCTTTGAGTTGGGCGTCCTTTTTATTTTATGACACAAAGTGTATGGATCTACCAGATGCATTTGAAAAGCTGTCAAAACGTCTGTGCAATGTGCCACAAAAAATACAGACTGTCCTGTGTTTTGTGGTTCTGAGAAGGAAATCCATTTCATTGTAAACAAAATGGAAAATAAGCAAATTGGTGCATCAGATGGATCTGTGCCCTGCTGTGAGCATGCTGCATGTACTGTTTTTACACAGTCAAATCTTTTAGCTTGAAAGGAGGTCAGCCTTGGTTTGGACAATTCTGTGTACTTTGTTGGCCAACTCATTTAATCAGAAATATATATATATTTATATATGTTGTATTTTGCTGAATCAGCAAGCTTATCTGACAAACCACAGGCTCACAGCCTCATCTGTGTCAACGGGGTATTTCAACATGCAGGATTGTCTTGTCGGGCGTTTAAACACGCAGTTGACATGACTCATTTGTAAGATTAGAGTGATTCTCATGCATTTTGAAACATCCCTTAATTCTTATGGTTGAACAGGACAGATATATGCTATCTTTCAGTTCCGTGCACAGTTTATGAAATTGTTAATGTTTTCAAATGTTCTGGGGGAAAAGGATGAAGAACACTGATGCTGGTGTTACTGCTTTTAGTAAAATATTTATTATATATATTAAAATAACTTTCTGTTAAATATCTCAAACAATATTGAAATATAATTATTGATTCTAACTTTGTACAATTGGGTGAATGAATATTTATGGACACTTGGTTGTCTTCTTGATGTGAGCACCAGGATTCTGTCACGTTTTTGCCCAGGTCTGCCGCCTACAGTGCCATGCATCCCAGGTTTGAACCGTGTACTGTTGTGGTTTTGACTGTTGTTTATGTGGTCGCTAATTTCCAATACTAATGGGCAGGCGAAGGAGCTGCCCACCTACAAGGACAATGACTTCATCAATGATGGGCAGAAGATCTACATCGACGGGGAGAACAAGAAGATGTTCTTGGAGAAGCTCAGGAAAGATGTGGAGGTATGTGTTTACAGTTAGAAATGCCAGAAAGTCTAGGCTTTTCTGTTGGAGAAAAAAGCCCAACCTTCCCTCAATGTCACCCATTTCTGTCTGTACTAATATGTTTCCTCTTTCTCTGGCTCCACTCTTGCAACCTGCCACTCCTCCCTACTGTTTTGTCCCTCCTCCTTAAACACTCATGCTCCTCCCATTTCTTCACCTTCTTTTTATTTCCTCTACCGTCCAACCTTCCTCCAATCGTCCCTCAGTTCTTGGCCCAGCTGAAGCTCATGGACTACAGTCTGCTGGTGGGCATCCACGATGTGGAGCGGGCCGAGCAGGAAGAGGTGGAGAGCGAGGACAATGAGGCCGAGGAGGAAGGAGAGAGCGACGGAGGGGGCATTGGAACACCCCCTGACAGTCCCAGCAACACCCTGGACAGCAACAAGCCCCTGTCACCTGGAGAGTTTGATCCCGCCATTGACGTCTACGCCATCAAAAGCAATGATAGTGAGTAGTCCAATGCGTGTGTTTTTTTATAATACGATGTTAAATCCAACTTTTGAAAGGTGAGGGTTGTATTGAACAGCTAAATGATAAAAACAGTACTTAGAGCTCCCTCTACTGGGTATTAAAGTACTGCAGTTTGTCTTATTTAACAGTACCTGATTGTACGCAATGATACTGTGCAAATATAGATTCCCATTAAGGGTACATTTGTCTTAAACTACAGGTGCTCCCAGGAAGGAGGTTTACTTCATGGCTATCATAGACATCCTGCAGCATTACGATGCCAAGAAGAAAGCTGCCCATGCCGCCAAGACTGTCAAACATGGGGTATGTAGCACACAAGAAGCTATTTAAGTGGTTCTGTTCAAGAAACATGACAAACTATGTGTTCCTTTACAGGCCGGAGCAGAGATCTCCACGGTGAACCCAGAGCAGTACTCCAAGAGGTTTTATGATTTCATCACCACTATCCTGTCATAGCCTCCAGGAGCGACAGGGGGGCACAGAGGCACATGGGAAAGGGGGGGGGGAGGAGACAAGTGACAGAGAGAAAACCCATCGAGAGGCTGAATACACAAGGTGCTGTGATGGCGTTGTCTCACTCTCCCTCTTCCCTCCCTGTTTGCTTCGCTCTCTTTCAGCGGGGTGCCATGCTCTGCAGCTAAAGAAAAACCCATCATTCGTTTACATTTAACCTCTCCTATGTTGAGTTTTGTTCATGTGTTACTTTGGAAATCAAGAGTATTGAAAGGAAGTGTCCAAGTCATTACGTTTTGTTTTTTTAAATAGAATTTGTTTTGTCTTTATGGTTGTTTATGTGGGAATATGGCTTTTTTTATTGCCTCTAATATAACACCCAGCACCCTGCAGTTTTTTATTTTATTTTGATGTTTGTATTTGTCTTTCCCTTATATTGTTTGGGGGGGAAGGGTGGTATGATGTATATAGTGTGAGGTAAAGGGGAGTGCAGAGGTGTCTTTGCGACAAGGCGGGATGTAAAAAGGAAGTTTGTGTTGAGCCTCGCCTAATGCAATTGCTTCATTTCAGGAAGTAGGAAGCAGTCTTCCAATAGGCCAACAGCCAGACCCCCCCACCCACCCAAATGCTATACTAGTATTCAGCCAAACAAATCTTCCCATTTGGGTTCCTCTTCCATCACTTGCTCTTTGGATGCCTCCCCCTTCCCCTCCTTCGTGTACAGTTAATGAATTGAGCTTCTGGGTTATCCTCTTGCCACACACAAACACATCTCATCAGCTGAAATGAGTTCACTTGTTGCAGTAAATTATAATGCTTGTTTCCAGCACTAGTTGAGCCTCGTGGTTGTCAGCGCTTTGCCCCTTTTGCTTTGTTGTGATGCACAGTGATTAAGAATGATTAAGGGAAGTTAATATCAGAAGAGTGGGGATTCGAGGACACAGCTTCTCTTAGGTGTCATTTACTTGCATAAACTCTGAATCTGTTGGGCATTGATATGTAAGCCTGGTTTCTGTTCCTGTGGCAGGGAATGACCCAGAAGTCCTGTGTGGCTGATTAAGAGTCAACCACTCCTTGTTAAATCTTCGTAAAGGGTGTCACATTGAAACATCAGCAGCCCTTAACTTTCTGTTGCCATCAGCACCTTATGAGTAAAATCAACAATGTTGCACTTTTATTTGTTATTAGAGGTTAGGAGCTCTCGTTCTGTTACGTGCGCTGCAACAAAGAGGAAAAATAACTCTGCTTTCGTATAATTGAATCCTTGGAGGCCTGATCTCAAATCCTGCCTCCTCCGCCACTACTCACCTACGGGTGCTTCCTAATGTAAGGATGGGTGGGGAAGAATTTACTGCAATATTAGACGGGGAAAAAGGAGGGGTTTTGTTTACAGGGCTTTTGTAAAGTAACCTCTCCAATCCTTGTTTTTAGAAGTGCCCTGTGGTGTTGTGGGTGGTGGGTTTTGGGACTGAGCCAACAGCGTGACCGTGCTTGCGCATTCAGGGCAGACAGATGGCTGTTTACCTCCAGCATCGTACCAGCACACACCCAATGATGGCGAACGATGCGTGTGTGTGTCAGTGTTCAGAAGTTTTAAGGGGGGGGGGCCGGTAAAGAAAGGGGAGGAGGGAGGTTGGGAAGAGTAGCTGCAGATGTAAAGATATGTGTTAAGTCATTAACATCAACGGCATTGTCCTCTTCTCTAACCTCAGCTGTGAGTCTGTTGTGTTACATTGTGTTGTTGACATTTTTTAAAGGTGGTTTATCTGTGTTTGAATTTGGCGGTTTTATGAATTGATGTGGTAATATTTTGTTTGTTTCTGTTTGAGGTGTTGTTTTTTTGTATATTTTGCACAAGAGGAAAGGAACCAAATGTTACGAACACGATCCCAATTAGTTGATTATGGTCTTAACAAGGGAAATGCAATATACTCGTATGTAAGTGAGAAACGTTGTGCGTGTGATGTTGTGTGTATCCCTTCTGGATAACCAACTAAAGCAAGTAAAAGTCGTCCTCCTTGACTATTCTAACCCATGCAAAAAGCTTCCATCATAATACGTTAGTTTAAATTTCATAGATTATATTCACATTTATATTTTTACATTGGATTTTAGTCATGAAACATAGGTGTATTTAAAAGAAAAAACGGAGCCACCCTTAGGAATGAGTGATGGTGCTGTGGTAAATGAAGAATGATACTGCTTGAATTTATACAATGCTTACTATAGATGTACTTTTGAAAAAAGTCATAAAAAATTGCATGTCACAGGACTAAGTTTCCTTTTCCTCTCTGGTCTGTGTTGTTGGCTGTTCAGGTTCTCTTTGTGTCCCTACACTTAAACCAGATTTGTGAGCTGTTCAGCGTAAAATAGTCCCTACCATGCTTTAAATAACGTGTTTTTCATTGTATACACTGTGCAAGATGTGTGCCTTTATATTCCAAAATTATTTAATTTTATATTTTGTAACCTTTTTTTTAAAACACAGACAAATGGTTATTTTAATAACAGGGTGTTTACTTTGACCTTTACATTTCAACCCCCCTGCTCAACCTTGCACCACTCCAGCACCTCTGTGTTTAGATATTATTTTCACGTTATTCAATCAGTTAAACTTAACCATTCTAATGATCCTGTTTTAACCAACAAAAAAGTGAATAGCTGTCTGAAATTTGAACAGGCCGGATCAGTTTCAATTCTGTATATTCAAGTCCTTCATTCAGTTTATTCATTGTGTGCAGGCGTTCCTCCTCCTCAGAGGGAGGTGTCTGCTGATATTAATCCCTTGTTCGTTCACGCTGGTCCTGCCTTTGGAAAAACAGTGCGTGCGTGGAAGTGCATTGTGGAATGTGTGTGTGTGTGTGTTGTGGTTGTGTTTTGTCGTGCTCGCTAAGTGACTGCCCCTCCCATCCCCTCCTCAGGAGTATGTCAGCATCTTCATCACATTTACCCTCTCATATTTCAGGAATGTGCTTTTTTTACATTTTATATTATTATTATTATTATTATTATTATTATTATTATTATTATTATGTTTGTCCAGACTTTCACTTACAACTCCTACTCATTTCTAGAACAGGTTTTGGTTCTCTTGCTTCCACACGTCCATGTTTTTTTTTGTGCAACCCAAAACACCTGCGTGTTTTCAGGGAGGTTGTCAGCTCATCCTGAGTCAGTGTTAGTTTATATTTCTGTGTTCTTTCATTGTTAATGGGCAGTTTTGTTCCTGTTGTAACGTAGCCCATATTGTACATAGGTTGTGTCGTAAAGAAAACAGAATGAGGGAACACAATCATCTTCGTCTGCTTTGCTCTGTTTGGCTTCGCTGTAGTCAGACTAATAAGCAAGTACAAAACGGAGCAGTGCATGCTGGGAGAGTGAGGATTTTTTTGTTTTGTTTCGGGGATATTAGCTCTTCTCTGATGAAGTCCTTGCTTTTGTGACTTTCGCTCATGAACGAGCTCCTCCACCCACCAGTCAACCTGCTGCCACCGTTAACTTGCCAAAAGCATCTTTGAGCGGTCAGAACCACCCCACACGAGCTTAAAGAACGTTGTGTGTCGTATAATGTGTCTGTTTAGGTATTTTCTTTCTGTGTACTGGAAGCGAGATGTGCATTGCTGATATGTAAACAAAGTTATGGGGAAAAACAGCCCAGCGTTCATGTGGTTTATCAAGTGTGAAGGGGAATTGGATTACAAATGCAAAGCCAGGCGAGATCTGCAGAGATGGAACATTTTCCTTTTGGCCTTGAGTTTCAAAATCAAAAATCTTTGTGGAGGAAAAAATAATTTTCAAAGTAACTGAATCTTTTTTCTTTTTTAAATTTGCATGCGGAATTGAAGTCCACAGAGGCCAGGAAACCTCCCCTCCTGCAATTGAGCTTTGGTCTTAAAACAGTCCCGAGTAGGCTACTTTTAGATTGTGTGTGTGTGTGTGTGTGTGTGTGTGTGTGTGTGTTGTGTGTGTGTGTGTGTGTGTGTGTGTGTGTGTGTGTGTGTTTGTTTGTTTGTTTATTGCTGTCTGACAAACAGTGGCTGGTGAGAGTTCCCTTTCAGTGGCAGAGAGGCCAAAATGTTGATGTATGTTTATTGTTCTTCACATTTAATGATGACGATGATAATAATACACTCCATTCAATAAGCCTTCACTCAAACCAATTAAAGCACTTGTTCTGCTTAACTCACAGTCTACCTCTGATGTGTTTTTTTCTTTGTCTACAATCCCATGTCCCATAAATATATTCCTTAGTTTTTAAATGTTTGATTTGCTGACGCTCTGTATTTAAAATTAAATATTTTTACACTCGTGTTAATGATCTCTGCTGAGGAAGACAAGAAACCAAGAAACTTCTTCCCCGTGACTCTTAAATAAAGAGTTAAAGTAAAGGAGCTTGCGGGGTTTAATTTCCCCAGTTTGTGTAACTATGTCTTATTTTTTTTCAATAAAATCTATCCGCGTTGTTTGTACTATTATTTTTGTAAACTACTATCAACTATTAACCCCGTGCATCAGTCTCGATCCCTGGTAAATTGTCTGCCGTTGTCTCCAATATCAAATAGATTTCAACCAACATTTTAAAGTAATAATTTAATGACATTTGGAGAAAAATAGATAATCCTACACAAAAAAACTGAACGAAAGGTGTTGAGAAACTGCGTCTTTCCACTTCTTTTTTATCTAGGGTATTGTTTGTTAGATGGATCTTTAAACCAAACGAAGGTCTGTTTCACAAGTTGCACCAGAGCGAGACGCGCGTTGGGAAAAAAAACGTGCCGGTGGAACAAGGGACATGCAGATTTACACTCTGAAACTGGTTGGATGTGAAAGTTTCATCACACTCGCTAAATTCTTTGCCCAATCATTTTGGGCTGCACACTTAAATTTAGCAACAACAACAAACCAAAAAGAAATGAGACAGCAGGGATGATCTTTAAATAGCCTGATGCATAATTGAGTGTAGTGTCTTTGCAGGAGTGCACATTGGGAGCAGGGGAAATGTTGTTTTATAAGTAGGCTAAATATAAAATATGAAGGACAATCTGTTTATGGAAAAAAACTTCACCGTCAAAATATCGTCTCTGCGCTTTTTGTTTTTACCCGCGAAATATCAAATGTCACAAATAAAAATATAGACTGTAAAACCAGAGAAAACGAAAGCACGATAAATAACATAGGGAAACATTTTAACTTCATATGCAACATTTTAACTACTAATATTTATTTAGAGTATTTCTTTTGTTATTGCGATCAAAAGGTTTAGCCTAAGCTATAGCAAAACTGAGCGGAAAACGTACCTCGATGCTTTCATTAGTTTTTAATTATTCAGATTTTAAATCAAATTGTCTTTAAAAAAACTGGTCGCATATTACAGGAGGTCCAATTTTTTAAGCTTATTTATTCTTTGCTTTCAAGTTTACATTCGTGACCTTATTTCTTATCCTTATGCCATGTGTTACTGCATTTTCATTCAGCATCAAGTAATTAGAATAACGACTACGGTATAGATCTTTAAGAAGAGCTCTGCCGTTACACGGGAGACGGTCTATTGTTTTGTAACAGGCTATAGCCTATAGCAAAACTGGTTAAACGCCAAGGCTGGGCTATCAGGGTATATAGGGGGAAATGCTGCAGAGACAGCATCTTTCGATCCTGTTTGGTTTAATAGCCTATGTTAAATATTAAATATAGGTCTTTCACATTTTAATTAACTGCCCGAATGAACGCGGCAATCGCTTTATATTTAGCCTATAGGCTACTTTAAAAACATGAATTTATGAAGTGGCAGAGGAAATGAAAGCGCGCCACTAGAAAGAAAACATGTAGATCGCCTGGGTCCTGTAGCTGTATGGGTATAAAATCAGATTTTTAGAGAGGAGGGGGGGGTGGTGGTGGTGGCAGCTGCAGCAGCCGTAACGTGTTCCGATCTCCGCTGCAGTAAGAGGCGGGGGCTCATTTGCACCGTCAGTATAGGCTGCACTGTGGAGAACAAGCAGAGACAACCCAGCAGACAATAAACAAAGAGCGGCTCGCCATGTGCGCTGCAGCTGCTGCACGCACACACGCGCGCACACATATGCACGCGCACCCAGTTGAGCTGCAGTGAGGAGTAAAAGCCGCCAGGGGGCAGAGTGACCCCTGCAAAGCAGAGGAGGAGAAAGAGACGCATTGTCCCAGATACATGCCGCATCTTATGTGTTTGTAACGAGTATATATGTATGAGCGGCCTGTGAGGGAAGCTGCTCTGAAATAAGGGGACTCGGGTTCAAATCCACGTGTCAGCGAGCATATGTGTCTATGAACAACAAACTAATTCCCTACCACCGCCCAGGGTTGCTGCTCTGTCGCTGAACCTGACCTTTGACCTCTGTAATGTGGGCGTAAGAGAATAGTTTCCATCAAGTTCCACTAAATGTCCCACAGGTGGTGAAGGTGTTATCAAAGAGGGGTGAAGATGTTCCTCACCTTTAGAGATGATTCAAAGGTGACACGCACAGGGCTGTTGTCCTTTTATTTTATCTTGAAGGTCTCTTACACAACATATAGTGACAGTATTTGTGTGCTGTCTAAATCTGTCATAATTCAAGCTGCAGTTGCAATCAACATGCATTTAAAAGTGACAACACGAACAAAATAGAAAATACGAAAAGCTTTTTTTTTTTCTTTTTTTTTTTAAAAACAGCTTGTATTTACTGTGTATGCATGGTACATCTTCATGTTAACATTTCAACAGGATGTGTAGTGTGAACTGATGTCAGGCCGGCTGGTAGCTCTCCAGCCGCTCCAGCAAGACCTCTGAGTAGCCAGGGGAGTAGTACCTGAAACAACACACACACAACAAAATACCATGTGTCATACAGAAGGATGTTTTGTCCTTTGTTTCACCATGATCATATAGATAGTGCTGAAATCTGCTTTCTAAAAGAACTCTTTACAAACCCAGTTTAACCTTAAGCCTTTTCTTAGTCTGAACACAGTCTGACACAATGACATTATGATGTTACAGGACAGGTTTTCTGTCTGTATGTCTCGTGATGTGATCAGTCACCACTAGATTACTGTTTACGTCTCTCAGAGGTTGCTACCCACACAGGGCTTGGGTGTCAACAAGGTATGTGTTTTAGCATGCATGTGGGAGAGAATCACACCTGACTATCTCTTCAGGGAAACAGCTGTTGATAGCGTTGATGTGCTCCTGTAGAGGGGAGCCAGGCTCGGCCTGGATCTCTTGCACTTTCTTCAGACCCCCGCTGGTCACAAACAGACGGCGAGCCTTAGGGTCATGGGGCAGCACCTTTTGAGGGGAGGGAAGATAAGAGTGTATGGCTCAGATATAATATCTATAACATCTGAATCAACAAAACGTGAAAAACAAGACATTCCGATTTGTTTTTTTGCACATTGCTGATTCAGGTTGTGATTCTGGCCGCAGACTCACTCACTCACCTTGCTGAACTGGCAGACTACATATTTGAGGATGTTGCTTGGTACATCGTAGAGGAGGGGCTCCAGAGCTGGGATGTAGGTGCACTTCTGCAGGATGCTCTTCAGAGCCTTCTTACTCTAAACAGAACAGGAGGAAATGTACTGCATATGCAATCCTCTTCCCTTTGCCTTGACCTTTACCTTTGATACCAGCTGCACTGAAGGTAAATTTCAACTACTGATAATGGTTATCTGCGCCTTACGTTAGGCTGATAAAATATTACCAAGCTGCAGCTCTTACCTTGGCCTGCAGGTCCTCAGAGCTGCTGGCGTCCATGTAGAGCTCCAGCAGTTTGGGCAGCAGGTTAGCTGTGCCCACTGCCTTGGCGTGCTCAGGGGTGTGATGACCTATTTGGCCGATGGACCAGGCTGCGGCCGCCTTGATGTGATGTTCAGGCTCCTCGGACAGACACAGGGCCAGCTGTGGCACCCCCTGCAGGATAGGAGGACACACAGCAGAGCGGCACTGCTTGACATCATGTGACCTACATCCTGGAACTGAGGGATGTGTCTCTGGTTTTAGAGGTGGGTTTCACTGTTGGCACATGGCTTATTCAGAGGAATCAGAAAAAAGACTGACAACCACACACACACACACGCACACCTTGGAGACAATGACAGCCATGGCAAGGTTCTCAGTGTGAGCTGCCACATATCCTAGCATCATGATTGCCGGCAAGCGCAGGTTTCCACGGCAAGCACCAAGATAGTCGATCACTTCTGTGATGGCACCGCAATTCACAATCACCTGGGACAGCTGGAAACACACACACACAAACACATGACTTCCTGTCCGGCCGTGCATGTTTGTGCCTGTAAGTGTGAGCGTGCAGCACCTCTGGTGTGTGTTTCACCACCTCCCTCATCAGGGTGGCGACGTTCTTCCGGACATACTCGTCTGGATCCCTGAGACAGACCACAGCTGCAGGGAAGATCTCAGCTTCTATCACCATCTCTGCCAGGCTGACTGAGTGCTTACTGATCTGACTGAGGGCTGAGAACACCTGTCTCTGGATGGAGACAAAAACATGTCTTGAATCGAATCATTTCCAGACTTAATTCCCATTTTTGTCAATTCTATTACAGCTTTATGTTGCATATTCCTGAAGACAGCATCTACATCACAAACATTACTGTTCTTTATTAAATATCTGGTGCTTTACACTTGGGTGGTACATTCATTAAATCAAAATCAATTGACATTTTATGTCATTGTTAATATTTAACATTTAAATTGGTTGCCAAATAAATTCCTTCATCTTCAAAGAATTTGTTTCCAGCACGTTTTGCACAAATTTCACCATTTTTGGTGTTGTTCTGTTGCTTGTGAGATCGGTAAAATGTCAACACAATTTTGTGACTCTACTCAACCTTCTTGGCACTTGTAATGTTTACTCGAAAATGTTGAGTTACTACAACGGCCTTTTGTACTCAACTTCCCCCAAAATACAAAAGAATATTTTAATATATTATATTATTATAATATAATAATATAAGACTAAACTCTGTGTGTGTCTCAATCATGATAAAGATTATTTTCAGCTCCATTTTCAATAACATTATGCTGGAGAAAATTGTGTAAAATCATTTTAATGAATTCCTAATTCATTCACAAACCACAATGTATCCCATGGAATTCAGACAGGGCAAGAGTTTTGTTGAAAGCGTGAATGAAGGAGAAAGAGGACAAAGGATAACATGGGATAGACCCCAATAGAATCCCTAAAGAAAAAAACATGCATATATTTAGACACTATATTTTGAGTCAATTTTTGAAAGTAGAATATTTTCACCAATCTGGTCTGAAGCGAGCTGTTATAATCATTACGGGATGATATGTGATAATATAACGGTAATTTAATTTGACAGGAAAAATCATTAAAAACATTCAGGATAAACATTCTTATTGTTATTATTAAAAACAGCATTAAGCTCCAATAATCAAAACAACAGAGGGACTGAGATAGAATGAATATTTAACACATTTTTCAAGCATTGTTTTTAGGCTTGTAAACATTTTACAGAGAAAAGAAAATCAACATTATCAGTTACTGTAATGACATAAAATCATGAACGTGTTCCTTTCATTCACGCCATTAAATGTGGTCAGCTGAGTGAAAGCAGCAGCTGATCAGGTGAGGCTGGCCTACCTTGAGTTTGGCGTCTGGGTTGAGGATCATCTGTGCCAGGTGGGCGATGGCACCATTGTCCACCACAGTCTGGGCCAGCTCTGGCGTGTGCTTGGAGATGTCGCTGAGGGTGGAAGCTGCGATGCGTTTGAGGGCCATCTCAGGCTCCAGGAGACACAACACCAGCAGGGGGACAGCACCCGCGTCCACCACTGTCTGGGACAACACTGCACGGTAATGGAAAAGAGGTGGGATGAATGTGTGCAAATGCAGGTGCTTGAAGGAGGGAGCGCTGAATCCCAAGACAAAGAATGATTGAATTAATATTCTTTTGATCTTACTATGCGCTGAAATGTTTCTTTAAGCCAAGAAAGAGACAAAAGGGCAGAAGGAAATCATAGAAATCTAAGCATGTCAGCGTGTCTTCCTTACATGCGTTGTGTCGTGCAATGCAGCCGAGAGCCCAGGCGGCTGCCTCCTTCACCCCGGGGTCAAACTCCTCCAGGCAGAGAACCAGGGCATCAATTCCCCCGCAGGCCACCACAGCCTGGGACAGCTCGGGGGAGTGTTTGGCGACTGCACGTAGCACAAACGCTGCTGCCTTCTTGTAGAACCTCTGCATACAAATGCACAAAGATACACAAATCAATTGTCGGGATTTAACGGGCATTAGACTTTTATTAGGACTGAGATATTGGCAAATTAGATTGTTTTTCAATGATTTGATTTTTTAAAGATGTGTTTTAATTTTTTTAATTGTTTGTTTTGAACAAATGAATGAATTACTCATGGATCCAAGCACTTTCCCTATTAAACCTTCATGTTTTGTTGCATTGGCTTTAAATCTTCATTGTGTGGGGTCCCACAGTGCCTAATCTTGTGTGTGCAAAAAATCAACCCTTTTCTTCTTTGAAGTATTTTTCTCTTCTTTTCTTGTCTTTTCCATTCTTTTCTTCAATAAACACAGTCAACAAAAAATATTGACATCCTAACTGGGCTTTCACATACGCTAGAGTTTCCATATATATAAGATCTTCTCGACAAAAATTTGAAACTATTTGTGTGGCGGGTTGCCCCACAAGTTTTTTTCTATAGATTTCAGTGGAGGTGCTGTATGCTAAGTACAATATAATCCTGCAGCAAATTTTGGATTCATGTCATATTTGACATCAAATGTAAACCAAATAGTGTCAGATTTTAGTTCATTATATGAGACTGCAATGTCCCATTAATAACAACAGCTAAACCATGTCTCCCTCCATTCTGGGCCTCTTAGTGGACTGAGGGGGGCTAAAGGGCTCTTAGGTTTTGAAGTAGCCCCCAGTGCAAACTGCCAAGTTAGCCCAAAACACACTCTCACACTCAGGGGGCTGACCCAGAGGTCCTGCCTCTGTCTCTTTCCTCACACACACACCAGCCTCTAGAGGGCAGAGACTGAGTCCTGCATAATCTGTCTGTAGAAAAGCCAAATGATGTGGCACTGACATTGTGTGAGGCCAAAGAGTGGACCAGCTGGGGCAGGATGTCTTCCTTCACCACTGCCTCAGCCAGATCATCGCTGTGGTCTGCCAGGCGGCCCAGAGCCAAAGCTGCCGTCTGCTGGATGCCGGGGACCACGTCCAGCATCAGGGGACGCAGCATGGACATCACACCTGCGGGACAGGAGAGGAGATGAATAACTAAACACTGGGGATATATTAGCAACTGAAGCTAACACAGTTGTATGAAAACCTTGTTTCTTACCAGCACTGTGAAGGATGTCTATGTTTTGGGGCCTGGCTGCCAGATCAGCAACAGTTTGCACAAACTGCATCCTTGATTTCTGATACTGCTCAAAAACTGTAAAGCACCAAAACAAACAGGAAGACAGTTTAGCCACTGAGCTGAATCTTCCTTTTACGAATCAAAACAGCTGGGGAGTCTCACCTTGAATGATCTGTCGTTGGCTCATTGTTGCCCTGGTGTTTAGGCTACCTCTTCTTCAGGATTTATTTTCACACGGTTTATCTCCCAAGAAAGCAGGGTGAATTTACCGCAGGATCCAGTTAGGCGTTTTTTCTCTTGGCCGTGTCCAGGTTTGGGTTACAGGTAGTGTTGTTAAGTGTTGTCGTGGCAACAGACGGGAAGCAGAACGTTCGGCTGTTTCCGATGAAGATCGACTAGAGTCGAGCGGAAGATCGTCTAGAGCCGAGAGGAGTCACTCTCACCTCCCATACGTTTTATTTTTTTGCTTCCCGGAAATATGTCGAGTGTGAGAGCTCTGTGTAGCTTTCTCGTCTCTGTCCACGCCGCATTCTGTTCCCGCTAAAAGACCAGCCACGGACATGTCGCATTACTTTTCACACCGTCGTTTATTCAAAGGAAAACAGAAGCGCCATTGGCTGATGAAGTGTAAATGCTGCTCATTTCTGCACGGCGTAGCTGAGCATTTCAGAAGGAAAGAGTGCCCCCCTGTTCTTTTTAACTTTTGCCTGCCTTTCCTGCTCAGGAGTGTGTCCTCACATGACCTGCCTGCCTGAAGGGGGTTCGACTTGTTATTTTCCGTTTAGAAGGGACTAATAGGCTATAAACTAAAAAAAATGCATTGTTATTATAAAATGTGACTGACATGGGACTGAACCAAACATTTGTGCCGCCGCAGCAAACAAAGACGAAAAAAGTTGGATCTAGATAAAAATAAAAAAATAAATAAAATTAAAAAAACATAGCCTAGGCCAATTCAAATTAAAAATTAAGATTTAAAAAAAAATAAAGTAGCCTAGCCAAGGCTATGGACAAAAGTAGGTCCAATAGGGCAGACAGACAAAACGTTGCATAGCCTAATGTTGGTTTTGTTACCCAAGTGAGTAAAAGAGATTTTGGATGAGCCGATTCAGGTAGCAGAGTGCCAATTTATTTTATTTTAAAGCCTGTTCCCATGTCCCATGTTGCCTACATCTTTTACAAAGTTTCAGAAACAACTAGAACTATTCAGACGTAGGCTATTTTAAATGTAGGCTAAGTCATTTATAAGAAATATTAAACCCAATTGGACTCAGTCTTGTGTTTATGTGATTAGGCTTTTGTTTGCTTGTTTTCACACATAAATGAATATATTAGTTTTGTCGGTTCCGTTTGAAGCCATTTTTTTTAAATTTACCGGATGAATAGCCGAATTATCACATTAAACTAAATGGGCATTATTAGGCTATCACTCGGGTAAGCCCTCAAAAACTGATCATTCTGAATAAGCAATATTTTCGATTTCTTACGTTACTTTATAAGGCCTATCAATGACGCTTCTCGGTGAAACACTAATAGGCTAAATAAAATAAAATGTCAAATAAAATTCAAGCACTTATCTGATAGCGGAGCGTGGTTTCTTCCTTCATGTGTTTACAGCATGACACAGGCTACTCTTAAGCCCTGCTGCCCACCTGATTTACTTATTCGGGTTTTATTGGAAAGCTCGATTTGATTGAAAAATATTTTTGAGCCGCCTAGTTGAGAGCTATGTGTATTTACATTTTTTAAAAACATTTTTATAATTAATTCGATTTCGGAAAGAAGAAAAAACTGAAACATTTTAAAAAATGGAAATTTTATAAGCTAATTATGAAAATTAAATTAATACTTTTAGCATCTAAGATAAGGAGACGGTTTCACAAAGATCAACTACTAGAGAATGAAAATTACACTGGATGTAATCATGTAATATAAAATAATCATTTGTTGCCTCATCTAAATCTTTAGTTCCATTTTCCATTAAAACTGCTGCATTTCAGTCTAGTGAAATGCAGTTACTCACGTGATAACAATCTTTCTAAAAAAAAACAAAAAACGAAAAAAAGGCTTCCGTCTTGGTTAAATGGTTATGGTTGACACATATTTTGATGACGGGCCAGATCTCTTCCTCCTGACAGAGCTGACCTCCTTAACAGAGTTCTCTACATCACTGCTGACTCACACGGACATGACGCTTTGTCCATTTGTACTCCTTTGTTTGATTTTATTAATGCATAGTTCCAAACTGACTGCCCTTCTGTCAAAAAAAGAAAAAACAGCTGTCTTCTTCCGTTAAGTGTAAAATGTTTTATTTAGATGTTTTATACTGTGCAACAGTAACAATACAATAAGTTGTCCATACAATCGAGCGATACAAATACGGAAAACACAGGAGACATCAAAACATCTGTCATTGAGCATGAAATGGAGCTGAACAGGAGCCCAAGTCATTCCCTCAGAACAAAGGGGAATAAGAGAATAACATCATCGCTGATTAAATATGCATTTTGTTTCTATTTACACGTGGATTCGCCAAAAAAAACTGCTTAGCCTATACCATGTTAAAGACGTAGAGCATAAGCAATCCGATTCCACTGCAGCTACAAGAAACTGTTTTTTTCCAGTAAAAAAGGCAATATTAAAATTTTTCCTCCATAGGCATTTTTTTTCGTGAAGCAGCGCTAAAGGAAACATATTTTCCTTTCGTTGAAAATAGTCGATGCCTGAAACACTTCCACAGACCCGACACAATGAGAGTTGTGGGGGAAACACGCAGAATCCGCTTTCACGAAATAAAAACCGAAAAAAGTGTTATCATGAGCATGCATGTTTAAACTCGACAGCTTCAAAAATATCCCAACACACATGAAATAATCATGATAAAACACGTTTCATTTGAAAAGAAAACATAAAAGTCTATCAGGCTTCAGTCACTTCTGTAAAATAAAGATGTAGCTTTAAAAAAGGGGATAAATGCTTGTCCTCCTTTCCAACTTTCCTTTTTTTTGTCAACATCAAAATCTGCTTCCATATTTAAAAATAAAAATCCCACTCCACCCGACCTTCTCGATCCTTTTATTTGGAAATGTCTCTGGTTCCGCTAAACTTACATATGATGCCATAATATTTATAACAACAAACGGAGAGAAAGAGAGATAACATTGTCTACACAATGGAACTACGTTGGCATGAAAACAGTAGGCCTATTAGCTGAGCGGGTGTCTGGCGTTGGCTGGTCCGGTTTGGTCCGGAGCCCCACGTCATCCGGAGGAGGTCGACGAGCCGTTCAGAGCGACCTTCCGGGGTTTGACCCGCCGCCGCCGCCGCCGCCGAACTGCGTGAAAGGCCGACTGGGGGTCGGTGGTGCAGCGGCCGGGGTCCCGTTGACGTTATTTGGGCCGTGCGGAAGCTGCGGGTGCGGGGACTGCGCAGGCGTGCCGGGGCTGGGCAGCGACGAAGACGTGGAAGGAGCCCCGGCGGGACTCCCGGCTTTGTCGCTGGCCGAGTCGCTCTCGGGACCGGATCTGCTCGCGCTGTTCTGGCCTTCCTGTTGCGCTTGGCTCACCTTCATCTTCTTGCAGTTGGGTCGGACTCTGTACTTTAGCGGCAAAGGGCCGTTCTGTGGAGGAAGATCGAAGAAAGACATGACAAAATATTATACTAGCTGAATCAAAACCAAATGCGTGAATTTAATAATCTAAACATCAAACAAGTGTAACGTGCATTCCCATTATGTTAATATATGTTCCGAACCAGCCTACTTACAACAAAGTTCTATTTAAAAATGTGGTAATTTCATCAATTTAAAATAGCATGTAAACAAACATATTGAAACGGTGAAATATATTGTGAAGGACTTAGGAAGAGGGATCGAATGAATGTTCAGGTCAATTTTGTTCCTCAGGGAATAACCCCCACATGGGTATACAAGCCAAATAAAATATATGGAAAATTATATAAAATTGTCTCCCCATCTAACAGCCTCCTGTCAGTCTGTATTTTATTTTTACATAAAAGTTTAAAAATAATTATGTTGCTTATTATTAATGTATTAACCTGACCAGAGTAGTTTCTCTTCCAGTTACAACAAAAGGTGTGGAAACAAATATTTAATGGATTTTTTTTCTGTGCAGTGTGCAAATAAAAAATCTAAATGTATGATCCTCAGTTTGTTGATTAATAATATAAAATGTAAATACACTAATTGCAACATCAACACTGGTTGTCTCTTAACTGCTGCAGTTAAACGATGACTTTATTTTTTTAAACCTTAAATCTTAAAAGTGTTTAAATGTATGCTCCAGCTGATGAGGACATGATAATAGTAAATATTTGACAATGTAGATGACTTAAAATGATCAATACTTTATAATCAATACAATATTTAATCAGGCAAAATAATAGCAGTTGTGATTTAGGACTGTTAGTTACACAACACAGTTGTGGATAAATCAACTGAAATCAAGTTTATTTTGTCCAAAAAGATCTCTTACTCTTCTCCAAGTGTAGATATATGCTATGTCCATTAACGTGTAGTAATCTTTCAGAGGTTCATCTTCATACATGACTTCAACCTGAAGAAAACCCAAAAAATAAGACAGTACATTTTTATTTTTTATAAATTTAAACAGTAAATATATCTGCAATAACAAAAGATTTTGAAATATGAATCATGATATCACAATTATCTTGGACTTTCAAGTAGTTTAAATGTCCTGTTTATATTGATCAAATATGAAATAATTAAATAAATAAATAAATAAATAAATAGTCAGAAAATGACCTGGTAGGTACTTGGGATGTCCATTTTGCTGAGCAGAAACTTCCTCAGGTGCATTACTGTCATGGCTGCTGGACACTGTAGGTACCTCTTGTTAGCCACCTGCAGAACAAGTAAGCATTCCAAAATTGTACACAGAACAATATATTTGTATGGAAGTGTATTGATATAGAGTGACTAACCATCTAAATTATTACACACTGGTCCACCTTAAAAGCAAGAAAAGAATCTGCTTTGCAAAAATAATGTTAACCAAACATTGTTGTTGCAAAGCAAATTCTTTTCCTGGGACAGATTTGACAACAGAGATGGGAAATTGAATATTAATTAGTTACTTCCTTAAAACTGAGTCTGCAGTAGCCTATGTTTCATTTTTATTTTTATTACAAAGGATGCTAACAAGAAAAACACAATGCTGGCGGAGAAGAGAATGTGGCTGAAATCCATACCTGATCTTTAGATGGCTTGTCCTCCACTACACCTCCCAGTCTGCACAGGATGACAAAAGAAAAAATATAAATAATTTTTCATCTCTGTGATATTTATGTCATTCATGTGCCAACACCATACATACTTACAATAACATTTGATCATGATCAATAAAACATCATGATATTTAAAAATCAAAAAATATACAATTTTGTGGTCATCTGATGATTTACAGATTCAGCCACAAAAAGTACAGTCTGTTCCTTTTTTATAACTTTATTTGACACCTGCAGTCACTCATGTCAACAGTCCTTAAAATGTTGAAGAAAAACAAAGACAAGTTGCAAAACACACAATGAAATGAAATTCCCATTATATATATATATATATATATATATATATATATATATATATATATATATATATATATATATATATATATATATATATATATATATATATATATATATATATATATATATATATATATATATATTGTATGTGTGTGTGTGTATGTGTGTTAAATATTCATTAGTTGACCCTCCCCCCATCCAAAAAAAAGGAGCCTATGAATAATATCCAATAATGATTGCTGGAGAAAAGCCATTTCTTAACCTGAAGAAAGTGCTTTTGCTGGACCAAACTTCACCAGGATATCAGTGATTTTAAGAAGAGAAATGGGCAGTGTTTTGCCCTTGATATTTATTATGTTGGACAGCGGCAAAACAAAAGGTGGAGGATAAGTGTTTTTTCCGAAGCAGGACAACTAAATTTTTGAAGGGTGCACACTTTATATATAATGCATTATTTTATATCTATCTATCTTCCATATCTAAAGAAAATCTGATGGAACAGATGTTACCCAGTATGCATGCATTTTCTTAAACATATTATGATATTATAAACATAGCATTTCTTGCCATTGTAACTGAATTAAATAATAAGTTTATACTGAAAAAGCTACTCTGTCAAGAACAAAGATTTATACATATAAAATCTAGCATTAATAATAATGGGACAAAAGTATTAATGCAACAAAACTACCCAAACAAAGGCCTACCTGGTCTGATCAAAAAACTCAATGGAGAGGCTGATGATCTCATCATCTGTAATAATTCTCTTGTCCTCGTCTGCCACCTCACCACGATCCTCATTTGATCCATTAGAGGCTATAGAAACCACAGATACACAAAAAATTAAGTTAATAAAAAATGGATGAGTCAAAAATATAATTTGGAACAGAGTGAGAAGCAGAGTGTAAAGCAAGTCTTTCATTTCATCCAAAACTTGAAATGCGTGTTCACTGTGACTAAAAGAGAAACTACATAATAGAGTCATATACATGCTTTCTCTCACCATCTACAGGGTGATCCGCATAAAAGTCTCTCCTCCTCTTCATTTCATCTGAGGGCATTCAGGAAGACGAGAAATCACAAGTGTGTTCACTTTCAGTTGTCAGAGAAATACACTCGAAATAACTTTGTGATTTCCAGCAGTAAACCTGACCACCTTTGTTAAACACAATGGGATAAATGACATTGGAATAGTGGCAGGGATGTAAAAGTTCACAAAATGAATGATTTGATCAAAACATTTGATAATATTTCACTATGAATTATTTTTACAGGCTACAGCAAAATTAGTATGTGCCTCAGAAGCTGCCTAACTTCCATTTTATCAGCACATGCTACCTTACAGGAGTGTACATGATGTAAAATATAAGACTATAAGGCAATGAGAACAAGTGGAGTTTTGCCTGATATATTTTGAGAGCTTTGATCAGCAGCATATTTGGTGTAGCACAAGACACAAGCAGCAATCTCCAAGGTAACAAAAACAACCAAATGTGATGATGCTAACAGCAGATATGATCTGCTGGCTGACTATGTATAAAACATCTAATCAAAAACAAAGCTACAGAGAAAGTGTGCGAAAGCAGAGTGAAAGTATAAGCCCATGTTAAGCTACAGAGGTGGTTCTACTGTCTTACTTTTAAAGAGGCCGGGGACCAGCTTGTACACAATGTCCTGTAGAGTTTTGTCAGACCTTGAGAGAGGAAGCGAAACTTCAGTCAAGTCATTGAGATACTGGGATTCACAGCAAATGCAGTCAAAAATAGAAAAACACTGGCTGAATCGTTCCTATTAAGACAGATAAAGTATGTTTATGCCTTAACACTTCTAAATACTCTTTTCTTGCATTAAAGCACACATACAGCTCATGTGCAATACACAGGACATTCAATAGACATTCTTCAAGGCTGTGGAAAATCTCCCATATTTTATGCAAGCGTCCCTTATGCAAAAATATTTAAAACCAATTACAGGCTGATCCAGCTACTCAGTTTGGAAACTAAGGGCAAAAAATCAGGAAAGAAAGACAGTTCAAACTATTCTCGTAGCTGCATAGCATTACCAATAAATAAATATGAAATCTTTATATATTAGAAAGAACATAAAAAGCAAACTGAGGTGCATCAATCAACCCATGAAGAGGCACAAAACACATTTTGTTTACTCCATGAAACTAAGAAGTCCTTTGCCTATAAAAAGAAATAAAATCTCTGTTTTATTATATTAAGATGCAGAATATGGAGGAACACTTAGTAACCACAGTTCTCACCTAATGTTGAGCAGAGGCTTGGTTTTATGCACTTGTACATCACAGATGGGACAGTATTTGCTGGTTTCCAGGTAGCGCACAATGCACATCTTGCAAACTGCACAGGGAAGTAAAAAGAAAGAAGAAAACCATGCTAATGTTAGATGCCATCTGAAAGGATATCCTGAATCTGAGCTGGTGAAGCTGAAGCTGGTTTAAGGAGTTGTTGCCTTCATAATGGTAAGAGAGTTCCTCATTAATGCTGCAGCTCTGAGCAGTTAAAAAAAAATCAACGTGTATGTGCAAGGAAACATGTCAGACAGATTCCTGTAGGCTATAACTTGCTGCAACATATTTTCACATCTCATGTCACACACACACACACACAAACAAAGAAAGAGCTATTGTTTCTGTCAGTTTGCTCACATGAGTGGAGACATTCGATGATTGTGGTTGCATCTATGAAATATCCTCCGCACAGGACGCACATGAGGTGAGGGTTGAGCTCAGTGATCTTTATCCTGGTCGTTCGATGCATGTTGACAGAGAGGAACAACAATCCTGCGAGGGGAAAAAAGAACAAGTCAAAACAATGCATGCACTGCAGGCGTGGAGGCATCAGAGAGCTGCAGGTTGCCTTGACATCGCAGGTCAGACCATTTGGATGGGGGCTGCTGTTTGTTTGACTGCGTTAAAGCAACATCATGTTTTATGTTAATCCAATAATAACCAACAGGAGAAGGAGCTCGGTGGCAGATTGATAGCGCCACAGAGTCACCTGACCGAGGCGCAGTGAATAATCATAAATCAATCATTTCCACTGATGGATGGATCAATGGAGCTCCGCGCTCCTCTCCCTCACTTCATCTTAAATCTGCAGCGTTTAAAACATGTGGCGACATCAGAGGAGCGCAGCAGAGCAGGTCCAGCCACAAACAGCTTCCATCAACAAAAAAGATCAGCTCCAAAGAAAGAGCACAGCAAATCCCGGGTTTCTGAGATATTCTGCAATATCGTCGGGGATGGGTGCTCTAATGTTTAAAATAACGGACTGAACTAGTTTTAAATTGAAGAAGCAAATGTCAAGACAGTTCTGAGCAAGATAGACAAAAGACGAACGATTATAAAACAAAACATATTCGTCTGTAGCCCCTCTGTCAATAAAAAAATGTAAAAATTTAGTTTGTGGCTCCTCTTTAGACCCAGATCCAAACGGAGAAATTCGTACGGGATATAATATTAGGTGCGCGATCTGTGGCGCCCCGGGGTGACTGTGGGTGAAAGGGGAATGATAGGAGACACCCATTCACTGCGTCAGGTGTGCCACACAGGCTATGGGGGAAACCTGAGCGTTTCTATGGCAACTCATTTTGCTTTTTAGCCCACATGGCTGCTCGCCAGTCACCAGAACAAGCCAGCATCTCCAACCAAAACAACAGCACGGCGAGCTGCCGGTGCCCAGAGCGGGAACAAGGAGGGACCGGAGGCTCCCCGTCCCTCCGCGCACATAGACAGCCGCTGGACTGCCAGGCTGCAGACAGCACGGCTGCCATTTTGTAGAGGGGGAAAAAATCCCGTGTCGTTACAGCGGGCTGCGGGGTTTCCTTCGAAAGGGGGCAAATAAAACCAATATCAGGGGCGTTTACACGAGCTTCCCAAATCTTTACGGACCACAAGGAGGGGAAATAAGTGTCCCACTCGGAGAATAAGCTCGGCTTTACTGTTGCTCTCTTTGCGCCGTGGTTTTTCACGGCGTGTGCGCGATAATCAGCACCGTGCAGCACTAACATGGCCAGACAGCAGCGGCTGCGCTGAAGTTGAAGCGCACACTGGGCTCATACTTATTTATTCTGCGCCATATTATCAACTAAAGTAACACACACCGTCCCTCTATTAAACGTCAACAGTGTCTATACTTTGCGCCAATAGACATTTCAGTTTATAAACGCATAAACACAAACGGTGAAATAAGTCCTCCAATGCCATCGCCTACCATCGTTTCCCATTTAATCCAATATTTACGAGCCTTAAGACACATTTGTCGGCGCTTATTAATAATAGCGTGGCTATAGGACTTTCTGGGCGCTCTTTACTGTCATTTGGAAAAACAAAAACACCCATTAAAAAGTCTTCGTGCAGCTTATAGACTGGACAGGAGGAGGGAACCCTCTTTAAAACGCTGGATGACAGCCAGCCTGCCCAGCCCCGAATCCACACCGTTACTTTACGGAGCCACAGTCGGCACCGTGCCCAAGTTCCCAACCGGTTCCAATGCTCCAGCCGACCTCTACTGCCCGTCTCTGAACAGACCACTGCAGGCAAGTTTAGACAGCGAGTCGTTTTCAAAGGATGCCCAACACATGGATCATGATGGATAATGTCTACGTAGCCAATAAGCAGGCAGCCTGTTGTGCCATTATTAATCGATTGACTTGTGTTTAGACAACTGCTCTCACTCTGTCCTGCGGGAGCTGCATGCAAACTTTGAGACTTCAAGTCAGTCACTCCAGAAATCCAAAAGCGCATGAGTTCATTCACACTGGGAAAGGCTGGAGCACAAATCTAGGATAGACTATAGACTAAATCCTGTTCAAGACTCTCATTAAGGATTTAGTTTTGAATACAACATTGACTGAATATATGAGGTAGGCTATATGTTCCATAGCTCATATATTCAGACAAGTTTAATTATGAGGTCGGCCAATTAATTCAGAAGCTACTGAATCTTTTATTTTCTCAATAAAGCAACAACAAATAAAGAGATTTCCCCCTATAGGTTCTTGCAGTGACCCGATGTCGCGTCAGTGTAATTTATTCCCAAACTAGACCAGTTGCTCCTTTTAAGGTCCCCTTACACGTAAATCAACAGCAGCTGGAAATAACCCAATTAAAATCTGCAACGGCAAAAACCAAACCCTCATATTAACCGCTGTCAGTCAATTCAGAAAATCGTGAAATAAATAGGCCTAACTGGATATTCCTAATTGACCACATGGCTGAAACGTATTCAGGTCAGTATAAACAAGAAGCACTTTCATTTCGTGTGTTAAATTGTGCTCACAGCGCACAGTAAACTATCCAGTATGTTAGGCTACATTGTCACGTCTGTACCCACAGACCCGTGAGGCTGTCATCCTGAAAACCCGAGAGGGGGAAAATACATTTATTTTAACCAATTAAACACACACAGGGTCTCCACCAGCATTCATAGGTAAATGATATTTTTTTATCCCCCCCACACACCCCGAGAGGCAGAAGCCCTGGCTCGTGTCTGTCTGTCCTTCATCGCCAAGATTCAGAGCCTCATAGTGCGCGAGCATTTACTTGTGAAGGTGAAAAAAATGGAACTCCAAGTGCTTAAACGTCAACAAACAAACAGTCTATGCTGGCCAGAGCAGATATGAAATATAGGCTACATTATACAGATACTTTGGCTGGTTGCGAGAAACAACCAGGCTTTTGTATCCTGGCCGACGTGTCGCTCACATTTTTTTTAATTTCTCAAAAACACAGCCACCCTTTTAATTAAAGATAATCATACACCCAGAGATAAACAGCCACAGTGCGCGATCAACGATGGTCAAGTGTTTACCGGGCAGCAGTCATGAAACATTTATGCACAGTTGAAATGGTTTGCCTCCCTGTCACGTTGATGGGAGCAATCCAAGTTAAGTTAATAAATCCAACATATGGTTACATACACCCTAAACCAACATCACGTCCAGTTCATAACACCCCAAACACCCCGACTCTATAAAATAAAGACGCTGGGTGGAAATATGGGCACACAAGGACCGTTTGGAGCACTTGCTGCTGTTAACATCTCAGCCAACACAGCCTGGTTCGCCCGAGATCTCGCACTTTACATAAATACAAACGACACAAGGCAAACCCCAAACGCGGTCAACTTATACCGACAGATTGCTGAATGCTAGATAATGCAACACCGGCTGCGTGAGGATCTTAATTCCTCTTTGTGGCTGAGCGGGGAACATCTTTTAGCCCCCGGAAAAAAAGTGGTGTGTAGACACACACTGAGCTCCACGTCGGTGATCGCTGCAGCCACCGTTGAAAGCTCCACATCCACCGCTGGATCAGCGCGTAGAAAAACACAAAAGCACCAACCCCAAACCTCGCCTTCTGCCCCCGTTAGTTAGAGACGATATCGAATAAGGCATACCTGGAGGCTCGGCTGGGAATCGGTGGGTCTTGAGGCGAATAGACAATGAAAGTTGGGAGGCGATCAGCAGAAAATGAATAGGAGTCGAGCCGCCATCTTGAAGCAGGCTGCAGACGCTGTCAGTGGTAGAGAGCGCACGGCGGACCGGAGCGCATTTCAGATGTGCGAATGAAACTCTTCTCTTCCTCGCCGCTTGCGCGCCGTGTGCGTATCCGATCCGCGGCTTCAAAAGATCCCAATCCTCCGGCTACGGCTCGGGAAGGCTCCCACTTCGGCACCGACAACTTTGCCTCCAAAATATCCGCTTCGCCCCCAGTAAAATGCAGCAGTGTGTGTGTGCTCTGTGGAAACTGACACCGTCCCCAAAATGGCTTGTAGTTCGACCGCCCCGCTTTGGTCACGTGGTCTCGTTGCTTAAGGGTGCCTAGGAATTACTGTCGGTGTATGCTATTCTCCTAATCTACTACGCATGATTAAAAAAATAACACAAAACAAACAAATGTAGATTCTAATAGCTTTTTAACTACAAAATGTCATAAACAGCTCAGCAGTTTGTTCTGTACTTAAGCTGAAATGTCACCAGGCACCAGTTTAAGGGCGCATAGAAAATTACTGTCGGTGTATTCTGGTCTTACTTATGTATGACGCATGATTTAAAATAATCCCAAATGCACATTCATACAGTTTAATACACTTTTCACCACAGAGGGGTAGAACCCGTGCACTTAGGTTATGTGCATCGTTCACTCAAATGGCACTTTGATTATAGGGTCGTCTATAGAAAGCAGGCTACTGATGGTGTGCCCTCCTCTCTTTGATGTTAAAAATAACTGCAGCATTTGCACTCACGCACGTTCGTGTCGATTTGGCCGTCAAAATGCTTCATAGCCCTCACTAGAACGCTCAGTCAATCGGAACACCACGCAGCTATATGCTACCTTATTGATCTCAGTTAAGCATTGCTTCAAAAAAAACCCACGCACTTGGTTAAAACGTGACAAATGGCTCTGGTGTCAAACCTTTGTCACATGCTGTCATGATATCTCAAAAAAAACTTGATGAATTGGAGTCTTTATCCTTCAGTCAGCGCTGCAGAAAGTAAAGGCAACTCGGATGTATCTGAGCCGCCGTGGTGCTTCTGCTGAAGAGCTTTGAACTTTCTGCTGACTGAGGTGGATGCAGAAAGCTTTAGAAAACCTAAAAGGGGACCAAAAATCTCAGAGAAATTTAGACTAAAAAATATGGATTGCTGTTAGTCGTCTTTTATAAATAGCTCCCATCAATCTGAGTAGGCTACTCGAGAAGAAACTGGGCTGAGCCTCTCGTTGCAACAAACGCTGCCGGAAACAAAATACACTGCTGTCATGCAACTATGGCAAAAATTCTAATCAGGCTGATAAGGGTTGACAGAATACATGCGGTTACCTCACCGGCTCATGTCTCTTTCACAAAACCTACAATAAGACAATGGCATCAACAGTATTTATTAAATAGATTTCCTCCCACTAAATTGTGATTCCCTTCAAAGCCAAGCAACATATCTGGATCAGTGTGAGTAGGCTATGCCGAACCCTGAAATGATTCAAAGAATGAGGTGGGGTTTTTATTTTTCTGTTTTATTGAAACACAAGTTGGAATGATAATTGTCTCTTGTGCGTAAACATGTCACGTCAATCTCAAGGTACAAAAGAAGCTACAAAGAGGTGAGCAATGGAAACCGCTGAAGTTCAGTGCTTTGTGCTGCGGGAGAGGCGAGAAAACTGGACACCGGCATCACATCTGACTGGCTTTCTCCACACTCTTGGCAGCGTCTTTGAGCTTTCCCACCAAATCCTGGAAAAAAGCCATTGATCATTTTCAATGGGAATAAAAAAACAACAAAGTCCGGTGGAACTAGATGACCTCAAATATCAACTGAAGAAATAACATTTAGGCTATAGATTTTACTGTTTTAATTAAGAATGAAATTGAATTAGTAGGCTATGCGTTCAGTCAGAGTAGAATCTAATTAATTAGACTGTACATTAGACTGTACGTCCCAATATCATCTTATATAAATCTATAATAATCATCTTATAAAGGCTTTAGTAACGACACATGTCCATATAATACTTTTGAAATATTAGGTCAACTTAATGCATCATCAACAACACAATCTATCGGCTTCTGTTTATTTTATATTCAAGCATAGGCTTAGCTGCAGCAATGAAAATCCATTTCATGTGCAGAAAGTCCACGAAAGTCATTTAATTTGTTATGTCGGATATGACACAATTTAACACGTGTATTTTTCTGCGGATGTTCCCCAGTTTGAAGAGGAAAGTAGGCTACCCTACAGCAATGACACGACCTCTTTCATTGTTTTGATGAATGTGGTGATAATAGCTCGTTATGACGTAACTGCAGGTGGTCTGTCTCCGGAATAAAAATGACAGATGGGGAGCAAATTGACGTCGATAAAAAGGCACCACAGCAACTCCTTCTTCTACCTGTAGCTGCTCCATGGTGCAGGTGAAGTTGATATCTTCCGATGATCCTTCATTCTAAAAAAAAGGAACAAACACGAACGTTGTTTTACGCACGGAAAGGCACCGCATGCACATCCAGGAAAATGCGTGCAAGTAGTGACATCAAAATGTGTCTGAATTTTACCTCAGTGTTCAATGAAATGGAGTAGAAAGGCTCGTTGACCTTATCGACCTGTCCATTCTGTTGGCGGGGCACAACATTTAGTTTGACGCAAGACATTGTGCAACACAAAGACAAAATGCGCTCCATAACTTCCACGTCTCATGCCTACCTTCATGTGGTACTGCAGACGCCATGACACGTCGTTAATCTGAGGTGGAGACCTTCCTATGCTAGAAGAGGATGGCAGAAAACACATGGTGTAATCTGAAATCTTGATCAAGTGAGAGATTATAGGCAATAAATATAAATGTAAAATAAGCAGCGACTCAGGCAGCGGTGTCTTTATAAACTAGCATTAATTTAACGGTCCTGTCGCTGTGGGCAATCAGGATCAAAGACAAGGGGAAAAAAGCAGAAATATTTAGCTGTTCGTGTGATCATTTTTACCGACTCTCAGAAGTTTTCAGTATTCAATAAATGCCACTTCGGGCTATTTACCCGCACATATCCCAAAGTTTTGTGTATCATACTTTTTTGTATGTGTGGGATTAAAAGACTTTCCGTGTTTTATGAATTCATTATTTGTTTGCAACTGTTCTGAGCCAATCTGCAGACAATGTTTCTCTTTGACAAAGATCGTTTGTTTATGGGGCGTCATAAAGCAGCATTTACATTGCAATTAATCACACTGCATGACCTTTTAGTCCTGACACGCAAAAGACCTCAGACGGCTGCAGCAACAACTTGCTGCTCTTCCCTCGATTTGGGTAAAGCCAATCCGATACTTTAAGGCTGTATCAGAACTGAATTCACGTGGGCACATCTGGTGTAGTTGTTTGTTTTTTTTAAAGGAAAAACCTTCAGTTTGTTCCCATGCATGAGCAAAGTCGATCAGATAATACCAACAAATAATTCTGCAGCTTGACAAGAAAAATCTAATTTAAGTTCCATCTTGAGAACATGATGAGTCTGGGTTGAACTTTTTAACTAAGAACATCACCTCCTCAAATCTCTTCCCCACTGACAGCTCTCAGGCTTACCTTGCTAACAAACGCTCCAGTTCTTTTTTATGTTTCTGTAAAGCAGAGCATGCATCGACGAGTTACAGGCAAGTCAGCCGCAGTTAGAAGAAAAAAAAAAACAGATTTAATAAATGCAACAGTGTTTGAACTGGCACCTGATATGTGCTATAGAATATTTCTATTCTCTCTGCACTGAATGTGAGTTCTTCAAGGGAGGAGCTGTAAGAACAAAACAAACACTTTAATTAGCAGTGGATTTCACAAAACTGCGTTTACTTTACAGTCTTTAAAACTGTCAAGGTTTCATATTTTTGGACATGTTTACACGTATTTGTAATCACATTTGCAATGCAGAATGTAGAGACATTTTTAAAGTAAGTAAGACTAAAAGAAGCCCAAAGGACTACACTGGCTTGTTTGTTGGATGACACACACATGCACATACAGTACTTGACTGTTGCTTTGTTATATCCTGAACACCCAACTCTAGTGATAAGCCAATACCACAAACACCAGACAATGAGAAAAAAGCTAAATGTTAAGGCAGTGCAGACAGACAATTGTGACAATTGTGAGAAACTGTATTTTAGATCCATTCAGAAGTGCCAAATGTAACCACAGTACAAATTATTTTAACTGATTTCCATCCAATTGCTGTTCCATAAAACGTGCAGGCACAGTCATTTTAAAATTTGCTAGTTCATGTAAATTCTTCGTTTATCTGTTGGGAACATTGCTGCTAGTTACACAGGGACACACATTCAGAGTAAAAACAAAAGCATGGCTAATTAACACATTTCAATAAGAGCCCTGCGAACCACATCTTAACCCCAGGTTATGTACAGAATTCTGCTTTGTTTTATACCTACTTACTTGTAGTTTTACAGAAAATAAGACAATATTTCCACATAGTTTATCTAGACCTAATTCAATTCAGGTTCCTGGTCTCTATTGGGACATGCAATCCTTGCATGTTTATTACAGGTTAAAAGCGTGCAAGCAACATGCGTTAGATGCATGCACGCATCACGCTGTGTGATACCAGCACAATTTTCATAGCCATAAACAGACAAGTATTTTTAGAAATTCGCCAAGAGCGTGTGTAGATGGAGGTAACGTGACGTTACAGGAAGCCTTCTGTCAGATGGCGCTTAGCCTACCTTATCGTCGACTTGTCTGCGTTTTGTTTGACCGCCTCCAGTATGAAGGTGGTCGCTGCAGTGTGACTTTGTTTGAGCAAGATCTGGTCGATCTGCTTCAGTTCGGGATGATCTGCAACCACAAAAAAAAACACGGCATGAGGATGCCACTCTGCAGGTTGACCACGCAACCTTTATTCTCTATGGACGGAACAGACGCGTTTGATTGGTTTAGATGACGTAGATTTCCGATCCATAGCCATACTCGTGCTCTCCGGATTGACGAGTAGAATGGGAATCAATGATGATTTGCATGCGAATGGGCCCCTCAGCTGCATCAGCCAGGGGTCCTTTGTTTGTTTGCTTGGTGAACGTTTAACTTTCTAAAAAAATCTGCTATTAAAAAAGAGGCGAATGCTGCACAGAGTTGGACAACACATGGTTTGTGAAAACAAGCGAAGCAGCCGTGCTGGAGCTGTAAGCTACCTATTGCACTGGGTAGCTGCTGTCATTTCGCATCATTTATATTTAGCCTATCCAGAGCAAAATTAGCAATAGGCTACAGCGAGTACTGCTGATTTCAGATCTGCTATGATCGATTAACGCGAACAATGGGATGTGTATCCATGATTAGTTTTGACTAATGGTGATTAAAATAGTCTAACAGTCTTTCTAACATGCTGAATAGACTTGGTGGCAGTTTAAATGACAAAAGGCACCCCGAGTGGCAGTGTGATTGTGTGACTGCTGCTGAATGTAAAGCAGGCAGTAGGCTACAGAAGGCTAAGGTCGCTGTAGCCCAGCGTGGTTGTCTGCTGATCAGCCACTTCGCCTCTTTAAAGATATAAACACGGGGTAACCGGTGTAGAGCAACAGCGGCACGCAGCAGCGCCGTATTAAACCACAAACATCGAGGCAACTCCTCCACACATCCACACGGAGAGAAACCGGAAGCAGCGGCGGAGACAAAAGCGGCGGCGGGGAAGAGGAGCAGCGGCTCACCGAGGACTGCGGGGTCGGCGTGAGCGGAGAGCAGACTCCGGAAAGACACGTCCACCAGCACCGGGAAGCTGTTCTGGTCGAAGGCGGACGCGTCGGCGAGAGACTGTAGCCCTCTCTGCACAGACTCAGACAACTCCATTTTGCAAACCTTGACCCAAGACGCCAGACCACGTGACGGATCAGCTGATGCGCGCAGAGTGCGGAGCAGCGGAGGGCTGAGCCGAGGCGATTACAGCCGAAGCTGGAGCTTGGCAAATGTCGAGAAATCACAGGGGGATCGTCAAGTAGCTGGAATATTGGGGAGCACGATTTTTGTGGAAATTGCTCCCATGTAGTTGTTTTCTTATTGTGATGTTTCACTCGTCCTATAAGCGCACTGTGCGCCAAAGAGGCTAAAGACAAACGTGTGAACCGGAGTTTGAAAAAGCAAACAAATAGCCTAAAGCTGAGTGGGGATGTTCATGTTAAAAATTAGGATATTAGGAACGTTCAGGTTCACAAGTAAATGAGCGATAGGCTACTTTTAGTCACCTCCTCTGCAGTATCTATCTGCATATTTAAAGTAACTGGAACAAACGTAGTATTCTTCACAAACAGGTGACAGGTTTTACCCACACATGTAGGCTATATTCAGATTAGATTGCAGCCAGTTTTATCCTATAAAATAATATTTGGTTTATGGGCTGTTGAGCATTGTCAATACGGAGACACACTGAGATTAAACCCTTAGAGACACTCTTTGCTTAAGCACACTGAGTAGTTAGCCAACATCAATGCAATAGCCAACATCCCTCAATGGTTTCATCTGTTAAAACACATATGAGATTAAGTGAAACTGATACAAGGTATTCATTTTGTATACCCACTTATACACAATTTCATTTCAAAAGCATTTTCTATACAGTGGAAGTCAGTTATACAGCAGTGTCTACTGAAACCTGTTACAGGTTAACTCAGTCATCATGTCATTATTTACTCTTTTAATTGAGTACCCTGAAAAGCACAAACTTAATGTGCCTTATTAGTTTCCCCTGGAGATAAGGGATTATAAGGACAGATGAAAAGATGCACAACATGTAAATATAGCCTATCTTTTAATTATATTTTAACCGATGTTTTGCCTTGTCTAAAGTGAAGTCAGCACAAGTCCTTTTAAAACACCAAAGCTCGGCCTTTTGCTGCACTGATCATGTTTCCATGGCTGTCACAATTTAACTCAGTCGCCATGTTGATATGATTCTCTGTTTTATTCATCTGCATTTGTGGTTTTTCTTGTGAGGGAACTTCCTGAGGCAGTCATGAGGTGGAGTGTTAGTGAGCAGAGTGGGTCATTTTTAAATTTCCATTATGTCAGCTAAAACATGTGTAATCAGTGTGCGATGCCGTCTAGACTCGGAACGGCTAAACCTCATGACAATTAACTCTGCAGAGAAAGGAAATTCCCTTTTGCATAAAAAAAGTGCATTATTAACAGTAGGACTGTGCTGCATGCGGATGTGCTTTAGCGATGCAAAGTGCTCTTCACTGTGCTGCAAAGGTTGCCCAAACTATCAGAACAAAAATCACAACAAACATTTAGGTCATGTATGGTGTACATGGTGTACATGTTCCTAAAAAAATACCCAGAGAAAGTGCGTTTTTCAGAGGAGCAGTGTCCAAAGAAAACTCCACATTTGAGGCAAATGTTTCAGCAATATTTGCTTCTTTTATTTTTCATTTACTCCACTTTCATGTTTACACTGTAACTCTTCAGCTCAGTTAACATCCCCGTGTGTCTATTAAAAATGGCACTATGAGCTTTTGCGCAGTTCTTTAACATTTTATGACCACCGTAGCAGCAGTTATCGGGTTAAACTCTTGGGTTGGGGAGGGGGGGTTATTTATTGTTTTCAAATGTTGCCTTTCGCTGCGGCGTGCACTGCTTTTTATAAAGTGCAATACTAATTTTAGGCTGCTGCATCATTTCCCCTAACTGAGACAGTCGTCAGCCTGTCGTTCATTATCTAGTAATGAGGAGGATTGCCGATGTGTTGCATGGCCACACACGCTGCAGCTATCAGAGTGACCTCTGACTCCGCGCTTTGTCCAAAGTCCATTTCGGCTCCATGTCGGGTTGTGAAATAGATTAGGCTTCACTCTCTCCCTGCTGTTTCGTTTTGCCTCCAATATAGCTCGTCTCTCCCCGCGATGTGCATGCCGTCGTCACGCGTCACGCTCATATTAGGCTACATCATTATATTATTTTCCCCCTGCGTCGTGAGCATGATGTCAAAATGGATTTGCATGTCTCCAATTCACACATGTTGTAACCCCCGGGTGCCTCAACCTTTCTTGGTCATATGCTGCAGTGTCATATATTAATATTAGTTTCTCAATAGGTTTGTCTAATTCCTTCAAAATAAAAGTCGCTTAGAAATATAACTACAATCGAATAACCGACTACTTGAATAAAGATGTATTAAAAGCAATACAACCAGAAAAATAAACACTTTCTAGGCTATATACACCTGTATCTGTTTCTGCTATTTTTCAATGTCACCCTCAGCCCAATCTGTTGGGCAACTGAACAACTGATCACAGGTCAACGTTTCCTTTACATTATTGTGTTGCCTCTGTTCAACAACACATTCTTCCGTTGTCAGAGGGGAACGCGAACAGCTGATCCATATCATATTTGCCACTGTTATGAAGACACTTCTTTTTACGTCTTTAGTAGGCTATAGTATTTTGACAGATACCTACGAAGAGATCCTACAAAATCCTCTGAATTGTTGTTGTTGTCCAAATATTAGTCTGTTAACCTTTGACCTCTTGAAGGCAATAGTAAAACTATGAAAACTATCAAAGGTGTTGAATAGAAGTTAATCGTGCGCTGATGTTTCCAATTTGATGACTGGATAAGCTTCAGTTTTAAGACCTTTGCAAAACCCCAAAATGTTTGATAAAGTTTAATTCAGCCGAGCTACGTTGTATAGCCTAATGATCTTCACAGGTCAAATGAAATGAAAAGTGATGGACAGCTTCTGCTGTAGGCTGACAGATGTTGTTTGAATAACGTTTTGTTGCCAAAAAAGGCACGCGGATCTGCATCTCTATTAAAAATCTATTCTGTTTTATTTTTTTCGGTTTTTCTGTGTTATTAATGCTTGGTTGACTGGAGGTGAAAACAATCACTTTGGTCCAAATAGGCTAATTATTTCACTCCACACAAATGTCTTTAAATAGCAACAATGACAAAACTGGAAACATCCCCTTTAAGAGGACGCTGCGGTAATATGACCTTGGGAAATGTGTGCATTGTCAACAACATGGGAACACATTTTCAAAACCAGCTTGTAAGACGGAGATGTATTGACAGTGAAGCACTAACAGGTTTGAACGGGCTGTTTTAATAGGAGGGGTTGTGTTTGCAAGTTCAGTTTATTGCAACGACGGTCATGAGCTTAAAAGACATTGAGATATTGTCATATTTTTAACTTTTATTTTGTGCTTGACATGTTTTTTATTTCCAAAAGAAGAAGCAACAGGACAACATATAAATGCCATATCTCTGGATTGAGTGAGGATTTGTAAAATAAGCTGACAGTCGAGGCCTGTTTCTGCAGACTGTTGCTTGTTTTCCTCTTTTTTAGCTTTAGCCACTATGATAACAGTAAAACTAACGAAATTTGACCAAAGAATCCGTTATTTCAGAACGTGAATGGATTCATAGGTCACATGAAGGGCCCAAAAGGTTCACGATCTGCACGTGTATACACCACCTATTTAAAAGGCAGTAATTGACCACTATTGTGTGTCTGGCTACTGCACTATCCATCCTGTAATATTTCTCCTTCTATGAGAAGGAGTTAGGCCTATATGTAGGTGACCCATCTTAACCTATATTATATTCTTGTGACATGAACGATGTAGCCGCATCTACAGTTTACAGTTTGTTATAAGTATCATTATAAGCTAAGCTCTTGGTTCAGGTTTCTATGAGTCCCGAAGATGCCTGAGCTGTGCTTATCTTACACTGACATAAGACGGTAAAACCACTAAATGCGTTTAACGATTCCCCCAAATCACGTTTAGATATAGCTTATGTTGTACATTGCAGTAACTTTCACTACGTTTAAGTAAATAAGATAATGCTGATATTAAATTGTTCTCTTGTTACATTTTTTTAGCAAGTGGCTGCTGTTGCCTGTGCAAATAATCAAGGTGCTAGTAGATTCACATGCCACAGTTTTGTGATGTGGAAATGATGACGTTCTCAGTTTGTCTGTCTGAAGCTAGAACGTGACATCCAGAGAAAAAAAGTTATTTTCCTTAGAATAAGAAGACTGCACAGAAACTGTGAAGGGTTTGTTAAAATAATAATAGCCATTTGCATATAAATAGATCAATAAACATGTGTTTTAATTGTTGCCTAATCATACAATGATCTATTTTACCTGTTATGGGTGGATGTTGTAGAGACAATTCATTTTGAAAAATGTATAAAAACAGCTACGCCCTCCAAAATCGTTTCAATCAGATCTATTCATTATTTCTTTATATAGTCTATATGTAGGCTAGTTAGAACTTCTTAACAACTCTACAGCAAATGTACAGCACGCCTATTTGTTACATACAAGAACTAGGGCTAATGAGTAGCCTGATCAACACAAATATCAGATGTGGCATGTTTTTCATGTCAAAATTTTTAAAAAAAATCTCTGCACAATTTTGGCGCCCCCCACTGGGTGGCGTCGCCAATAGGGCGCCCTCTCACCCCACCCCGCAGATTACTTACAGATAGCCTATCAGATATGTTCAACAAGAACGAATTGTTGAATATATAAAATGAGAACTATGGCAGATAGCTACTCTAATCATCTTGCTGTCCATCTCTGAGAGACACAAAAAGGTCAAAATGTTCGAGAAACTTCGGTCCAGCTTGTAACTGCAAAGCCTGAAAATTCAACAAATAGCCTATACTTTTCATCTTCGAGTCAGTGGCAGCTCCATTTTAAATAAACAGGAAGCTGATTGACTTTATCTTTGTCTGAGCGTCGAAATGTCGACTAAACTAAAGGGTTTACCCTAGAAAATGTTTTCCTGCGGGGTGCACCCAAAGGTGGCTGTTCGTTGGTTGTCAGTGAAGCAAAAGAGATTGTCAGAGACATGTTTTGGTCTCTTCATAATCTAAAACATTAAGTTTGTTTTGGTAGTGCGTAGCCTACGCCTGGCACGGCAAAGAGTCTTTACTTATATGCATTTAATAGGCTATTTATTACCTGAACCATTTATGAATTGCACTAAAACGTGGGATAAATAAATGACATGTGGCAAAATATTAACTCTGTTAACTAATGTTAACGGTTTCATTCTGTGATTTAGCTATAAGCATGAAAGAGCATGAAACCACAACTCCCACTCAACCAGCCCCAGGGTCAGGACCTCGATGTAACCATGAGGCCCCTATAGGAGACAAAAAGGTGATTATTATTTTAAGTTTAAACTAATTCCAGTAGCCTTAGAGGAGAACTTAATTTCTGCTCTTGGGAGGAAAGACACCAAGTCTGTTTAATCACGTTTTACGTGTTGGGGTCCCAGGAACCTTCTGCTTCATTTGCTAAAATAGACGAGACACACTGGAAGTGATCTTCTCTGATCCTGCTCAAAAGTTGATTTGTTAAACAAACAGCACACACACCGATCCACACAGCTCAGATTTGTATGAAGCAATTTAAAGGTAATTTTCAAGGCAGCTGGTAGGAGGTGAAAACAACAGATCCTAAAGCATTGACAGTGTGCATGTCTGCGCTTTTGAGTGCGTGCATGTGTGCACACCCGATGCAGAAAGGGACAATCAGAATGAGTGAGAGAATGAGAGAGATTTTTTTTGCAGAGTGATTCTGCCCCCTATTGGAAAAAAATTTCCCATCCCCTCATCCCTTCCTCTCACATGAACGCACTGCTTTTATGACGTTTAAATAATGTATTTTACTGATCTCCTGGCATCTTTTGTTTGTAAGAGGACTTCTTCTGAACTGCCTGCATACATCACAAATTAATAAATTACATACAAACATAATAAACAAATAAATAAATAAGAAATATGGTTTGTATTAGCAGATTGAATTGAATGTGCAACAATATGATTGATTAATCCCATTTTTAGGTGCGGACAAGAAAAATTGCCCTGCAGAAAAAAGCAGGGCCATATAGAATCTGTAATTAACGTCTCCCTGTTAAGTAGGCCTACCCCGTTAACTACGTTAGGCCTATATATAGAGCTAATTAAATTGTTGACATGCAGAGCCTATATTCTCCTCTTTATTTTATCATTTTGATGTGTAATCCCTCAGATATGGTGGTGAAAAGGAAGAAGTGCAGATACATCCCTCCGATGATAATCAGCCCCCCGCCCCCCCCCAAAAGGTCAGAATCGGGTCAGTGTCTTGCTCAAGGACACTTCAGCAGGGCGCCTGAGTGTGTTGGCGCAGCAGCGGCCGGCTCCAGCCGACACCCTGAATGCAAAATGGCGGGAGAGAGCGGCCTTGTGCTTGAATATGCTTGTAAAATGTGATAAAGTTGTAAAAGGCGCCGGCGGCCTTTTTTTCTTAAAAAAAAAAACACAACAACGCCGTGATAGAAAAGCACTGAGGGTAGGACCAACAGCAAAGAGTACGCGCGCACGGTCACGCGCACCTTCGCGGCCGCTGGGTGGCAGTGGTGTGGTTTCTCGCTCCCCACTGTCCTGTGGGGAGCTCAGAGGGAATCATCGGAGGGGAACAAAGAAAGGAGGGAGGGGGGGGGTTGTATGTCTGTGTGTTTGGGGGGGTATGGGAGGAAAAGAGAGAGGGGGGTGTCCCTTGTGACAGGACATATATGGAAATTTGAATGGCTCACATTCACCTACCAGAGCGCGCATGCCTGTTCTAATTCACCATTTCTACTGCCAGCACAATCACCACCACCAGGCAGCGTCACTGGTTAAAAGGCATGAAGCTCAAATGTTAGGCTACAGATCCGTGGTGATTTTTGCCAGAGATGTATGAAAGTATAGGCTATATCCAAAGTCTAAAATAAGCTTGGTTACAGCTCTGTGTGTGTGTGTGTGTGTGTGTGTGTGTGTGTGTGTGTGTGTGTGTGTGTGTGTGTGTCTACTCATACTCTGACAATAAAAGCTTTTGGGGTTCAATGCGATTGCAATTACAGCCCTTTAAGCCTGTCTGTCACAGTTACAATATGGCAGGCCGATGTGTGGTGGAGGGATATTAAATGCAAATATCACCTGACGTAAAATTCAATAACAGGGCTCATAGTCTTTAACCTGCTGTTCACCTTTTCATATGTGCAGCGCTGCAAATGCATATTAAAAAAATATATGAAAATATACAACTCAATATTCTAATATAACAATAGGCTAATCCTCTAATAAAGGATAAAACATGATATGTTTCAAATAACTGGCCAAGTAATTAGGCTCATGAATAATTATTTAGTGCCACAGATAGGCTAAATAAAACATATAGGCCTACGTCAAACTACCTAATATATTAAATTATTATGTTATAATTATTGATAATATTAGCATTATTTCAGTCTGAGAAATTGGTATTTAGGCATTTTTCATGTGAGTTTTTACAAAATTAAAAGATCTCTCTCATTGTGTCTGTAACATTTAGCTTTACTGTGTTGGCTAAAATACAGAACTATGCTAATATATTTTAAATTACAGTTTTTAAATTATAGCCTAAATACTATATTTTCAGGCTTTATAAATGGCGACAGAGCGGTGTTTCTTAGAGCGCGCAGGCGGCAGCTGTTCCTCCTCCTGCCTGCCGGTGAAAAGCAGCTTCCTGCCGGCTGCTGTTGCTGCTGCAGCCGCTGACAAGAGCTCGGTTTCCGCTCACGTCCTGCTCGGCTCCGCGGCACGGCGGATTCGCACCGAGCACGACAGGCAAGTCCCACATACTGAGAGAGTAGTTTATCGTTTATATATGTGTTACAAGAGTAGTTAGAGTTTTAGAAAAGAATTGGACACAAGGGTTGTTGCTTTTTTTTATTCTCACGTTGGACCCGCCATACTCACCATGCAGCTGACTGAGGACGACAGGCAGTTAGGGTCTTTCCCAGTTGAACACATTAGCTCTGCATTGCTTCAAAATTAAGAGCATTGTTTCAATCTAAGAAAGTGATACAAACATATCTTGACCTAAAACCAAAACTCACTTCTGTTTTGCAACATTTTGCAAAGTTACTTTTTCAACATTGTTGCTGCTGGTTTTGGAGCAGGTTTCCCAGGATGAGCCCATCAGACAATGATTTGCCAGTGGTACAACTGTGTTTTTGGTGAATCAGAGGGAGAGGTCTGGCTCAAAGTAAGTGAGTAATTGATCTTTGTGGTTTGGAAGGTTATTTTTATAACATGTCTTGGTTGACATGTTAAAAATGTGCAGCATCCCCATGCTCTCAGCTCCCACAGGTTGACTGTTTCTGTGTGTGTATGTGTGTGTGTGTGTGTGTGTGTTATATCATTGATCCATTAATAAAATCCATGAATATTCCTCCTTTCACTTCTATCTCTTAAAAGTCCACAACAGCCCACTCTCATGGTCGGCCATCTGTGTTGCATCCAGGAGGAAAGAAAGGGGCGGCAGGGTTTACACCAGCAAATACTACATTTTTTTTATCAGCACCTTTCGGCTGCGGTCTGTGGGAAATACAGACATTTAAACTCAAGGCCAGTTTCAGAGCTGCCTAACAAGTATAAACGACAGCTGAGCATAAAGGGATTGTTGTAGGCTAATTGTAAGGCAGAGTTGTGAATTCCTTTTTTGACATAGTGTGAAAGCATATTTATTTCTGAAGGCTACTTGCATATTCAAGCACTTACTAATCGGCTCTTAAAACCTTCTGAATGTTCAAATAAGCTTCTCTATCCTGCAAACTATATTTTTCCTTTAGGGTTCAATATACCTTTGTGACACTGTTTGACAATACGTTGTGAAAATCAGGTCCTTTTAGAAAAAATACTTTTATATGCAGTTTCTGCTGAAGCCCAGAAGTCCCTGTTAGGGACTATTCTGCTGCTGATATCAAGGTGTTGAGTATGGAGATAAAGACTAATGGAGACTAAATGGAGAGACGAAATGTAATTTTATTTTAGAAATACTTTAGCAAAGTTTAATAATTGTGTTAGTTAACACACACACCTCTACATGTAGGCAGGGTAAAGAGAGACAGACAGACAGACAGAGAGGCAGACAGGCGTCCACTGCAGCCCAAATTAAAACGCTTTACAATCAGGCAGGGCGAAGGACGGCCCTGAGGCATCTCAGTTTCCTTGTACGAGGGTCTTAACCGAGGATCAACTTTCATGCAAGCACTCCCAAAGAAAGATGTTTCTTTGTTCTGTCAAGACCAGTCCACACAGCTTCTCTCTCTGTCTCTCTCTCTGCCTCTCTCTTTCTCTCTCTCTCTGTTTGACAAATGAAAGAGATGAGGATATGAGGAAATGTAATTATGAAAGACGCAAGTTTACTTCAGAAAAGCCCAAAGACGACCAGGTATACATATTCACATACTGCAAAGACATACAGGGCCTCTAATTTGAGAAGGGACCGTTGATTATAAACATCCTTTTATACAGTCATTCATTTATCAAAGTAAACAGTGTAGACTGACTGTCAGCGTAGAAGTCCAGTGGGCTTCTGTGGCCACACAATATATAGAAAAGACTTACCCCCACCACCACCACCCCAAAATGCGGTGTTAATTGAAGATGGTAAAGCTGAGTGTAAGAACAGATTCATTGTTTGGTGATGCAAAATGTAGCTGATGTGTGCAGAAATGTGCTCTCCAAGAGGCCGCCGTGGGTTTGTGTGGAATGAATACAATGTTGGACACAAAGGGAGCACAGCAGAAAGAAAAGTGTCAATCTCCACCTGACTCAGAGCCCATTATAGGGTGAGAGGGGAGGCAGAGATGTGAGCGCGTGTGTGTTCGTGCTTGCCTATGTGTGAGTGGGAGAGATAACGAGAAAGACGGCCAAAGGTGTTTAAAGTGCACGCATCCGTTCACTGTCATGATCAGCAGCTATTATCAACAGCCTGGATGCCAATCAGACTGAATTATTCTGCAGAGGATCGACTAGCAGGGAGTTGACCAATGGCAGTTTCCTTTATGCAGAAACAAACACTAACTCTGCTCAGTCTTATTTCATTTCCTACCCTTTCTGTCACTCCTATTATTGATTGGCTCCTCTGCTTTCAACTAGAACCTCTCTCTTATCAAGCCCACCCTTCTTTATTTCTATTGCTGTTTCTCCTTTGTCCACAGCACCCAGCTCGTCCCTTTTTTGTGTGTGCTCGTGGCCGAGCAGTGATGAAATCTTGGGTCCCTGTGGCAACAGGCGCCCTATGTGCATGAGCGTGCATGTGTGTGTGTGTGTGTGTGTGTGTGTGTGTGTGTGTGTGTGTGTAGTTTTCAGGCCAGAGCAGAGCAAGCAGCAGTCTGATCCATACTAATGTTCATTGATAGGAAAATCAATGGTGCATTGATCCAAGACTTGGCTCTGAGAAAAGGGCGGTGAGGGGTGGTTGCAAGTGTGAAGACTGTTGGAAGAGCAGCAGATAGAGGAATAGAAGGAGAAAGAACAGGAGAGGAAGGAAAGGATTAGGCATTTGAGGATGAGTAAAGAGGGAAAAAAGCAAGAAAGAAAGAAGTTCAAACCTCATGCAGGCCTCCTGTGTGTCTGCAGACGACAGAGATGAGACTCGAGCTCCGGTGGCTGCTGCTGCTAGGGGTGGGTAACTATATGTGTGAACAACCTGTCGTGGCCTAACTATTCTCTTTTCTTTCTCTGTCTCGCAGAACTGCTCTTGAGAGTGGATGAACAAGCCTCAAATGGAACCTGAGAAGAGGGGAAAAAAGGGAGGGGAGGGAGAAAATCAATTTTCCCAGACAGAGGCCGGCTGGTCTAATGGAGGTCTAAAAGAAGAGGAGGAGGAGAGGACATATTTTCCTCTGATTACCTCCTGTAGCCTCCCTGGCAAACCTCGAAAGCTAGGATTGCTACTGCGGCCTCGCTCATCCGACCTTTTCGCAGAAAGGTAGGCTATTGAGTCTGGTTGCTTCTTCTTGGCAGCCATGAGGCTTTGAGGTGGAGAGGACATAGGGGGCCTAAAAAAATCCCAACATGCAAAATGAGTGACTGCAAGGAAATGGCGAAACACAGTGACCTGACAGACTTTGGACTCAAAGGAAATCATGTCTTCATAAGCGGAAATGCTCATCTGTTCTCTGCACTCTTTTGAAGGCACATCTAAATTAGATTCTCCTTTCTTTAATCTCTATGTTGCCCTTTCTAGAAGTAATGTAACCTGCTGTAACCTAGAGAGAGCAAATGAGCTGGATTAAATGGATAAAGGTTCCCATTTGGCTAAGATGAATCATTTATAGAGTATAAAGGAAGAAAATTTGTCATTAGTGTCTCTGCCAAATGAAGGGAAATATCCAGAGTGCCCCTTTGCTTGTGATTCTCCGCTCAGTCGGCCTGTACGATGTCATATGACCAGGTCGCTATGTTCAATTTCCTGCAGCAGGCTTGATTATTATAAATTGGTGAGTGAAGTGGACCTTGAGTGCAACGCAAAAAATGCGGGCTGTGATTTGTTCAAGTTCTAGCTGAGTGAATTTTAAATCTTGTTTATGGCTCTCCTCACAAGGTGAAATGCGTGTGCCATGGCAGGAAGTTTGCTGAAGGATCACCACACCAATGTCAGACAGAGGGAGACGAATGGATGATATGACGTGATAAAACTTCTTATAGACTGATGACGCAACATTGCCCCAGTTAGTGAATATCGGCTTGCAAACAATGCAGACTGTTTCTAACAAAATAAATGTTGCCACAAGCCATCTGAAGTCAGAGTCTAAAAGGCTGTGACCTGCAGTAGAATCAAAATAAAAAGGGAAAAAAGGGGCCAAAACAGGGACAGATGTGGCTCCAAAACCGCAAAACCCCTCAACAGCCACTGTACGTCTGCTGCTGTAGCTTTGCGACGTGCTCATTAAACTTGTGAATGTTCAACCAGCTATTAAACGACATTTCAATGAACTTTTTCTTTTCTTTGGAACGCATACTGTACAAATACAGTTTCCCAGGGAAAGGAAGACAGTGAAAAAAAGCTGCATAAGGGTTTGAAAAGCTATTAAATGTAGCTGAAGGAGCGCTTGTAACACATTGTCTGTCTGTCTGTTACTGTTTTTTTCTGTCACTCCCTCCCTGTCTCGTCGGCTCTTTGTGTTTTCCTGTCTCTCGGCCTGTCTCCCTCGGCCTGTGAGGTGAAAGTGGCTTCCATGGTAACGGCACACTCTGTTTATGCCACGACATCTCACTTCATCACAAGCTGTTGATGGCTTTGATTTGATTGTGTGCCTGTGTGAGTGAGTGTGTTTGTCGCCCCCACCTCCACCCACCATTTCTGCATAATATTCTCCAAAACACACACACACACACACACACACACACACACACACACACACACACACACACACACACACACACACCTTACAGGTGTTTGGGAGACTAATAGAACAAGTTGAAACTATAACTATAATCCACAGACATTTGATGGATTGCATTACTCCATAAAATAAAGAGATGGGATGTGACAGAAGCTTTTTGGTTCTAATTTTTGGCATTTTTGGTTCACTGATGTCTTTAAAAGCATGTATGTTTTTTCTAACACAAGATCAGGATATGACCTATGAAATACAAGTTTAATGAAAAGGTGTAGTAACCAAACCAAAAAATTCTCTCTTGAGATGCTATGAAAAGCCCAACATATGCATAAATCTTGTGCAAATATGCCAAATGGAGTTTAACTTTCAAACAACTTAAACAAAACCATAAAAAGGAAATTGGCACTTTAGCTGTTAAGATAAAAAAATGTAAATTTAATCATACTCATTTCCTCATTCTGCGAGCTGATCCCGTACACTTAACCACTTAAATTAGCAGCAGAAACAATGATTATGACTTCTTTTCACCAAAACCAGTCGCCCCCAATTAGTGGAGTACGGGGGGAGTGGAGGGTGGGAGGGTAAGAGAGGGGGTGAGAGCAGAGGAGGGAGGGAGAGATGGAGGGAGAGGCCCTGGCTAGCCGGACCCCCTGCAGGGCAGAAAGGGGGGGAAATGGATTCCATACCAGGAAATCCATTAGGGCAGGGAGTGGCGTGGAGCTGGCAGCACAGAGCGGCTGCCGTGTTTTTAAAAATTCCTCATTAGGTGTAATTTCTAAATTACAATCAGCATGGGCAGAATGAGAAGGCGAGGATCTGACCAACTCATCAGGATAATCAGGGTAATAGCATGATTCGGCGTGTGTTGGAGCAGAGAGAGACAGAGATGAAAACCAAAAGAGTGCAGGGGAGGATGGAGGGTGAATTTTAATGCTGCTGCTGACACTGACTTTGTGATGTTTCCTGCTTTGTTTTTTGCTTATTTATTTATTTATTTATTTTACAACTAAGTGATCTAGATATTTACTCTGGGTGTGTGTGTGTGTGTGTGTGTGTGTGTGTGTGTGTGTGTGTGGGGGGGGGGGTGGCTAAAGCAACAAGCTAATGGAAAGCAAGAATCTCCATCTCTGTCTTCTCTTGCCATCGTCTTGCCCCTGACAGACATGGAGAAAAAATTGGCAAAAGTGAAGCGAAACAGAGGAAGAAGAGGGCAGAAATGAGGGTGGGGAGCAGGAGAGGAGAGAGGGAGTGAGAGGCCTCAGTAAGGGAGAGAGGAGGGGAAACTGCAGAAGGGGAGGAGGGAGGGAGGAGAAGAGGTTAATTTGCACATATTAGAGAGGGCAGGATTTTTCATTAAAAAGAGATTGAAGTTGATATATGCCTGTGCGCTCCTGACACACTGTACACTCTGATTGTGTTAAGTCCTTGACAGAACAAAGGACCCCCCCCCCACACACTCTCTTTCTCTCTCTCTCTCTCCTTCTATCTCTAACAGCCATTGCATCTCCGGCAGCATTTTGCAGCTTTATGGAGCTGTTTCATGGTGAGTAGAAGCACAGACAGACTGTCATATCACCTCAGAACCCCGCCCATGCATATGTATACACTTACTCTCTTTCCGATGCAAATTCATGTCCATGCACGGAAGAAAATGGCTTTCATGCATGTATGCCACCTTTCAATCTACTCCTGTGTGCGGATGAGTGTGTGCGCGTTGAACCCCGACATAGCATTTGGCTCTCCTTCCTTACTGCAAACAGGAAGTACAAGACGCCAACGCCTTTTGATATTCGTTCCTATTCCCCGTGACTGAAGGAAGCATTTAATAGAGAGCTACACTCACCACTGTGTGGCCGCACAGTTGCTCGTTTAGCTGGTGGTGTTTCCAACAAGATGGTTGGGCACTGACTTAGCTTGCAGCCCATTGTTCAAGGCCAACTTTCACCCAGGAAAGCAGATGTGTTGTCTGCCTGCTGCAGAATAAAAATTAATAATAAAAATTACAGCGTTTTTTTAATGATCTGTTGTTTAGGACACACACAGCTGGTATAAATATCTCCCTTCTTTCTTTTTCCTCCCCTCCCTTTCTTTTCTCTTGCTTCCCTCTGGCCACGTCTGTCATTCCACACTGGAGGGTTATAGCTGATCTTTGACCTTAGTTAGCGCAGCCCTTGAGACCTGTTTCACACACACACACACACACACACACACACACACACACACACACACACACACACACACACACACACACACACACACACACACACACACATACATACAAGCCTGCACACACAGAATGGGAGATATTGATTGGCGATAGATAGATAGAGCAGGGCTGGCCTGATAAGGAGGCCATATTTGATGTTTGTTCTGGCAGTAGAGAGAGAGACAGAGAGAGATTAAATCACAATGAGCAGCCTGCTCCGTCCTTGGCTCCGTCCCCACTTGAGGCTTTTCAGGAGTTTAGGGGTCGAGCTTAAAGGATGACGGTTGAAGGATTGTGGACAAGAGGTGCCCGGTGTGCTTAAATCCACTGTGGTAAGAAACATTGATTAACATGGCCTGTAATGTTATTCAAGGGTGTGTTTTTGTACAATCCAATGTTTTCAACATTTCAAGCTTTTAGATGCACAACAACAACTGCTTCTATTCTACAGACAGATCTTTTTTCCCTCTCCCTTGTCTTCCCAGTGGACTGATTGACAGGCATCAATACATGTCTGTAGGCTCACAATGGGTGTGAGCTCAGGTCTTGTTCCCTTCAACACACACACACAAACACACACACACACACACAAACACACATACACACACACACACACACACACACACACACACACACTGAGAGCTCATTCAGCTACAGCCACTCTGCATATTCTTCTGTTTAAGAAATTGTTTTTTACCCCCTTTTTCATCCAGTGCATTTTCTGTTCGCAAGTGACCCATTTAGCATTTATAAGCAGGATAGAAATAAATAAATAAATAAATAAAATAAATGCTTTACAACCCACTATAATTTAGGCTAGTTGTTGTTGCCAGATATAAAGTCAAAAAGCAGACTCAGTAATGTCACTTTACAGAGCAAGTTCGCTAACGTTAGCTTACATTAGCCACCACCCTGGTCTGACCAGACCAAACATTTTATTTGCAAGAGGAAGAGAGTGCTATTTCTTATTTCCAAAGTTGCAGAGACTGGCTTTAAATGTTTATGTATGTGTTTGTCTACAATTGTAACTTCTTATATGATGGAGAACATAGCTGTAAACATGTGTAATGATATGTGATTGCACACATGAACATTGTGTTTGTACAAATCACTCACAGGCAGGTTTGAATCAGTTTTAAACTGTTAATGAGTGTGTGTTGAAAACTCATTCACATGCTCACACATTCATACTTCACATGCTGAGTTGTAGTTGTTGACAAGTAGGCTACATGAATAAACCCAAATGTCCTCAAATCGGCTTATATCTACATTATAGTGTGTTTATTTAATTTCATCACTTGTCAATTGTTCATCTACTGCATATAAATTTCTTAAGCAGAACCATTTGATGTCAGAATACAATGTGAAAGCTGGCTCACACATGAAAACACGTGTGTGCTCAAGGAGCACATGTGCTCCAAATTCACATGTGCCAGCATTTCCCCTGAAGACATGTAGGCTCGGTTTTTCTTTCTCCTGCTTCATGCTAATCTGCACAGGTATTCTTTTGACTTCAATTTTGGGCACAATGTCAACTTTGTTGTGATAAATCCATATCATCACTACAAAATGATTACTACATAAATGTGGTTAAATCAAAATGGACCTAACCCCAGGTCTGGCTGTGCAGTGACCCAAGTGTCCCCTTTTACATATGACCAGAGTCAACCCAGCATCCAAATCCCCTGGTTGGAAAGGCAGCATGTGTACGTATGAAAGGCTGTGTATGTTGGCCAGTGTGTGCGCGGTCTCAAGGGTTGGGAGATTATGTTGACAAAAGGTGCACCTGGTGCTTTAGATTGAGTTTCTCTCCTCCCCTTCCTCTCTTTATCCCTCTTCCATCCCCCTCTCCCCTTCTCCTCTGACCATTTCCAACATTACCCTGGGACTTTTAAAAGATTTGACCACAGCTTTTATAATCATGCCACTAATGCTTGTCAACAGCGTGGGATGAGGGAGACTAATGGAGAACACTACTTTTTAATATCAAAAATACCTCCCAGTTATGGGAATACGCTTTCTAGTTATATTATACTCTTTTATAATCATGTATAGTGTGTCAGGGCAGATTATTGAGCCCTTTTCCTATGTAACTCAGATCTGTTGGGTTTCTGTGCAGCTGATAAGCAGATATGCATGTGCTCAGTTACACAGTGTTGAGGTTTAGTTTTTTGCATCACAATGCACAAGTTATAAGAGCATCAAGAAGTCCTGCTACTTGTTGATTAATATTCAGCGTTTGGTACTCTAGTAAACTTACTTTCACTCTTTTTGTTTTTATTTCATTTTTTATAACTGAGACACAAAAGTAATAGAACAAAGATTATCTACTTATGTAAAGTACCACTGATGTAAAAAAAAAAAGGAAAAGAAAAAACTCAATTACAAATAAAACTCATGCATTCTAAATCATACTGAAGTAAAAGTACTTAAGTATTATCATCAAATGTACCAAAAGAATCAGAAGTATCCCACTGCAGATAGATGGCCCCTAGGATGACTGACATTACAACCCGATTATGACATTATTAGATTTAATACTAATGTAAGTAGTAATTTACTGTTGTAGCCTGTCTGCTCAAGGTGGGGTTTTAACTATTTTATCTGTAATTAGGTAGTTCAGTCTAGTGTTTCCCAACCTGAGGGATGTACTCCCTCTGGTGGGTCCCCAGATAAATCTGAGGGGCGTCACATGATTAATAGGACAGGAAAGAAAACAAACATTGTGGGAGGTTTGGGAAATATTATATTTAAGTAGTAAATTGGAAATAGTATAATTTTAACCAGTGGAGATGTTTAGAGATGAAACATTTGTATTGTTCTGCAGAACTGCATGGAATTATAGATATGTGAAAGGAGGTCCCAAGTTTTGGGGCCTCAAGCCAAAAATGTTGTAAATTACTGCTTTAATCTTTACCAGTGCATTTTATTTTATAAGCTTATCATGTGTTTTATGTGCAATATTAAATTGAATAGTAACTATAGATGCCAAATAAATCTAGTTGGGTAAAAAGTACAATATTACCCTCTGAAATGCAGAGTAAAAGTTTAAAATAGCATAAAATGGAATTAGAAGTACTTGAGTAAATGGACCTAGTTAACTTTCCCTAGCCAGGATTTCACTTATGCTGCTTGTAGAAGCTGCTTTACATCACAGTATCCTGCATGTAACACATTTTGGGTAGCTTCTGGTAGCATCAAAGTCCAAACCTTCAATGAGAAAAAAGTCAATTAATGTGATCTGTTGCAGGGAATATATGAATTTGCCCGCTTAAATATAAACCCCACAGACTATGCCTTTCATCTCTTCCCGATAATTTTAGGAGGCCCAGATGCCACAGATGTGTTAAGGCTACCTGTGACGGAAAGCATTTGCAGTTGACCGGGAGTGGCTTTTTGTGGTCCCTCTCTCTCTCTACAGTGAAACAGCAGAGATGCGAGTTAGCAGCGACACAGGGTCAGCTCCTTTTCTGTGATTTTCTAGGACTGTGTGATCATGTTCAAATAATGCACGCACGCACACACTCATTCACATCCATCTCTTACTGGAGTAATATTTCAGTCATCAGAGTTGATGCAACAAGCTCAACACAAACATGCACACATTTGCACGAATACCCCCCCAGCACCACCACCAAGCACAGGGTCTCCAGCCTGCATAATAAATGAGGATTGCTGATAGGTGCATGAACAGGGGAGGAGCAAGGCTCTCTCTCTCTCTCTTTCTCTCGCTCTCTCTCACTGTCACTCGCTCACTCACTCACTCACTCACTCACTCACACACACACACACGCACACACACAATCAGCTTATACCATTATGCAGCCTGGGTCTTTACCATTTAACAGCTGTTGCTGTTAGTGAAATCCCAGGTCTCTTTGCTTGTTGTTGGCTCATTAATCGTGATTGCAGCAGAGCAGTGGTTCCACTCCTCTCCAATACCTGATGTTCTTTTTTCAATACTGGAAATAAGTTAAAGAAATAAGAAATAATAAGTCTCCACTGGGATATTTTCATGCAAAACCACTGCAGTGTCTTTGAGCAAGGCACTTAGACCCCCCTTTTTGCAGCTTTGCCCTGATATTCATTGGCTAACCATAAAAACACACACAAAAGAGGGAATAATTAATAACACGCCTCTCTCCTACCATATCACCTTTAATGTAGTTATTAAACATGCACACGTGAAACTCCCCCAGCCTGTCGTCACTAACCAGGGGCGGAATTATTTAATAATATAGACCTCTCACATAGCCAGCCATTTGAAAGTAATTATCAGTAATCATCTGCCGGTGACTGATCTATTTTTACCTGATGATCAAACAGATCTAATCTCAGATCTATATCCCGTCACATTCATTATAACCTCACAAGATTACATTAATCTCTGCCAGCACCACCTGTCCCTATAATGGTGTTTCATTCTTCACCATGAGCCTATTCACAGTGAAGGTAAATACAAGAAATACAATATCGGCGTTTGTCCTTTTTTGTTGTTTTATGCCCAGGTAGGATGTAATGCATTATATTTATTTTTTATTTATTATATATTTCCAAACATCCCTATAAATTGGACAAAATATCTGTAGGTCTCTTATAAAGACATTTAGGCCTATATGTAAATAAATAATAAAATATTTTTTTTTACCTCACTACCATAGTTAAATGGACAAGTCATGCTTTTAAAACAACAAGACGTTTGGAAGCCAAAGAAAAATGCCAATTTGCAAAGGAAAAACGGGGGTTCTGTATGACTTTAATTGAATTTATACATAATTTAGTGCATTTCCGTGTGGGTCATGCTTCCCTGCAGTTGCCTGCATTGGTCGATGGTCTTTAAAACTGGAGGTCGCAGATAGGAGTCCGTGCATTTTACACAGAGATAAACATCACAAAACTAACTGATTCTAGTGGAATATAGTAATATTATAGTAATGTCGTGGATAATTAATTGATTAAAGAAGAACAAGGTTACCAAAACCTCACTACAAGTTAATTTATAAATATAAAATATTAGGCTACTGTAATAGGCTATAGGGTATAGGCCACAGTCACATAATCATAAGATGACATATATTTATTTAAAAATGTGCCTATCATAACATCACTAGAACTTCCGCTATGTGTGTTACATTAAACAAGAATGTTATGCTATAGGCTACATGTACATTGTAAGCTTTGCAAAACATATCACAATAGGCTATAGAGCAAGTGGATTCCAATCGCTTCTGTAAGTGGACATCATAATGTTTTAGCCTATATAATTTCAGGAGAGTGTGTGAAAATGATTTTGCAGCGTATTCCAACATTTGCAAAGATTGTGAATGCTCTGAAAATCTTTAGTGGTTCGGCAAAACGGGGAGCCTCAGCTGAAGGAAGCAGTGAGCTGCTTCTTGAAGCTCTCCTGCTGCAGAGCTGCATTTCCCCTCTTGGAGGGGAATAGCAGACAACATCACTTATTCAAATCGCTTTCCTTCACCGCTAAGTCGATGTGCTCTTGGCGCACAGTGAAGTTAGCCTCCGCTCCTGTGTGCGGTTTTTCGGAGCTTTCTTCTCGCCTGTAGTTGGAGCCGCAGGCAGCGGGGGCTGGAACGGCTGGCTGGCCGCTCACCCCTTCACTCCGCTCGGCAGGCGAGCGGATCAAGCGCCGCTGAGCCCCGGGAAGACGTTACGCCGGGGCGATGAAGTGCTCACGCTCCGGCTCATTTTACAGCGGCATATGGTGTAGCTGCATGCAACAGCTTTGATTCAATTCATATTATTCAGAGTTATTTGTAAAGCATATTATATCCTAAATACTGTTTAATATTATTACTTTATTTCCTTTTGTTTGAAGAAGTCAAACATTTAAAAGAAACGTTTTAATTAAAAATACATAAAAAGCAGAGTTACTGTCGTGTGTTTGGGGATTTTTAAAATGTATTTATTTGCAATTTTCCTTTGATGGTAACCAACATGATACTTTGAAAAAATAGCCCACAGATAGATAGAGGTTTGTCACTGCTGTCTTTTTTCTATGCAAAAACTTCATCCTCCTCAAAGTCCAAAAATATATTTGAACAACATCTATTTCTTTATTTTATTGATCTAAGCTGCAAGTAGGCTACTCGTGTGTACGTATTAAATAAAGGCCTTTGGTGGAGTGTTTCTTTATCTAAGCCCTCGGAGACACATTTGAGGCTGAATAAACAACGCCAACTTTTCAAAGTAAAAGAATGACCGGTGCATGACACATATCAGATATCCTGTAATTTGTCCAGTTGTGTGTTCACCTTTCAGTCACTACATGTATGTTGCATCATGAAGCTCCAAAGTGCCGTTGAACTGGTCGGTAGAAAGGGAGAGAGAGAAAGAAAGGGTGTGTGTGTAGGGGTGACAGAGGAGTGTCACTTAGCAAAAGAATACGAGCTATCCGGGAATGAAGAAGGATGAGGCCGAGTCCTGCTGCTTCTGCTCGCCACCATTATCCTACAGGAGAGAGGGCGCACACACACACACACACACACACACACACACACACACACACACACACGCACACACACACAATGGGAATCTCCTCAGCTGTTCCCCTACACTCTCCGTGTACCCTTCCTCCTCTTCCTCCTATACCCCGGCCTTAAACACCTCTGTTTGCCGGATCTGGTTCCACTCGGCACCGGATCAGGGCCCCTGGCAGCTGACTACAGGTTTCTGGCTTAAGCCTCCTAATGGCAGCCACTCTGTGATGATTTACACTGCATTACAGTACACAGCAACGGCTGCCTCCTCCCGCTAATGGTTTATTACACCGTAGTCCCTCTCAACTTTATTGCTCCTTACTCTCTTTGAGGCTGAGGTCTAATTAAATAATTTAACTGAATTACCAAACATATGCCGAAACCTGTGTAAGAATTACTCATGGCACTTGGTTAAGTTGTTTTATGGTTTTGTTTCTAGTGTTACGTCTGACCTGCCCTGCGTGTATCCAGGATGAGAAAGATGATGGCAACAAATACTGTGAATTAATGTGAAATTTAATGTGCTGTGAAACCCATGTGTCTCCAAAACCAATAATTTTTCAGGATTTAGGAAAGGAAAGCTTTCAGCTTAGTGGAAATGCATTTTTTTTCGATGGGTATGTTTTTAAATGGTTTATTTAACTTAAGCAAGGGAAGAAATTTCTCAATCCATAAAGCAGCACTGAATCCTTCAATGAAGCCTATGTGATGATCTGGAGGCACAGTCCTGTAGATTGGTTAGAAACACTCAAAAAGGTGCGGGTTTAATCATAAGTGGAAGTAGTGAGTGATAGATTTAATACAAAAGAAAATAAATGAAAACATTTGCTCTCTTTTCTTTTGCGTCCTCATATTAAAGCAACTTGACATCCAGCATTTTATTTAGGTAAAATCATATTCTTCTGTTCCTTGTGTTCTTTAAATTCGTCTATTATTTTAGATCCATGCAAAATTACACAAAATTATAAGTTAAATCCCGTCTTTCAGCAATACACATAACTCAAGTTGACTTACCTAAATTGTGAATGTAGTAATTTGTGCTATGCGAGAGTGTGTGCGCGCTGGCAGCAACATTTCTAGAGACAAATCATTTCAAGCTGCGTCATTTGATTTTCGTGGAAGCAATCAGTACAATACAAATAAAATCCAAAATCAAATCAAGCTTTACTGTCGGTTTCGCTCTCCTTCAAACTTTCTTGATTGCAATTTTGTTTTCTGCAGCTTTGTTGTCACTGAAAAATGCATAAAACAAAACAAAACAAACAACGAAAGTGCTTCGTTTTGAAGCCTGAGAGTAAACACTAGAACTTTTGGAACCTGCTCAGACAGAGGCAGGTAGCATTCCTTCTATAGTCACAGCCCAACATTTGTCTAATCATCCGGGGCTTAATCTTCCTGCTGGCTTGCTATCTGCTCTGTGTGGGAGTGTGCGTATGTGCTTGCGCGAGAGCGAGAGATCCTCCAACCAGGGTTTAGTAGTGTTTTGACTTTGTAATCAGGCACCTGGTCGGGCAGCACACAGGGGTCCTCCATCAGCTGGTAAGCCCTCCCACCCCAGAGAGGGTTTCTGGGGAAGTGTGATCGATGATGGACACAGCAGTTCTGCTCCGTGTGTGTGTGGCAGGGTGGTGCTGCTATTACGGGGAGTGGAGGGCAGGCAGCTCTGATGGTGGAGGCTTATAAAAGAGATGGTCCTGGGTGGTGGTGGTGGTGGGTGGGGGCATGCTGTTTAAACAGCCTGGCTTTGATTGACAGGGCTGATAGTAGGGTGGAGGGGGGCACGGTGTGAGCAAGTGCTTGAGAAGCAAAGGGGGGGGGGGTCGTGTTGTTGAATGCAGGTTAGATTGTGTGTGTGTGTGTGTGCAGGGAGGGTGGGACTGAAAACTCCTGAGGGGTGTATTTTCGGGGAGCAGGGGTGCAGGAGGAAAGTGAGCTTTTAATTACCAGGGCAGAAGCAGATGTAGCAGAATCGTGCCCCCACCTCTAAACACACACACACACACACACACACACACACACACACACACACACACACACACACACACCGGTTGTTTCTTGGCAGCTGGAAGTCATCAGCTTTGGCGGGGGGCGCATATTTGTTCGGACAGGAGCCTTGAAGCACATTGTTTAAATTTAAAGATGTTCAGCTTCTACTGGCACTTCTTAGCTCGATCATTATTCATTTTCCTCCCCCTTGTTACTGAATAAATCACGTCTCGCTGCTGCCATCTCTTCCATAATTTCTAATGTAATTAATGCCATTATAACATAAACCAAGTAAGCAGTTTCATGCCATTTGATATTGTCTATATTGTCAATTACTTTAAAATACATTTAGTTCTCAAGGGTGACATAATTGGGGGGAAAAACAGTTAAGCAGTGACTTCTTTCACGATGTCACCTCAGGAGTCATGATGGTTGTAGTTCTACATGTATTATAATGAGGTATTACTTATTGGTGGATGTGTACAATACTAATGTGTGCATATGTAATGTGTTTATGTGTTGTATACATGCATTTTAAAACGTTATCTCTATTTTTAGGGTGCCCCTGAAATTTTCAGATGAAAATGAGCCCACTAGGCAAACTTTAGCTCATCTGCTGTTCAATTGATCAAGGAGCACTGTTCCCATCACATAAATGTATAATAGTAAAATTAAAAAATGTAAGGCACATAAATGCCTGTATAAAAAAATAATTTAAATTAATATACTGAAGGAATTGTTACTGTTGTAACTATTCAAATTTACAGACTTTCTATCAGGAATTAAAATAAACATTTTGAAAGTAGAAATTACATTATAGTATTTACAAAAATTAAGTGTTGTGATTTAAACAATAATTTTAATGATCAGCAAATGTAAATATTTCACTATTGTGAACAAAGTCACGGTACTGTATATTTTTAATACAAAGACAGAATGCTTCTTTTACTTTATCCATAGTGTTTCTTTATTTTGGTGTTTTGAAATACAATGTCACCCCCCCCCTCCCCAAATATTTTCCACTTGTACAAAATTGATTCAAACAAATGTGTGCACAGATGAAAACACGGTGCCCCAAGTATAAAATGACTTCTCATCAACAAAATGGTGCAAAACTTAAAAAAGAAACACAATGTCCCTGAACATATAAAAATAAATTAATACTTTGTGTGTCCAGTCACTGTCAACCTTTTTGTCTGGTCCTAAAGATTCACACACAAGCTGAGGCTTCATTGGCTTTCCTTCACACCAGCACGGCCAATCACAATCACTTATGTACACCAACGGCCAATGAGAAAGGTCTATGTACACTTAACGAGGTAAAAACTGTGCCACTGAACTCCCCCCTTCCCCTGACACACTTCCTCCCCCCTACAAACAGCTATATACAGCCACACCCCCTCCTCAATCAGCCAACTATCAAGTAGCTTCTAGCTTTCAAACACAACACAGAGCAGAAGTCAGTAAAAGGGTTTACAGCAAGAATGGACTGTATGAGGAAAACAAAACAAAAAGACAAACAAAACTTTACACAGTAGTACAAAATGATGTTAAACTGCAACACCAGCAGGCTTTTAAAATATATCATCTTATGCCCATCACACAAACAAACTCCCAATAAATAAAAAGCACAATACAAAGTTGGCTTTGATATTAGAGAATGCAGCAGAATAGTATTTCCTGGTTTTATTAAAGAGGTGGCCTAAAGTTACCAAGTTTATTTAATTTGTTGCCTTAGCAACGCAGCTTTATTACCAGTAGAGTTTTGATGAACTGGGCTGAGTGACAGGGACACAGGTAAAAAGGAAAATAAATCCCGCCTCCCCCCTTGGCCTCAGGCACTTGGGTTTGGACCCTGATCGGCCAGTCCTGACTGTTGAGGGTTTTTAGCGGCCGCTGCTGTCGGCCTGTTAGGTCCTGATAGGCTGGTCCTGCTCGAGAGGTAGGTGTAGTGGGGGGCTCAATCAGGAAGGTGAAACATAACGACTTCCACGCGCTGACAACCAACTGCATAATTTCTCTTTTGTGAGTCTGTGCTGTGTGGATAAATGCATCCCTCTGAACATTCAACTTGCTGTGCCCCACCCCTCCCTCCCTCCCTTCATCCCCCTTTATTTTACATTTCACTTCCCTGAGTGAGCCCCCTGTATCTGGCCCAGAGAAGAGACAGTCAAAAGCAAGGCTTCTGCGGTGACTGTACGAGGCTTGGCTCAATGACATTAATGGATCTACACAAACGGGGTTAAAGAGACACGGGAAGAGAAGAAACAGCGTGAACATGTGGGATATTTTCACAAGCCTTTCACCCAATATTCCTCCCGGGACCGCTGCGAGACAGATGTCAAACATACATCTGTTTGACTGTTAACTCCTGTGGTAGGGGACAGTACTTTCTTTCTTTCTTTATATTCATGTATTTTTGCTGTTTTTTATTTTTTTTTTTACATTTGTCGTTCTGTGCATGTGCTAGCTTGTGCACTGGGTGCACAACTCTGATCGCTGAGGCCCCTGAGAGAGTGAGATAGCAGAGAGACCGGACCGAGAGAGATGCGATGCAAATAGCATGACACAGCAATAAGAGAAAGAAGAGAAAGATAAAAAAGTGAGAAAGAAGCAGAACAAAATTAGAGAAGAAAACATTGAGGGGAACTAATTAAAGGAAAAGGTTTTCTGGGAAGCTGACCTGTTAAGTCAACTCATCTGTTTGGGAGAAGAGAACGGACACACAATGTGCTTACTGACACTTACATGCTAAGTTGCTACCAGTGATATCAAGTGAAAAATCATCATCTCAACAGTGAAAAAATAAGAACCTGAAGCAGCACTAAAGCTACAAAGTAAAACATCTAAAATTGGATGGAAATAAATAGTACAAATTAACACAAAACACTGTGTTAAGACTGTAACCTGAAAAAGTTGCAGAAATAAACCTGGAAATGTCGAGTGACAGCAACTGAAATGCTATCACTCACCATAGTGTGTGCTAATGTATTAGCACAGCCCACTAGAAAGAAGAGTCTACTAGGAACATGGATTTCTCTGCTGCCATGTTCTTATCGCTTAACTACAACGTTGACCAACAGAGCTGATCACCCGGAGACTCTGCATATTTATTTAAAGAAAAGCAACCAAAAAAACAAAACAAAAAGAGCGTCTGCCGTCATGTCTTCTCCTGCCCTGTGACGCCCACGGCCTTCTCGGCTAGCCGAGGCTTCTGTGCCCCCGAGGCGTGTGTGTCAGTGTGTGCGTGCTGCAGTGCCAGGAAGGGGTTGGCGGTGATGGCGCCTTGGCCCTGACTCTGGGCGCCGGGCAGCAGGTTGTTGATGGGCAGCTGAGCGGAGGAGAGCGGGATGGAGGGAATCTGGGCAGAGGAGGAGAGGGACTGCAGCTGCTGGAGGTCCTGCTGCTGCTGCATCAGTTGGTAGAACAACACCTGCTGCTGCTCCTGGGTGGGGGAGAGAGGGAGGGAGGGGAGATAAGGAGGAAAAGGAGGGAGCAAGAGGAAAATGCAGGAGAAAGAAATTGGGATAAAGTGAAAGTTTCAGATAAGAAAAGAAGAAGAAGGGTTAATCAGCTTGGTGATTTAGGCCATAATCCAAAGGAAAATTGTAAGTTAATGTCTTTGTGTGTGTTTAACTGTGTGTGATAAGTTGTGATGACTGTAAGTAGTTGCAAGCCGCCTTCTGTGTGTGTGTGTGTGTGTGTGTGTGTGTCGCACCACTGAGGGCTGTGAGGACAGCAGCTGCTGGAGCTGATGCTGCTGCAGGAGGAGTCTGTGCTGCTCAGACAGCAGGCCGAGCCGCGCAGTGCTGACGAGACAAAACACAACTTGCTCAGACAAAAACAACAAACACGGTGTCCTCACGCTATCGGCTCATAGCACGAGATACTTTAAATACACAATTTTGAAATATTTACACAGAGGGGCCTACCAGGAACTGCTGACTGCAGCAAAAGACGACATACATAAAACAAACATGACAACTAGAGTATTGGCCCCGAAGATTTTTTTTCACTTGCCAAAAAACAAGAAAATGTGATATTGCTAAAAGGGGATATGAATTTACATAACCACACACACTAAACGTGCAGGACTACAACATCTTAAAGTGTCTTTTGACAGACTTCAGGGGACATTAATCAACAGAGTTTCATCTTAACTGACTTATGTCTCACCTGTTCTTGCTAGTTGCTGAGCTGCTAGAATCCAACACGCAAGCAAAGGGAAACAAAAGCAGAAAGGGCGCATTCAGACATCTTAAGAAACCAAGAAGCGAGGTTGTTCCATTACATAACAATAGGAATGATTCTGGTATTTTCAGTACTTTAAGAAGAGCTGAAGTGGCTGAAATCTCCAAAGTCAAAGGAAGGCCACTGGAATGCATTTGGAGACCTTTAATCCACTGACAGTAAACTGGTTTGTTGTGGTGGGTGATGTGACACCACCTTCAGTGACTTTATTATCAATGTGCCCGTAGATTCAGTTTTGCTTAACTCCTAATGTTTCTTTAATCTGAGTGTCAGGATGATAAAAGCAGCCATCACACGTACCTATTATTAACTGGCAACGTGACGCCCGTAGCTGCTCCTGTAGTGTGAGGGCTGGCGGTGCCCGCCGGCGTCTGAATCACCCCGTTGAGCGCTCCGACAATTCCCCCCATGCCCAGAGCACTCCCTGCACCCAGAGCCCCCATCAGCCCTGCCACCCCACCCAGCCCGGCCGAGGTCGTTCCTGCGGCGGTGACCCCATTGAGTTGCGGCGGGCTCTGGGAGACGGAGGGAGGGGTGGAGAGAGAGGAGGTGGAGCCGCTACTGCTGTGGCCACCACACGACACGCTGTCCTGAGAGAGGAAGTGGGAGAGACGAACACCTTTTATGACAGCACTTCCATTTGATGATGATATTTGAAGGTGTACTTCATTACAAATGTAATGTGTGATCACTGTGGTTCACCTAATTTACCGCGTAATAAAGTGTAAAATCAAGACATTAACTCGTATAACAAGACCTCATCATCAGATGCTCGTTTCATTGAACTGTAGCTAATTGCGTTATTACATTAATGACATGCACCGTGTTGTACTGTGGTGATGTAAACTGACTATCATGTGCTGGGCGTTCGTACCTGAGCTGCCACAGGTAAAGATGAGTCAGTGGCTCCTTTCACTTCTGCAACACAAATTAATGCAGGATTAGATCCTTTCTGTGTTTGTGTATATATATGTATATATATATAAAAATTAGGACGGCAACTAATGATTATTTTCATTGACTAAGTTCATCGGTTATTCTGCAGATTACTGTTATCAGTTAATCAATAATTGGTACGTCCATGAAATAGATGTTAAATTTAAATTAAAGGAAATAAATCTTCACGTTTGAGAAGCTGAAATCAAGAATTTTTTTGCCATTTTGCTTTATTAAACTAGTGTAATGACTAATTATTAAAATCGACTAGCTTGATCGACTAGCTCTTATCTGTGTGTGCTTGGGTGCAAGTGTTGAGTATTTACCACAAAGCGTAATATGTGTTCATTATCAATGTGCTTTTCTGCACCATCTTACATCAGCTACCTATTTTTGCAAGTATCAAACACACATATAACGGTAAAGTATAACTGTAAATTACTTCACTGACACTACTCATTTCTCTGTGAAACATTCATTCTCTGTTGTGTGTGTGTGTACCAGAGCCGGCCGTTGTGGGGGTGAAAGGCACTGATAGCTGAGCGCTGAGAAGCTGGAGTCTCTCTTTCTTCATGGTCAGAGTTTTAATCTGCTCCTCCAGCTTCCTGTTCTCTTCCTGCAGCTGGTGGAGGGACTTCAACATGGCCACCACTGAACAAGAGGGAGGGAGAGAACTGATTGATTTGATTAATCAGAGTATTATGTATAAATAGTCCTTCTGTCACAGGCGTGAGGTCAACCCAGGTCAAACTTAAATTGATTTTAACTTCAATGCAGACTTAATGTTTTGTACTTTTGGGATAAAGCTGTATTGGAATGATATTTTCATAAGCAAAAACGCCGATGCTCTGACTTTCTGAAAGGCCGCTCCTTCCTTAAGGCTAAACCATACAACTAAGTGACTGATTAGACAGTTATGCTCTGCAGGGAGTTTGGAGGTCTCAGACTCAGTGAGGAGGAGGATGATTTGCCAACATGACCTCTTTTATTTTCACCTTACAGATCCCTGCAGGCATGTTCAGATAACTGACAAGAGATCGACAGATGCTACAATAACAGATCGAGTGAGAAAGAGGAGGGAGAGAAAGGCAGCACAAATGGCAACTAGTCGGCGTTTGTTGGCTAGCAAATTGATAGGAAGAGAAAAATGGGGCAAAAAGGTATAGAGGGAAAATGATCAGCCATAAAGTGTGTAAGTGCTGGTTATCAATATATCTATATATATATAGTATCAATACTTTTTTGTAGTACTGACAGAAATGTGTGACTGAAAGCTGGCACTGATGTCTCTCCACATTTGTAATCTTGTCCTCTTGTCCTTCAATCAGAGGGTTCCCGATTTAAATTTAATCTGGACATGTTGCTAATGATGGATTATTTTTTTAGTTCTTGTGCAACTTCTTACATTTTGACAATTAATATTTGGTTTGATTCGCTTCAGTGACAACATTATAATATATTCAGAAGAAATTGCATATCAGATATATGCAATTTCATACTGCTTTGTCACAAATGAAACAATAAATCTGAATTATGTTCAATGTTATTAAGATGGAGACAATCATTCAATGTCTGACTTTACAAAATACCAGGAAAACCACGAACTCCAAAAATAATTACACGAGCAGGACACTCAAAACTCTATTTTTCCCTGAGAAACTTTTAAGTCTCTAGCATCTTCAGGTGTGTTTTGGTGTGTGCGTCCTCTCACCGTCTCCCTGCGCTCCCTGCTGCAGCAGGAAGCTCTGTCCTTCGTTCCACTGCCTCTCCAGGAGTTGCTCTATGCTGGTGGCCACCGGGGGCACAGTCTCTGCGCTGCTTCCTCCCACCCCTAGCAACCCTGGCCCCGGCCCCGGCAACGACCCCGAGGAGTCATAGCGGATCTGCAGGCCACCAATGGGAGAGCTGAATGAAGGGGAGAGAGAGCGAGAGAGAGAGCATGGTTAGAAAAGGGATAGAGAGGTCAATAGGGAGATTAACGACCCAACATAAACGTCAGACAAACATAGACACTACTGGCTATAAAACTACATCAATTTGTTGTTACAGTGGCCTCTAATGAAAAGGGGCCAGGCTTTCTGTCTGTGTGTGCGAGACGGACAGAGGAGGAGAGGGAGTTAGGAACAGGACATCCGAGAGAGAGAGAGAGAGAGAGAGACAGAATGAGGAAAGTGGACTTGGAAAGTCTTGATGCGATAAATCTTGAGGTGTGTATGCTGAGACAATCTGTTGAGTGTGAAAGAGATGAAATGAGGGACAGCAGGAGAGAGTAAAAAGGACAGAAAGAGAGGCGCATAATGTGAAAAACGGGCTGTAATGGCAAGACTTTTTCCACTTTTGAATCAATGTGTCAGTGTCATAGCATGATCCGAAAATGTAACTTTTAACTATTATTATTATTGTTATTTTCTTTATTTACAGTGATACATTAAATAATTAATACATTCTCAAGGTAATTAAAATTATGTTAAATGTGCTACTGTAACCAAATTTTTCTTTTATATTTTCAATTTAAATTAAATGCCACTCTTTCATACACAAACAATGTCCAGATGCGAAATAATATACTGTGCTTTGTAAAAAAAAATCAAATAACCACAATAATGGAAACTGAAACCAACCTCATCAAGTGAAATTATCCATCACACAGGGAAGTGGAAACAAACAAAAATGAATTTGTATCAACAATATTCCCATCCTGAAAGATCCATGCAAATATTCCCCAATGAAAGAGATGCAGGAAAACATCAGACTGTCTTTCCATGTGTGGATGAACCAAGAAAAAAAAAATCTAACCAGAGTTGAAGGATGGTTACCACCTTCAAAAACACAAGTTATCGTTGGCTGAGAGAGCGAAGTTTGCCTGTAGGGGCAAGAGCGAAAGGGAGAGTGTGCATGTGTGTGTGTGTGTGTGTGTGTGTGAGAAGTGAGAGCAAGCGAGAGGAGACGAGGGGCCAGCGGAGGGAAAAGCAGAGAGGGGGATGGGTGGGGGGGGCAGTGAGGAATGTAAATGTGGAGGGATGGGCGGGTGGGGAGGCATCTCTCTCTGAGTGTGTACTCACCGCGGGGTGGTCTTGGGAGAAGCTCTTATGGAGAAGCCCTGAGCTCCGACGCCGCTGCTGCCATCTCCCACCTCCTGATCTACACGTGCGCGCGCGCACACACACACACACACACACACACACACAAAAATCTATTACACATTTAAGAACAAGTCTGCACTAAGCTGGCTAATGTTGAAAAGACTGTGTGAAAACGACGTGCATCCTCACACACATTTTCAGGCCATATTTATTAAGACAAACACAAACAGCTATGTTCTGGGGGCGGGGGGACAACTAAACTGTGCATCACATCTGGTAAGGAGTGAAACCAACAGTCTGGTTATTCTGCAGAGTCTACACTGGTTAAACATTTACAGTTCTTTGACCCGTTTCTGCTGTCAAAGAACAGAACTAGCGAAACACAGTGATTTGACTGTAGCGTATAAAGATCACCTGTTGACCGAGCAGCAGATCACGTGCAGCCAAAATAAATATAAATACAGCCTGATGACTATATCGAGTGATTGGCTTTATTACCATTTAAAATGAGTTGTCTTCTTAACCCTAATGTTCTTTTCAGGGCCTTGGGACGCCTGGCTCTCATAAACAGCTCAAACATTATACTTAACATTGTTTTATAAGCTTGACACTTCATGACTTTGATTCATTTTATGAGAAGTTTTTGTAAACATTATTTATAACTGATGACTCCAGCTGTGAAACATGCTTATGGTTTTTCACATAGTCCTTATCTGTGATTAGTGTTGACGGCACACTAACGTAACACTACCGCCCCCAAATTCCCAGACATGTCTGTGAGCATTTCTTGTATTGGAGTCTTATATGACTCAGGTTTAATTGTCCCTAAACAGAAGTACTGTCACTATGTGTGGAATCACATACTGCACTTATCTTTGTCTTTTTTTTTGGCAAAAGTAATATATATATTTGTTCATGTAGTATTTAAAGGAAAAAAAATGCTGTCCTCATCTACATGAAAATGCATTGTCGTTTTCAGAGTTCTCCACTCTGGAGACAAAACAAAGAGAAAAACTACTCAAATGTCGCCTGAGTAGCCTGGACGTATTGTAATACTCGTGGCTCGGCAACCTACAAAACTTTGCCTCTCGTCCTTTGTATCTCTTTCACACACGAGCTATCATTCAAACTGCATGTCTCTCTCTCTCTCTCTCTCCCCCTCTACCTTCTCTGAGAGTCTCCCTCTGGGCCCCTGGCCAGGCGCTTCCTTTCATTTTCCCCAGTAAGAGTAATGAATCACACATGCAAACGCGCACTTTTGCATTTACACACTCGCACAAACTCCCCTCTACTTAAGACGGTCAATCCCAGCTTTTACCCCCACCAGGTCACCACTCTAGTCCCCCACTCGCCTTCTTTCTCAAGTCTTTTTTTTCCTCTCGTAACCCCTTTCCCTCCAGACACTCAAAAGCAAAGAGAAACGGCTGCCAAAGTAAACAGGCTATATGCATACAAACACGCGCACACCTTGCATGTTTGTGCTCACATGACCCTTACTAGTTCACAAACAGAGCTTCATGCTTGTTTGGCTGCACACGCGTGCTTTAAACTGTGTGCATAACTTTATAGTAAGGGAATGTTCAGAGGGGCTACATAACAATCAATGTCATTACTGATTAGAGATTAAATCATCATACAATTAGTCACACAACGAAAAACTATTTTGAGAAGTAATCAAACATTTTAGTCAATTTTTGAGCAAAAATCTTAGGATTCAGCCCCTCAAATGAGGATTTGCTGCTTTTTCCTGTTTTATAATAACTAAACTGAATATATTTGGCTTTTGGACTGTTGACATTTGAAGAAGTCACCTTGCAACCTGAGAAATCCTATTAGGCATATTTTTACAAGTTTCTGACATTTAATAGGAAAAAATATCTATCAATTAATCAGAAATGTAATTGGTAAATTAACTGATATTGATATTACAGATATCAAAGAAATGAATATACAATCATCATCAAACAGACCAGCAAACGATCCCCACATCTGAGAAGCTGGAGTCAGCAAGTGTGCTTGAAAAATGACTTATCTAGGTATGTAGATTTATTGTCACAATAAAACAAGTTATCGAGTGAAATTGAGCTTTGTAAATAACTGATTGGTATGCTTGTTTTTTCCATCCAAATTAAATCTAATGTTTATTTGGTGGAAAAACATTCTTAAAAAATGAAAAAAGTTAGTGTGATAATTTGTTTTCAATGCCATCAAATGTTTTTTTTTTCAGGGAGTACACAAAGCTCGCTTGTGTCTACACACTGAGCCTGTCTAGTATATCTGTTGCACGTACACACACAGCCCTGTGGCCCCTGTCATTCAGGCTGATTAGTGAGTTGACCTGCAGGTCAGGGCGGCTCTGGCTCTGATGACCGGCAGCAGGAACTACCTACCTTCCTCCTCCTCCTCCTCCACCTCGCTCTCTAACTCTCTCTGCTCCTCTCCCTTCTTTTCTCTTGTGTCTCTCCTTGCGGTTCAACCAGATGTCTTGCATCAGGAAGTGGCCACTCTCATTACTGAAGCCACGTCTTACCTCCTTTCATCAGCTCTTCTGCGCTGGACATACAACAAACAATCTCCTTTTCTACTGCAGGAGCTGCTGAAGGCAGCTCCCGGCCCCTCTCCACACCACTACCTCAACACATTCCTCCTACACTCTCCTCCTCTTCCTCTCACAATGGCCACAGTTTAGAAGAGAGTTCCAGGTTTGACATGTAAATTATAGTGTGAGCCGATGTGCTTTATTTGTTTGTGAGGGTGTGTGTGTGTGACAAAAAGGAATGGTAAAAGGGAGGGGGGAATCACGGCGTGTAACTGGAGCTGAGGGGGAGGAGCTTGAAAAAAATCACGAGAGCTGACCCTTGAACTCTGTGGGACAGAGGGGGCGTGACCTATCCATTTTGTCCCTCTAACACACACACACACACACTTTTGTCACATTCACACACAGCGACATTAGGTATGCTGCCATACCTGCTGGTGAGGCCTCGGACTGGGCGATAAGTGCCGCCATGGCTGAGTTGGGGTTCAGCCTGTTGCCAAACATGTGGGGAGGAGCGAGGTTGAAGACCGAACCTGGCAGGCCGCTCACCTGTAGGAGGCACAGACACGGACACGAATAAACCACAAGAAGCCTTTATTAAGTAGCTGGTATTAAAGAAGCTAACAGGAAACAAACAGGTGGGGGAGGGGTGACATGCAACAAAAGTCCCCCCACAATGCAGTTACAAGATATGATGATGCCCAAAAGGAAATTAACATCAAGCAATGTGTCAAGTGGCAAACTGCTTTTCACAATTGTGGAAATACCCCTGTGTATTTAGAACAGATAAAATACATTTTTATTGAATGAAATATGATTATAGGGCTACAATGTATGACTGTTTTTTATTTATGTATTACACATTTCAGTCAATTATTTTCTTAGTTTTATTAATGAATAGTTTAGTTTTAATATCACAAAATAGCAAAAAAAAAATCATAATTTCCCAGAGTATAACAGTTCAAAACTCAAATATGATGTTAAATAACTTTCAAAAAAAACAGCAAATTCTCACATGTCAAATGCTGAAACCAGCAGATTTTTGTATTTCTGCTTGGTAGATGACCTAAGCGATTAATTATCAAAAGTGTTGATTTTTTTTTCTGATGATTTTTTGTTTTATATATATTTCTTTTAAAAATAATTCTTGAACAGTAGTAAAAACAATGTCATCTGTGTCTGACTAGGAATTTTTTCAGTTAGTGAACTGATATTTAAATAAAACGCTGCACAGTCACAGGTGTTTCTTTGGCGTGTATTTTACAGGTGTGTGTTACATCTTTTTGGAGGTCCGACTGGGACATTATTAAACATTTAATGAGTCTGAGTCCAAAGCTGAGAACCATTTCAATCCTCTGGTCTCTACTATTGATTCTGCTTTGTCACAAAACATCCACACATTTCCTGCCCCTGAAGCCTATATGAATGGAGAAAATAAATCTGAATGTGGACTTGACAGCACTTTGCCATCTTTTCATGTATAAAAAACAAGGACATATTATGGATCAACAGCTCATTATTCTTTTAAACACACACGCATAGAGCTCAGAGTGCCTCGACACCCTGACAGTACGCTGACGTGCTGACAAAGTGCTTCTGATGCATATAGTTTAATCCAATTAAGGCATTTCCCAAATAAGGACCGTAGAGGGAAGGGTGGGGTGTTATCAGAGGGGGGGGGGGGCGAGGGCGGAGCATCAGGAACGGAATCAGGTTTATCTAAAAGAACAAAATGGCTGACTGTTTTGGTTAGCTATGACCAAAGCATGTGACACAGTGGAAAACTGATTTCAATCGCTGGAAGTTGCTCTTCCACAATTTGTTTGGAAGTTTTAGGAGCGCTGTAATTTCTGATGGATATATTTATTTTAAAAAGTTTTTTAAAGTTTCATGGTGTCGAAACACAATTTTGTAATTTTTTGATTGGATAGATATGTTCAAGAGCTTAAACAGTCTGGTGCGACTGAGCAGGAAACTGAAACATGTTCAGAAAATCACTTTTCTGATCACCAAATTGTTAAATAACACTAAGCTTCAAATGTACGTTTGTGAAGCTTCGCCTGCCTTCCTTTCCCATATTGCTCATTCCTATCCAGTTGCTGAAATATAGGGTGCAACCGGTGAGGAGAAAAAAAAAAACACTAGAAAGCCATAATCTCATATTACAAAATTATGGAAGTGGTTTGTATAAAATGATAAAATCTGAACATCATCCTGGAAATAAATGTTACATTCGAAAAAAGAACCTGTCCCCCCCCTCCTTGAAATGACTTCAGATTTCTTTCTAGATCCCCCCCCCGTTCCTCCTCCCCTCTTCAGTGTCATAATCCTGCCCCTTTCCCATCAACATTCATTTTTCATTTTCATTCATTTTTCATTCAAAGTCTCTCTCGCACTCCCTTTCACTGTCCTGGGCTGATAGCCAATAACAGTAGGCTGGGAGTCTGCTTGCAGACTGAAAATAGCAAATGGTCTCTGTCACTCTGTCTCTTACACACACACACACACACACACACACATGCGCTGAGGGAAGCCTGTTGTTGGCGTCCTTCTATAGTTGCATAATTTCTGCAGCCTTGAATCGGACTATGTGTGCGTCCCAGATGCCCAGAGCCGTACATCACACAAACAGACAAACAATCTGGAGAGAAGGGGGGGGGAATTATTTCTCTATTAAAAGTCTTCCCCACTCTGGCTTTCTGCTGCTCTCTTTCTATTTCTCTCTCTCTTTCTCTCACACACACGTGCAAACACAGAGAGTTACAGCCCAAACTTGTCTATACATGCTGCAAACAGGCGTGATATCCTGTGCTTCCTTGGGCCTCGCGTCCTCTGTAATATGTGCTGGACAGAGAGGAGCGGGGTAAGATGAAGTCCAGGCTAGCGAATTCAAGGCATGAGTGCAACCCCCCTACACACACACTGGCCCGATCCCTCCCTCCATCTATCCCTCCATCCCTACTGTGGTGCTTGTCAGATGTCATTACATCACAGGACAACGGAGGGAGAAAAAGAGAAATGGATGGGGACAGAGAGAAGGAAGGTCGAGGGTGAGAGAAAGTGTGTGTGTGTGTGTGTGTGTGTGTGTGTGTGTGTGTAAAGAGAACGAGGGGTGGTAAGTGGACACGGGAGAAAAATGGAGTTGGGTGGACAGAGACAGAGCATGGTCTTTGGGGAGGTTGTGAAAGGACGGGGACACTGGGGTCAGTGACTGAAGATGAGTTTTTCTTTTTTCTTTTTGGGAGATGGGGACCAGTGATAACTGGAGTGGGTTGAGCTGATCGAATTAAGAGTCAGTGCTCTCACTTTTGAATAAAAGTGTATTTATGCCAATAAGACACACCGAAAACTATTACACTTTGAATAAAGGCATAACAACTGCAAGTCTTAGGTGTGAAAATCAACATCATTCATTTTGATCTGGATAAAACTGTTGCTTTAACATTTGAGGTTTAAACGGAAATAAGGTTAAAATGGCTTAAAAATACTTAAAATTATCTAGTAACTATAAATAAAAAAAAACATAAAAAAATAAAAAAATTAAAAAAATGATTTTCCTTAACTATGCAGCCTGGACTATTCCCAGCTTTACCCAAAAGTGGCCCCCCACTCTTCTCCACATTAAGGAACATGATGGAAATCAAAATAGTGAGTGCGTATTACAATAACATATAGCCTTGTTAGTTTGTCCGACTGTTGGACACTGAATTTCTGCTTTATTTTCTAAAAGGAAAATCATGGTTTTCCCTTGTGTGGCATCTTTCTTATTACATTCCTTCAAATTCCTGGACATTTAAAGTAATAAAGAGGCATCACTTCATATTATAATACAGAACATAATACAGACCATGCACACTAAGGTCAGCAGTTACTGAATTAGGCTAGAGAATTTTAGATGTTTCAATGACATGTTCAGAGACAAATTTTTTTAAAAATGATTCATTTTATGCACTGAATAAAGGAGACAGCTGCTCTACAGGTGCACTGTTTGAAATCAACGATAGAATAACTGCGGGAGGAAACACAATCGGCACAAGGTCAGGACACACACATTTCACACATAATTAACATGCGGTGGATTAATAATGGTGCTGAAAGATTTGGTGTGGAAGACGTTTAATTAGTGTGCTTTGGTTTATTTGTGTTCCCACAGTTTATCTGCACTTCAGCTCAAAGACGCAGAGAGATGTGGGTGAACTGACAGATGCAGACAGTGCTGAATGAAGGTGTGTGTGTTTGTTAAAGAAAGACAGAAAGAAAGATGGACTGTGTTTAATGAGCATACATTTCTCTGTAGGTAAGAGTGAAGAGCGCACTGAGTTTTTTTTTTTTTTAGCACAGGTTGTGTGTTTGGACTCACATGTGTAGAGGCTGTGCTGGTTAGCGGTGCGGTGGCGGTGAAGGGAGAGGGAGGGGCTAGCGAAGGCGTGGGCTGCTGTTGCTGTGACAACTCGGGGACGGCTCCGCCCACAGCGACAGCTCCTGTCCCCGATGATGAGCCATCAGCACCAGAGAAAACACCTGTGGAGAAATCAGAAATAGCAGACATCAACAATGTTATCTTCATATAACACTGCATTTAAATAACATGATGAAATAATGGTTTTTAGATGAATACTGTTGACAGGTGAAGGAGGTATAAATAATAAAGTTAAAGATCGCTGAATTTCATTTAGCTGCTTCAGTTTCAGGGTCCTTGCACTGTCACGGCTTACTGGGGACAATAATACAATATATTATACAATAAAGCCATCATTAATTATTAGTAACACCTGTGCTTTTCCTTTATCACTGGCAGTCTAAAATTTGCCTAATCGTCTGGCATTCTTGCATTGGGTCTGGATGTTCGGTACATGCATTACTTTGCATTTGATGTTGCTTCACGCAATGTCTTTGTCACATAAAAGCTGAACTAAACACATTCTAATTTGACTGACAACATGTCATTTAAAACATAAAACAACCAGAGCGGTAAAATATCTTTTGTTTCCATTATAACCTTAGAAACAGAAACAGAGAAATTGCTACAGCAGAGCATGAAGCGTTTACAGTGATAATGGAACATCTAACATTAAGTTTTAAACAAGGTGCCGATCTGTTGACTTCAACCAATTTAACGCATGATTAATAAAAACAAATTTAATGCATGATTAATAAAAACAAATTTAATGCATCATTAATAAAATCAACAAATGTAATGCATGATTAAGTATATAGGCCTGCCTGAGTATGGGGGTCAGATAATTTGGTTTATTTATGATCGTAAAAACTCTGTAAATTATAATAAACTCAAGGTCAAACACACACTCAGACACACACAGCTGGTGAACCAAAGTGGCAAAAATCTGATGATAAATCATTCACATATTGGGACAGAAGAGAGGGGAGGAAAATCCATCGGCACGTTCGCTCCCTCTACGTGTATTATGTGTTTTTGTACTAATTCAGTCAAAAACCCACTATTTTATTCAACTAATTAAAAATCATGGATATTATATTGCAGAATACACACCAGTTGTAAATCACGTACGCAAACACATTGCTCCATTTTTACCCGTGTGCATGCTCCATTCTCTTATCTCTTTGCTCTCTCTCTCCCCCTTCCCTCCCCTCACACACCCCTGTGCTCGCCCACTAACCAGGGATAAGCCCTGCCCCTGCCCCCCTTTGACCCCAGCAGGAGGGGAGGGGGGGGTGGGGGTGGGGGGGTAGCAGAGGGCCCCTCAGTCCCACAAAAGCCTGAATGGCTCAGGGCAGCACACATTCACTGGGGGAACAAGAGATCTTTGTGCCAGGAGGGGAAGGGAGGAGGGAGAGAGAGGGAGAGCGAGAGATACGAACGCTACATGGGCCTACATACTATTTATAATGTTTTGTAATACGCACCAGAAAAATTTATACCCATAGCAGGGCTGCCGTGACTCAGGGGGCACGAGCTCCTGCAAGATTTTCAGCAGCTGGATTAGAGGCCAAACCAACAGTTTATCAGAGTTTAGCTCACGCCATTGATGAAATGAGTTACGCACAAAGGGGTGGTGCAAAAACAGGGCCAGCAACAGGAGAAAAACAGGTTCATTTGAATTCATATTGACTTTATGATATAGCAATACAGAGGTTATTTAAAATGTCCCAAACTGACAACTGTTTATCAATTACAAACTATGTCTGCTATAAATGTTTTTTTATTTTACGGAATAAGATAAACAAGTTACACAGCTGGTTATTTTCAGATTAGTTTTAAGCAAGCAGGAAGTAAAAGTTTAAGCCAAAATGTTAATGCCAGATATAAGAAAATGTGTAAATTTGTTAAGCTGTAATTTAAATTTTAATTGTATAATATTTGCATTATATTTTATTTTATTTTAAATATGGTCACATGTAGGTGAAAACCTTCTGGCTCAGGTTGATTGTCTGGTTTTACTGGAAAAGCAGGATTACGTCCTCTACCCAAAAAACTGCAACGCCTGCATTAACAAAACTTTTCTTTTATTAAAAAAAACAAAACAAAAAAACCAAAACAACTTAGAAATGTACATGAGCATGTCAACAACAAAGATTTTTTTTAAAGCTATTATTATTTGATTACTGCTTTTTTGATGGGAATTAAAACCCCTAGGATGGCAAAATGAAGACAAAGAAGCAAAAAACATTTACACACACACACACACACACCCCTGAGCTTGTAAAACCTATACCCTATCTGTGTGATCAATAACATTAAGCCCCTGAAGCAAAACTGCCTCCAACACCCGACCTTCCTATTCCCTTTCCCTTCCTGCTCAGTACGTCTGTAAGCTTCAACAATATCCACCTTGATTAGTTCAAGCTGGTATTATCACCATAGGAAATCTATGTTGTCTATTTAGGGAGGGTTAAGTCCAATCTAAAAACCAAGTTGACGGCATCGTACTCCGTTGTTTAACAGCTGAATCAGTGTTTTCACTAACAACTCGCTCCAAATTCTGTGTAGAAGGAAATTTCCATCCCAGTAGCAGGGTGATGCTGAATACTGGGGGCCTGTTCCTAGTTTTTTTGAAAAACTGCAGTTGTTTAATCACAGTTTTAAAAAGAGAATGTGGAGACAAACACTGAATCCCACTGCGGCAACAGAAAGACATTTGTTATTCTGAGAAATTCCTACCACCTAAGCTAAACAGAAATGTATTCAAACATCACAGCAATGTGTGGAGGGAGCAGAGCCACATTGAGGGCAGTCAATGTAAAGGATGTGTGTGTGTGCATGTATCATGAAATGTATGTAGGTCCTCCATAGGCTGATGAAGCCATATCAGCTGCAGAATCAACAACAGTTTGAGCAGAAAACCAAATCCAACAGTCTCTGCAACTATGAGCAGTTTAGAAGGTAGGTAGAAATAAAACAAGTCGAGGGGTTGAACCCCCCCACACACACACACTATATCCTTATTCGGCAGTGGCAATGAAAAACACATATTTTCTTATTTACATGAAAGAGCTATCACTTTGAAACAGTTTGTCTCCAGTTTTCAGATGTGTTGTCTGTTAGACATTATCTGTGTGGAGTAGTGTGTGTGTGTGTGTGTGTGTGTTTGTTTGTTTTTCTTCAGCTTCAAGTGTTTAACAGTGTGTGCTTTGGATACATTCCCTGTTCTCCAAAATTATGCTTGGTACACTGCAGTGCTCAGACTTGTTAAATATACTGATGACTAAAACTGAATTGCAAAACAATAATAAAACCATAAACTGTAAACTAAAACTTTAATAATTTTTTTGCTTTAAACTTAAAATTTTGAAATTGTGAAGGAAAATTTCAAAGCGCCCAAAAATATTTTTATTCATAATTATCCAAATTTTTTCTTCTAATGCAGAAATTCATTCTACGAGAAACCATGTTTCATCTACACACTTCAATATGGATGTAAGGGAGAAATTGCAAATCCAGCTTTCTCACCAATCTCTAATTTGGTATCTAACTGAGTATTTTCCTGGTTTTCACAACTTCCCCTCACATGTGATTTAAAACAGCTAATAATTCTAATTTCACTGGGATTAGGAAAAAAACAATAAAAACCATCACATAAATAAGCCTACACCATACATGACTGAACAGCAACACACATGTTGTGGTTTCTTGTCTCTTTTTTCTACACATACTCCCACAAACCTGAATAGATTAATGTCCACCAAACATGTTTCCTCCCCCACTGCGATCCAGCAGCTCGTCCGTCCCATCAGTGACCCCCCTGCCGTCAAACATTAACCTAGCCAAAATCTAACCCCCTGCCTCTCTCCACCCTCCAACACATATCTATCAGGCTAACTATCTACCCATCAGCACACAGTGGAGTCAGACAGGATGGAGGAGGGAGATAAACGCCAAGATCCTCCCCATTACTGCCCTGCATTAACCCTTAGCTAAATATTTACAGTAGGAAAGGGAACATATGATTCTCAGACAAACGCATAATGCACAGCCATACATAACCACCCTGTTTTCACTATCTTCTTTCACCAGCTGTGGTCAGAAATGCTGTAGGGAAAAGCACAAAGCACCAAAACACTGGGATGGACCTCAACCACCACTGCTGCAAAAAATTATATTCAGAACGCAAAACAGCACCAGTCCTCAGGTTTGACTCACACACTCCACTAAGCACCGCTCTGAAAAGACTTTGCACTACACTGGAGAGTTTGCAATGATACAATCATTTTAACGTGTTAGCCAAAATGTCTGCCTTTCATGTTGCTTTAAATACCCATGTATATTTCAAAATATGTAGCAAAGAATGAGACAGTCAAAACAAACCAAACAAAAATGTTTAAATCTGAGTATTATTATACTGATCAACCGTAGCACTGTCATACTTTTAGAGATATTCTTTAAATGCCCATGTGTGGCAGTGTCTAATATCTATTATGGATTTTGAACACACATCATTTAAAAAGATGTATGGATCACACTGAAAAGAGCAGTACAACTGAAAAATACTGCATATTAAAATTTTAGAATGAGGAATCATCAGAAATAGGATAAATAAGTTACACACAAATAGACATATGGGTCTCTGAAGCAAGAGTCTTGTGTAAAATCATTACAGTACAGGAACAAATTGGTGATCAGTATCAGATCAGCTGATGCTAAAGATCAGTGATGGATATTGGCCTGATTAGCACATCTATTCTTCTTTATTTACATTTGGACTTGCAAACACACGAATACCTTCAACTGCATAAAGCATCAATTCCTCATCAACAGGTGAGATGAGGATTTGAGGAATGAGCAGAATGCAGGTAAGACAGAGGAGCAGAGAGAAGCAGGAGGAGAGAAACAAAAGGAAGAAAGGGGAGATGTGGGATGTGTGGAGCCAATTCCATCAGCAGAGGGGAACTCCAAAGCATAAAGACAGTTGCCAAGCAACTGAACACGATGGGGGGAAAAAAAACATAGAGATCACTTCCACGTGTGTGAGCAAATAACACATAGACCCGCACTCTGACTCACGCACACAAGGAGCCAATTACAATGGAGTGTCAAACCCTCGCTGTTTGTGATTGGTAATGTGAATATGCTGCTGCACAGAGGCAGTCCACAAACATTTTGTGTTTCATTCATCAGCATTTAGTGACGAATGACAAAGGAAGCGCAGAACCTAAAAGGCTACAACAATGCCACACATAAGCCACTTCCCTTTTAATCATTTTGATGACACTACAGTGAGCATCGTGGGACACAACTTCTTTGTCTAACAGGATGTAATCGGCTGATAAATCTTGAATTAAACCGGCCTGTTTCCTCACTTTCAGCTGCAAACAGTTTATGGTGATTTGCTTAGCTACAGCAAAATTGTGAAGATAATTTCCTAAATGCAGCTGACAGGCGGAGGGATCCAAGAGAGTTTTTCTCGTTGTGAGATCTGTGAGGCCTGAGCTTTAAAGAAACTCTCATCACTGTTGTGAAACGTTGTGTTTTGTGTGCGTTAGCCTGCTGTGTCCTTCTCACCTGGCCCAGTGGTTATGGAGCCGCTGCTGCTTTGCAGACTTCCATTCCTGAGGAGTGATGGGGACTTCTGAATCCCACCGCTGACACCCATGACGCCCAGCCCCCTCTCTCCTACTCCTCCCACTCCTAATCCACTGCTGGAAACTAAGCCTGGTCGGCCTGAGAGCGTCGAGGATGAAGAGGAGGAAGGGGAGGCGGTGGAGGAGGCGGTGTTGGCCGTGGAGGAGGTGGGGAGAGACAGGGAGGGAGCTGGCTCTGAAGGCTTCACATCCGTGGTGAAGCAAGGTCCAAATCGGTTTCGCCAGTTGCCCTTCTTTTTCTTCTTCACCCCATCTTCCCCTCCTCCTACCGCTGCTCCTCCGATCCCTGGCCCTGAGCTGGAGGGTTGGGGCCGTTTGTAGGCAGCGGACCCACCGAGGCTTGTCGTCTCGCTTGCTGTGTGACTGTGGGAATTCTCATACAGCTTCCCGCCCACTGAAATGATAAGAAAGCAGAACTGAATACTTAAGTATAAAGCCTGCGGGTTCTTGGTGTTTGGTGTGGTGTGTTTGCCGGAGATCCATCAAAGACAAAGAGAGAAGCACATCCTGCATCATCAGTTCTCTTGTAAATTAGGGCTGCAACTAACGATTACTTTCATTATTAATTCATGTGCTGATTACCTCCTCATTTAATCTATTTGTCGATTGTTTTATAAAATGTCAGGGACTTTGAAAAAGGCACAATTTCCCACAACAGAAGCTGACATGTCTAAATAGCTTGTTTGAACAACAACTCAAAACCAAAAGATATTCTGTTTACTATCACAGAAGATTATTCAGGAACTGAAACCAGAGAGCATAGCATCTAGGTTTTAGATGTAGTGTTGTGCTTCTATGAAGTCGCAGTGCTTTCAGGAGACACACCTGATTCAGCAGAGGTTGAGATATCCTGATTATTGATCCCCAGTATGGGTCAAGCTCCAAAAAGATTGGATCCTACACTTCCCATAATGCAACGTGAACCAGCTTTACTGATAAAAGCCCAAATCTTTCTCTTCTCGCTTGCAGTTTGTAACGCAGGTTTTCTGTTGAAGTTCAACCCAAGATTACTAAAGTGACGTCACTTGAGTCAATCTCTCAGACTTGACGAATCTTCCTGTGACTGGCCACTTGACTGTGACAAGTAAAATTAGTGCCGTTTTAACAATTAAACTTTCTGTAATTTTGACTACAAAAAAGGTAAAACCAAAACTATATTTTCATAAAACCATAAGCGATCATCATCATAGGGTACCTGCAGACGCCGTAGTGGCGGACATCAGAGAACCGAAGAGAGTCGTAGTTCCTTCTGAAGCTCCGCCCTCTGAGCTCGGCTTCACAAGGCAGCTGCTGAAAGATGGAGGAGAGGAGAAGGTGGTCCCGCCCCCGGGGCGCAACGATGAATCTGAGAAACTCAGAAAGTCTGAGGAGGAAGGAGCGGAGGCCGTCTTGCTGGCACTGGTCAACAGGAGACCTGGAAGAAAGAAAGACAAGTGGTAAATAGAGACATTAACAGAAAAAAGTGAGAAAGACAGAAGTAAAGATTAAGGGAGAGACCAAGAGCGAGAGCCGGAGAGAAAGTAGAGGAAAAAGCTGGAAAAGTTTCCAAATGACTATATTTCCATCATCATGTGAGCAACAGAAAGGAGATAACTGGCAATAAGCATTTTATCTGCTTTCCCGCTCTCTATCTGCTGTGCAAGCTGCCCTCCCTCATCATGTAGTCGTCCCAGGAAACAGAGGAATTGCCTTGAAACGATACTTAAAACGCAGACACCATTTCTCTGCTTGACAGAACAAACAAATACACACCTGACCTGGGCTTCAAGGTTCTGAAAACATAGGAGCTCAGTGTGAGCACAGACTCCTTTCAGGACCTGACCTCCCCGCATGTTCATTCTTTCTGTGTGTGTTGGTCTTTTCCCAGACAGGGCCCTCGATTACAGGAGCCAGAGGCCAGTCGAGACGAAACACTGTTATCACGGCCACACACAAATGTCTGATGTCTGGCCAAAATCCAGGAAATGACACAACACACACACATAAAACACATGAATCACGCTCTTATTTGGGTTTTAATAACATTGCTGTAACGGCAATTGTGCTGCACTTGCAGTTTTTTTGGTGGGTGGGCCAAGCAGTAACACCAGGTGATTTGTCATTGTGTGGCGTTAAGTCCCAGTTGTGGAGAAATTAACATAAAGGACCATTTGCAGGCATCAATTCACCTTGGTGGAAAGGCCCAGTGGAAGCAGACGCAGATGTGGAGGAGGTTGCCATGGTGACCACGGCGGAGGGGAGGGGTTTCCCTGAGGAGGTGAGAGACTTGCGGCCGCCCCTCTGTCCCGCTGTGTGACTTCCGCCACTGTTCTTCTTGTTCTTCACCTCAGACGCTGCCTTCCCGGCGTCTACAGCCAAGCCATCTTTGGAACTGCCACCGGACAGAGCGGACGATACCTCTTGAAAGTTGGCAGTGGTGAAACGGGCCGTACCGTCGTCCAGCCGCTTCTGTGAGGGCGCCGGCAAAGAAGCGACACCTCCCACTGAGCTGCTGCTGTTGTAGGCCTGAAGGAGGGAAAGAAATGGGAGGGAGACAAGTCAGCGGAAGGACAAGACGTGTGAAGGATACAAGGACTACAAAGGTTAATCAAGGTAAAGAGAAAAAAAGTCAACCAGCCAGCCCTGCTGTAATATTTAACTACCCCAGCCTCATTTCGTTTACCTTGTCTGGGACCATGATGTTTGGAAGGACGAGGGAGGGCGACATGTCCATGGTCTTCTTGTGTTTCGGTTTGTGCCTGTCCCGCTCCTTGTGTTTCTGAGCATGGAGAAAAGGAGGGGAAAAAAGGAGTAACAGATGGATGATGCTTCTTAAGACACAATACAGGAAGGAGAGAAATAAAGACTGACCTCCTACAACTCTTATTTTATAGATCTCTGGATTTTAGGAACATTGGGAAAATACTGAATATATATGACATACTGGCCCAAATATGAAAAATGCTCTGTAGAAGATTAAAGCCAAATATATGGCAAAAATAAAACAAACTAACGGTTTGAGTTATGAGGACATACGCACAGAAGAGGGAGGGAGCGTGTGTGTGTGTGTGTGTGTGTGTGTGTGTGTGTGTGTGTGTGTCCGGCTGACAGAGAGACAGAAAAAGAGAGCATTGCATTTCAAAGGCTCAGTCTGAGATGAAAGCTTAGAGATCCACAAACACAAAGAGAGTGACGGAAGAGAGATAAAAAGGGGGCAGGAGGCAACAGGAATTCAGCGTGCTGCAGTTTACAGCTGAGCCTGTCTAAGTGCCTTGCGCTGAATCGCACAAGGTCTCCATCATTTCACCCAATCATATCCTGCTTCTTGGACGATCACAGCTCAATTTACACCCTCGCTATCACACGCGTACCGCCACCCTCCTCTCCCGCACCCCTGAGGTGGCAACTGGGTGCCAGCGCATTTACACCTCACACGCACGCCCGTCACCTTGACGACTCTCTGCACGTGCTTACAAGCAGACCCGTGCCCGTACACTCACGTACATATGCTTTACCATGGACACTGCATGAAGCCACACAGACACATTCTCGGTGAAAGGCGGTGAAAATATGCAGAGATCCTGTAAAACGACATGGGACTCAACACGCTTACAATGCCCCGTGTCATGACAACCCTGAAACACCAAAACCCACCCCTCCCCCAGGGTCTCGATCAGGAGTGACAGTTTAGCCAGACTTCCTCTATGAATGGCAGTTAGCAGACATCAACAGCCAAATCAGGCAGCAGCAGCTCCACTGTAACGTCTCTGCACGCTGGCATCTGCTGATTGTAACACTCTGGGGTTAGAAAGCGAAGGTGGCAGAGTTCTGTTTGCCTGTGTGTCTGGATATAACTTGAAACTAAGGCCGCAATTAGCAATCATTTTTACTTTTTGTTACGTAACTTATTCCACGCTGCCTAGCTATCATATATTTTCTGTAACAGTTTGTTCCAGCTTCCCTTTGAAACGGTATGATTTTACACTGGCATTCACATACTGAATGCATTTTTTTTAATGGTTGCACCACTCCAACAAATAGACATTTTCTGTTTTGTGCATCATTTTAAACACATTTCCCAAAAAAGCTGACATATTTTGTATCTTTGGAAATGTTGGGATCAGCAATGGAATTTAAAGTAGAGTTTGGTGAGTCTAAACAATGTTTAGTTGCGCTCCACAAGTTTGTAACGACCAGCCTACGGGCGGCAGCTTTTTGTTAACAGGTTTTAAACCCAAGCGATCATTTTTTTTATATGAATGAAGTAAGTAAGTTTAGTTTATAAAATGTCAAAAAAAGGAAAAGATTTTCCCAGAGCTCAGGGTGGTGGTCTTTAAATTGCTTGCTTTGTCAGAACAAACAGGAACCCATTTGCACTGATCTAAAACAAAAAACACATAACGATCAGTAAATTCTCTTTCTTTCAGGGGCTGAAATCGGCAAATTTTACACTTTTTGCATGATAAAATAGTTACACGATTTTCAATAACCACGTTGTTGCTCCAGCATTGCTGTGTGTGCTGGGATTCAACTGACAAATTCAGGTTGACTGTGTGTCTTCTCACCCAACAACTCGAATCATCGACTTTTGGAGAGCAGCCCTCATTTTCTGTTGGTCAACTTATCAACTTATGGTGGTTTAGAACTACTTTAACCGATAGTGCCTACCTTGCAAATTGGCTAGAGAAAGCGGACAACCGAATAGAAATGTCAGACAGAGTGAGGGACACAAACTGAGACGGAGATCTCAAACAGCATCTATTGCAAGAAAAAGCAGAGGTGATAGTGGAGAAAAGCAGAGTGAGAGATGGAGAGGTAAACTCTTTGGGATTGCCTTGTTGTTTTTTTATTAACATTCCGGAGGTAGGTGCTGATGGACAGAGGCAGAGCCGAGAGGATCGGATAACACACACACACACACACACACACAGTAGGACCCAAAGCACTGGGCGTGGGAAACACAACACGCACACAATGTAACCCTGACACACCCTTATCAATCAGGTCAATTGATCATACAGGCAGAGACAAAGGCTTTCAGCGTATCCTTTCCTGTCTTTCTCTGTTGCTGACCGTTAGCGGCCTGATCATTTGACATGTCTGAGTGCTCTTTGAGCCTGTGTGGGGTAAATATAAGTGGTGGCAGAGGATGAGGGCCATGTCTATTTATCAACAAACCCGAGCAATGAGCAACACAACGGTGGGCTGGAAACCCTCTCTGTCTATGTCGAATGCCGATCATGGGGCTCTGAACTGGGAAACTCAAAGTTCACACATAGGCTTCTTTATTTGGTCACAAAAACTAATTTGTTTCAATTAGGGCTGTAACAATTATATTCATTAGAAATTCATCTGCCCTTTTAGGCCTTTTTTTCCCCACTGACTGATCCTTTTGTCAATAAAATGATGTTCCATATTGAACATTGCCCATTAAAAACTACCAGATCTCAAGTCAACATGTTTCAAATTGTTTGTTTAGCTCAACGAGAAGTCACAAAATCCAAAAATAATCATCTTATAATCAAATAAAAGAGAGAACAGCTGCAAATCCTCACATTTGAGACACTGGAATAAGAATACTTGATCAAATAATTTTCAGTTAATTGATTACTCACTTGTTTCATCACTACATTAAAACTAACTGCACAATGTATATAAGTGTGGTACCTTTTCTTGCTGTAATGTAAAGGAATTATAATGAATTAATTTTTGTCATGTTATGTAACCACTAAAAGGCCTGTGTCTATGATGCAAAGAAAAGGTATTGACTGATAATTTGATACAACATGCATTTTAAACACTCAACGTAATGCCCTCAGGAGGAAGATGAAAGGGGAGGAGGGCTGTGGAGAGGCGAGGAAAGACGGAGGGGTGGAAAGGGAGGAACAGGAAGTAAGGGGGGAAATAATCCGCCCTGGCCTGGCAGGAATTCCCCTGTGCAGTATCCTGCAGGATTTCTGACCAGCCATTGTGTGTGTGTGTTTCCTGCAGGCCTTTTCTGGGCAGCTAGTGTGGGGAATCTTTCATCCACTGCTATAGTTTGACTGCAGGGTCCAACATTAGGTGGGTATACATGTGAGCCTCCAAACCACATAACAAATGCATGTGCGGACACACACACACACACACACACACACACACACACATCTGAGCCTACTGATCTCTGACCCTCGAATGTGGATGGAGAGAGGCTGAGAGATGAGGGGGTACTCTAACTGATGCAAATAAGGCAGTATCAACAAAAGCCAGGGCAGAAGGGCTGAATAGTATGTGGACAAACACACATACAAAAATATTATCAACATTGTTATGATCAATTTGGATTCCACTAATTACTTTATAAACGAGCACAATAAAAAAAATCTATTGTCTTCTTTCATGCTTTTCTATCAAAAACAATTAACTATAACTGAAAAAAAAAGATAGAAATGGGAAGTCAAAGTAGCAGAGCATCATTCAAAACACCTCTACAGGGCAGTCAGCACAAACACAGGCTTAAACATAAATGCAAGATCTCATCAGAAGATGAGCTTTTCATTCAGTGGAAGTGGAGCAATTATGTGTTACGTCATTCAGGTGACAAAATCAAGCCCGATGGAGGAGCGGACTTCCTGAGGGCCAAGAGACACTTTCAAAATGCATCCATTCATTCTTCCTTGCTCAACCGGAAAATGCTAAGCCAATAAAATTCAACAGTGTATCTTCAGAGAAAAACTCTATTATCATAATTTATTATAATCTTATGATTTTTACACTTATAATAATGATAAAAACTAGGGATGTCCAGATCCGATCACGAGATCAGAAATAGGGACTGATCACGTTGTTTCAGACTCGATCGGAATCGGACCTTACCTCCCGATCAGGACTCGGATATAAATGTATATATATGTATATAGATGGGCTTTGCAAACACTGTGGCACTAATTTTTGTATTTGTTTACATGCCTGCCAGGTATTTTACGTTAAGGTGCTATTTGTTTTTATCTTAGACTTTTTTTATTTTTACTGTTGCACTAAAGTCCAAAAGTGAAGAATTTATGTTATTTATTACTTGATTGTTCAAGCTACCTCACAGAAGTGCTCTGTTTGTTAACAGAGTTGTTGAATGTTAAAATAAGGTGAATTAAATAAAAAATAAGGACATTCCTGGATCTGTTTTTTCAAAGTATTGGATCGGGACTCTTTATCAGTAGATACTCAAAATCAATTGACTTGGACTTGGACTCGAGGGCAAAAAAACCTGATCGGGACATCAGGTTCATCACTAATAAAAACATTACTTTAAGTGAGCTGATTTGAAAGATCTATTTCAGCTGTATGTGGCCCTGTTGTATCTTTGGTAAATTATATCTGATATCAAATCAGTTACCCACAACGTGTCGCAACAAGGCTTCTGTATAAAAACAGGCAGCTAACATGCTTCCCTTTTGGATATCTGTTTTGAATCACAGTTGGTTTATATTGTTGAAAAAGAGAATTTTTTCCTAATACAGATTTTTTAAGCATCCCATTCCTAAATGAAATTTATTTTACGAAGGCACTTAATATGCACAGTGCTGCTGCATCATAAAAAACCACATAAATATCAGGGACAGCTGGAGAGTAATGTTAGCAAACAACTTGATTGAGAAGTTACTTAATAGTTCCTTTTCATTTTATTCTAGTCAGACAAAAACTCACATTTGTTAAACCACAACAGAGAAAGTGTCAGTTTCTTGTTTCTGAGGTGGTCTGGTCCAAGTTTCCCTTGACTAAAATATTTTCACACATAAACACACACACACAAAAGCACAGGCTCACAAGTCCTTGCTTGTTTTATCTAACGAGCGTCCTTTGTTTTCTGCAGTGCAAATCCTGTTTGCTCTAAGTGCTTGATAAAGCTATAAATTTACACACCAAACCCAACCTCAATATTTTGATCCTGTAAAATCTTCACTCTGATCGCTACTCAAGAAGAGAGTGAGGATGGATGCATTTTCAAAGTTCTGTCCAAACAGAACACACTGGTGGAGAGTTTAGTGACACAGAAAACTCCACGCTCTCTCTAAAGAGCTCAACTGTAAAGGGACAGTCGTGTTTTTACTTAAGCACATTATATTGTACACCTCCTGTAAATTCAGATTTTTTGCAGGCTGTGATTACATGTTCTACTAACAGCTGTGACGGATTAGGTCACACTAACGTAGGATTCATTAAAGGCTGCGATCACTGGTGAGCTGCAGTCATACTAGCAGAAAAAAAACAATACAACTGCTGCTGGGTCTGTAAAATACAATTTCAGCACTCATTTGGACAAATTAAAAAGATGACTGTGCTTTAAAAAGCCTTATTTAGTAAAAGTGAAGGACACACGGATATGTTTTGAGGTGGGACAAATTCACTCAGTGAAGACAGTGCACTCAAATCAACAATAGCTATAGCAAAGGTTTTTCATTTCTTTAAATCAGCTGTTTAAAAACATGTTTCCTCAAATCTACTGACTTAATTGATGTTTGACATTTGTCTGGGTTAATTGTCAACACGTAATATCTTCAGGTATTATAGCAGAGAGAGTCATAAAACATTATTGTTTGACTTTGTTGTGAACAGGAGAATATTTTTTTTTAAAAACAGACACAAACCTTCTATTTGCCTTGTTAATTGAAACAAAATAGTCTTCTGAGATTCCACTGCCAATATATCCAAAGAGTGTCTTGTTACAAAACCATTATAGGAGCCACTGAAAATGATTACTGATCAATGGCTTTACTGTGTATTTGCCTGTCCCTCCACAGTGTGAGTATGTAACAGTGTTTCTGGTGGAGTCGTAGTTGTGGGTTGGAGGCATAGACAGGGTAAGATCTGAGGGCTGTCTTACCTTCTTGTCCTCGTCTGGGGGTCTATCCATACACTGAGTGGAAGAGTCACTTAAGCTTTGAGACCTACTACCACGGCCCCTGCGCCTTCGCTAAAAAGGTAAAGAGGAACTCCAAGTTACTGGATGAAGTCCAAAGAAAAGAGGCTAAAATTAGACCAAAAAAAAAAAAAACTTCTTAAGATACTGAAAAAAAAATAACAAAACTTAAAGCTGCAGTAGGCAAAAATTTTTTTATTATAATTTAGATTCAGATAACAAACTAACAATATTAACTGAAAAAATGTGTCTTTGAGAGCCCACCCCTTTTTTATTTCTTTTCTTTTTTTCTTTTTTTTTTAACTGGACCTGGTTTGAATCAAACAACAAATCAGGTTTAGCTGGCGAGATCTGGCCAATCACTCAGACTCCTTACCAACAAGAGTCATCCGGGTTCTACGTGTCTAGGTTTACCTCCTTTTCATCATCACTGGAGAGGCATTTTCAAGATGGCAAGAGCTGCCGGAGTGTAAGAGGCTGAAGAGTGTGGTGGGGGTTGACCGATTTGTTCTTCACAGGTTAAGTGTGATTTATATATCTGCGTTGAGTCTACACCGTATTCTACAGTGTTAGCTACGCCTATGATAAACGTACGGCTGTTATAGACTTTTAAAATGTCTTCGACCAAATGGATCACAGTCCGCTCAAATTGATCCACCGTGTTACAGTCGCTAGTTTGGCCACTAGTATAATTTACTTCAAAGCATGGAGCACTTCCTGACGGCTCGGAGGCATTGCAAGGTTACGCAGTCGACCAAGTAGGGTACGGGGATACGCATAGGCTACACCATCGATTCACGCAGACGTAAGTGCTAACGGAAGCACTATAGTAAAATTTGACGATCCGCTTCATTCATCCGTTGGCTTAGCAGAGTAATACGTGATAACAGAGAGAGAGAGGCAGAAGGTTTTGCACTGTGTACACTCATATTGCCTACTGCAGCTTTAAACTAAAAAAGGCTGACGGAGGTCAAGGATAACTTAAAAGTCAAAAACAGTGGGAAAAAAAACCATTGTCACGAGCATTGGTTAGGAAAGTGGAGGTTAATCTTATTGGTCACTACCCAGTGATGTATGAATGGTGACAGTAGATATTTAAACAAAAATACATTATCCCTCCACTGTAGAAAATACCATTCCTTTATCAACTTTCGATTGACAGGGCAAAGTCATTCAAGTGTAGAATGACCATCAATGCTACACATCAGAAAAGGATTGAGTAAAACCCCACACTACCATAGGTGTGTTTTATTGTTATTTTAAAACGAGACCTTCTTCCAAAACTAGGACCTGAAGAGGCATCATGGGACACTTTTGAGGGGTCTTGGTTATTGATCTCGGCTCAAGCGGGCTTGCTCTTGTTCACAGTATCTGTTGCCATGGTGATAAACAACTACATCCTCAAATTACAGCCATAATGGCAGCAGGCATGGATCAAGGCTTGTGTTTGTCCAGTCTCTATTCAAAAGTATGGATCTATGACTAGAAACCGTGTTTCTTTGGCCTTTCATGTAAAACTGACTTTCCAAGGCAACCTGGTCTAAATCTGGGTTTCTATGCTGACATACTGTAAGTTAACATGTACAAAAAAGTGTGGAATATACTACTCTTACAGAAGAACAATAAAAGCTTTGTCTTAAACACAAGATTATCACTCCATCTTACAGGACAAGTCTAAAAAAACAAAAACATTTGAATTAACTTGCGAAAACCGTTTTATCACTCAATCTTGCCTAATTCTTTCCCCAATGTACCATTTTCAGGGATAGATTTTCAGCTTTGTTACACTTTCAGTTCAATGAATACAACTTAACTGTGCTATAAACACACATTTTTGCTTCTAAAGATCAGTCGTTTTGGAAGAACAGCTAGTGACAGAAAGTTATGCAACAAGGCTTGTCAACTGCCACCCATTGTAGATGATTGGAAAAGTTAAGCCGAAGCATCAGCGAGTACATTTACACAAAAAATGTATCAAAAATATTCATACATGTCTTGATGAGATATCTAGCCAAGGAGAGATTTCACTGTCATCCAGACTAACAAGGATAATCTAAGTTTGAAATTAGATTTGGCTACCGACTGAGTCCAGTCAAATACCATATGTTGCTAACATGCCATGAACATCCATCAAGTGGTATTTTATGAAACCCTCTCTGCTAACAACATTGCTTTCTTCATCATTGATTCCCTCTCATACATTCCTGTCATCCATACAACCCCATCTTAATGACATTATGCCCCAGTATCCAAAGCCATTCATACACGATCAATATAACAGCATGAGTGTCTTTCCATCAGCATTTGTTATCAGTGCAAAATGTCATCAGTGTGTGTGTGTGTGTGTGTAGACACTATAAAGCCTGTCCTGTGTTTCCATCCCAACACCGTTTCAGAAACCCTAATAATCAATTCACGTCCCTGCTTTTCATATTTGCGTCCCTCCCCCAGCTGACGCAGTGTGTACATGCATACACCTTGTGATGGGTTGTTAACTGTTGGGAGAGGGGGAACAAAATCTGGAACACAACAGGACGTCTCTTCAGCGAGTGTGTGTGCTGAGAACAGATTTCCTCTGTATATCCAGTTGTTGGATTTGTGTGTCGATATATGCCTATCCTTTTCATTCTTCTCTTATCTGATTGAATTTTGCTTCACAATGGCTTGCTATCCGCATATCAGCTTTGCATTATGCTGGCTGTATAGTCAGTGCAAGGCTAACGGAACACAAAAGATGAGGCAGGACTGCAATCATGCGCAAGAAATCCGTAATCTGTAATTTAGGAGTGAATGCCAATTATTTGTCAAACAAATGTGCAAACTAAATAGACGTTTTTTTTTAATGACTTCTTTGGGTTAACCTTTATCCTTTTTTATTAATCGCTCTTCTTCATATTCCTATGCTGTCTAGAAAAAGAGTAGAAAACTGTTCTCTAACAGCAACTTTCTGTTAACACCATGGGTCCGATTTAAGCAAAGCAGCACAAAAGCTACTGCTACACCTGGTGACCAAATATTAACAGTCAGAGAGAAATAAATCCCTGTTATAACTGTTATTTTCCAAAGAATTTGAAATACATAAATAATGATTAAGCCTGATTAGCCTGGTTTGACATTAACAGTGAAAACCAGGCTCAGAGGACCCCATCCACCACCTGCAAACCCAGCCTGCTGTGCTTAGTACCAATGCACAAGGGAGAGGATGGTACGATGACTGTTAGACAGATTAAAGGGATCAGGAAGGGAGGAAGAATAAGAGTAGATGGAAAGGGGTAGATGGAGGCAAGCAATGGGGAGGAGGGGGTGGATTCATTGGTCCAGTGAAAGAGGAAGCATATGGGGAGAGAAAGATAGATGGAGGGAAAGGGGGCAGAGGCCAACAGAGACCGGAAGCTGAATGAAGGAGAGAGGGGGGCCGAGCAGGAAAGAGACACGTCGGAGGAAAGGCTGAAAAAAAGATGTCATGGTGGAGGAAAGAGCAGAGTAGTACGGAGGAGAAAGAAAAGGATGCGAAGGGATAAGAGAAAATAAGAAAAAGAAGTGATGGTAGGGTCATCTCTCTGTGGCAGCGGACATAATTCACAAGATGATAGGTATTCCTCACTGTGTTACGGGTGTGTGTTCTGTCTGCCTAGTCATCCATGCTTGTAGTAAGGGGAACAAAAAAACCCCAACAACGCATATATCATGATCTAATTTGTTAATAGACACGCAGTCTTCAAGACTCTCATGCATGTCCATGCAAAAAACACTGTGGCCGCTGCAAGCCCTCAGTAAACATACCGGCCTTTCAGAGTCAGACGGCTTTCATACTTAATAACATAACAATAACGGAGCTCAGTGTTCGGTCCTGAGGGAAAGACTGTGTACGCACGCACAAGTCTACTACAAGCTATAGAGCGAGACTTGTCATATACAGTGAACTAGGGATCGACCCATATGTTTTTTACAAGGCCGATCCAGAAGCCGATTATAACCGATTAGACCGGTATGTGGAACCGATATACATTTGCTGTAAATTTTTAAATCTTGGTGTCAAAATTTAGAATAACACAAACTTCAACACAAAACTTTGTTAAAAATAACAAGATTAAAGTTAATTGTCATGTTTAATCCTTATAAATAGTCAATTAAAGGAATTTGCGATGCATCCCAGAGATGGACTTGTTAACTATGAATAATCAAGTATCATAAACTTTGTCTTTACCAGCTGCCATTTATATTTAATTTAATTTATTTTGTTAGGATTTTACTGATACATTTTATTGATACTATTTATTGGTTCTGTTCTTTATCTATACACCTATTGATTTTTCATTACAAAATAATTGCCTTTTAAAAATGTTATTTAAAAAATAATAACCCCTACAGTGGACAAATGTAAAATTGTACTTTTATACAATTTATTTATTATATTTATACTGTCAAATGTACAAGAACGCTAGATTGCTAATCACTTAACTGGTCAGTGAACAATTAATCACCTTAATTAATATCAAATCAAAAACACATAAAATGTGCATGAACAGGTTAAGGCTACAAATACATTTTCAGTTGAGAGGAATCAGGTGTGAAGTTGTGGATTAGAGCATCAAAAGACAAACGTATGAGAGGGCACTTACCAATTTGCTGTGGTGGTGTTTGCAATATCCGCAGTACTTGACATTGTCTGCGTCCGATCCTTGTTCCTCACATAACAATCCCGCAAACTGGGCACTGTGGCCGAGAGGAGTATAAAAGGACATGAAAGGGATGTGAGCATAAGATAAATTTTCAACATTTATTTTGAAACATTTTAGCACAGTCAGTATCATCATATTAACAAGGGCTGAACATGAAACAACATGATTTGCACACAAGGAAGCAGAAAACAAAGTGGCATAAAGATCCAGGTTTGCCCACCAGGCTGTGATGTCTCATGTCGTTATTATTCACTCTAAGCAGTTAAACCACTGGAATGCATGAAAATCTTCATATCCACAGTATTTCAAAAGGTTTCATGATTACAATACTCAACAGGATATCAAATCTACAGTCACGACTTGCGTTTGAGCGAAGAAACAATCTCATTCTTTGTCTTTGTGAGGTTAATGTGATGTGAACGGGTCTCACCATGTGACATGGAAGGCCTGCCTGCAGCCATGTTTGTTGCAGGTCATACAGGCTCCAGAGGCTGCTTTACTCTCTCTACCCTGCTCCTCACAGATATAACATGTCTACACACGCACGCCACACGCACACACACACACACACACAGTTACGAGAACCATTTTAAATCAAATACATACATTTATTATAAATTAGATTGTACATGGGATTTTGTGACATGTCTAAATGCATGGATACATTTTGTTACCTTGTTGTAGCGCTCATGTGGCACCGACTGGAGTACTATGGGCTCCATTGTTGACACGTTGGCGAATTCCACTTCTGGTATGTAAAGGGCACAAACCACATGGGCCCAGCCTGCATAAGACACACAGAAAACAATCAAAAACCCCTGCACGTATATGGCAGCAAAAGGTTGTTTGTGGCAACCTTTCAGAGTTTACTTGAAGATTTATAAACCCTATGCAAAGACTTGATGTTTGTTATACACTTGTTTAATCGGTGGCAAAACTCTGTTGAAGATTTGAGGCGGGGGGGTGGACACAGTAAGTCCAGAGGACTGATAACATGAAGAATGCGATACTGCTCCATACGTCGCCTAGAAAATTTTATCGCCTCGGTAAAACAAAAGTGTTTCCCTGCACATTCTTTAGAGTTGTAACTCATATCTCGGGCTCTAAAAAATGTCTCTACAATAAATGCATAACTGACTTTGCTACGCTTCTGTGCTTGGTCCTCTTCTCAGTGTAAGACCATAAAATCCAGTTCAGTTATGATGAATGCTAATCTTCTAACGTCTTTGTGATCATAAGTGAAGATGAAATAAAGCCTTCAGACTTTGCAGCACATCTCAAGTCAAAGTCAAACTTTGCCACTTTTGTTGTCAAGGTAAGCCCAAAATGGACCAGACGAAAAGGCAACATGGATAACAGAGCCAAACACAACATAAATGTGGTCCCATTTTTAATATTATTAAGTTAAATTTAAATTTCAGCCAAATTGCAGTTTTGGTTACATTCACTTATTGAACATGAAAAAATGAGTACAACTTGCTTAAGTGTAAATGCCTTAATTATCAAACTGGGCGTTAATCTGTGTAAGTAACTGTTTATTGAGCCCTAAGACACACACAGCTGCCTGTCACTGAAGACAAACTGGGGGCGGTAGAATGACAGTGGGGCATGGTGGAGGGCAGCAGAATTGACGACGAGCTGAGGAGGAGCAGGAGGAGGTCAACAGGAGGTCAAATAGAGGTGGGAGTCTCCTGCCACACTGGAGGTGTCTGTTTTTCCCCATAGCGGAAACAAAAACAGGCTTAAACTTACAGTTGAACCCCTGACCTGCCTTTGACCGGGTGAGCGGGACAGGAGGAGGAGGGCAGAGGGCGGGACAGAGAGCGGAGGCAGCGGGTGTAAAATGGGGGGCATGTTGTTGTTTTGAAGTCCCTCCAAGAATCTGGAAGAGACCTATAAAACAGGACTATAAAAGTGGTACAGCCTTCCTCTTCAAACTAAGCATTCACACATTTATCTCCCCACCCCCACCCTAAAAAAAACCCAACAAAGTATCCCTTTATAAACATCCCTTACTAAGATGTTAGTAAAGTCAAACATGTTAAGTTAAATGAGCTTAAATTTTGTTGATAACAGATCTGAAGTGTGTTCAATAAATTTTATTTATATACCTCATTGCATTTTTCCACATACAGCAAGTCTAGACCTAACTTTTTGTAATATTTCACTATTACAGTTTAAAATAAAAAACAAATGAGACTGTCAGATCTTGATACTGACTTTATGCACCATGAGACACCAACATCAGGTAAAAAACAGGATTAACTGTAGTCCTGTAGATGGTGATGAACCGCACGTATAGCAAAACCAAATCAGTACAACAGAACAAGCGCATGATTGACGGTCTCTAATTTAAATATTTATGCTGCCGCACATCTAATATTTCTCAACACAGACTTGTAAGAAAAGAACCTGTAGCTGTTTTTGTAGTTTAATTGCTTCCATCAAATCCCTGAATAAGATGGATGTGACTAGGGATGTCCAGAGCCGATCACGAGATTGGAAATCGGGACCGATCACGTTGTTTCAGACTCGATCGGAATCGGATGTTACCTCCCGATCATATTTTTATTAACTTTTGCACTAAAGTCCAAAATGAAGAATTTATGTTATTTATGACTTGATTGTTCAAACTACCTCACAGAAGTGCTCTGTTTGTTAACAGAGTTGTTGAATGTTAAAATAAGGTGAATTAAATAAAAAATAAGAAACATCCTGGATCTGGGACTCAGTATCGGTAGATACTCAAAATCAAATGACTCGGACTCGAGGGCAAAAAAACCTGATCGGGACATCCCTAGATGTGACACATCATCTTTAAACTCCTGATATAATGAGAGCACCTATATTTACTGGGTATGTCCACCTGAACAAGACAATGAAAGAGGCAGGCAGCTGTAATCTTACTTTCTGTCTGTCCCTCTTTCTTCTCCACCTGCTATATGTTAAGATGCTGGATCAAATTCCCATTTCAGACTAATACCTTTGCTCTGCATTTGTCACTGTCCCAACTGAAATAACAGCAACTACCACACAGATCAACAAGTGAAGAGGAACAGACAAGAGCTGAGAAACGGACGGTAGGGGAAAGAGATGTTGAGAGGAAAATGGGAGGAAAAAAGAGGGAGAGATGGGGTCATGGGAAGGGTAAAATAAAAGAGAAAGTAGTAAAACGGTGTGTGTTAGTGTTGTCCTGATGCCTCCCTGCAGGCCTGGACACAATCCCACAGCTGTGCCTCTCTCTCTGACTGACTCAAACACACATACACACACTTAGTCACATACACACTGAATATTTACAGTCTCCACCAGGCTGACCTCCCGATGAACCCAGAGAGGAGACTCCTCACAGGCCATGCACTATACCCATCCTGGCCCGCCCCCTCATAAACATACACACACACATACACACACTCATAAAACATGGACTGGCAAGGACGGTAGAGAGAGGCAGGACACACAACAAACAGCAACATAACTCTCCCAGCACGCTCACACTACTTAAACTTGCCGGTGACATGCAATTAATGACAACATGCACAAGAGGCTCACCACAGACCTGTGTGTGTGTGTGTGTGTGTGTGTGTGTGTGTGTGTAAGTATGCAGCTGAAAGAGAGATTCTACCTCCGTTGTCTGTCCTCTTGAGGGCCCCGTCTTTGTGGGGACACAGTTCACATCTCTGTGGGTAAAGAAGAAACACCAGGTGACAAACAAGCGGCCAAATTCGTCTATTTGAGAAGGTATGACAAACATGTAAATGTGTGAGATAAACCCGCAAAGCAACCCTAACTTGGGCACAAGGCCAGAAAACTCTCCAGGAAAACATCCTCATGATCAGCTGTCTAATGTTATTTCTTTATCCAAGCGCGAGCAAGTGTGTGTATACCAGTAAATACTCTACAGGTCCTCTGGCAATTCTTTCTGCTGCTCTGAGCTGACAGTTCGACTCTTCCTCACCTCACAAATGAGCTGGTGTTGCTCATCTTAAGGCCTGAACTGCACGTTACAAAGAGCACAGTGTGTGACCCGCACACAACACAAAGATGTTCCTGTCTCTTGTTCTGTCCACCGTTTCTCCCGCCAAACTTTTTCCGGTAGCATTCCAAGTTCACACCTCACAAACAATTTATGTCACTACTGCTCCACAGCATTATCTTATTTTCACCTTTCTGAACAGGTTTTCAAATACCTTTTATTTTATTTACTACTAAACTAAAACTACAGGCTCGACCTTTATGAAACCTGGTAGACGAGTGTAGCATGACGTATTGGAGTGGATCCGAATCACTTCTGTTAACACTGCGAGGTAGGTAAATTGTAACCAAATTTGTCGTGCGTAACAGCCACCTCAAACATCAGATGTTCTGACCTGAAAATGTGACTCAGGTAAATCATGCAAATATATTAAAAAATCTTCTACCTTTTCTGACCTCTCCTCTGCATGTCTGACTGAGTGCGGGGATGACCTCCTAACAATATATGGACTGGACTACTGGCATTGGCAGAGCTCTGCACCTTACGTGACCTTCTTAATGTCAGATTTCTCCACTAAATTCATTTCTTAAACGCCATGTTGATGAGAAAGCTGGTTTCTCAGGTCAGAGGACAACCTATTTATACTGCTAAATTTCTGCTAGAAAAAAATTTGCCTTGCGCGCACACATGAATACAGCAAGTGGGCAGATCGTTCCTAGCACCTGTATCAACAACTACGTGAGTAAATCTTGCCCTGACAAAATCTCGACAAGTCCTTAGAAGTTGGCCGAGGTCATATTAAGTTGAAACTAAGCAAGCCGTTCCAGTTTCACAAAAAGAACATGTAAATATGGAATCTCTTTGGTCCACTTCACGGGTACTGCAGCAGTTATTGGAAATGCAGCGCTTTCCAGGGCTGCGTTCCTGCCTGGGCAGCAACATTTTCATACGATACAGCCAAGATAGCTTAACGTCTGCACGCCATAGTATACCACACACAGCAAATGGCAGTTGGTAAACTGGCCAAACAGCATTTATAATAATTTATAGAGCATTTCAATCAGGTTTACAAATCATGTGATGAAATATGATGGTAACTGGTACAAAATACAGTTCACAGGCTGACGGGCAGACTAAGGTCTAAGGACAGCGGGAGATGGTGCATGCCACAGAAAATCCTGTCAGTGCAGGCGGTTGCTCCACAAAAACTGTCAGTACCAGGCAGGTCTATGCAGACCTCTAATATAATGTCTCCAGTTACAATGCCTTTGATTCTGAAGCTTCTGCCAAGCTGTAAAGCTTGATTTAAGATCAAATGAGAGGAATGGTGAGACAACACAAGCAAGCTTTCAAGTCCCACTAGTCAGGAAATCAATGATACTATTGCTCTGTGATAAATATTGTAATTCTTTCTCAGGTTCCGCAGTTTAAAAAAGCCAAAGGAAGTATAAAGATATATTGTGTAGACATATACTCATAAATTTAATTGTATATACTGTAACAGGCCGCTTCTCAGATCTGAACTGTTAAACTGTGGCAAACCACAAATATCCATAAAGTAAGACTGGCAGTGGGCAATATGCCAACTGTTATTGCTCATTGTCTACTGTAATCACATTGTAAGATTTTGTTTTTAATTTATCTTAAATTAGTAATAAACAGTTCTGTTAAGCTTGAGATGATCAGATTCTCTCTAAGAGGCTCGCTTAAGGCATTTTACAAAGCATGGCAACCCTTTTTAGAATATATTGATACTTTGGCTATCAAAGAAGAAACAAACAACTGAGCTTGTTTCCCCTCCCCTCTTTTATTTATCTATTTCCTTAATTTTATATTTATTTAATTATTTATTTAATTTTTTCTCTTTCCTTCCTTATTCTTAGCCCCCTCTGCCCGTGTGTCTGAATGTTTGTCACATATAATCTTAGAACAATGTGACTGTTGACGTTATTGTAACTGTATATGTTTTACTCGTGTAAATTCAATAAAGAGATTGGTACAAAAAAACAGTTCTCTTGAATAAACAAACCTGATCCCAATACACCTGTGCATGTTATTTTTTTATGTGAACAACATTTAGAGTTTTAGGTAATTAGATTTAGTTTTACTGAGCATCCAACTGTAATGATCTTCAACTGGACAACATGATGTACAAACAAATGTTGGGAAAACGTAAAGTCTTGAATAATGACTGCTTTGTGTTTCCTCACAAGACAAGTCACATATTCAGGGTCACATACCCATGGTCAAAAACCAACCGACATTTTTCTCATCGGCACTTTTGTTGTGTTATTTCAATTGGTTTGTTCCAGGCCTCTTGAACAGAGAGACCTACATCTTCTTAGCCCATTTATAAATTATAGCACTGTTCAAGAGCATCAGATCCACCATTTTTGCCAGATAGTGCTGTTATGCCAGGGGTTGACTTATAAAACATGAATGAATAGATAGATTGTGTTGACTCACCACGCGGGCTGCTCTCTCTTGAGATTCACACTTTCTGCAGAACCATGGACCAGTGGGCACCTGCACGATGCCATAGCAGGCTGAAGAGAGACAACAAATGACTCCATTTTATACCAGAATACATTTACATGGTGTTAATGAAACCACACCAAACCTGATGACACTTCATAACCTTTACAAATTTCACATTTTCTCAGCTTCTGACTATGTTTTTACACCTGCCAGAAGGCAAACGTGTGACAAAACCGGTTTGAATGCCAGTGAACAGTGTTTTGACCTGAAAGACTGCTTAATACACTGCAGTTGTTTTATATCTCTCTACTGAAGCCTGACATAGTCTGCCAGCGCCACAGAATATTTTAAGCCCCTGGGACAACAGCAGAATCACCGGCGATGCATTGTTAATGTCAAAACCCATAGGCATCAACGATAACCGGTTGCTTTGCTTTGCTGTTAATGTTGCCAAGCTTGTTGTACTCAGGGCTCAAGACTAACGGTGTCCTGTCGTCCTGGGGACGATAGGAAATGTGTTTAGGACGAAGAGAAATATACTCTGGGGTGCCTCTTGGACGAATGGGGTTGTGTGTGTGTTTATTTATTACTATCACTTAGCAAACGGCAAACTGAACTGACCAAGCGCTGACTACAACAGAGCGCGTCTCATCATGCTGTTACTATAGTCACTGGCTGGCTGCTCACCTGTTCCCACGGTACATGTCCATCTATCCTCTCAGACACAAACGACTTGCTGACCTCTCAATCGCGCTGTGTAGTCTAACGCGTTAAACGGCACACATCAATCTTCTCAGTGAAAAAGAAATTTATATTCTGATAACGTTGACTAGCGGCGAGAATCATCTCCATCCACCTAATGCAACTCAGCATACGGCGTGATAGTAAAGTAACCCCCTCTCCCCTCCTAACTCTACGCTGAGACGCAGCCAGCAGACTTGCTGGTAGAGTTTTGCATTATAAATATCTAAAACCTGAAGCCCAACCTGTCTCTGTTTGGGACTGTGAGCAGCACTTTATCAGAGCTGCAGAAGTTAACACGTGGATTTGTACATAGATTTCTGCCTGATCACAAGTGTTAGTTTCGGTTTGTACCTCCAATGATGTGCAGCGCACTTGTCTATCGATGTCACTTTACTTTCATACATTCTACTGAATTCTGTCAATTCTTAATATTTTGATAATGCACTGGTAAACACATTTACAAAACACATCTTTCCCATCGAGTTACAACCTGATTTCACCGACGCTTAAACGACTCAGACTCTAAGTTGCTGTACAGGCAGTGCTACCCTAAATGCAGCAGCCCAACCCTAAATAGCCTACCTCTACATAATTTCAGATTATCTCTGAGCCCATAATCCAATGGAATAAAGAGCGATAATCCCGATTTCTGAGAACAAAACACCCAAAGGTTACTGAGTTCAAATGAAGTAACTGGTGACCAGACTTAGAGATAAAACATCAAGTACCAGTTGTTAAGGATATTCTGCGCACACACACTCTCCGCATATCTGTTTCATTTTAAGAAATGAAACAGCTGCAACTGGATTTAATATTCAACTAGTGGTAAAAAAGTATACTATTATATGAAATTCTAATGAATGCAGTATTTAATATATTATTTTTATACTAAATACTAACTTTTATACTAATGGACATTGAGCCCGGTGCCAGTGTGAAATATTTGCTCCTTCTAGCTGCCACCTCTGTAGAGTAACACGCTCCCCTTGTTCTGATATATATCTGTTTTACTTGTTATTGCTATAAATATTCCTTATTGTTTAATTTTGTTCATGCTGAGAAATACACATTTCAAAATATAAGGATATCAGTGGCTCTCGTAGTACCATTTGTTCCACTATAGTCAAATGGCAAACGCAAATCGCTAATATTATTATTATTATTGTTAACAATAATCGCAATACGACTTTTTCTCCAAATTGTGCAGCCCTAGTCTCAATTACATTTAGCATTTTCTTTTGATAAAAAAAATCATCAAATTAACTCTTTTAGATGGATCACTTTTATGGGTTAAATTAAAGGCAGTATTGACAGAAAATGAATCATATAAAAATGCTCCAACAGATTAATGTCTATTGATTCCTAAAATGCAGAACCACTGGACACTGTTAAATGCTGCTACTGTAGTAGGGCTGAATGATTTGGAGAAAAAGTCATATTGCAATTATTGTGGACAATATTGCGATTGCCATTTGACTATAATGGAACAAATGGTACTATGAGTGTACTTGCTTTATTATCAAGGAATGTGCAAAATACTGACATTTGAAATGTGTATTTCTCAACTTGAACTAAGTTAAACAATAAACAATATTTATAACAATAAATAGTAAAACAGATGTAAAAAAGAACAAGGGGAACGTGTTGCTCTACTGAGAAGGCAGCTAGAAGGAGCAAATATTGGCAACCTGGCTCTGGCTAACTCTACATCTGCATAATGCAAAGTCTCTCTATCTCTATCTTTAGTTGAATTTTAAATCCAGTTACAGCTGTTTTCATTTGTGTGGGTTGTTTTTATTCACTAAATCCTTATTCAAGTTTTACATTGGTCTCTATTAATGCTAAGTATTAACTTGTCAATAATAATCAGATTGTTCAACATTTTAACAATTTGCTATAGCACGTCAAACTTCTTTTAATGTCCCGCCGCATCTAGGCTGTGATTGGTCAGTTGACAAAGTGAAACTGACATGCACATCGCCTCTGTGAAAAGTTGTGAAAATGTTAAACAACATAAGGCACTGATACAGTAACCTTAAATGGCCCGCAAGCAAACACAAACCTTCCTTATCTTCTCCCAGTTTTCTCCTCTCACTTCCTGACGACGTCTCACTGTCACAGAGCGACCGGAGCACCGGCATTTCTCTCAGTGTTCTGGTGGCAGCTCAGACTTTGTTTTAAACGAATCGCGTCAGGGCGCTTGGTTGGTTTAATAATCAACCATGTGATGCATGGTTGATTATTAAACCAAAGAAATCAACCAGACCACATTTGGAAAGTAACCGAATGAAGGGTTCATGTTTTGATATAAACTAAATATTTCAATACCCCATTGTGCATCTTTCAATATTTAGTAATACTTTGTACTGAAGCTTCAACACTCTTCTTTTTTTCTGAACAGAACTTGTGACAATATAATATGTGATATGTGATATAATATTATAGACCGATGTAAAACTTGAATAAGAATTTAATGAATAAAAACAACCCACACAAATGAAACAGCTGTAACTGGATTTAATTATATTCAACTAGAGATTAGATAGCGATAGAGTCATGAGGTCTGACTGGCTGAGGCTGGGATAATACGAAATAAATACTATGATATTTGACACAGTTGTATCTCATAGTACAAATAATAAGTCATCTTGCTATTATTACTGCTGCTGTTTATGCTACTTTAAACCAGCAAAGAGAAACACATGGGTCAAACAGACTTAACAATTGACTTGATCTGAGTGCTGCCATGTGTGTTACAGTTTGGTTGTTGGTAGGTTACTCACAGACAGGCTCCTGTCCTGCCTGTCAGGCCTATTTAACAGTCCAAACACTAACAAATGTCACAAAGAAACCCGTGTTACAAGCTCAAGTAAGCAGAGACGCTTCTGCATGGGTTCAGAGTTGCTGACATTTCAAATATTTTTCAGCCACAGTGGGAGTTTGCTAAATGGACACATGGCCAGCTGTTAAATTTGTAAACAATGGACGTCATCATCTGAGCACTGGCAAGGCAGCGCAACATCACTGTCACTATACTAGAAGCCAACTGTGCAGTCATTACAAATCATTGTTTTTCTGCTTGGACTGAATGTTGAACATAAACAAGCGGCGTCTAAATAGGTCCCCCTCCATATTTAATGCAATTTAGACTGTTGTTTCGTAGTCAACGTAGCTGAACTACTGAGAGATGGCAGCACCCCGCCTCCTCTATATCCAACATGACTGCTTCTGACAGGGATAAAAAGAAAATATCAGAACTAGTCTCCGCCACATGTGTTCATAAAGCAACTGCCACCTCTGTAGCAGGTTAGTTAGCTGTCAAGCCGAATCAGTGTACTGCCCTGCTGCATGAGTGGAGCCTGACCTCAGCCTGGCCTTGGTGAGGGCAGGCGGCTCCATACGGGGCGCTTCACAACCTTGCAACAAGACGTTGCTAACTAGCCTGTATGCTAACGGCTAACTCCTAGCCGAGCTAACAGCGTAGCTTACCTTGATGCACGGCGACATTGCAGCCGTGTCCGTCGCAGTACACCAGCGGGTTTTCCGCCCAGCCCCTCTCGTCAGAGCAAACACAGCAACCGCCGATCATCTCCTTCATATTATTCTTCACTAACTCGTCGTCCGCCGCCAGACAACGCTCGCCGGAGACCATCTACGAAGAAAGCGGACATGCGGAAGAATACGATGCACAGATAAACCGAAACCTTCGCTGCAGACGCCCCTCTTTATCCCGCAACACCGCTTTATGTCCCACTCGGTCGAAATGTCATGTTTTAAGTGTCTTTACGTCCCTTTTCGACACCGTATTTTTTCACCAAAACATCCCCTTCACGGCGCGACGGTGAGGAGAAGAGGGGGGACCTCGTAGAGAACAGGAAGTGCGTAATGACGCAAGGCGCGTGTGTGTGCGTACCGTCTGACAGGAAGTACATGACGGACGTAATTGGGTCGCCGAGAGAGTAACTTTCCACTTTGGTTCCACATGGCCGGGGTGGTTTGAAAGTTGAGAGACTTTACTCGGTTCACAGTCAACACTGTAGCAGCGTGGAGGTAGGCAAAGAGACCTGGCAATCTCAGCAACTGTTAAAAGCACGATGTTTAGAAACAGATGTGAGTGTTTGTTTACAGCTAGAACTGTAGTTTATAATCTGCTGAGTGGCCAAAGATGAGTTTGGGATGCACAGCTACATTGAAAATAAATGTAAATCCTGTTCCATATTTTGTTTTCTTACAACTATATTAACAGACGCAACAACAATACAGGGAGAAGGCTATAGGTTACATGGAAACAGACAAACGAGAATACAAACTCCCATGACAAAGAAATAAATGGCAGTTAAATTATGTCTATGTTTCAGAATATTGGGTCTCTTAAAGGCTTCTTATTTTTTTAAAGCTCTGCCAGTTGAAAAATATAGTTATTTAGGGTCAATATAAAATAAATGTCTATTTGGAAGAAACTACACGCATTTTGCTTTATGAATACGATGTTTACCCAGAGGACATAACAATCGTATTCCAGATTTCAAATAAGAGCTTTAAGGTTTAAGTGTGAGTAGGCCTATCATGTTTGATTATTTTACTTAAAGGCTAAATTTAGAGATGAAGTGATTATTGAGTAATGCATTAATTTATCAACCCGAAAATGTATTGTTTAATAGAGACTAGATTAATCAGACAAGTAATTTCTAAGCAAAATACAAGTCATTCTCGGGTTGGACCATCTCAAATGCAATGATTTGCTTCTTTCTGTTTTATACCATTTTATTTTTTGTTTATTATCTTTGTGTTTTGGACTGATGGTTGGACAAAACAAGACATGAGAAAACATCACCTTGGGTTCTGGAACATAATAGGTATTTTATTTTGTTATATGTCATAAAACTAAAACCAGTGCTGTGATTCCTCACTGCACTGGACTGATTTTATAGACTAAACAATTAACTGATTTTGTCTTGTCTTTGAATAATCAATTATAAATAATTTGTTGCAGGCCTAGATAAATCACACCTACAGAAAACTTTTTTGTGGTTTAGATGGTTCAAGCAGATTACACTCTTAGATGTCAGTTGTTGCAGTAAAGTCTGGACAGCTGCAGATTTTCCCATTGTATGGGATTTTGAGATTTGTTTTATCCTGTGAAAACCCCATCACTTTACTAATACTTTACTACTACTCCACAGGCACACTATGCATATTTGTATATATGCTAAAGGAGAAATATGTAATGCACCATGTTTTTCATATGTCACTTATGTTTGTACACATCCAAAAAAACATGACATTTATAATCCATTATGCTATATGGTCCATTGTAATACAAAGTACATACAAACAATAGTTTGTTTGTACACTTTTAAACTCAATAAAAACAGAAAGTTTAGAATTTTAAGAAACTTTCTTAAAAGGATAACCCCATATGTATAATTAATTTGAATACAATATTTATACCTACACTCTGGACAATCAACAGTTTGGGTTGGAACTCATCATTTTCAAGTAATTAAAATACTTTATATTTTTCACCATTCCATTATCGATATAACAAATGGTAAGATAATGCAAAGGGCCTGGTGAGCATAAAGCCAATTTGAAAAGCTTTTCATTGTAAGGATGAATACCTTTTTTATCTTTCAAAAATATTAAATGGGCTTCAAGAATCCTACATCAGGCTGCATGTCAGACCTGTCAATATACAGTTTTGTTTTGACATCATCCCCATGCTGTTGCCAAGGATGCTCCAGAACACACATACACACATGCTATTCCAAGCACTCAGCTGCTGCTTGCATCACCGATTCCTCTGAGCGAGCTCCCGCTCTTGGTTTCCAGAGAAACGTAATGACTTGCCAATAATGCGTAAGAGCACACGAGCGTCCTCCGTGTAATATGGTGAGCGAGAGGTCCCTGGGAGTGCCTGCCCATTGTTTGCTTTAATTTCAAATTGCTCAAATGCTCCAGTCGACACTGGGCACTGCACTAAAAGGGGGTGTGTGAGAGATGGGGAGCTGGGGAAAAGGGGAAAAAAAGTGAATTGTGTGTGGCGGGGGAAAACCTATTAGAGCTAGAGAGAACAAAGGGAGGCGAAGGAGGGGGGAGCGGTTGTGGAGGGGCCCATATAGCTACTGAAACACTGAAAATGGCAAATGATTTTTACAACTTGCACTTGATTAAGTCAAAGTCTGCACGAATCACGTATAATGCTCCTCAGGTTGTCAGAGAAGAGCTGTCTCTGAGACAGAAAATTGCAGTGACACTGTCTGCTTCCAACCACTATTGGTGCCCTTAAAGTACATATAGCACTCAGAGCTTTTATATAATCATAACAACACAGTCCTCTTAGATGCTATATGTTAGAGCTTTGTTGTCCATCGCATGCATCTACCAAGTTGGTAGGCTCTCTAAATCCACTGTAACAGTGTTTCAGCTACAGACCTCGATCTGTTTGTAAAAATTGTCTGTATTGTCTCAAGAATTTTTTTTGCTACATATAAATATAAATATATGTAAACATATAGAAATATGCAACCTTTTTCCACAATGTAAATGTAGAGCAGGATTTATGTTATCGGCTGCTGTCCTTGTCACTGTTTTCAAACATTTTTGCCAGTACAGTTTATTCTGCACATTGTGCAACCTATTTCACTTGCACAGTACAGTAGTCATAGAGAGCAGAAATAAGCAAAAGACTGAGACAACATCCTGAAAAAATATGTTTGATTGTGGTGTTTCCCATTTCATTCCTTTAGCTGTTTGAAAGTTTTTAAAGTAACTATTTAGAAACAACATATGGAAATAAAACTGTTTAATTGGTTTACCCTCTTATCCCTGTCTCTTTAGGTCTATATTTAATTGTCAGAAACATGACTTCATATAACACTTGAGATTTAAAAAGTCAGAGGGCTCTCATGATTGGGTCCTGGGCATGTTTGCAGAGGCTGAATGAAGTTTTGTGGTTTCTCTGTGCAGAATAAGGAAGGTGTGAAATATGCAGGGAGGAAAGACAATAGTGGGAAAAGCAGCCCCCCGGCCTACAGACCTATATGCCTCTGAAATGGCATTGTGTTAAGGCATTGTACACAAATGTTGCTCATGCTTAACCATCTGCTAGTTATTTATTTTATCTAATGGTTACTCTTTATAGATTGCCTACCTAACTTCATCTCATTTAAAGCTTATGTGTTTTCTTGACTTTTAAATATTCTCAGAAAAACCCGGGTGCAAGGAATGATTGTTTGAAAGGTAATAAAATCTGAATTTTGTCCTTAAACACTGCATCCCAAATGTGTGTGTGTGTGTGTGTGTGTGCGTGCGCGTGCGCGCATTGCAGGGGAACTCCACAGAAAACTAAAGCAGTCTGGGAGGAATGTTTTCACAGACTGAGCTCATAAGCTTCAACAAATGACTGCTGACAGCTAAGTATAGGACTTTTATTTTGAAGCCGTTGTGTTCCCAAACAGATGCCATATGCTTGTTTCAAATCAATTTATTAATGAGTAATGGGTATTTTTCAGGGCTTTCAGGTCCAATGTAAACCATATAGATCTCCCTAAACAAAAATCGCCTAACATTGTTTATGTTGAGCTCAAGAAAAAGTGTGTTGTGTGACACGTTTGATCGCTTCTTACAGAATCTAGCTTAGCATGTATATTTAGCCCAACTATTATTATTTAAGCCTAGTTAAATAGAAACAATGACAACAGTGTTTCACAGACAAAGCAGCCGGGTTAGGAGAGCACATTCTTCATCCCTTCAGCCCATCTCCTTGTTGCATATGCCTACATCTAATACAGTACATTTTAGTTAAATGTATTCACCTAGAACAACCCCAATACATGCATCATTAAATTTAATGGAGCCTTGTATTCATTTACGCAGTAATTATAGGCTATATACCAGACTATATATATCTTAAGTGGTGTTTTTATATCTGTAGTATTGACATACTTGGGCTGATTCTGCATGTCTGTCTTACGATTTATTGCAGTTGATGGTAAATGTAATAGGCTATCTGTTCGATGGGCTGTAATGGTTGTGACAGACTATGCGCAGTCCCATCTGCGTCATATGTTTTTTTGTCCTCACAAGACTATATGATGTGTTGGGAACAACTCGAGAAAAAGACACTGAAGCCTCTATAATCCAGTCACTTCAGTAAGTCCGTTTCATCTGCTGCTGAGCGTGGAAACACTGAAATGAGCCGGACAGTTAATTGAACCCAAAAGCTCCCGAGCCATAATGCTTCTTTCTCGGTTCCACCGCATTCAGACCTGTCAGTATTTGCCCACGGTCTCTCCTCTCTGATCGGCGAGTGGTAGCACAGGGGCCCAGGAAAAAAATAGTCCCAACACGGCGGGGTGAAAGGTGAAGTGAGCCCTCCCCCCACCACTGTCCGCACACACTTCAGGCTCGGATTGCATGTAAAATCACATTCTCCCGGGGGTGTGGGGTGGGTGGTGGTGGAGAGGAATTCATTGTTTTGGCATGGGGCAGTGGGTTTGTGTCATAAAGATTCTAGTGCCTGCGCCTCCTTGACCAAGTGTCTCCATAAAACTCAATACAAAACAAATGACTCGGGACTGCTGAGCAACACGTTGGGTTTGATGCGTGTTAGAGAAGTGGAAGAGTTTGGCCTCTCTAGCCTACCAAAAGGTCTTTATGGCCAGGGAGATTATAAAAATGTATGGAATTCACCAGATGAACCCGTTAGCTATTTAAACCTCGCTCAAGAAACTGCTTCCACATCGCCACTGTATGGAGTGTGTGGACTTTCTACATATTTTGCAAGCCTGTTAACTTGAAATCAACTACACCCATTTATGTTTATAAGCCATAAACGGTACTGAACATTTTATCAGTTTTCCCTGCTCAGGCATGGAAGTTTCAAACAATTCCACTCACTGCACAAAACTATGAGCACTGGTCATTGGTTTCATTGGTTGTGTGTGTGTGTGTGTGTGTGTGTGTGTGTGTGTGTGTGTGTGTGTGTGTATGTGTGTGTAGGCCGTGTCCTTACCGTAATCCGTCTATCTCTCCCATTAAGGCGGTCTTCCACAGTGAAGTAGTGGAAAATAAAAAAGTAGATAAACAGCTGGCATTTAGGCGTTGTATTAATACATGTTTCACTTCTAGATAGTCATGTATCATGCATCTAGACTACAGATAAAGGGTGGTTCCCCTATGCTGTAACTCCGGCCACAGACATATGCAGCCTCATGTGCATCACTAGGAAAGAGCCTGAAGTGCAAGATTTGGTCGTCGGAGGCATTTCCCCATATCACCAGCACACAGTGGGCTGTTGTAAGAAACCTCCACCGTGCTCTCACTCTAGTCGCCCCCCTCTTCCTCTTCGACATCCAAGCGCAGGAGAGTGCCCCTGTGGCATCTGGTGCATCACAAATCTGCATAACAAAGACTCCCTGGTCTTAATTGGAAATACTCTAATATGTAGGCTATATATACACACAAGTTTTTATTTATTCAGTAATTATTACGATATTATTGTTTTAGATGGTCCTCAATTCAGGCTTTGGGATAGGCTGAGAGGTCTAAATCAAAAACACATCGTTGAAGTCAGCATGGGGGCACTTATCAGGTATAGCACCGATGTATGAGAAACATTACGTAAATTCAACCTGATAGGCCTACCTTAGACAGTAATAACTACATTTAAACTAATGTATTTAGTTATTTTTTGCAGGTAAAAGGCCTACCTTTATTTTGTTTGGTTATATTTCATCACGTTTGTCCGAGCTGGTTATTGTCTTGTTCTGAGAATCAGTGTCTGTAATAGTAATAATTTGTAGCCTATTTTACTTAACGAATTCCCATGCTTACGTGTCTCGCAGTTTAACCATGTCTGTGTGGGTGTAGGCAGGACTCAGTAGGTAAGACAGTATGTTAAGAAATTAATGAATAGTTAGGCTATAAAAATGTTTAAGTTTGACAATTTGTACGGCTTCCCACCAACAGCATTTGACCTGTGTGACAACACAGAAAAAAAGTTGTGACATTGTTATTAAATGATCCCTCTTGTAACAGCCTGAAAAATGTCAAACTGTTGTCTCCAATTCCCGTGTAATTTCATTATTTTGTGAGATAACACAAAATAATGAGGGTTTTTATGTCATAGGACAGAATTCTAAGCGCACATGAATGGTCGGTTGAATGTGGACCAGTTTAGGTCAGTGGGCGAGAATTGGTTAGTTTACATTGGTTTGAGTCGCCTACATTCAAGTAGGAACCCTTGGCTAAAGCTACTGTATCATGATGAGAGAAAATTAAAAAAGCACCTATTGTGTCAAACAAAACTCAGGTTCCAGAAAGGGCCAGACGTGCAATGGTTGGGACGTGGGATGAACAAGCCTTGACTGTCTGTTCCTCTCTGCATCTCCCAGGCCGGGCACGGTGCACCGTGGTTCTGAGTTATTCCCCTTGGGGATCCGGACCTCAACAAGCTGCCCCTCCTCTCACTTCCCTCTGCTGCATCCGTGAAACTCCGCGTGTCCCACGTATTAACGCTGTCATACAGAATCAGCACGTAAAAAGGGAGTTTTGCTGCAACCAGAGCGAGACGAGCTCAACGTGCAGGTCATTGGTTGTTTCAAAGCAACGATGACCCGGGTGTATGGGAGTTGAACGAGAGTTAACTGATTCTGAGTTGAAAGTGCAGCTTATTTGACATGATAGCTGCACAGGGGCGCACCAACACACACGGTGTGTTTGCACTGCAACCCTGAGTCTAACCCTCCTGTCCACAAGTAACGTGCGGTGCACAAAAACCTGCGGTTTGTCGAGTAAAATATAACCTGCTTTATAAATAGAAAGATGTTTTTAGAGGCTACTCAAATTATAACTTTTAATGATCTCTACGATTATATGCCACAATAAGCACAGCCACTGTGATGCAAACTTTTAAATTAGAAGCAAAAGGCTTAACCATAAAAAATTAGGAAACTATTTTTGGTCCACAATAAACCATAGTCCCGGTATGTAGGCTGACATTTAAAAGTGCAACGCTATAACCCATCCTCCAAGTATGTGCGTACCTGCGTGTGTTATGGCTACAGGTTCTGTAGTCTATCTCATAATTGCATTAAGTCCCGTTCACACACTGTTTTCCTTATCTTGTTTGATGTATGACATTGTCTGTAAGTACATGACCACCACATTAGTGATAATGCTACAGTCCAATATTGCGTGGATTTTGTGGACATGATCCAATCATACCTCTAATAACGCTTACATATATAAAACGCTATTTGATGTAACACCGAGGTAACATCGATGCTATTCACAGTACAATGAGTGGCGTGTAAATAAGTATGCCTAAATAGGCTTAACATTGTGGAGATGAGCATGCACAGCCTTGAGTTTGGCCCCATAGTGCACATCGCTGCCCGCGAGGAACAGGCCACAAGGGACTCACGTGTTTTATAGATAACAAAGACGGTACATAACGCAGGGAGTACTGAAAAAAATGCCTCAGGGGCTACACACAACAGCCAGTGCAATCAGCCTTCTATAGGTCTACCGGTAATCCAAAAATTAGCCTATATAATATAGTAAACAGTCACGTTAGTTTGACGGCGTGTGGGTGGTAGCTTCATCCTATTCCTCTACTATTCATATATGCGTGCGCGTGTGTAGATAAGGACTGTGCGTGCATCTTCTATTGTGTGCAATCCCCGGTGAAAAGTCAGAGCGGTGTGTGTGTGTGTGTGTGTGTGTTCATGGGTGTTTTAGGTGTGCACATGCAAAATGTATATGCACACAGACAAAATGTGAAAATGTGTAGAAAGTATTATGCGCTAAAACACACACAAAAATAATTCCTAGGAAAAAATAGCTGTATATTACTGACTACATTATGTTCAATAACACTGAAATAGCCCACGTTTCTGTCCCCCAATTTTAAATAGCTACTTGTTGATAGTAAAGTATTTTCAATGTTATTAACATAACAGTTTATTGACGTGTATGCAGTAGGCTATATTAAATATATTTTGTATTTGTTGCTCCAAGATGTCCCCATGTCTTTAACGGGTGATCTTAATTGGATTTCTTTAAGTGGCAGCAGCTTTAACCTACATTGTCTTGAAATTCTTGTGGGAAAAGCAACCCTGACTCTGCATTTTTTAGCCTGTCCAATCATTGTTCACGTTGTTTTACCAGGGTGAAAAGTCGGCTACTATTTAACGGGTACTTGCCGGTTTAGCAGGACACCTCTGAATTCACAAGAATATAATTTCTAGAGTTTGACGTTATATACATTTTTATTTACAAATTGCAGGCGCTAATACACAACACATTTAAAACTATTTCACACAAGTGTGTGTAGAGGAAAAAGGTTTAAAAACATTGGAAAGGCCGATGGATTTATTAAGGTATAGCGAGACAAATGAATATAGGCCTCTGTTGTGTGAACAAATAGAATAAGTAGGTCAGTCTATAGTCAACCAGCGAGGAAAAATCATATGGAGGAAAAGCCAGAGCCAACAAAAGCAGATGAGTTGAGCCTCGGTCAGGGCAGCAGCCTAAACGTGGAAAAGCAGCTCTCCAAATGTAAAAAAGGAAATGTCTTTGTTTAAGCTGGGCTGCGTTAACACACATCAGACCGTCAAAACTGCCATAAATGTGGAGTCATTTTATCTGCATTCAATCGATTGTATATAGGACTACTACCGCGTGCATTTTGATGTGGACCAAAAGGGGGCTTGTCCTGTCTTAACGTGAGACTTTGCAGGCTCGGGCTACCCATTCTGGTTGCACACGCACTATGAGCTGGGGTGGATTTTCAGCAGCTCTGTATTCAGCTAGTGAAATTATGAACTTGTTATAAGTGCATTATTTTCTCACACAGCGGAGTCTGTGGGCACAATTGTAAACTATTGTAATGGTAGGTTGCAGGGGGGTGGGGATGGAATATCCATTTTTATTGCATCACCTGTCAGCGGCGTCCAATGGGCGTCGTCTCCGAGGGCATTAATTGATGAAGGTGTCTCCAGACTGGCGCACCTCCCCTCTCTGTCATTTTATTTGTGGCTCAACCAGCAGCCAGAATAGCAGCTGCATTTTAGCTCTTATTCTGTTTCTCTCTGTCTCGGACTCTCTCTCTCTTTCTCCCTCCCCTCCACCCTCACAACTCCCTCGCCCTCCCTGTCTCTCTCTCTCTCTCTTCTCGCTATTTTATCCCTCTGGCTGAGGCAGTGGTGTACACCTACCCCTCGTCCTGCTGCCGTCCAGAGGGGAGTGGAGCCGGCAGAGGCAGGTAGCAGCAGCCCCGGCTTGGTGGACGCATCCGTCGCATTCCTCCACCATGCCGGACCGGGGCAAGAGGCGACGAGTGGATGCTGTCAGCTCATTCAACCTATTAGACACCGGCAGCTCCATTTAACTCCGCATGTCAAAGTTTGCATTTTCATGACGCAGCAGCAGTGTGGATGGATTAAAGGTATGAGCAGGATGCCTTGAGCACGCGACCCCACGCCATTTACTGGTAGATCCATAATATACAGAGAGTGACTGCATGGATTAATACATTGGAGCTGATACATAAAACATGGGAGACCTGGAGTATGGCTTTGAGGAAATGCAAGGAGTGAGACTGGGATACCTGCTCATCAAAGGCAAGCAAATGTTTGCTTTGTCTCAGGTCTTCACTGACCTGCTGCAGAACATCCCTCGGACCACGGTGCACAAGCGCATGGACCACTTGAAGGTGAAGAAGCACCACTGCGACCTGGAAGAGCTGCGGAAGCTCAAAGCAATAAACTCTATAGCTTTCCATGCCGCTAAATGCACTCTCATATCGCGGGAGGACGTGGAGGCTCTGTATTTCTCCTGCAAGACGGAGCGGGTGTTGAAGTCCAACAAAAGGAAAGCGAAAGCGGTGTTTCCCCCCGGGGATGAGGATGTGTCCCCGGGGCTCCTCCGTGCGGACGCCGAGCTGTGGAAAGAAAAAGTTTGGTTTAGTTTGCACGGTGTCCCGGAGACTCTGACGCTTCACAACAAAACAGACAGGAGGAGAGAGCTGACTCCTTGCCTTACCGACTCCAAACTACCTCAATTTTACCACAAAACCCACGGACGGGAACACCGTTCGGTGACAAAGTCCAATCACAAACACTTTAAAAACTATGAAACAGCAAAAATAACAGGGAACCGGGTCACTTTGAGCCAAAGGCACTCGTTTTTCAGGAGCGCGGTGAGCCGGCAGCCGGTAGTGCTTCAGTCCGCCATAGCTGCTCAGTCCAGGCTCTCGCGCTCAGCCGGCGACCTACTTCACAAAAGGAAGAGGAGGCGCGAGGGGGGCGGCGGCAAGGACAGCGCGAGGCGCTCGTGGAGCAGGAGCAGACACGCGCACCACGTACCACCGGTGCTGCTCGTACAACCCAAAACAACCCGCGATCACAGGACTTCTTTTGGTGCTTTTCACCTCGGTCCGGATTTCTATCTTGAGCCCAGACCTCACCATCATCACCACCACCAGCATCACCATCATCATCATCACCACCACCACGAGCCGACTTTCCCGGAGAGTTACAGCAGCGACACAGAGTCCAGCACCTACTCAGACCGGGCTTACCCGGACTCGGACTTTGGGTCCGGCTTCTCCACCACTAGTAACTCTGGGAGCTCAGAGGAGGAAGAGGAGGGCGAGGAGGAGGAAGATGACACCCAGACAGAGAGTTCAGAGGTCAGCTCGGACGAGGAGGAGAGCTCCTCTCAGTCGGACTCAAGCTCTGTTTCTAGCCGTGTTTCAGTCCAGAGCATCCGGTTCAGACGGGCCCGCGTGGGTTCTCTTGCCAAATGTCTCAACACCAGTAAAGCACCTTTGGTCCTGCAGCCCACGTTTCACTACAACAACCAGCAGCAAGAAGAGAAACAACACAGGACAACGGGCCATGTTGCCAACACACAGACGGGCGACAGTAGGCACGAGAACCGTCAGAAATGTGAATTTATATGCAGTGAAACCAGAAAGGACTTGGGACCCTTACAGCCACCAAAATTTAACTCTGTTGGGGAGGGTTTTTTCACGGAGTCCAAAAGGGAAAAGGCGTTTGAGGATGATCCAAACAGGGCTGACCCTGTTGACGATCTGATCCCTTACAGGAATAAGGCCTCTTATCCCTCACGCAAGATACCGGGGCATCCCACCAAGAGCCCCCCGGGACTGAGCGCACAGTGTGACCAGGACAAGGACGCCAAGCTCCCCAAATGCACCGACAAAAGGGAGGCAAAAGCCACCAGCCTAAAACTGCCCACTCCACTGAAAAAAATAAAGACCGAGGCGGAGGAGCACTCTGTAACCGCCGACACCCACTCGGACAACGGCAGGACAGCCAGGACGCCACCGTTCAACCTCCACAATGTGAAAGTTAAAGTGGAGGAAAGCTGTGATGAATATGAATACCAGAGCCAGGCCACTGTAGTCAAATGTAAAGGAGATAAGGCAGAGAGCAGCAATGGCCAGTATCCCAGCGGAGCCATAAAGCAGGGGGACTTTTTCAGCAGCGGGATTAAAGCCACAGAGAAGAGCCATGATGTGCCCCGCTGCAAACCTCAGGAATGCTGGAGCTCCCAGGACACCCCGTGTGTCGACGAGGGGGAGCCCAGCAACAAAAACTGCAGGGCTCCAGTGCTGGGGAACAAGAAATCCCGAGTCTCCAGGACGCAAACAAAACAAAACGTGCCCAGGGTCAACAAGGCTGCCTCTTCGTCTTCCTCCTCTTCTGCGTCTCGTCCCGCGGGCTGCGAGGAGCTATCCACGGAGGATTTACCGAGCAGACGCAAACGCAGCAACGCGAGCACCGTAGCATCGCCCGCAAAAATGCCTTTCAGCCTGATGGCAAATTTCCCATCCCCGCCGTCGCTAGTTGTTGGCAGCGACGGGGATTTGTGCCCTGCTTACTCCCTGAACTCGCTGAGGGGCCCCGGGCCTCCCCCTCCGTCCCACCCCGTGTGGAGGTGGCAGACAGGCGGCCAGATTCTCCCTCCCCCACACGCTCAGAGAGCTAGGAAATACTGAGCTGGTTTTTAAAGCAAAAAAACCCTGAAAATGAAAACAAAAGCCCTCGTGGTGTCTGTCTCCAAACTAATCGTAGCCGGAGTCTTAACGGGAGCTCACCAAATTGCTCACAACTTTAGCGGTGTTTATTTTTTTTATGTTTTTACTTCCCCCCTTGTCTGTGAATGGGTTTACATTCCGCTTTGTTTTGAAGTTTGATCGAGGAAAACCCACAAGATCCCCCTTTCTGGAGCCCCAGAAAACGCCCACAGGACTGTGAGACACCGCTGTGGATTTATGCTTAAAAACAAAAAACTTGTGTTTAAAATAAGCTATCAATCCTAAGCAATATGTTAGGCTCTCATTGTTGTTTACTTGACTTTTTTCCTGATTATTTCTTCTTCGCTTTCCTATGCTCGACCTGTTGGATTGTATGGTGCCAGGGTTTCAGTGGTTTGTGCTTTGTCTGAAAGAGAAAATGGGTTAAAAAAGAAGAAAAAAAAACTCAACATTCTTTGAGATCTAGCTCTCACTGAGAGCAAGTTTGACGTGGTAAATCAAGAAAAAAACAGGGTTTCCCCATTCTGTGCCACTTGGTAGGCCTATATTTTATACATCAAATCTGTGTTTTCTTTCATGACTGTCATGTTGACCTGCGTGGCCACAGTGGCCCATGTGCACAAGTGTTCAATTTCAGAGAATGGTTTAAATTGGTTTATTAATGTCTATCTATACATGCTCACAGTTACGCCTTTATTAGATTTGATGGAAATTTATGCCTGGTGGTTGTGGGGGTGTTGTTTTTCTTCATAGAGTCCTTGTGATCTGGTGTTCAGTCTTGTTTTTTTTATTTCCTGGTTTGCATATGCGTGACTGTGCACAGACGCAGGCCCAGACCCAACACAGGCCTTATGTACAGACAATCAAATAGAATAAGGCTCAGACCTTCGTAGCACGCTCGGTCCCACCATAGACTTCACTCATGTCATGCTCTATTTGGCCACCGATTTCTGTATTTTGCGTTTAGAGCACGAACATCAGGTCAGCACAGCTCTAAAACGCAGGGATAATGGCATGGCTATGTCCAAGATAGGTTAGGCTATGGGTGGGATCTGATTCAGGTTGTCAAAGTGGGGAAAAACAGCACCAAAAAATAATTAAAAACAGCGTGAAACATCTTCAGAAACAATGCGACAAAGCACAGGATATAGGCTTACATGCATTGCACTTTGATACTGTTGGGGTTCCTGTTTTAGCTTTAGGGTTTTCTGACTGGCCTGTGAAATGATGTCTGAGATGCTAGAAGAAAAAAACAGCTAAAGCTAACAGCTAAAGATGAGACTGTTGAATATGGACTTAGATAGGCCAAACTCATTTGACTGCTATTTGAATATTTAGGATTCACCAACATGTGAGTTTCTAACCAGGCCATGATGATTTTCTGATTTCTCTTAATTTAATAATAGGCCTATGCTATTTTCCGTGAAGCCATTGTTGTTCATTTTTTATGTTTTAGTTGAAGTAATTTCTTTCGATTTAAGCTGGGGAAAAACTCTTGAGACATCATATCAGTTTTTAAAATGTAGCTTTGTTTATTTGTCTCTGAATATGGCCCTCAGTAAATCGACCCCACCCCCACCCCAAACCTGTAAATTAGTGGCTACTCCAACTTCCGCGAACACACCTTTTAAAGAGACGTGGTTGAAGTTGCACCTAGGTATTTTAAATAACTGTGTAGATGTTTTTAATGACAGTGCAGGACGCGCTCTGCTAATTGGCAGGCTTTTCAGTCTGCGACAAAGAGAGGCCCAGCTTATATGGCGAGCCAGATCACAACAAACCCAAAGCCTGTGAATGATGTCAGCCCCCTCACAAGCACAGCGAAGGGTGCATTCATTCAGAGGATAGTAGAAAACTATTTAATGGGTGATTGTAAAAAAAAAAGACAGAAAGACGAAAAAAGCAAAAAGTGAGTTTCACTCTGCCTATGTCCGTGTGGATACATATGCTAGATGTTTAGCCATGTGATTAAAGCACCACTCTGCAGCCACAAAGCCCCAAACTCACCACGGGCCTTATTTCTGAGGCTGCAAGCGACAGTTCAAACTTGAACTTATATTCTCAGCCTGTAAACTGGCTATTTTTGAAGCCATGACACAAGCTGGTATATGAGCGGGCTAGCAGTAAAACGGAGGGGGTTGCACGAGGTTGAGAGAGGGGGGGGTTGCTGTGTTGTGCAAGAGCGAAGCTTTCAACCTTTAATCCGCATGTCAAAAGCATGGGCTGCATGGCATAGGAAGAAGAGGAATAGCCTGCGCCCAAAGCTGTGCGGGTTTGCCCCCCTGATGCACCAGCCTATTCTCACGCAGTACTCACAATGCGCGGCTGAGGGACGGGGATGGTGGTAATGGCCTGTTGGGAGGGCCTTTCCACCGTTAAGACAAATAGCTCTCTGACAGTGACGCTATCAATGTAAACAATTGCATCGTGCAGCGGCTAGAGGCTGCATGCACTCCCCCTTCCTTATCCTAGTCCCTATATCCTGCCATCTTCATTCACTCATTTACTTTTTTTGCTTTTTTTAAAACAATACTTGAGGTCAGGTTTTTGACACGGAATTTGAAGTCACTGGTTGTTTATATGAAACTGAATATTTATTTTTGTGAATTTTCTGGGGTTTCTTGTGTATGGGTTTATTTTCCTGTTGTGAATACACTATATAGGAGAACTGCACTCGAAATGGAAACTTGAACGGTGGATTTCTGAAGCACTTTCCCTTTCTTTTTTAATTTTGAAGCATTCATTAAACGCGACTGAGTGTAACTGTCAGCCTCCCTTTTTCTTTAGAGCTGCATCGTGTGTTGTTTCGCGGGTGGGGGGTGGGGGTTAAACACATTTATTGATGGAGAAATTGGCGTTAGGGGTTTTCGTTAGGAAAGGGTTATGAAAACAAAGAAGTAATATTATTTTTAAACCTTGATATGTTTTTTTTATTTTATTTTGGGAATACAGCATGCTTTTCATCTTTCATAGCGTGCACTACTTTGTCACTAAATGTCCTCTCCTTTTTAATTCACTCCATAACACGAGTAATTTCATAAATTTATAAAGGGCTTCAGTGAACATTAGACATATCCAGTCTTCAATTAAATAACAGATAAGGGTTTTGTCCTGGGGCAAAGAGGTGTCAGGTGAAAGGAACTAGACCCTAAAGAGATAACCTAGTCTTTCTCAACACTGTAGGCAGTTTAAACTAACAATACAACTGATGACGACTCAAAGATGGCTTCATCTTCAGTTTGGTTCAGCTCTTACAGTAATGAGGGAATCCCTTCCCCGGTGTATTTAAGGGGTGTGTGACGGAAGAAGTGGTAGGTCTGCGGAGCCTGCAAAAATAACAAGAGGCAAACCGCAAACATTTACGCATGCAGCATTTGCAACCACTGCACATGAGGTGGTGTAAGCCTACCCAGTTAGCAGAGAGAAACCTCAGTAAGCTGGCCTTAATAACACTCCTGCAAAGAATCTGAACATTTGAGCAACTCATAAAACAAACATTTTTAAAGCTGGCATCCATTTGCAGAAAGCATGTGTGCATAGATGATCAGAGCGTCGAATAATCGTTATTCCCCTCCATAAACAACTATATGTATTAGGCCTGTGGCAAAACTACAACTATAGACCGGCATATTGTAGAAAAAGCCAAATCCAGAGTAGGATTCTACAGAGGATACAATACAATAAAATGAACCAATTCACAGCCATTTGTAACCTGCTATGGACACACAGGGATACAGCTAAACTTGCCCAAAGGCTATTCGATTTTTACCATATAGTGTGCAACTTTTCTAAGAGGCTTTATCCAGACTTCGCTCAATGTGCCATGTTTGACGTGATGTTCCCTGATTAATGGGACTCTGCGGTGCATGGTCCAGGCCAAAGCCCCGAGGTTGATAAGGGGAACCGGGGCTGGCAGGCTGTCTGGCCCCGGCACGGCTGCTGCTGCTGTTGCTGCTGCTGGAGCCCGGAGGGGCCATACTGGGAGCAGAGGCAAGCCATTATCCTGCTGCTGGCGTTTGAGGGTTAAATTCCAGTGCGGATTGGGAACCAGCAGACTGTAACTTCTATAGAATAACAATAGAAAGAATACGTCAAAAAAGAGGCACAAAACAAGACTTAAACACAGTTTGGTTTTGATATTAAAAAAGGAGAACGTTTTCTGAAGAGCTCAGCTTTTTTTTCTCTCAAAGTGATTCTTGACGGTGGCTGCATGTTTGGGAAAACGAAGTTACGGGTAATGCTGACCGACACATGCCGCCGTTAGGGTCAGCACTTTGCATTGATCTTTGAGACAATTAAATACACGGAGACCGATAAAAGCTGTCAGGACGTTTTTATGTTTAATCTCTCAGCTGTAAAGCGCTTGCCTGCGTGCCACTCGCCCCTTCGCACAAGGTCACTCACAAGCTCATAATATTTTGGCGTAAAATATTAATAAGCCAAACAAATCCTTTGACGTTTTGGAACCACTTGGAGAGAATTTGTTAAACTGTGTGTGTGTGTGTGTGTGTGTGTGTGTGTGTGTGTGTGTGTGTTTGTGTGTTATGTGAGACTTTAAATGCATCAACAGTTACTTAGCCGTGCCCCTTTTTTTCTTTCAGTGTTCTCTCTCTGTGTGTGAATTAATTTGAGTCTGAGGCAGCAGCACTGACGCCTTGCTGCGTAATGATGAAACCTGCAGTGCTCAAGCACACACTTTTTTGCTTCCCTGACAAATAAATAAATAATTATGATACTGAAACAAAGTCCCATATTTATAGTGTCAAGTGGTAAAATATTGGAGCTATTTAATAGGAATAAAAATTAATTATTAAATTATTCCTGGACGGCGATTAGCCTACTTAGAAAGCATTTCAGCTCATATGACACAATGCCTCTAAATACACAATCCAAGAAACAGTTAAAAGCGTCAACTCTGAGATTACTGTATCACTACCATACAGTGTATAAACTCTGGTGTGGGCTCCTGATAACACCAACAAACCAATAGGCGTGTGTGCGCGTGTATACATTGAGATGAGTGTTAATACTGCGCTATGAATTCTGACTATGGAGCCAACAGAGAGGGGAAGTGCGGCTACATTTATTCCACTCATCTGTATAATTTAAAAATAAAGACTTCCTCCTTTAATTAAGTGGAACGCCACGCATAGTGTGGGCTACGTGGGACTGTATGTCCCCACGTGAGTCTGATTTAACAGAGAGCAGAGCTTTTGTGTTAAGGTGTTAAAACAAACTTTATCCATCAAGAAAAGACAGAGCGCTCCACATGCGCGTTTCGGCTCTCTTTAACAATGGATTTACACAAGCTTCATGTCTTCATGAGAAACGGGGTGGAATTCAAGGGACAAGAAAAAAATCGTGCATTTTCTCTCCTCACACCCATATTTCTCTTCTCTCGGTATAGGCTACACATTTGGAACCTTTTTGAGTTTTGAGCTAAAAGCACTTTCATTTTTCCTGCAGTTAAGACGTACACAGACTTTAAATAGGCTAAAGTGAATTTGAATTTCATGCATGGAGGTAGGCTGCTGACAACAGAACTATAGAGAGCTTTATTATATCCTAATATTTCAGTTAATTTGTTTAGTTACAGAATAGGCTACGGTTTGATACTGTAACAAAATACTTTAACACTTTTCCATTTACAGCCTACTTTAATCCTATAGTCCACTTTTCCATTTTAAATGTATGGCGACTGGTAGTCAATCAATTCAATTCAATTTTATTTATATAGCGCCAAATCACAACAACAGTTATCTCACAACGCTTTTCATAAAGAGCAGGTCCATACTCTGAAGTTATTTACAGAAGCCCAACAATTCCCATATCCCAATCAATATGACTAAAAGTCCGAGATCTCCATGAGTTAAAATAAGTAGTACAAATGTCAGGAGCTCGTAACATTATAATATTAATATAATCACGCAGGTAATATAAATATAATAATATAAACTTAGCGCAATATAAACTTAGGGATTTTTAATCAGATCGTCTCCATGAACGTATCTCAAAGTTTAGATCACTGGACTTCATAACGTCTGACAATCTCACATAGCCTATTCATTAACATTTCCGCTAATGTCATGTCTTTTCGTTTTACTGCAGCCTCCATCACCGCGAGCGTGGCTTAACGTGAAGAGTGGGGAAACAGCGCTGCCTCTGCTGGGCTTTACCCGGCATCCCCTGCACACACGCGGGGTCAGAGGGAGGGATGGCGGCCTGGGTGGAGAGGAGATGGGAACAACACTGCTGCTGCAGCTTTTCCTTTTAAAAATCACATCCAAACGCCAAATGGTGTATTTGAAAGCAGGGGATAAAAATTAGTTTCTTAATGCAATTTAAGCAATTAAAATTATTGTAACTGCCCTATCCAAATCTATCTATCTATCTATCTATCTATCTATCTATCTATCTATCTATCTATCTATCTATCTATCTATCTATCTATCTATCTATCTATCTATCTATCTATCTATTATTATTATTATTATTATTATTATTATTATTATTATTAGGTATAGTATTTTTATAGGTTCGTCTACCAAAACTAGACTATATGTGATCACCATATTTTTCGCTGAAGTGACTCAACTGGGTTTTTTCTAGCCTGTAGACCTACGTGTAAATTGAATTTAAATGCTCTCGAGTTAATAACTGACCCTAGAGCGCTGAAAACACGCTCAGAAAAAACACGGGGAGCCCAAAGAGCTGATGTCTGGTGGATTTCCCTGGCCAGAGGGACTGCATGGGGGGAGGAAGGGGAAAACCAGCACCAGAGGGCTTCTGCTCGGTCATGGAGCTCAACTCCATTTGTAAAGGCTTGTCTGCGGACAGGAGAGAGCCAGATGTAGGCTAATGTTGAATCGGGCATGGAGGCTGGCGCAACTTTTAACATACAATTCAATCAGTAATCAACAAGCCCGGTTCTATGACGTGCAATGGCCTCGGGTGCAGATACATAAGCCCAGTTTTCAGGCGATCACTGTCAGCCAATTCACAGGGAGGCATTATAACAACTGGCCAAGTTAAGTCTAATTTAGGCTGTTGTCCCGCCATGCATATGCAGATTAACATTTTTAAATGTTTTTTATTCACCAAAACCTGAAAACTATTTTCCATTGGCCAATTTTCTGTTGGCTTATATATGTTGTGTGTTCATATAGCCCATGGCTCCCATCAGAAGTTTATTTATGAATTATTCATCAGCTTTAACTAGAAGATATTTTATGGACCCAATGAAAAACTATTTACACATTTCTTATATATGAAAGTGTTTAAAGTTCCAGCATGGTTGGGGGTGTGGAGATAATTTTGTAAAAATAAACAAACTCAGGTTAATGTAGTTTTCAGTTCTCATCAGATTTCATAATCAGTTAATGTGACAGAATAAAAAGTTGTTTTCATTTGGAAGCCATGCAGATGAACACTAAAACTGTGTGAGCTTTATGGACTTAATCTATTTTTTTATAAAGTTGTTTTACAGTGACCCACATTTTGGATAAACAAAGTTAAAGTTTGAAATTCCTGTTCAAATTTGCTTAATCCCATTACATGAATGACTGAACATGTGCCATGTGTGAGCATGTTTCAACAATCATCCTGAACATCTTATAATTATAATTTTATTTATAATTATTATTGTTATTATTGTTATAAGTATCAAAAACATGTATATTATTATTTTCTTTTAAATGTTCTTATTTTCTTTTTTGAAAATACATAAAAATCAATGTATGATAATATGATTTACAAAGACTATTTATGAAGGCCTTCTCTTAAAGTTTTTATATTGAAACAAAAAGTGAACCCCTCCTCCTCTCCCTCCACACACACACACACACACACACACACACACACACACACTGGTTTTACTGGTCACATTTTTTAGAGGTTGGCCTAAAAGATGTTGGACAACTTTCCATCAATAGGAGGACAACATGTCTGTCATAAATCTATGTATAATGAATTCAACTATGATAACTTTTTTTAAATGAAGATTTTGCAGCCCATTTAGAAACAATAATATAAGCAGTTATAAAATGTGGGCAGTCTTATATAGGGCTCAAGATCTAAAGCTCCTGTGTGTGCTATCCTTTATATCAGTCGATTAAAACGTTCCAAGTCCTAAGAACTAATATCTGGACACTAGTTCCCTTAATAATGTTGAGAACATTACACACTATAGGGGGATTTGACCACGGCCACAAGCGGTGGTGACCTTTGACCCCTCATACCAGGGAGTTAGGACAAGGAGCCCAGGCTGGATTGGGAATAAAAGACACCAAGACACACACACACACACACACACACACACACACACACACACACACACACACACACACAGAATAGAACAGCAGCCATGCGGGGACATAAAAAACAGATATGTTATTAGAATCATTAACATACAAAGTAAAAACAATCCTTAAGAAAAGAGCTGGATTTCTACCAGTGGCCTACATGCATTCAGGCCACAGCTTGTTGATTATTGATTACTATGTCAGTGCCATTGGCCCTTGCCTAAGTCGACAGATATTCTCACCTACAACCCTTCTTGTTCATTTAGGGCAATATGTCAAACGTCAGACATGAAAAACACCGCTTATTGCCTTGCCACAGGGCACGCAGCCAGGACACATGATGTGTCAAACCCAGATTTAAGCAGATGAGCTGCCTTTTTTCTCCTCTTCCAAGTGAAGTTTCTTAAATTGGGTGGGTGGGGAATAAAATGGAACACTTTTTTAAGGCTGTCTGGGCCTTTGCCAGATAAGGTTTCAGCCAACTTTTTTCACCCACTTCTTTATATCGGGTATTCAGGATGTGGGACAAAGGGGAAAGCTGGAGACTCAAGACTCATTGTAACCAACTCTTTACTTAGGCCTTCAACTTCAAATGACAAACAAGTAGAACTTTTCATTAAAAATCAAGTGCATCTCTAGCCCTCAATAATGAACTATTGGTCTTGTTAAATTAGATTCTTTATCACTTTATCTTGTATGGTAGCTTTAATCATGAGTTTACAGTGATGTCACCTTTATTTCTTCCTTCAATTATATTCATGTGAAGACTTTACAAAGTGTAAGCAAATAGTGAGTTCTGTTGAAAGATATTACAAGTATATTCTGTTTTGACATATTCTGTTCTGCTTTGTCTCAACAGGATTAGGGAGGGGTGTTAACAAATCATCAACATAATATTATTGCAGTTTAATTTTTTAAATTATAGTTGGTATTTATTTATTTTTTACAATTTTATTTTGATATTTTTATTTCCCAGTGCTTCTTTAGTCCACTGATCTGTTTTCTTGATAATGTTTTGCTTTCTGTGATATTAGTTAAAGGTCTATAATATCCTGTTAAACCAAGATTTTGATGTGTTTTTTTTAACCCTTTCTAGCCGCTGTTTTCAAACACAGGTGACATGGATCTAGGTGATCCAGCTCTGATAAGATCTGCATGTTACAGTGGATCCTGGTTAATAATTTGGCCTGATTGGCGTTTGTTTGGAGTGTAATCTGAGCCCACAGAGCTCCTTCTCTTCCCTCCTGAGGGGAGAAACAGCGACAGACCGCTGTCAAATACATTTTAAATAAGGATGTTTAACTTAACATGTTTCAGCAAAGTGGTGACTCCTGTCTGGACTAAAACCTTATTGCAATCATGTGCCACTCATGCTTTAATAAAGCTTTAGGATCTAATAAATGTGTGTGTTCTACTAGGCCCATTAAACCATCAATGCTCTGTTTTTCTAGGTTTACTAGGTTTGAGGAGCCTTTGTCCACTTAATGCAGCTGATGGGATAACACCTTAATTAATGTATGACTTCACTGCTAGTTAGGCCTCATTCATTAATGAACACAAAGTGACAAGTATCACATAATTATGTGGTAATATTGAGACAGGGCGTGGTGATTCTTTATATATGCTTTACATCAGTCTTTCAAAAAATGCAGTTAGTTGTTTACCATTAAGTGTTTTTCAGGTTGGATAGAAAGGTGAAAGCTATGTCTTACAGATTACACAGAAATATCCAAACTATTGCAGTAAGTAGCTGCTTGAAATACAAAGTATAAATACTACTGAAATATGTATGTGGGAGTAGACCATAGAATAAAGCTGAGCAAGCTGGTTCATGTGAAATAAAATAGATTGAAACAGCTGCTTCTTCTGTCATTTTGTTATTTTTGCAAATAACACACGTTTTATCTTTTACATCTTTTTTTAATGTTGATTGAGTTGTCTCTTTTTTTCTGGAAACTCGCTGCCATGACTGCCTAATCTGCTTATCTTGTTTCATTTGTGTTTTGGCAACATGATGCAGCCTTTGCTTCTCAGGGCCTGGGCTTCTTCCACGATAGAAAATGTTAGTCTGCATCCATTTTAAATATCACAAAGGTGATATACTGTAAGTTTCAGTAACCTCTGGGGTCACACCTGAACTTTATTCAGTCTGATGTGGTTTAGAAATTACATGTTTGAATGGAATATTCAAACATGTAATTTCAATATTTCAAAAGCATGGATATTCACTTGCTTTAGAGTGAATATCAGAAGTCTTATGTGCCCTGCATTTAATATTGGCTCTAAAAATCTATTTAATGGAAATATTGGCTAAATGTAAAAATGTTCATCAAACTCTTCTTCTTCTTTCATAGGGCCTCAAATGCCTTTATCAACTGATAAAGGCATTTGAGCTTCTACATGTTAAGGGAGATGGGATCCTGAAGTTTAATTCCCTAAAATTTAGTTCAATTTGTAGAAAGTCCTCAATTACGCCAAAGAAACTGGTTGATGGAGTTGATATTCCTCCAGAAAACCAAAAACAATTTGGTTGGAAAGTTGCAGTCACCATGATCAGACAGCCAAGAACATAGCCTGTCTATTTTGTTGGGGTGGGGGTGGGGGGTGGGGGCAATCATGAAACTTTTTTAATTAAAACGTCTCAACTATATTTACACTCAGATAAGGTGAACCTTGCTCTGTTTGTGATGAGGTGACCCCCAGTCTCTGCTCATCCTAGGCACAACTTTAATGTTGTGTTATTTTTCCATCTCCTCAGTTTATATCTTGAAGTTGTTGTTTAGCCTCTTCTTACCTCTCCTGCGGTTTAATGTCAGTCGATAAACGCGTTAAAATTGTGCCAATGTTAAGGTGTTAACTCAGTTAATGGGCTGGTGTTCCTCCTCCATCATCCCAGCTTTTGTGACAAAAACCTTAAATCTGTATCTATTATCAATAACGTTCCACTTCAAGCGACTTCAGAGTCTACCAGAGTCATCTGTACTGGTTTCTCCGGCGGACTCCGTGTCCTCGGTATAGGGGCGCAGACTGCAGGCGCTTACATAACGCCTCGTCTGTTTGTTACGGCTCTCCGTTACGCATCGCCACAGCGCTTCTCTGGCAACTTGTCTTTAAAGATTTCGTTGACTTAATCATTTGATAAATATGTCATGGCGTGTACACACTGAAAACACACTGAACACTTAACGAATGAAGCAGGTTATTCGGGTTTAGAGCAGGCCTGCCGGTGAGCTTTACGCAGCGTCTCCGCCTCAGCGCTGCATGTTGATGTTCAGGGTTCGGTTAGGAAGAGCTTTTCAAAGTGTGATAGGGTGACCTCCGCGGCAGTGCTCTAATGGGCTCCGGGGGGTCTCGCAGCAAATAAAGCGTTATGTATTTCAACTAGGCTATAGGCTAAATTAATTCACATGGGAGGATCCCAATTTAATGGGCATATGGGCGTCAAATATAGGTTTCACCCCCACGACTGATTTGTTTTCATGTAGCGTATGCTGTTGAATCTATATTAAATCATCAACACAAAAAAACTCTATTTTGTTTTTTCGAAAATCAAATAAGATCTTCGGTCACATGAGGGCTGTGGGTGCTTGGTGTTTGTATGATGTGAAGACGTCTGCGGGTCCCTGAGAGGAGAGGCGAAACGAAATCTGCGCGTATTCCGTATAAAAAAAATGGACAGAGAAAATGTGTTTGATTCCCCCCTCCTCTGTTCCTCTCTCTGGTACAGTGAGCCAGAGGAGATTGTGCGGTCTGGCAGCGCCCCCAGCTGGTCGCAAGCGGAATTGCAAATTCTCTTAAAGGGGATGTCTGGAAAACCGGAAGATGTTTTTAAGGTGGACCAGTGGAGTTAGCTGCACGACGAGGACGCTTTTTTTCTCCACTAAAGGGCTCACGGGGCAAACTGGACTCGAGACGAAAGAACCTTCACCGGTTACGTTGTGTTTTTGCAGTTTTCAGCTCTGAATGGCTCTGCAAAAAAATGTACGTCCGTAGAGGTAGTTCGTGCCCGACCTCACGCTACTTACCTTCCTCAAAGCAAGTTCAGAAACTGGTGAGCTCATATCCCCTCGTTCCCAGTTTTAAAAACGACGTTATAAAAGAATCCCCTTGAATTAAGCGAGTATGAGTGGAGACCTCGACCCGAGCAGGGTGACAACAGAAGACACTCATCCACACAGCTGAAACTGTGTTGTAGGATGTGTCACACAGTTAGTTGTCCTTACACTTGTCAGGAAAATTAATATTTTAAGACTCAGAATAAAACTAAAGGCTCATCGAGATTCGCATATTTTTCATGCTGCAGCTTATTCACTGTTGGCCACTGCTTTAATAGCCTAATATGACTCCTTTAGGTCGGCTGGCAGATGATCCGATACTGGTCCCTAAAAGACGTTGGCACCGTATTTCTATTGACATAATAAACAGAGACCTGATTGGCCTACTTTCCGGTGCTTTAGAATACTCCAGATGTTTTTTTAAATGTTAATGAAAGAACTCAGATCAGGCTCTGGCCCTCACGTACTCCAACCAGATTCAAATGGGCTGAATCAAATCAACAAGGTGAAATGCTGCTGGGCTCGACCCAACTTAGGTCTCATGAACGTGCCTGTTATGAATTAATTCATGCCCTTCTCGTGATGCAGATTGTGTAGGCCTAGCCTATGTGAAGCATGTGGGCGCGTGGCACAGGTCACTTTGTAGGCCAGCTCAATTTATCGTGGTGAAATGATTTAATATCAGCAGACTAACAGAAGAATTTTACAAACAGATCTTTAGATTTAAAAGTGAAGGCTACATACGTTTTGAACACTTTTTTTACTCAAGTATTTTGTTCAGTGTGGCCAAGATTTTCTTCACCCCATTAAACGACACAATTTTGCAGTTTTTGTGACAAAAGAACAGTTACACGCGCCTTTTACCTGTGCTAGTTGCTTTATTTTGCACGCATTTGTAAAAGCACTAACTCCTCTGCTAATACTAATTGGCATTGACCGGTGACCTTTGTAATTGTGATTGTCAGTGCAGACTAACAAGTGGCATTAAAACCGGATATTATCTTAGAAGGAACATTATTATATTCAAAAGTTCAGATGCAGATTTATTTCATATCTTAAACATCACGACGCCATAAACAAAAGAGGCTACAGGAAAAAAAGTGCATCAGTGATGCCTTCACCTTCACCAGCTTGACAGGAAACATACGGCCTCACTAACATTTAATTATTACTGTCACAAAGACACGATGGTTTGCTTATTTTATTGCGCAGCAGCATCTTATCTGGCCTGTCATTTGAAGGTCGCTTCTCTTTTTTAACCCTTCTCAGTAAAAAAGCAGCTTCCTCCTGCCTTCATTTGCATACAGTCTCTCTGTGTTCTCACCTCCCACACACCTTTTCTGCACAGAATGGGGAGGTGCGTGGTCAATGCACCTGCACCTTTTCTCCTCCAATTCCTCCCCTCTGCTCAGCCTAAAACGCACCGTCCACTTTACGTCCTCGTCAAACACACTCTGTCCATCCAGATGCAGCAGTTGCTTTGCGGCCTCAGACATGCTCGGTGCTTTTGTCTACGCGCTAATTTCATTACATCCGTTATTTCATCGCTTGTCTGCGGCAGCCCACCCATCAGGTCACGAGGATTCACCGTGGTTCATGGGATGCGTCAACGACAGCAACAGGCTTTATGCATCCGAAGGTGGCCGTGACCTTGACCCGGTAGCCTGCTGTGCACGTTGTCTGGATGAGGGGTAAGTTATGGGAAACTGGAAAAGAGTAGCTTGAGTCAGTTGCATTTCAGCTAAAGCCGGTCTGTACATTTGTGTGATATTACGGTAGGAAAAAAAATCCACTTTATGATTTTTAAAAACACACGTTGGGAGGAGTTATTTCTCTGCAGTGACTAATAATCCTTTATTAGAGCAGACTCTTTGTTATGTCTTTTAATAGCTTTCTGCATTTGTGATGTTCTCACTCTGAAATATTTTAGGTAACAGAATTTATTTTCAAACACCAGGTCAGTTTAAAAATAAATACACATATATATATGTACATATAATTAAATTTTTTAAATTTATATATATATGATAAGTCCATCTGAAAATCTGAAAATAAATTCAAGGGGCTTTAAGCTTTTAAAATCTTTATTTTATTAACCAAACAGCTCTTAAACATTAAAATAAAAAAGTGTGCTTTGGCCTCTGGGCTCAGTCAGAGAAATTGGCTGACTTTTGTAGAAGTTAGACATTATTTTGGATGTAAGTATATTTTTATAGTGTGCAATAACATGTAGCTCATTGCTGCAAAGAGTCACACCAAACGTTTGTTGCCATGAGTCATTACAAAACTGTCACAAGACATCTTCACATGAGCGCTGAGTTTTGCATGAGTGGGTATAGATGAGCTGGATGCATATGCAGCACTCAGAGTGGTATTTTATTAACTTTCATTTTTTGTTGTTGAAGGTACCAGGTTGCAGCTTTGACCTCAGAGGGTTGTTACTGTGGCAACTGGCAACAAGGCTTGGTGGCCAGAGAGTGTTTCAACACATCATCCAAAGGAGGGACAAAGGATGCCAGAGGAGAAAGTGAAAAACAAAGGTGAGTGAGACTGCTGCCTTTTCCGTTTCTCTTAATCTCTAACTATGGCTTCTCTAGGTCTGTGTCATCCAGAAGTGGCTGTGTAAAACCTATGTGTTAATATCTCCTTAATGCCACCAAATTCAGTCTGAGTAAAACATTTAAAATTCAAGTATGTGTAAATTCTGAGCTGTAATGTCAGTACACCAGCCTCTGAAGCTTTTTGTGTTTTGACCTGTGCTGAATCTTTTCTTTTCTAGCTTGCCTGCTGGAGGTGGACCGAGAAGTGTTGCACTCTACAGAACTGAAGGACCGTTTCTGCACAGTGTTCAGCTGTCTACTTCTCCAGACAGAGTGCAGGCTGGGGAGGCTTTTGTCGTGGAAGTTTCAGGAAACCTGGCTGGACGCCCCAGCCAGCCCACAGGTCAGTGGGTACCTTCCTCGGGTAAAGTTCTTGGGAATAAGACTCTGCAAGTTGCACATAGGTTTACTCCTGTGTTATAAATACTTTCTGTCTTGGCAAAGAGGTTTGTTGGGATAAACATGTTTTCTCCTTTATGTGCAAGTGAAATGCTTTTTAATTTTACAGTTTACATTGTCTGTTATGCCCTTCACATTTATATTCTATGTGTTGTATATTTCTCATGGTTTTACATAAAGCACTTTGCTTGAATAAATGGATATAATGAATTAAATTATTTTCATTATGAACTATTATTATAACAGTTATTAGTGTATCCATGCACAAGACTGCTCCAACTGCTTTTTAAAATGCAGCATTTATGTAGTCAGTGTTTATTAGTTAGTGTGTATTCATTTGAACTTTTAAAGGTTCAATTCTTTTATAAAGAAACAATGTGCAAAACACAGTCAAAGTCACCTCGTAATGTGTTACTAATAAAGTTGTTTAATTGCAATGGAAAACACATTATCCGTTATTGTTTTTTAACAGCTGCATATGTACTATGTAATGTGATTAAAAGTGTTCAAATAATTATAAATATGAACAATGATACAGAATAGAGAACAGCTGCTCTAGATTTAATTCTAAATTAGTGATTTTCTTTTTTTGAACATTTTCTGATCTGTTTTATGCTGAACAATAATTCACTCTTATATTTATATATTATATTTACTCACAGACAGAAAATATCAGAATATTTGATTAATGTTAACATAATTTAATTTTTTTGCAGCATATGTTTTTGTTTTAAATAGGTTTTTCTGTGATTTTTAGGGATTCTGGGTCTGGGAGGGCAGGACCTCTCTTATGTCACTGTTGAGTTTCAGGAAACAACCTCTAAAGGTCAAAGTTCACATCGTGTCAGCCTGTTGGATGACGGCTCCTTTGTTGTGTCATCTGACTGGATTTTGGAAACTCCAGGAAAATATGAACTCAGTAAGCCAACAGGGGCAAACACATTTTGTTGAATGATGAATCAGCAATGAACTAAAAGTTGATAATTATTATGTAGTAATCCTCTCTCTCCTTACTCTTTTTCATCGTGTCATTTTCGGTATAGACGTCAGTGTCTCCAACCCCATCTCCACACTCTCCTCCACCCTCCACCTCACCGTCTTGCATCGCTTCACAGACAGCTTGGTGATCTCTGTGCTTCATGGGCCACTGGGTGTCCCCCCCTGCATCCCGTTCCTACAGACAGACTTCAACAGCGAGGCAGTCGAGGCAGCGTACCTGGGCGACTCTGTCACACTGCAGGCAGACACAGCTGATGGTCCGCCGGTAGAGTTTATTTGGTGCTTTGCTCACAAGGGTAAAGAGGAGAACACAGAGGTTGTAAAGACAGCTTGCCTTCACAACTCAGGCTGTCTGAACAGCACTGTGGTAAGTAGGGCTAAGAAAATACCACTACTATGTGGTGCAGATGTATCTCAAAGTTAAACATTTTCAGCATTCAAGTTCCCTGTTTTTATTTGATCCCAATGCATTTTTAACATATAGCCATTTATGGCTGCAGTGATTATTTATGTGTGTCATGAGTCAACAAAACCTCAAAGTCAAAGTACATTCAAAGACAACAAGAGACATTTGTTTAACATATTATTAATACCAATGAATCAATAATGTTAAGGTCAGCCTGCGCATGTTTAAAGTCTAGTCTGTTTGGGACTCCTTTATATAACCCTTTCAATATTGAGCTAAAGACTAAAAACATGCTCTGTCAGGCGTTATAAAAGTCTTGGCTCTGCCTCAAATGTGAATAAAATAACATGGGCTGTTTGAAAATAAAAATATATATTTGTTGTAAATAACTGGATTCAAGATTTATCATGGATTATATACATGTAGAATTTAGGTTTGGTGAGAAAAGAAGTTCTGTTGTAATATGCATTTTATTGTGAAAGTGTCTCACCTGGAAGATCTTTACAGAACAGTAATTCAACTAATCAGTGAAATCTGGGAGATGTTTGGTGAAACTCACAACAATAGAATAAGGACCCATAAAGAACAGCCGGAAAGTATTAACCTTTCTTATTTAAGAGGGGTCAAGGGTCAACACGTAGAATGTGAAAAATTCACATAAGCGTCATGACCAAGAGAGTAGGACTGCGCCAACCAAATATTTTCCTAATTCAATATATTTATAAATATATTTAAATAATTAAATTAATATCACAAATTCATTTAATAATTGAAATATATTGTTTTAGTTTTCTTCTAATAATTTTACATGTTACCATATTTTAATATAGCCTACAGTTAATTATCTGTTACATTCTATGTGAGTAGCATGAAGGGACTATAGACTTTCTTTTCGTTATACAACTTTGTGTTGTATAAATAAACTAACTTGATATATATTTTTTGGGGCATCAGAACATGGTTTGAGTTCCAAGGCTGAGATTGATTATATAAGTAATACTGTTAACACTGTGCAACATTACAAAGAAATACAAAAACGTAATAATGAGCAGTTAAAATATACATTTTGTAAAGGGCATGACGTGAGCTGCCTATTAAAGGACAATGTTAATGGCAAAAGCGGTGAATGTGTCGAAACACCCAGCAAGGAAAAAGAACATTTTGTTCATTTACAGAATAACATTACACAAGACTTGTTGTTCAGTCCTGTCCCGGCCGTGTCCACTGAGCTAACTAGAGTTGGCAGCAATGTGCTGGTAAATGACTTCCATGTTACAAGAGGTTCATGTTGCAACAATCCCCTGATACTACCGACAGACGCTTGCAAGTTTGAAGTTATTGTTTTCTTCTGCAGCTAACCAACTAATAAAAACTGTGGACTGTTTTGTTCACTATTTTGGTGCAGCCTACAAAAGGCAACTATTTAGTGAGTTATTCAGTAAACTTCTCGTCATAGACTCCATGAAGGAGAAAGTGACAACCAGACTCTGATGCACATGTATTTCTCAGATCGCCATAACTACAGGAAATCCAAATATTGGATTTGGTATTGAGTCCATCTGTCTCTGGGTCCAAATTCATCTAGTTTTAATGAATCATTCATATCTTAGGTAAAGGCACCACTCATCAAAGCAAACAGTAAGAATTTATGGGGTTTCTGTCTGTGTGGAGGGAATGCTGTTCTCTATTGGTGTTTTAAGAGGACAAAAAGGTGTTTTTCTTATATAAAAAATTGTGTTGACCCACAAGTAAGACTAAAAGAGATATTCACCAAGGGACTGTACCTTTAAGGGAAAGGTGATAGCAAATTAAAAAACGTAATTCTTTTTGTCTCCAGAACTGGACCTTTGAAACAGAGGGAGTTCACATGGTGTCAGTGAACGCCTCCAGTGCCTATGGATGGACACAGGAGACGATATATGTTGTGAGTCCTCTGCTTTCATTTACTGAAGATATGATGTTCATGTTCATTATGGATTTAAGGATAAGGCTGGTGATATTTTAAATGTGTCTTATAACCAGCAAAACCCACAAAAAGACCAAACTCTACGTGTCTTAGTCTGTCTGTCTGTGGCTCTAAGCACCAAGTCCCATGGCTGCCATGAAGACATTTTAAAAAAAAATCCCAGTGATTTCCTAAAACAGTTGCCCACCTTTAGTTTGTAGTAGATGTTACACAAACAGGTAAACAAACAATTTTAAATAGGGCCTGGCTTATCCTTAATCTCTTTCACAATTGTGTGTTTTTGTGAGCATGATTTAATGTCCAACACATGTCGGTGTGTTTGCACTCACAGGCAGTCGTGCGTCTTGCCGTATCTGACCTCAGAGTGAGAGCACCTGGGAATCCACTGATGGCCGGGGAAGGCGTTTCTATGGACGTGGAGCTGTTCACCACCATGAAGCACCTACTCACCCTCACCCTCTCGCTGAACGCTGATGGTAGCAGCACTGCCATGAGGGATAATTTAAGCAACTCTGGCGAAGGTGACTTTAGTAGTGACAATAAAAACTTCAGTGACAAAGCTGAAAATCATTCAAGCAAAAACTCTTACCAGGAAAACAGCAAGGATCACAACTGCAGCAGCAGTTATGAACTCAATCTTAACCAAAACTGCCAAAACATCTATTTTCATGGTGCCACCCACTTATATTTTGGCTCTGATGCCCACCACTTTGTCCCCCTTCATCTCCTCCACACCTCCAATCGCTCAAGCTGCCATTTGCACCTCCACCTTCACTGTCGCCTTCCCACCACTGCAGGACAGTATCGGCTCACAGCGTCTGTTCACTCTACTTCTGATCTTTCGTCAGTGCTGCTCTCCACCGTCCTGCCTCAGCCCTTGGTGGTGTATGAACATATATGTGCCCTGAGGCCTTCTGGGAGTTGGAAGTCAGTGGTTTCAACACGTTCAGAAATCAGCCTGGAGGTCGTCAGCCCTGCCAGCCGAATGGGGTCGAGAGTGATTTGGACTTTTAGTTTGGATAGTGTTATTGTGATGAGCCGGACGACTGAAGAATGGAACATAAATGTGTCCCTTACAATAGCAGGCCATTATAAAGTGACAGTTAAGGCCTTTAACCCAATCAGCTGGGCCTCCTTCTGCACACACATCCTCGCTCAAGACCCGGTTGGAGGGTTGGTGTTGAATGTTCCCAGTGTGATCACAGCACATCAAACGTACCCCGTTTTGCTTAGCGTCACAGTGGGGTCAAATGCGACTGTGTCTCTGCTGGCGAATGCGACACTTCTCTACAGAAACAGCAGCTACACAACAGGAGAAGAGGCAACAGTGGTTTTGCTTCTCAACCACACCGGGACAGTTGTGGTGGAGCTTCGAGCTGAGAATCAAGTGTCTTCTCAGAACAAAAGCCTAAGAGTGTGTTTTGACAGGAACAGGAAGCCATCACCACAAGTTAGAGCTAATGCAACGTGGCAACCACCTACCAGTCAAAGTCCTGTTCACAGCCTGACAGACAATGGTGAGGAAGTATTTTTAATTAACACCCAGCGAGCAGTACAAAACATTTGGACATTAATAAAAAATTATTTTCTTCTAACTGTTAAGTATGTGTCTGAGATTTTCATCTTTAATCAGTGTCCAAACATTTTTTACTTTGATTATGACATTTCGTGACTAAGCTCAGAATACATTTTTCCAAGTTTACTTTTTTTCCCATGCACATTTAGTTCAATAAAGGAGTTATTTTATGACTTTGGTTCTTAAAAAAACGGAAAATGGAACATTCATTTCATTTATTTATTCATTTTAGCTGACGCTTTTATCCAAAGCGACTTACAATTGCTTATATGTCAGAGGTCGCCCTGAGCCAGTAGGGTTAAGTGTCTTGCTCAGGGACACAGTGGGATTGAACCGGTTCTTACACCAAAGGCGGGCGTCTTAACCATTGCGCCATCCCACCCATTCAAAATGATGTCCACCTTTTCTATCATTCCTTACAAATTAATTATTTTGTCTGTTTGTTTGGCTATTTTCTTTATGTCATGAACCATGCATAATTTGTGCTAATTATTATAATTTGTGGTATATATAAATATTATATGGTTGTCCCCTAACAGTGTGGATTTATGCAACAAAGCAAGCTTACCCCACAAATACAGATATAACTTTCCTGGCTGTGGCTGAAGTACCAGACCCTGTGGAGTTCCTCTGGCACTTTGGAGACTCTAGATCAGCCAGAACCGCTTTAAGGACCGTCACTAAAAGATACCACAAACCTGGCAGGTATGAGACATGAGTAATCAGTTTGAGAGCTTGTGTATAAAACTGTAAACTCTATACCCCAAATAGAAAAGAGAAAACAACCCTGTGTTCACTTTTAAGTTATTTCCATTGTTAACATGAATAAATGGAGATACATACATAGACAGATATTTTCCTGAATAGGACCTTTGCCAGTACATAGGCTAGTATTTACCATACTCCCTCTCTTCAACGTAGGTATGATGTAGTTGTAGTTGCGATGCCAGTCGGCCGGGCCTCCATTACCTCTGATGTGTTCCCGGTGGTTGTCCAGAGAGCAGTGAAGCTCAACAGGCTGCTCCACCAGGCTTCTGTCCTGCAGAACCAAACGGTGGCGGTGAGTTGCCGGGTCAATGTGGGGACTGACGTTACCTTCCTGTGGAGCTTTGGAGACGGTTCATCCAGGCCGGGACAGAGCACAGAACAGCACGTCTTCCACAGGTGAGTTTTCCTATCAGTGCTGAGTATTGTATTGTATTATTTTATTGATTATGATTATTGTAACTCAGGTAAATTTAAATTTGGTTGTTTCTAATAGAGCTAGACTATTTTATATTAGAAATAATTCAGAAAAAGTGTTTCTATTAAAGTATATTTATTGTTACTGAAAAACTTTCTTCTCAGTCCATACTGTATGTTTGTCACAGTTCTTTAGTAAAACAAATTTGAAGCATCCTTCTCTTTCTGTTAAGTGTTTGAACATATATAGTATTGGTATCTGTCTCAAAAATCCATTATCAGTTGAGCTATGGTTTCCATTTGTTATGAATCTATTTTACACTTACGTATACAAGAGAGGTTCCTTCCACATTTTTACATTAACAATTTCTTTTCCTAAATATTTATGAACCTTCTTTTCATTGTTCCTCACTTACCTGTAAATCTTCAAACTGTTTGACTATAATGTGTATTTTTGCCTGTGTACACTTAGTGTGTGTGTGTGTGTGTTTTCACTCTGTGCAGGACAGGAGAGTTCAGAGTGCAAGTAACCGCATCCAACCTGGTCAGCTCTGCCTCTCTAACTAGTCACATCTTTGTTGTGGACAGGCCTTGTCAGCCTCCACCAGTCAAAAACATGGGTCCTCTAAGGCTACAGGTACATTTCACCAGCTGGGCTGTTACTTGACCATAATGTGAATGTACTATGGTAAAGTCTAGCTAAAAAGATAATTACTTTTCTGCTTCTTCTCTCTTACTCTATCCTCTCTTCAAGGTCAGAAGACATGAGGTTATCCGTCTGGGGGTGACGTATGAGACTGAAGTTGACTGCGATATTTCAGGAGGCCTTGACTACACCTGGACCTTGTTTGACTCTGCAGGACTTGTCTTCCCTTTGCCCCTCATAGACACACACAGGCAGAACCTCATACTGCCCAGCCATCTCCTGCACTATGATACCTATACTGCAATAGCTAGGGTAAGTAGCGGGGCCAAAAGTGTCACGCTTTGGCCCTTAACCTGGGACCTGGGAGCCTTTACAAGAACTAATGTTGCACTCCTGAGTTTACAGAACTGAGTAACTGTCAGTGCTCTGCAGGTTCAGGTTGTCGGCAGCGTGGTGTACAGTAACTACAGCGTGAGAGTGCAGGTGATACCAAGCCCTCCTATGGCCTTCATTCAGGGTGGCACCAACATCTTTATTAACAACAGGAACACCACCATAGTAACCCTGGATGGGCAGAGATCTTACGACCCTGACTTCCCCATGAACCCAGTCAGGTACACAAACAGTTTTATCCATGCACCAAACCTTTAATGGTTATAAGGTGTACGCATATTTAACGTCTGGAAAGATTTGACTCCAAAGTGCATTCGATTTCCTCTTCACAGCTTCAGTTGGACATGTAAACCAGTGAGCTCCATTACCACATCCTGTTTCCTCCACGACGTTCCAACGTCATCCCCTGTGCTCGTATTTCCTGTTAGTTTCCTAAAATGCAACTTTGACCAGTTCCGGTTCACGCTCACCATCCACAGCGGTGAGCGTTCAGCTTCATCAGAGACCTTCCGCACATTAACATCGAACGTGATCAGGTGAGAGTTATAAAAATATCACTATTTCCCCGTCAATGTATCTGAACATGTGCATCAAGAAGCAGATTAAACCTTTGAACTGCTATATTGCTTTTCTTTTTTGGAGCAGAGTCTGTCTGCAAATCATATTTACATCTAAGGACATAAACTTTGGATGCTTTGAAGTGGATAGATGTTTAGAAATACTTGTCTCCATTTATAAGTGTACTGTACCTAACTTGTAATTCTTACCATGTATCTGAATGTTTCCAATCCAGGAAGGTGTCCGTTTACTGCCCTCAGTGCCAGGGAGACCAGGTGAACTGGGATCAGTCTTTCTCTGTCAGCGCCTTGTGTGAAGGCTGCGATATTTCCCCAAAATACACCGAGTACACCTGGAGCCTGTACTTGGTCAATGCATCCTCCAAGCCTGTCATAGAAGGTAAAAAAAAGATGTATGCACAGACGTATGCAGTAAGTTTTCCATTATTTGCTATTTATTACATTTGTAAGAAAAATTATGAGCTTGATTCTTTTCTCTTCTATTCTAGTCCCGTTTTGTTACACAGTGCATCTCGGTGCTCCGTCCACCATCGTGGAGGGTCCTGCCACTTCCCCTCAGAATCCTGAGACTTCCACCCTGCATCCACCTGCTACAGATGCTTCACAGCATCCCCGTGCTGTCAATAACTCTCTGATTGAGAGTGCCTCTGAAACTACAGCCAAAAAGCTAAATCTGAATGTGAATGACAGCGGAACATTATCGAAGAATAACAGAAAGAAGTCAACTGTCGCTGGTGTGTAATTAAATGTGACTGGTGAGATAAAAACAGCGACCCCAGTGCATCCCAAGTGGTTGCCTCTGTAAAAACAGATGACATAAATCTGCTTACTGAAATAGAAAATAACACCATGTCTCTAACCTTGACGTCTCTATTTTCCTCCTCACTCATGTTTGACAGAACCTGAGCCGTTGCCTTTGTCTTCTCTAGTCAACACAAGAACAGCAGGATCAGGTAGGCCTGGGCAGCTGTGCACACTGCCATGGAGTCTAGCTTTAAATTTTTTTTTAATGGATAGTGTTTAATTCTGCAGGTAAACAGGAATCAAATATTGTGAATCAAAATGTGAGTATGTAATGTTTTTCCATGCTGACAATGTTTAGCTTAAAAGCATGCACATCAATAGGAAAAATCAACAAGGAGTAATGATGTGCAAGGTCATAGTTACAGTAAAATGGGTAGTTTATGAATTATTTAACAGCTTATCCTCTTTATGTCCAGGAGAGGAGCCCTTTTATCTCACTCTAGGGGAGTTTGACCCTCCACAGCCTTTGTACTCCTCCACTGAATACCAGACTCTTGCCCTTGACAACAGTGGCGTCCTGTATTCAGACCACTTTGGCCAGAGTGACGTTATCAGTGAATTGCCAATTGATTCTGACTCCTCTGCTGACTGGGACTTTTCCTTTCCTGCCCTGGAGAGCGGTGACTACGGAGGACCACCAGGTGAAACAAAACTGAACTGATATATGTGAAGCTGTGAAGTTGCTCTTGTCTGGCAGTCATGCAAAATCAAACAATTGGTTTTTTGAATGGTTTTGAATAGTGTTCTCAGTGATTCTGGCCTCTGCTCAGGTCGAAGTTAAGCAGCGCTATGCTGGGAATTATGTGAGGTAAACAAACTGCGTGCACCAATAAGCATGATAAAGGTGGAAATTGTTGTGCCCTAACAGGTACAGTAAAGCTAACAGTATGTGAGGAAGCTGTCAGTCGAGCACAGTTTGCACATGCCCGCGCAGTCATTCTAATCAGGCACAATTGAACACCTGCGAGTACAGTAGGGGTGTCATGGATGTGTCTTTAGACTGATAGCAGTTGATGTAGTGAACTTGTTAGTATAGCAGATAGGGAGCAACATTAGCTTTCATTTGGTGTCTTGTTTCTGTTAACTGATAAAGCCCAATATTTACCCTTTTAGCTTTGTGTTTGGTCTCAACCAACTCCTGAGGCTAATATCTGGCTTTTTAGCAGCTAAATGCTCCCCTATGTTCAACAGTTAGCTGCTAACTTTGTCTGACTGCACAGACTGCAGAGCCTTTTCACTGAAAACAGCTGCCTATTGTGTCTAGAAATGTTGCTTATAAAAGCGGTGAGACTGAAGCAAAACATTTAAGTTTTGAAGTAACTAAAACTAGATTAAACTGCAAAAAAGTTAGAAGAGCTGAGAGGAACTGCAGAATCAGTGACCGCTGTCTGTGGTTTATCACTAAATCTAAGGAGTCAACATGGCCATTTGGCAAAAAGTGAGTTTTCCACAAACTAAGAATAACTTTCTTTTATTTACATGTTCACAGTTTGTGCAGATTTGCAGTGTGTAACTAAACTGTGGCTGATTCTATTACAGATTCAGATTATGATGTTCCCTTGATGAGCGCAGAGGAAGGAGACCCAGGGATCTCAGACGGAAGACCTACAGGTACAGTACATGTCTGGGTTTGCTAATAATCTCAAGTGTGGGAGGTTGTGTGTTTATCCATTCATATCCCCAGATGTGGATGGTGAGAGCTTCACTCCAGGAGATGATTCAGCAATTCATCCAGCATTACACAAAGACGAGGGGAGTAATCTGGTGGATTCCAAGCCATCTGTCGCAATCCAGGAGCCGATCTTACTCGATTTAACTCGGGAACCGGTAGACAGAGGCCTTTTTGAGTCCTACACTTACACAGGTCCGATATTCAGGAAACTCACCGACGCACATTAGCTCTCTTTATCCACTGAACTCAGCCTTTAGTCATATTTCTCTCTCTCTCCATCTTTCCAGGAATTTCCTCCCCTTTACTCAGTTTCAGACCCTTCAGTCTGAGGCCTGGGAGCAGATACATGTTGGAGGTTACTGCCAGTAAGTTTCACAACAATAACTGACATTTTTGCCAAAATGTAATGTGTGAAATAACTCTGTTCTGATTCTTCTAATTGTCCTGTAAGAGTGATGCAGAATAGATGTAATGTGGTTTTCTGGATTGAGGACTACCACATTGGTGTCTACATTAAAATAATGATAACATCAGTCCGTTGTTACCCCATCATTTATTTTTCTATTGGCATTTGAAGGGATCTGGATGCTAGTCTGACCTGTTACCTTTTGCACTTAGAATCTCATGATGGTTTTCTGGGCCGGACTCAGCTATTCTTGAAAACCAGCCCTGCTCCAAAAGGCATGACGTGCCAGGTGCAACCAATCAGAGGAATGGAGTTATATACACACTTCAGCATCTTCTGCACCTCAGGGAAAGAGGTATCTCCTGTCTCATATAGTAAACACACACGCAAAGAAACAAGCTCCTAAAATCCTATTACTCATTTGACTCATACTGTACCAGATGGATGTTGTTCAGGGTCCTTTATATGTGAACTGTTTCCAAGTACATTTTTAGTACAAGTGTAAAAGAGCGGGAGGGTGTTTACCTTTGTATTCTTTATTGATTATTAATCTTAAAGAAATAAAAGCTCAGAAATAAAATAAAATGTCAGCAGGTGATATTGATATTCAGACAAGGAGTCATGTATCCTCATGGTACTATTGTGAGTGCTTAAAGATGCAATAAGTACACTCTAAGAAGTAGTAACATTTAATTTATATTTGAGTTCAGTCAATAATTCTTAGCTACCTCACAGTTTTTGAGTCATACCTCCTCATCTGTGCTCTTTTCTTTACCACCTCGGGCTTAGTATTTGGTAATGATTTCAAATCTTACCCTAAAATGTGCAGGGACAGAGATTTCTGTGTGAGTGAGTGAGTTCCTCTCACTCCTTCCCAGAGACAAGCACCATGACACATTTACAAATGTATCCACTATTTTAATTTTTTTTCAGCATTAATTTCTTCCCGCTGTTTGCTGCATGTTAACCCTTGCATGTTTGTGTATGCGTGTGCTGAAGGACTTACTGTATGAGTACAGCATGAGTGTAGGAGACAGACCTCCCAGGATGCTGTATCAGGGGAGAGACTTCCAGTATTACTTCAGCCTTCCTTCTGGTGACCCTAGTGATGACTATAAAGGTAAACACACACACACACACACACACACACCTATTGCAGGGATTTCCTTTTCATTAATTGTGATTAATCTTTGTTCCTGCAGTAACTATTTATACAAAGATTAGAAGCAGCACATATGGGTCAGCCACCAAACCCTGTCCTGTCACCGTTAAGGTCCAGCCAAGCTTCCTCAGAGACACGTCGTCTTCTTCTTCTTCTTCTCATATTGATCCTGATCTGGAGCTGTAAGAATAACCAATCACCATGTCATCAAACCACATCAGGATTTTGTTTTTTATGTTTATGTTGCAGGGCTTTGTAAGAAGTGTATTCTGTGTACTACACAATAGTTCAAGGTACAGTGCAGACCATACTGGACAATTGTGGAGACACTTTAAATTTTGATAAGAGTTTTTCACTCTGAAACCACTTAAAATCTTACAAATTTATTGTATTTTTATAACTTAGTACCACCTAATAACATATTCTTTATGTGTTTTTATGTTGTAACTAATTGCTTTTTAATGGCTAATAAAATACTTTTTATTGCTTAGTACGCCCTTAATTAAGTCAGCTTTTGTGTTGCCACCATGTCTGGAGCTGTACATTTTAATATGTCTTACTTGTTATCCAGGATATTGTTGTGTTATTAGTATTTCTTTCTGTCCAGTTCAGAGTCAGGTCTGAGGAACCTGTCGGCTCTTGTGCGGCTTGGGAACGATTTGGATATCCGTAACTACATCAGTCTCCTCTCCAGCATCCTGAACAGACTCAGCCTGGACGCAGAGGCCAACACACACGCACAGCGACGCACACGCAATGTGCTCATTTGCACAGTGTGTGAGCTCGGGAGCAGTGAACAGGTACGCGCACACACACATACACACACACACACACAGACACACACCTGTGCTAAACGTCAAGATTACCTAAGCCACGCTTTTGTCTCTCACTCTATATTCCTGTTTCTAAGTCACACAGTTGGATTACATGAAAATTTCCCCACCTTTTATAGCATTTTAATTGCATGTCATTGAATCACAGGCATCAATGGTGGACAACATCTTCATCCTCAAAAAACCTTTTACAAGTTACAAGTCAGGTAGGTGGACAGTTGTCTCCTTTCATGCACTTTCATTGACAAAGAGACACTGATAGATGCTGAAAGCTGAAAAATGTTTCTTATTCCTGCTTTATCATGTTTAGGTGACATTAGTGAGTGCAAGACGAGTGACAGTTCATGTTCAGGTCATCTCAGAGCAGCTTTCCGAGCCCAGCAGTCCAGTCTGGAACTATCTGGACCAGGAGACGCTCACCACTCTGGTCGCCCTGCTCTCACACAGCCTGCAAGCTGCTGTAACTAGTAATGACTTCACACCAGAAATGTCCAGCAGTGCTGACATTACACATGTATTGGGATCAGACTCACAGGATAGAAACTTCAGAAATGCCATAGCACCTTCTAGTGGCTGCATACCAGATTCATCCACTGGTGTTTACATACAAAGAGGCGGATCGATTTCAACAAAGCAGACGGCCCAGCTTGTTGCTGATATTCTGCAGACTGCTTCAGACCTGATGCTGGTGAGAGAGAACAAACACATCCTTGTGCAAATCTGCTCATCAACTTACCCCCACGTATCTCTCTACTGGCAGTTCTCTTCTTTTTCAGAAATACATCTTGTTCCACGTTGTCCGTGAGCACAGAGTCAGCACCGGTCTTATCTCCTTATATGCCACATACCAAAACCGAACCTCCACGGTCGTTAGCAGTGGCTCGACCACCTTCTACATGTCAGCCTCCCTGATCCATCTTCTGTTTGGCCATCACAATAGAGAGACTGGGCGCAGACGGCATCAACCGTGTGTGCTCAGCATGCTGATTGAGCTCACCCACAGCCCTTACACCTGGGCCCACTATCCTGGAAGGGTGAGACTGGCATGCTGTGATGACACTTGGTGATTAAACAACAAAAAGCATAGCTCTCATTTTCTCCATTGCTGATTTCCAGCTGAGTGGACCAGTGGTTCACCTGAGTCTGTACAAGTGCAGCACGAGGAGAAAGATCCCTGTTCCTTACCTCGTTCAGCCAATAAACATCGAGCTGCAACAACCACCAAGAAACGTATGTTGCTGTTTCTTCTTTTCTGTCCATTTGCACTATATCACTACAGTCGAGCACATTGTTCAATGAAAGTAGGCGACCTGTAACATCAGAAAATGCTGGCTGTGTGTATTTAATGTGCTAATTGAGCTTGAGCAACTAACTCCAACAACATTCAGCAGAGGAGCTCTGTGCATGAATACGTCCTCCTGCGCAGCCAGGTCAACTTCCACAGCTTCAACATTACCCAGGAGCACTTGCAGCAGGCCATCCAGCTGAGTATATCGTTCACACCGCCGCTCAACAAGGCGTTTCCCATCATGCTGCTCTTCAGGTAGACTTGCAGGGACTTGGTTTGTTGTTTCATGGCAGTTATTATCAGTTATTAGTTTGGTATTACACAAAACCAAACCAAGAGTTTCTGTTGTGGCAGGATGTTTGTGAGGCCGACTCCTAGCATACACCAACTGCGCAGGATTCACCGCTGGGAGAGCAACACCATTCGCTTCACTCTGCCCCCACCCTACCTCAGTGGTAAGACATGCCTTGGTTCAGCTCTGAACCAAGGCATTCAGATTTGTTACTTTAACTGTTCATTCTATAAAACATCAATCAATCTAATCACGCATCCAACTCATGTCACTTCAAGAGTTTTACTCATCACTGTGGTTTGCTGTTCTGATCATATTAGAGAGTAGTCAGTAAAAAATAAGTGGTGCAGATTATAGATGTAATATTCTTTTGGTTACATTTCCCTTCCCTAAATAAAGTTTAAATAAACTTTAAATGTTAAATAAAGTTTTTTATACACAATAAAAAGGTCTTTAGTAAAATGTAAGACAGAAGGACAGAATATGTATTTGTTTTGAAATGTCTCATGTACTTTCTGTAGTTGTTATAAAAACTGGATTAACAAAACCATAAAACTTTCTAGCTGTAGGGGTTGGTCATCTTGCCCTGCTGAATGCTGATTTTGGGAAAGCGACCAGACACAAGCACCTGAGTGAGCAGGTCAGTTACAGTCTCTCAGTGGACAGCAGTCTGTGTTTGTCCTGGGACGACCACCCAGGGGCCTGGACTGACCATGGCTGCATGACACGGCAAGCAGACTCCACTACTGCAGTCAACTGCAGGTAAGGAATTGATTTACAGTAAAAAACCCGAACATAGTGACGATTCACATAAATGAATCTCTTCTTGCTTGTTGGTGTTTTGTCTCAGTTGTCATCAGTTGAGGCCGCTGACTGTGGTGCAGCAGCAGATCCAGAGCAGCCATGACACAACCGACCTGGACCCGTTCCTAAGGTGACCTCATCCTCCTTTGGCTTGGATGATGTTTTTACTTAAACTGCAGAAGTGATTTGGACCTTCTGTTCAGTGTTTTCTGTACTTGAAACATTTATTTCAATGAATGAAAAGTATAACATCCAGTGCCTCACCTCTCTGTCTCCTCAGTGTGTCCAGTGATCTGACGGTGCTGGCTGTGCTGGTGCTGTGTGTGTGCCTGTACTTCATTGGGTTGGCGGTGTGTAAGAGAGCTGACGTCATCTCTGAGGAGAATCGGAGAGTCCACTACCTTTCGGACAACTCCCCATGTGACCCATATCTCTATGCAGTCACAATCCACACTGGTCCCTGCTCTGCAGCCTGCATGAGTGCAAAGGTACAGTTGTTTTTTTTATTCAAACCAGTCACATTTTGATGAAGGATACTGAAACTGACATGTGGTCCGTAAATAACTGATCAGAATTAATCATGACCATCAGGCTTGTCATTTGGACCTTGTTGTCTTTCACAGTACTTTGATGGCAGGATAATCATGCAGTGACCACTGAGTTAAGTGTTTAGTCCCATCGTGAATGTTGTAATGTCTGCTATTTGGCTCTGATGGGGTTTGGTGCATAGATGGATTCATAGAATATCACTGTGCTACTAGACGAGGAAATATGTCATCTTCGTCATATTTATTAACACTAGAATGTTATTTCAAACTGTGTGGAGTTTGTTTGATATTGTCGCTAAAGGACTTTCTTATTCTAATTCCTTTGTCTCATTCATGTAGGCTGACTCAAAAAAAACATACACATACAGAAATATTTGGATTTAATTTGCCCACATATTTAAAAGAGGGATGTTGAAACTTAATGCAGCTGACTGTGGGTGTTAAACAGCTGACTTCACAGAGTAAAAAGTAGAAAGTTTTACGTTTATAGGAATCATCCCAAATAATGAAGAGGAATCCGAGAACCATGTAGACCACATTGTCTTTTTTCAGTTGAAAAACAAATGCAATAGACACGACATAAGGAATGTCATCATTTGTATCACAACACCCAGTAATTCTCTTGTCATTGTGATACAGTTTAACACCTATTGAATTTAAATTGCGTATATATTCCCACCCACTGAATCTGATGCATTGGCTAATCTGGGGCTGTGAAGATACCTGCATCAAAGGAGACATTCAGTTAGGGTCGTTAGTAACTACTTTTGTCAGAATATATGAGTGTGTTTCTCTAACTAGGAATTGTCACCAAAATCTCTTGACTTGGTTTTGTTGCCTCCATGTATGGTAGACTAAAAATAAATACTATATTAAATAATCCTGTTAATGGCATCCTGTTAATACATTCATAATACATTAAAATGTAACAACTACGTAAAAAAGAAACTCACTTCATCTAAATTAGCTTTATGGGCCCCGTGAGCCACATCACTTCCACTCCAGTCCCACCAAATAGGCAAGAAAAAATAATAAAATAAATGATAATAAAAATAATGAAATGAATGAACCATGAGAAAGAGCGTCAATTTGAAAAGAGATCTCAGAAAACCAGACATGCAAGAGCCACAAAAGGCAACTGCAAAAATATAAAAACATAGCTTGAACAATTAATGAAAACGTTTTGAAAACACATTTAACACATTATTTGTTGTAAAGGACGGATGAATCTAAGATCTTAATCTCAATAGATACACAGTACACACACCAATAAGAAAATGCACAAAAAATTAATTAATTTCACATGTATATCAAAGTAACCGAATGTAAATATTTACTTGCATTCTTGCTTTCACTTGTTGTCAGTCTGGCCTGTGTGGCTGGGTTTAAAGCAATAATAAGTAATTAGTGCCATTAATGAACCTTGCATGAACCTGTGCAACACTACAATATGTGACTGATTATCACTATGTTTTATAAAGTGTGTCACGTGTATCCGTTTGCTCCAGCTTCTCTATCTTGCTTCTGTGTTCAATGACTATGTCTCTCAGCTCGGCCCAGATATCAGGGGTGATGTTGGTCTGGCTGCTGCTCGGATCATTAGTTGCTTTGGCGCCGTGAATCTCAAACTGTGCCTCTTTCTAACTGAATTCCCCCTCTGATACCGATCCCTGTCACCACCACTCTCACCCTGAGCCCACATCCAGTGCAGACAGAACAGCAACGCCAGAAAAAACGCAGTACTCCTCTTTCTGAAGTATCACCTGTTGAGACAGCAAGATGCAGTCTCAGGTCTCGATCAGTTCCTGTCTTTATATACACATAAAACAAGCCAACTGCTGTGTGAGAATTAAATTGATGTCCTTGATAAAACTTTAAAAATAACTCAAATCATCTTTGAACACTTTAAAGTGAACAACAACTTTCAGTTTCAGTTATGTTCTTTAAGAACAATTTATAATCTATGCTTTCAAAATAAAACTAGTGGCTACACTGTTAATAAGTTGAATTTCACTCTTTGGGTTGGTTTCCAAGACTTGGATTTAACTAAACTATCTTTATAAACATCAGGTGTTTCCAGTACTAATGTTTCTGAGAAACTGTCTCTATATGTTGACCAGGTTTATGTTGTGCTGAATGGTGAAGATGGGGTTTCACAGACAAGAGAACTTCAAGTCCCAGGATGCACCCTGTTCAGGAGGAACTCTCAGGACACTTTTATATTCAGGTAAAATCCAAATATCTCCACATACAGCCATCAATAGATTAAAATGAGATGTTATGATATATATGATATATTTTTTGTTTTCCACATAAAATTAATGCACAGTATGATGCACATCTTACTACAGCGCAAAATAATGCTTGCAGTTTTAGAAATGAGCAAGGTTAGTTTGCTCATTTATAAACTCTTACTTCAATGTGTGTCTGACGCTACAGTGCAGCAGACAGCCTGGGCCCAGTGTGGGGGGTTCACATCTGGCATGACAACTCTGGACCCTCCCCAAACTTGTACCTCAAACAGGTGGAGGTATCTGAGGTGAGGACCTTCTGCTTAATGTTTGTGAAAGTGTTGTTTCGTCTGTGCTTTCAATTTGGCCATGAGGATGGTTTGTTTGTCTGCTGTTCGTACAGGTGAACAGAGGGCATGTGAAGGGACGCGCTTGGCTCTTTGTTGCTCAGTGCTGGTTGGCCGTGAACAAAGGTGATGGCCGGGTGGAGAGAATGCTGCGAGTTTGCACTCGGGGAATAGGCTTCGCTAAGGTAGAGCACACGCACACACACACACACACACAACACACACACACAAAATCATTTAATCTCTCCTCCACGTGACCCTTGTTGTCCACCTGCGTGCTTGCAGATGTTACGTCTCAAGCTATCTGACTACTTGGCCGACCACCACATCTGGATATCTGTGCACAGCTGCCCCTGCCCTAACTCGTTCACACGCACTCAAAGGCTTAGCGTGAGCTTGCTGCTGCTGTTGGGATACGCATGTGTCAACACAATAATCATATCACAAATGGACGATCAGGTAGGTTAAGAAAACTTTCAGAGTTTGAGATTCAGTGCATGGGTGGTCCAAAACATGTTACCCATAACGCTGTTGTTCCCAATCCCTTGTTCACAGTTACCTTTCGAGTTGGGCATTATTGATGTGTCATCTGTTTCTGTGACGACTGGAGTATTAAGTGTGGTGGCAGTGTTGCCTGCAGCAGCAATAATATCCTTCCTGTTCCGACTGCGCGAGGTCAAGCGGATGGGGTCAGGAGTCCAACACGCAAAGGGCAGAAAGACTGAAAAATACTTTTTTGAAGGTGCCGTTGTATGAAAATAGAGCGAGATTAGGTTCAACACAGAACGTCTCAATGTCTCTTGAAAATTATTTTTTCTTACAGTATGACATAAATGACCAGCTGGCCATTTGATTCTGTTTTTATACATAATTAACCTGTTTTGTCCATCATTCTGATTTTAATTTATTCTTTTTGCTTTGCTTTTCTCGTCTGCTCACCTCCCTTTCTATTTCCCCTCGTTAAAGGTCTGCTTTGTCTCCTCACAGATGCCCTTTCAGTCGCTGACAGTATATTTGAGTCCCATCTCTCTTGGAGCGGTCTTCAGCTGTGGGCGTAGGAAGCCTGGAGGAAAAAATACCAGGTTACACCTCGGGCATCAACCTTTTTCACATGTCTTTGTTCTCACTTCTTTCATCCCTGCATGACCCTCCTTCTTGTGTCGTAGGGGACAGATCTGCCACCAGCGTCCGTTGTGAATCTGGCAAATAAAAACACAGATAAAGAACCTGGAATCCAAACAGATGTGGTCATAAGAAAGGAGGTCGCTTTGGCACTTGAGAACAATACGGGACCAGCACGTCAAAATTTGTTGCCGATTACTGAGGGGAACAAAGTTGATCAAGAGCCTCAGGGAAAAGACTGTGATCTTTTAAGTGAAAGCAGCGTCTTTCATGGAACCCAGAGCACTCTTTTGTCTGGCACGAGGGATGGAGGTCATGCTATTCAGAAGGAGAATGATCCTCGAGGGATAAGGAAGGAAGCCGGCCATCACCAGACAGCGTGGTCTGGTCACAGCAGTTGTTACCACGTCGTCGAAGGGCTGAAAGGGAGGGGTTTCAGACCAGTATCTCAGTGGTGTTACTGTTTGGCCTGGACGCTGTGTCTGCTGTCATCCCTCTCTTGCCTGGTGCTCTCTGCACTGCTGGGAATGAGGTAGTAGATGTGTTATGGTGGTAAATGGAGGATAAGTGTGAAACCAGCTTTGTGGATTATGCCAAATTGATTTATTATTAATACTGACTTTCTGTGCTGCATAACTGCATATCCCAGTGCCAAAATTGTTTGCATGTGTGACTTTTTATGTGTCAGGTTCAGCAGCAGCAAGGTTCTGCTATGGATACACTCGCTTTTCTTCTCCCTGCTGTCTTGTGTCTTCCTCATCCAGCCAGCTGTGGTAAACTAATTTTTGTAAACTATATTTCAAATAAATAAACATTTAAAGGGATGTGCAGTTTCCACTGTACATACTGTAACATGTTTCGCCCCCTTTTCCAGATCTTTACAGTGGCAGTGGCTGTCTCCTTCTGGTACAGGAAAAGAGCAGACTTTCATAGTTTCTCCAGTATAAAAGAGTTTGAAATAGAGACTTCACATTTGCCGAGCCACAATTGTGTTAACCAACAAGAAGAGAAGTCTGGGAAATCTGCCTTTCCACAGGAGAGATGCTCATACATTGAAAAGGTGACAGGCTTATTCCTGATTTATTCCGTTCTCATTAATTCACATCTATTAAAATGGTATCTCTGATTGAAAGCTGCTTGGTGCTCGTCAGCGAGCCCGGTACCTCCGTTTTGTGCGCCCACCGGCTCCAGCAGAGCTGAGGAAAACTCATGGGAAGGAAAGGAGACAGGCACTTCTCCGCCACACGCTCAGGTGTGTCTGTGTGTCTTTATGTGTGTGTGCGCCAGTTTGTATTTGATTTATAGCTGTATAAGGTATTGGCTCTTTGTCTTGTCACTCAGGGATTTGTCTATCTGTGGCTCCATGCTTTTCCTGATGCTGTGTATAAATTATGGCAGCTCATTCACCGACCATTACCGCCTCAATAAAGCTGTTAGGAAACAGTTTATATGGTAACGTTTGCACACACAGGCTGTCTTTCTCTGTGTACCTTTTTGCTCTCTGATAAACACACACTCCAAAATCATATTTTATGTTTCAACAGGGGCCACGATAATGCATTTATGTCCATACAAAAGCAGGAGGACTGGTGGAAGTGGGCACAGACCAGTCTCCCTAATTTACTGTACAAGAATGTATCAGCCACAACTGAGGTAGGCTCCAAAAGCTCTGGTGATTCACCAAAAGGATTCATCCACCCAGTGCCAAAGAAAATATAATTACAGTTTAGCTTGAAATGTCCCTGTGAAAGAAAAACTCAATAATTTATTGTCCAACAGTCACACATTTTAATTGGAGAGCCCATACTGTGGCAGGTGAAGGTGTCAAGCTCATTACAAGGCCAGGTAAGTAAAAAAAGAGACATGCCTTTACAAACATGTGCCATCATAATTACAGTTACTGAAAATATTATTGAAAAGTTAGATTATCAAAACATTGCACTTGAAGAGGAAACACTTATGATTTTTACACACTAAAAACAAAGATTGTTAATAGTTTTCCATAATAAGTAATATACAGATATGTAATATTTTAATAATGTGTGTATTATGAATTAACAGCAAATAATCAGTCTTTATAACAAAACTTCAAGTGACTCCTGTGTATTACAGTAACTCCACCCGTAGAGTGCTGTTTCTCAAAGATGGACTTAGGCCACAAGCATACAATATACAGTGTAATGTGTTAGACCAGTGATACATATCAGTATCTGTCCCTACGTGTCCACGAGTGTTTGATGATTTTGTCCTGACTGTGTATATTCTTCCTTTCTGTGTACGGTGTGTGCCTGCTCAGCTCTCTAGTGTGACTCTCGTACCAGAATGTCTTCGCTTATTCGTGTCTGGGAGCCAAACATCCACTTACCCACAATCCAGTGTGACTGTTGGTTTAGGCCACACAAAGTAAGAAACAAATACACAGTGAAACAGTTTTTCCAAAGGCTGAAATGATTCCTGCGGTAGTAACTCTAATGTCCGTAAAATTATCACCACCATCTTTCAGTTGTTGTCTCCTCATGTTCAGGTCTGACGCAGCATCCAAACTGAAGCTCCTGCATTCATGTGGCTGGCTGGGCAGACAGACGTTGGCCGTGAAGGTCAAGTTCACCTTGTTCAGCCCTGCACCCAACTTATTCACCAGTGTGACGCTGCTTGCTGAGCAGAGCCCCACCGGTGTCCTGCTGCCCTCTGCCAAAGTCCAGTCAGTAAGGGTGTACCACACTCCTGCTGTGTGGGACTATGTTGTTATGGCGTGCCAGGTATAATGCTACTTTCTACTCTAAAAAAAACTAGTCTTTAACACCATTGTAAAGCCACAAAATACTGATGATTCATTTGATTTTATAAGGGAAACTAACACAACATTGGACTGAATGACACTCTAACGCTTCACTTTCATCACAACGTGCCTCACAAAAAGCCTTAACGCTCCTCGTGTTTTTTCTTCCTCCCCTCCAGCTCCTCTTCCTTCTGCTGTCTCTGCTGCAACTCTGTGATCAGCTGTACTCTGTAGGGCAGCAAGGGCTGATGGCATACTGGAGGACACCTGGCAACTGGCTGGAAGTGAGTTTACCACGTTATGCACAAACACACACAGGCAGAAATGCGAATTCCAGTATGTAATTTTAAAAAGATTAAAGACTGACATGCCCACAACTTGAACACACAGTGGGCACACGGAGACATGCACAGGCACGCACACACACACTCTGCGACTTTCCAGTGCAAATAAGATCACAATGACCTAGCTAAAAGGGTAAAGTAACCTGTAGTGCTTAAACTAACATAGCTGTGAAGAAAATGTATGTAAAGGTCAAAGCACACGCATGGTTTTAACTGAGGACAATGAAATGTATCTTATTATGCTTTACTGACACTTTCTCCCTCTCCCTCCCTTTTGCAGGTCAGTTTGCTGACAGTAACCCTAGTGTACTATGTTTATTACATCTATCACTCCGGTATTATCTTGGAGGTTGTGGAGCTGCTGCAGAGACACAACTACAAGGGACATGTCGACGTCAGCCTCCTGGCTACCTGGGAACAAGTGAGAGAAAGAAAGAGACAAATGAAGGCAGGGAACAGGTGGTTAGAGAGACAGGAACGTAAATATTTAATGTTAAGAAAAGAGGTCACTTCCTGTTCAGCTTCAATTTATTACAGTACTATCTTTTGGAAAATGAAAAAGCCTCGTCTTCAAACAGATAATTACAAGTAGTGTATCAGAAGAACATTATTAAAACTACATGTAACATTATTTTATAGTTATAATACTTTATTAGAAGACACACTGTGTACAAGGTATGCTGTTTTTGTTAACACACCCTTAATAAATACACAAGGAAAGTCCTTAAGAGGTCACGGTGTGAGTTTTAAAGACAATAATGATTCACAGGGTTAAGACGTCTTTTGTGCCTGCAGTATATTCGTACTCTGCACGGCGTCACGCTCTTCCTCCTCACTATGAAGTGTGTGAATGCGTTGAAGGCGAACTGGACCATGGCCACCTCTGCTACACTGCTCGCCCGCTCACTCTCCAGCCTTTTCTGGCCAACGGTAAACACATTGTGCGGCAACAACATCATCATCCCAGGCACTACTAATACTCCTTTTAGAAAAAGCAAGTCATATTTTTTAAAATATGCATCATTACCACATCAGAAGTAGTGCTGTTTGGAAATATAATGAAACCATCAATGAAGTATTGCATCATGTGTCATGTGTGCTACAGTGTAACGTTGTTCCTTTGGCTCTGAAAACTTAATGGTACATGTTGTCATTGCTTGGTTGTCATTAGCTTTGTAATATACTGCACTCCTGTACTGTTGTAGAACTTGGAAACATATTGGATATCATATAAGACATGAGTATATACGTATTTTTCACTCAAATGTCAGTAAAGAAGTTATTATTCTAAAACATTTAGTAAGAAACAAAGGGGAAGCTCACCAGACAGACAAATGATAAAAATGGTCTCCTTTTACTGTCCTAGTTTACCTGTCTTATCCTGGTGGTGGCACTGTCCTGTGTGGGGAATCTCCTTTTCGTGCAAAGCTCATGGGCCTTCAGCTCACTTTCCCGCTCCCTTCAGACTCTGCTCGGCCACTGCTGGGGTCTCGGGGCCATTAGGGGCCTCCTCCTCCCTGGGCGGGATTTCCTTTACGGTGGAGTTCTCTGCCTGTCCTCCACTGTGGTGTGGACAGCAGTGGTACATATGAACTATATCATTTTAATTTGGAAAAAGTTGTGACTGAATAGATAAGAGAGTGATCTATGCATACATAAAGTTGTTGCACAATTTATTATCAGTGCAAGAAACAATCTGTCTAGATCACTGGTTCTCAAAGTGGGGTCCAAGGGTCCTTGAGGGGTTCTACGGGGTCTCCCAGCAAAAAGGGAAACCATTTATTCTCACTATATTTCCATCCAAATGTAACACAGTAAGAGAACATATGACTATTTTGGTCATTGGTTTCATACACTTTCTGTAATAAAACATGTGAAAGCAAAACTCATATCCAAAGGGGGTCCATGGTCTAATTTGTGTATATTTTGGGGTCCTTGATATGAAAACAATCGAGAACCACTGATCTAGCTCACTGGTGTGTTCTAACACCCATCTGTCTTTCTTGTTCTTGCAGGCAATAGGTGTGGTGTCCTCATTGGTCAGAAGTGCTAGAAGATCACAAAGCAGGGGGACTGTCTTCACCATGGCAGAGTTAGCCAGCTACATCAGACATCAGATGATCTCTGGACAGCGTAGAGAAGCAAGGATTGAAAATCACAGGGAAGGGAAGGTGAGGAAAAGGCTGCTCAGTGCATAAAAATAGCAGAATGTTAAGTGAACTACAAAACTAAAAAATACACTTTATAGACTATTAAAGTTGCTTTGTAGTATTCTAAATATCTATATAATCATAGTCAAATTACCTTGGACTACTGATAGACTATCTCAGTCCTTCTGTTAAAGTTTCTTAAAATTAAGACTACATTTCCCACAAATCCGGTTGCCTCCTCAAACATTACACATCACACCACCGACTTTTATTTGTGGAGTTTATGCTTACACAAATCAGAACAATTATACTTTGCTTTTTTTTCAGACGTATTACTTAGAGGAGTTTGAATGCTTAGTGGATGAGCTCTTGTTCAGACTCAACGCCCTCTCAGACAGTCTGCACCACACTCTGCCCCCCAAAGCCCACCGCTACAGGGAGGAGGACAGTCCCGTCTCCTCACCAATACAACAGCCCTCTGATATGGATGCACAGGCGAGTTGACCTCAAAAGGACTCACAGACACATGTATCTAGCGCATGCGCCTTTATATGTACTTGGTCTCACGCACAATACATTATCTTAATTTTAAAAAGTGTCTTCTGGAAAGCTGATTCTGTTTGAACAGTGTGTGATTATGTTACAGGACTTTGTAAACTCACAAATGACAGAAGAGACAGTCAGTGGCCGTGGAGAAACCCTATCTACATCTCACCTGCTCAGGTAATTACATTTTTCTATTCTTGGTTAAACATATATTATGAATATGAAATATTATGAATTACAAATTGAAAAGAATTGCCATGTTTTTTTGCATGACACTGCGTTACTAGGTCCGCGCTTGACCGGGAGATCCTGCATTTCCTGCAGCAGAGAGGCCAAAGGGGTGACTATCCCCCCTCAGACATTGTCGTGGCATCAGATAATTCACAACAACCTGGAACAAGAGTGGAAGAAAATCCAAATGACAGAGAGCTCCAGACTTATTTAAAGCCACATAACTACCCTTCGCTCCCGGAGTCAGCATCGATCATCAGTGTTTGGACAGAAGATGTTCTGGAGGAGCAAGTTGACCAGTGGACTGAAACAAATGACAGTAGCTGGTTAAGTCAAATTCAGGCCGACCACACAGAGGTGGTGGTGGTGGAAGTTCTGGTACATGAGGAGCCAGGGAGTGTAGAAAAAATAAGTTCCTAATAGAATTTGCATTTTCTATTTTGTTAATACACTGATACTGTACTGTAGGTGCCCTGCATTTTATTCATTTAGCCTGAATCATATTTGACATTGAATTTTTGGTACTTTATAAATTGGCATTGTTGCAAAAACTTTAGAACTAGTTGTTTATGACTTTGTAGTTGATTAACGGTTTACAAAACACAAGTACACCTCTGTAATGTATAAATAAAAATATGGTCATTAATAAAGAGATTTTTCTCTTTTACAATAAGGAATCAAGTTAGGCATTTATGGTAGTTATCAGTAAATCTTATTTAGTTTGGATGATCTGCAGTGTCTGTCTTGATTTCTTAAGAGGTGACTAGATGTTATCATGCGGTAAAGGATCCCATTAGTTAGTGTGCATCCCCTCAAACACCAGAATCAAGTTTTTTGCCAAGTACGTTTTCACATACAATTTTCTTTGGTATTGTTGTTGTATAAAAATAGCCATAGAACAGTCCAGTGAATTTGTTTGAAATATACCCTCAAGATATTGCACTTTTGCCATCTAAAAATTTACCACTGTGAGCCTTAGGCTTCAAAGACTTAGTAGTGCTGCTGAATATTCGTTGTTTGTGTATCATGAGGTGAAGACTGGCAGAGATGATCTCAAACTATCATGTAATCTATCACTAAATACATTTTTCTATAAATATGATCTCTAACCCAGGGACCCACCATAGACTGTATATAAAAGGGACCCACAGACAAACCCAGAAGTCCAGGAAGGAAACGATAAATAAAACTGTCCAATAGCAACCTCCAACGTATAATTGAGTGGCGAATTATGATTGGAGCAAAGCCGACGCTGACGACCAATCACAACGTGGCAAGTCAGACAAGTTCCAGACGGACGAGGAGGCGTGAGTGATTTCAGAAGTGATTACTTTGTATGAAGACACGAGCCAAAGGCGACCCACAGCTACACGTCAGTATTGATTCGGACAGCGAGTCTGTGCAGCAAACAGTGTTTTGATGACATTCATCAGCGTTATTAGCTAAGTTGATTAGCCTGCTACTTCGAAGAAGCGCGTCGTGAACACGCCGTCTGTGGACAATGAAGAAGGCTGCTCTGCTGCTCATTGTGTTGCTCGGCGTTGCACATTTTGCGACTGTCAGCAGATGTGAAGATGGTAAGTCCGAGCCTTTTGACAACCTTATGGCGTCTATCACAAGTAAACGAATTATTTATGTGAAGCAGTGTGTCAGCCGGCGGGTGTTTCCGGCAAGTTACTGTTATGCAAACTAGCTGGCTAAGTTACTGTAGAATTAGCTAGATCTGTTAGCACGCTAGCAAACAGAACAGGTCAGCTCATGTCAATAGGACTGGCGCACGTATACAAATATGAAGGTACCCGGCTTGTAGCTGACGTGAGGCATATCCAAATTCTTAATTGAGCTGGTCCTGTTTCTGCTATAACGTTACATTGTTAGTGTTGCAACATGGTGACATTCCTTCAGTTACAAACAAGTTGTGTGTTGCTATCCCTTGCTACATGTTGTGCTTATACGTGCCTTGATTCCTTTTATCTATAAGGACTAAAACAAACATTTTTAAACTCACTGTCTGAGCTTGTACTCCCTCTGGAATCAACTTGTGTCCTTTTTATTTTTTGCTGCTAGATGTTGCAGAGGAGAAGGAGGAGACTGATGAAGAGGACAGCGATGATGAGGAGGAGGAGGATGATGATGATGATAAAGATGACACAGAGGTGAAAGAAGAGAACGGAGTGCTGGTTCTCACCGACCAAAACTATGACACTTTCATTGAGGGCAAAGACACAGTCCTGGTTGAGTTTTATGCACCATGGTACGTCTGTTATTCCACTTTGTTTCTCTGCCCCAGCCCATTCCCTATTTAAAGATTTTACTTTCCATGTCCCTGCAAATTTTTCAATATTTGCCCCCCCCCCCTTTTAAGGTGCGGCCACTGCAAACAGTTTGCCCCAGAGTATGAAAAAATTGCTCAAACTCTTAAGGACAACGACCCTCCTCTACCTGTGGCCAAAGTGGACGCAACAGTAGCCACAGAGTTAGCAAGCAGGTTCGAGGTGTCGGGCTATCCCACCATCAAGATCCTGAAAAACGGGGAACCCCTGGACTACGACGGAGAAAGGACAGAGAAGGGTAGGAACAAGTCATTCATTTAAGCATTGTCACGGCTTCGCAATCCAAACCTAAACTCCCTTTTTGAAAAGAGTTGGCATTAATGTTGCACAATCCTGTGTGTTGCAGCTATTGTGGCCCGGATGAAAGAGGTGGCTCATCCAGATTGGAAGCCCCCTCCTGAGGCGACGCTGGTGCTGACCAAGGACAACTTTGATGAGATCGTCAACAACGCGGACATCATCCTGGTGGAGTTCTACGCTCCATGGTCAGTCAGCAGACATGCAATTATAAAATACAACTGAGACACTGGCATCCATTGACGTGATAGCTGAGCTTTTTAATAGTGGCTGTAAAGAAAAATTAAACCTTCCCTTATTTATTTGCCTGTTATAACTGACCCTTAGGTGCGGACACTGTAAGCGTTTGGCTCCAGAATACGAGAAGGCTGCCAAGGAGTTGAGCAAGCGCTCTCCTCCCATTCCTCTGGCCAAGGTGGATGCCACTGTGGAGAATGAGATCGCCTCACGTTTTGATGTTACAGGCTATCCCACCCTCAAGATCTTCAGGAAGGGCAAGGTGTTCGACTACAACGGACCCAGAGAGCAGCACGGTAGGTCTCTTGCTTCGTGATGTCATTTATACTATGGACACTAAAAAGTCTTTCAGGTCTATGCTCACTATTTTCTATGTATGCAGGCCCGTGTGCTAATATTTTTCATTCTTTCCCTGCAGGCATTGTTGACTTCATGGGTGAGCAGGCAGGGCCTCCCTCCAAGCAGGTCCAGGCAGTCAAACAGGTGCAGGAGCTCATCAAGGATGGCGACGATGCTGTCATAGTTGGCGTGTTCTCCAGTGAACAGGATGCAGGTTATGAGATCTACGTTGAGGCCTGTAAGTACCACGAGTTGGAGAATGTGTTCAGAGCATCTGACCAATTATGTCACCACTGAATGTGCAGTTTGAGTGATGCTAAAGCATAAGTGCAGTTCTGTGTGCGCTATATAAAGGAAACTTTGCATGAGATGGGTGATCCATCAGTGTCTTATATCTCTGTGTGGTGAGAGCACCGTCTGTCCTAAACTCTTGTTCTTCATCTGGACATGTGGAAGGTTCTCTTATTGCTGCCCGTCTGTCTTGCAGGTAATGCACTGAGGGAAGACTTCACCTTCCGTCACTCCTTCAGCCCTGAAGTGATGAAACTGCTCAAAGCTTCACCTGGTCAGATTGTCGTCGTCCACCCTGAAAAGTTCCACTCCAAGTACGAGCCAGCGTCGCACACATTTGCAGTGAAGGTGCTGTCTGTTTTTTCTTTTTACCAGTTATGATTTGAATTGGTTTCACGGGGTATGAAACTGAATCTTAAGTGCCTCCGCATTCTTTCAGTTCTAGTATCGGTGTAAAAATAGACTAAATTAGAAATAAGTAATCTGATATTTTGAAAAGTCAGAATTGAACTTGAGAAACATTAATTTATCACACAGGACTCTACATCGGTGTCAGACGTGCAAGAGTTCTTCAAAAAGCATGCGATTCCTCTGGTGGGTCACAGAAAACCAAGCAATGATGCCAAGCGCTATGCCAAAAGACCCCTGGTGGTTGTGTACTATGGAGTTGACTTCAGCTTTGACTACAGGAAAGGTGAGTTTCACATATTTAAAATGGTCAGTTTTACCTGGGATTTTACTTAACAGACAGAAATCTACTCGTGTGTGTAACGCAGTCATAATAAATTTACAGTACAATAACAAACCTTATCTTGTTTGTTTCCATTTTTAGCTACACAGTTCTGGAGGTCCAAGGTGCTTGAGGTGGCCAAGGACTTCCCAGAATACACATTTGCCATCGCTGATGAGGAGGACTTTGCAGAAGAGCTGAAGAGCCTGGGCCTAAGTGAGAGCGGAGAGGAAGTGAATGTGGGAATTCTGGCAGACGGAGGCAAAAAGTTTGCCATGGAGCCAGAAGAGTTTGACTCCGAGGTGCTGAGAGACTTTGTTGTGGCTTTCAAGAAAGGTGAGTGAGTTTGTTTACAGAATGATGACAGCTCACATAGAAGTAGCATGTCTCATTAGCCTGATCTGTTAGTCTGATTTGCCATGTGAGGCACATGCAGTCTTTCGCCAGTAACATGCGCTGTTTTAAACGTTTTGATAAACCTAAGTTTCACACTTGCTCTGAATTTCTATCTTCTGTCCACAGGAAAGCTCAAACCCATCATCAAATCCCAGCCAGTGCCAAAGAACAACAAAGGACCAGTTAAGGTTGTGGTAGGAAAGACCTTTGACGAGATTGTCATGGATACCCAGAAGGACGTCCTGATAGAGTTTTACGCTCCCTGGTGCGGCCACTGTAAGAAACTAGAGCCTGATTATTTGGCCCTGGGCAAAAAGTACAAAGGGGAGAAGAACCTGGTGATCGCCAAGATGGACACCACAGCCAACGATGTGCCAAATGAGAGCTACAAAGTGGAAGGCTTCCCTACAATATACTTTGCACCAAGCAACAGCAAGCAGAGCCCTGTCAAATTAGAAGGTGGAGACAGAACAGTAGACGGGCTCAGCAAGTTCATAGAGAAACACGCCACAAAGCTATCACAGAAGAGAGACGAACTTTGAAAACATCTCTCTCCACGAGTAGTTAAGAACTCTTTTCCTCGCTCGGGGAGAGTCTTGGAGGACGCCGAGGCCTCTGAGAAGGTGAAGGGAACGCAGCGGAGTTAAACTGTGTTACTGAGTTGCTGTGATGATTAAAATTTTCAGTCATCGTTTTAGTTTGTTTCATTCCACGAGATTCCGCTTTCTTCTGTTTCTAAAAGCATGTAAGCACTGTCGACAATTTAACACTTTTTAAATAAACCTTTAAAATGATGGTGGCTTTGTGGGCCGGCACTTCATTGACTCTTTCCTCTGTAAATCAATGCAACGTCAAGCTGAAAATGGTTTTGCAAAAATATTTCACATGCAAGAGCTGGCACTACATACATTTCAGAAAACAAGTGTTTAACAAAATCAAGTGTTTTAATCACATTTAAGAACAATTTAAACATTAGTAGAACATGGTTCTCCAGCCAAACAGGTTAATCACAAGTTATTAAATTGATACTTCTACCTAATTTAGCTGTAGAAGTCTTGGCTGGGAGAGAGATGCTCCCATAGCAGCATCTGAGATCTTAAACCCTATAGGTAACATACAGTAAGCACTAACATTTTTGAATGAACAAACCTGGCCCAGTAATACTTTGGGAAAGTGCATCATGAAAATGTAAAAATTACATCTTTACATGTACAAACACATGAGCAGGACTTGCTTTCACTTTCAGTCTAAAGGGAAAATTCAAAGTTCTTCACTGATGCAAGACAATGAAAGTGTCTTTAAAAATCTGAACTAGTGGTAATACAGCTTTGAGCTGAGATGTGCATTGCAGGAGGTTAACGTTGCCTCCTTCACACAAAGGCACTTGATGATACTGGCACAGAATATGAGTTGGTTCTTGAAAGGGTGGGGGGGTGTTAAGAAAACTCTCGCGTGAACCGCAGGTGGAACTCGCAGATCTTCTGCAGCACGACCTTCAGCTTCTCAGTGGAAGGCAAGATGGTCATCCTGGACAAAGGAAGAGGCAACAGCATGAGGGACATGCAATATTGTCAAAGATGTGGTTAAACCAGAAGCAATACTACACTTAATCACTGAACTGAACTCCAAATTACTTTTAAACCTACATTGAATGTTATGATTTTAATGAGGTTTAAGAAGAACAAATTTTGAATCAGAATACCCAGGACCATACAAGGATGGCACTGAAGCTGCCAGTTTAGCCGTGCTGACCTGAAGTGGAAAGTTCCCTCTCTCTGGCCGAAGCCACTACCTGGCACCAGGCAGATACCTTCCTCCTCCAGCAGCCTCATACAGTAGAACATGTCTGGGATCTGGCCCATCTCCTGTGGATGGAAACACACATTTGAGCACTTCCACGCACACAGGTAAATCAGGGTGGTGTTCGTCAGTGAGGTAAGGCGTGTATGTGTTCAGTGCGGACCTTTGCCTTGTCAATGGCCTTCTGAGGCAGAGTGATACGGGGGAAGGTGTACATGGCCCCCTGCACAGGGTTACAGGTGATACCGCGTACTGTGTTGAAGCCCTCCTCTGTAAGCCTGGCCTTCTCTGCTAAAGCTGCTAGCACCGCTGTCCGCTCCTGAAGGGGAAGCAGAAGTTAAAGCTGTCACGGGTGAAAGGTCACATGAATTAAAACCCGCAACTAAAAAAAAAATTTCATGTGTTCCACATCTGATACTGGATCCGCCTGTGAAGAGAGGTCTTTGAGAAGACCTGAGGGTCAGGCTGAACCTGCGCACAAGACTTGCTGATCTTACGGTGCACAGCGGCCAGCCACTGCTCCATTCAGGAATGGGTTAAGGCGCAGAGAATGAATTTTGCAACATGTATGTGACAATAAATGTATCTTCTTAAACAAATGGTGTGTTCACATGCTCCACATTTAACTTGTAACATCAAGTCTCAAGTTTATCACTGCCAGGAAAGTGCAAATATCAGTACAGGTTTAATAAACATGGTTATTTCCCAACTTTATAGCTGAATGGGTGTGCAACACATTGTTGGATGATCATTGCTTTAAAGGATAAAGTGGTTGACTTCTCCACTCTTTGGACAACACAGGTTGTTTTTGGAGAAGCCGTTCAAATGGGATCGAACATTATTGGAACATGACTTCAGACGATCCAACTGTTGGATTGAACCCAGTGATTGTTAGGCCTTTCACCTCCTTGTGGCCTCCACTGAGCTACTCTGTCAATCAGTCTCCAACAATGCTGAACAAAGTGCTTTTTATGTGCTTGTTTCAGTGTAAACCACACCCTCTGCAGGCGGGAGGGAGTAGTACATCTATTCCAAAAACAAGTCTCAGATACAATCCATGAGGATTTTTGATTTGGGTTCCATGTGGCTTCTGCTTTGTTGACTGGTATGCTCGCACAAGGCCAGGTGTGTTGGTTGCTGTAGGCTGTAATGCAGCTACATTACAGCTACAAAGACAAACTCATATAACTCATGGACATACTATTGTTTATCAACCTTCCATGACTACACCTTGCTTCTACTTAACTTTGGCTCAAACCTCTTTTCTCCTCTAGAAGTTGTGACATAAAACATCTCTAAATTATATATTATGCTCTAACAGAAACAATTAAACACATATAGTAGCAATGAGTGCTGCATGAGGACTTCAGCTACTTCATCACACACAGTATAGGCTTTATGTTGATGGATTATATGGCGTGAGTTTATAAGTGTTTACATAAGTCATGTGGCCAGGATGTGTGCATGCAGGTGTGTTTTTTTTTTCAGACCTTCATAAACGTGGTGTAGGAGGGCTCATCAGGTTGCGGGGGGTTGACCACCAAGTCCAGGAGAGCCTGTCCAGGGATGGGGGGGCACAGCCGCACCGACACCAGTTTGGTGAGCTGGGCCTTAACCTCGGGGTCCATGTTAATCACCTCCATGTAGCCTCCACGGAATCCACACCTGACGAGCGCAAACAGAGGAAAGGAGTAAGTCAAACACTGTCTGCAACAGGAGCTTACGTCATAGAAGTCACAACTCTAAGGGCCAGTTGATTATAAATTTAAAGATAACCTGATGTATGATGTGTGTGTAGCTACTCACTCTCCCATGTAGCATTTGGAGGTGGAGTGGAAGGAGGCCATCTCCACTGTACTGGAGTACTCTGGTCCCATCTCAAACAACACCTTCTTAAAGGAATGAAACTTACAGCCCTCTGCATACACATTATCCTGGTAGACCTACAACGGGAAAACACAAGGCCTTATTAAAAACACATCATTATGGATAAAAGAAAAAAACTAAAACAAAATATGTACACAAAAGAATGACCTGAAATGTGCAGTATATCTAGAAGAGCTGAAATGAAGAGCATGTGCACATATCACTGATCCTGTATTTAACTTATATACATGATTATGTACTTATGCCTTTATGTACAATTAAATAAGGTATGTCACCATTTTCAAAAAAGGAATCTTATTAAATATTTTTGAAATAACTTTATGTATTCAGTCATCAACAAGGATGAATGAAAGGTACATTTTTTGTTACTTATGTTTTGTGCATCACTGTTAAGTGTAGACACATGAGGGGGACAGAAAATTTAGTGTTGGCGCTGCTCTGTATGTGGGTAGAAACTTAAAAGCTAATTATAATTCTGGTCACATGCCAAATAGTGATGTGAAAGCAGGACGTCTAGCCTCTTTTGGTATCATTAGTTTTGTTTTTGAAGACAGAGGACACAGTGAAAAACCTCTGAATTGAGCAAATAACGCTGGTGTATAATTACTTCATCAGCCATCAGGAAGAGATGCTCCTCCTTAGCAAATCGGATCACATCTTCAATGCACTGTCTGCTCTGGACCTGACCTATCACACGGAACAACCAGAGTTTCACGATGTAAATCAGGTGCGCACATAAATTCCGACAAACCTTCAAACTTTCCAGCAACACAGAAACTACCATCACCAGACGTACCGGTGGGGTTTCCAGGGTTGATGATGCAGAGGACGCGGGGATTGCAGTGCTTCCTGGCTTCATTGAGGGCTCTCCTGAGCTCTGTAATATCCAGACTCCAACACTTCTCCTCGTCCAGGTAGTAATTGATCTGCACGGCACCCAGGTCTGCCAAGGCGGCCGAGTACAGAGGGTACTGGGGGATGGAGATCATCACTCCTGTACGGTTGTGACCCTCGCCACACACCAGCAACTTCAGCATGGTCTGAGATTAGGAAGGGTAGGCAGGAGAAGAGAGGGTGAGTAGAAAACGCAACAGAGGGGGATTGCAGAAGAAAGGATGAAAGTTGAGATGATAGGATTAATAATAGCAGACGATATCTGGAAAAATGTGCAGAATATAAACTGGTAGAGTGGTCCCTTCAGTGTCAGAAAATCAGTTACAGTATCGAATAAGGAAGGCAGATGTACAACCAACCAATCAAGTCTGACAAGACTGATCTACTTTCTGACAGCAGAGTAAACATGCGCATCTCCATTGTTTGCCGAAATGCCACAGTTTAAAAGCCGATAACATTAGATATCTTATAGTGCAATAGTTGAGTGTATCTTAAGGTCATTTGGTATTTTAGGTATTGTTTATTTTTGAGTACTCGCATTCAATTATTTGAGTATAGGAGTACTGGAGTAAAAAACAAAAAAATCTACTGTAAGAATTGGGTCCGAAATGAACACCCAAATCAAAATTTGCAGATAGGGATCACATTTCATGTGCGGTACAGACTATAGAGTTCAGCCTGTAATGAAAATCCATAACTACAAAATTTGAGATTTTCTGTTCTCTGACTCCGCTGTTTTCTTCCTGTGCTTAATGCACAAATTGTTAATCATCAAACTAGTTGTTCTGTAACACACAAGTTTAACATTACAGAGCTTGCACTGAACATTCATTTCCTTTATTGTGTTGATATGCTTCCAAGCATCACACTTATGCCTGGTTGCCAATCGGCCTGTAATTGTTAGACTGAGTGATGTGAAAATGTTGAACGCTATCAGCCCTTTACAAAAGGCTGGGTGATATGGCCAAAAATGTTATCATGATGTGGTTTTAAACTATTTATTATGGTCAGAATATGATGCTTGATGTCAAATAATGGACCACTTAACATGTTTTAGGTAGAATATTCAAAACAATTAATGATAAAATCTTTTTTTCAACAAATATGCATGAGTAAAGTAAGTAAGTAAACTAAGTAAAAAATCCTTTTTCTCAACAAAATAAATATCTTAAGAGAAAACTTTAAGATTTTGATCCCAATGAATTAAATCAAACATTTATTGGACATTTGTTATACAGTTATTGAGGGGAATCTTATCACGATAATAATGATTGCTGTTTTATTCCCTGTCCCACCTTTACATGCCCATCCCTATTCAGGAGCATGATTAGGTTGCATACCACAGGAGAACGCTGTATTGACAGTGACAAAGGTCTTTGGGTGGAGTAAGGTCACACATGTGCAAAGTACAGCTGAGTGTATAATTAACAGAAGTTGAACAAACAACGGATTCATAGGCCAATCCATGTCATCTGTGCCGGATTAAGGCAAAATGCCTGAACTACAGTAGGTCAGCACTTTTCTGGAGAAGAGACAATAAAACGTGAAATCGTACCACAATGGCATCACTGGCCCCAGTAGAGAGGTAGATATTGTCAGGGTTGGAGGAGATTCCACCATCTCTCTTCTCTATGTAGCGTGACACATCCTGACGGATGCACTCAATGCCCTGGCTCGCACTGTAGGCCCCTTGAAAACATTAAAATGACCCTTGAGTCCAACAGAACATACTACATTGATCAGTTGATGCCCTGTTTAAATAGTGTACAGACTCTGCTGTCCAAATAAATAAGTAATGAGTAGGCAAATGGAGGGGTATGCTGCTGACTGCTGTGTTGGAAGGAGGGGACGTAAATGTGGATTGGCGGAGTGAGGGGGAGTTGTCTGACCTATACTGTGACCTCCGCAGGCCTGGAGAATACGCTGCGCTCTGTTCTTGGCGTCCTCTGGAAACTTGTTGTCTTCCAGGAGTTCAGGGTAAGAACACAAAGCCAAGACCTGAGAAAGGTGGACAGAAAATCACAACAACACTTTCAGTATGTACGATGTAGTAAGTCCAGTTTTGCGTCCAACTACAATGAGGCAAAACTGTGCAGAGTGCACCTACCTGTCTGAAAAATGTGATTGGTTTCTGACCCATGGCGTGGGCGTCGCCTATGTTAGCCTTGATGACTTCTGTGAAAGGCTTCTTGACTCCCTGGAAAGATAAAGACAGAGCAGTCAAGCCTCTGGGCAGAAATTAAGAAATATTTGTAGAAAAATACTAAGACAGTGTAAAGAGGAGACTTCTTGTTATCTCTCACATGTAGTGACAACTCTTCAACAACCAGGATGTGTCTGGACACATAAGTAAGGAGTAACTGGGAAGGAGCACTGAAGACTTCTCTCTGCAGAGAAAAGCTTTTTCTCCTGCATACAGGCCTTTTCTGACACTCATTTTGCACGCTTACATTAGTAACCCCAGGCTATAAATTTCATTTATGGCATATAATGAAATTTATGGCATATAATGAAATTTATACTAATAATAACTACATGACTTGTCCCACTAATCTGCGTTGTAACCACCTGATGGCTCCGTATGTAAATCAAACCAGAGACTTGTATTCATCTCAAACATGATCTTCCCCCATTATTCCCCATTATTCCCCATTCCCCCTTTTGTTTTAGAAAGACTGTGGCAGAGTCTGGATTGGCTTGTGGAGCAGGAAGTGACACAACCTCCCTCCACCCCCCACCCCTGCTCCCGTCTCTGGTTGTGGACCCACTGGGTTAATCAAATCACATGACGAGCTTCAGTCCTTATCATTTCAATTCTCTCCTCATCTAAACCATGTGCTCCTTCTACCAACTCAATATTCATCTTCATTGAATCAGCAAGTCCTTCATCTTCATCTCTTTGACCTAATTGGACCTGTGAACTCTGGTTTGGTGCCTGTAAGTCTGTTTGCTGGTGTCAACATGCTGCAGCTGTTGCTGTTCATCAGATGAGGTAATATGACAATGGATGTCCCCTTGTTACTGTTAAGCATGGGCTAAACAATGAGGTTTAAGTAGATACTGTGATAATCATGATGAGTTTGCACATTAAAAATCGCATCATTAAAATAAAAGGTTTTTTTGCTGATGTGAAATATGATGGAAATCCAACAATAAACAAAGCTTAAAAAGTGCGCAATAACATTTAGTGAAATGCTTAGAAATTCATATTGTCGGAGATTTAAAACAGAATCTGATTTAAAACTTATTTAAAACTTTAAACTTTCTAAGGAGCATAATCATGTCCCTTATATTGTACTCAAAGAACAATGATAAAGGTTTGACATTACACAGCTCTCCCTCTATCCCGCTGCTTCTGTTGCTATAGAGTACAGAAGGAGTGCCTGGCTCAACCAAACACATCCAATTCTGGCCTTTCATGGGCAGGTTCAGGTACAGACACTGCAAGGAGTATTAGTTTTACAAACCCTTTTCAAGTCAAGTCAAAGCTGAACAAAGCTGAGATACAAAAGCACACAAAAATGTCAAATGATTGACAGAGAAGTGCCAGAAAACAAAACAGAAAAGAACACCTGCCTGGGTTGAACCGCGTGTGTTTGTTTTAAAGGCTTCTTGGGAACATGTCTTCTGCAAGCTCTTCGTGTCTTGGTGGTTATCAAATTGCTTATCTTTTCATTAAGGTATACCAGCAGAAAGCTGCTGCTCTCATTACAGAACTGTAGTCACCCAAACGTACACGGAGGCTTATAGCTACTTCACAACATTTCCCATTCTTAATATAAGTGGATTATGGTGTAGTAATATACTACGTAATACTACTCAGGCGAGCCAATTATCATCTTGTCTTCAATGCCACTCTGGAGAGGTTCGGACAGCAAATCCAATAAACCACAAATAGTTTTTCTTTGTCACACTGAATCTCTACATAACCTGAGGACTGAACATTGGAAAACACTCTCATGCACTAGAATGCAAAATGTTATATAATAGATTAAACACACATGATCCGTGTCATTATCAAGCATGTTCTACATGAACAAATACCAGGGAAAATGCCTCCAAGGGCACAGTGAGACCCTTTCCTTTTGAGTCAATATTATCATTTCTAAGTCCTTGTGAGGCCTACAAGGTTCTTTGGGTTAGCGTTAAATCTGTTGTGAGCTTTTTTGAAATCCTAATAACTGGAAGCATCCTGTCCCCTTTTAAGTCTCAGTCCGTGCCTCCTTCTCGAGCAACAAAGAGGCTGCTGTTCTCGGAGAAAAAGAGGAGCCAGTCAGTTCCCCCCGGCTTAGCGCTGCGTTCTCCTGCTCACTCAGCACCAGGCACTGATTATTACACAAGGTCGGACTAGTGAACCAGGCCAAGAAACGCCGTGGGCCATCGGACCTGAATAGAGCCTGGCCTAAATTCACATTTCACTTAGTCTTATGATATAGTCTAAAATTGGCGTCCCTCTAACAGCATTCAGTCATGCTAGAGTAATTGGAACTGCTCTATCTAAAGCAAACTGATGAATAACCATGGCAGCTTTACTCACATGATTTATCAAACTCCATACTATTTCGAACAGTATGATAACTGAGATGAAAAAAACCCTCGTAATTTACTCAAGAGTCAAGACAGGGAATAGAAGAAATGTGTGGAGAAAAAAAACACAAGGTGAACTTTTCTGTGATGTAACAAACTCATAACTAACTAAGATCTAAGCCTGAATTAGCTTACTGCAGTGCGAGCACTGTCATGCCAGATGTATGGGCAACGATTTATAAGGGTAATCACCACACCACCGCATGCATGCACAAACACACACACTTGCATAAAATCTGCTGAGCCGCCAGTAAAAGTGTTCCAGTCACAGATCTGACAGGAAGCAACTTCGCAAAAGACTGGGCAACTGCAGCGATGCAAACCCTCCTCACCCCTCAGAGGACTCCTGGATTTCACATAGCTTTCACTCGTATTTGCTTAACATGTGAAAATAAAGAGGAAAGAGGAGACTTGCTTTTCAGAACATTCTTGTGTTTTCTCAGGAAAAACACTTGTCAACACACAAATAGGAGAATGTCATGTTGGCCTAGCACACTATTAGCTTATCATGTATAAAGCAGGTTTGTCTAAACTAATGTTAATAAAATTTCACTCTCTTTTCTGAACTTTTGATTTGACCTGTCTAACACAAGTAAAATGTTTTGGTGTTGCAGCAAATGATTCTGGTTGTCTCAGTCAAACACTGAGCATTAGAATCGTTTTGTCTACCTTTTATAAGTGGAGGAAAAACAAGTGGACTACCAAGAACTCAAGCACTTTTGGCAGAACTGGGGCTGCTTGTAATGACCCTCCTTGCAGATAAAAGGCCCCTGATGCTGCTGGGCCCCACAGCTGCGCCTCCCTCCAATGAACTCTCTAGTGTGGGGAGGAGGGAGGTATGCAAACCCAGGGAGACAAAAGAGGACAGAGAACGTAACGTACCGTCTCGTCTTACATATTAACTCTCCACCACCAGCATTAGGGCTTTTAAAATCCTCCTGTTCAACCTTGTCCTTCCTTAAAACACAGAGTGGACACCAGAGCAGAATGTGATTTGAGCTGCAGTTTGGCAGAGGCAGTGTAAGTCCTGCCTCCGCTTTCTCAGCCTGTCAGCAAAAACTGTCCAAGGCAGGCTTGTTCATCTGGGCTACTTACTTCTCTTTCCTCTCTCTTCAATATCTCACCATATCTTCAGGAAACAGGACAAGGAAATCACTTTTTTGCTCACTGTCCACATTAGCTGGTGTGTCCCTAAATGCACCCAGAGGCACTTTAAAAAAAATTTAGGAGCTGCAGTGTTTTTTGAGAAAAGGTGAATTTCCAAAGGGTGTTCAAAACAAAAGAATCCACTCTAGGCAGACATGACGAGTATGGCTGTTGACTGAAGCGTAGGGCTTAAGACAAATTCCAGCTGTTGAAATGGTTCAACAGCTGTAGGCTACATACCATTATCCTCTCCCCCCCACACGATTTCACTATTTGTATTTTCTAGGCCTATATCTACCTATTTACCCTCATTAATATAAACAATAATCCCAAAATATGGTGACACATTAAAACTTCAACAGTGACGACATTAAAATAACAAAACGATTTTTCATAACTTCACCTAAATCCCCACAGTCACCACTACTGTAATATGAACCCTTTTTTCTTTGTTTCCTCGTACATGATCAAACTTCGGTCGGCGTTGCACTCCCCCACCCTGGACTTGACTTTACCTCTTTCAGTTCCTTTTCTATCTGCAACGCCCGCTGGACTATGGGACCACGGACCGCGTACTCTACCCGCCTCACATTGGGGTTCATGTTGTCCAAAGTCAGCACCTTGCCCCGGCACGGGCCCCCGTTCACCGCCTGCTGGGACATCATTCTTTATGTCACGCGCACGGCGCTGGACTTGACTGATATCTGAAAAACAGAAGACAGTCAAGAAGAAATATCAAGAATGAACAGAAATCTCGTTACGGTAACTGTACATGATTAGATAAAGCGTATCAGCTGTTACCAGTTGCTCTAGTGGGCGGCTGTGGTTCGTTTACTTTCCCTCCAGCTCCTCTGAGCTCTAACTCACGGCTCGCGCTGTTCATATTCCCACCCGGCCGCCACGCCTTCGCTTGCGCCTGCTCATGGTTGGCTGGATTTCTTCACTGACTTTGGCTTGGGCGCCTTCACGTGCTGTCGGGAAAAAACGTCACCCGAGGGGGTAAGTAACAGACCAGCCTTCAAGTGTTTTGTAGTGGTGGAAGAGGTATTTTATAAGCTGAAGTAAAAACATTGCTGCATTCAAAACTTCAAACCTGCTAAATAGGCTCCTCCACAAAGTTCACTAGCTGGCCGCTAACTTTGTCTGTCTGCTGGAAACAAGATTCAAGAGAGTGGTGACTGAATCCAACAGTAGTTACTGTAGTTAGTGCTAGTCGTTTGAGCCTTTTCTACAGCAAAATTATCAAAGTTGTCTGAGAGTAAATGAACGTCTCATAAACACAAAGCTTTACATTTAAGGCTCTGTGAAATAAGGGTGTGTATTTTACATTGCTTGGGTGTGTTGGTCTTGCAAGGATCATGGTCCATGAGCCTTTAATCTGTCGTGTGCCCTGCATTAAGAACAAAGAGATTTTAGAGAAAGACCCTTGGACTGCAAAAGTTAATGCACATTCTCTTGATTTTCCCCTTCAGATAGTGTTTTGTGTACAGCTGCACTTTGTGGGTGGGGTCAGGGTTCGGAGATGACTGCTGGGGTTCAGGTTAAGCTACAGGTACTGAGAAATAGTGCTGCCATGAAGGTGTTTTGGCTGATGGAGATCAGCAGTTAGTCACAGGTCATCTCTGCGTTTCCCAGCCTGCTGTGTGTTGCACAGTCCCTCTCAAGTCTTTATTAAACCAGGCAGAACATGACGCAGATAAGTCACACCAGCCTCTGTCCGTACAAGGATGTTGAACCTACATCCGGGAACAACAATGGGAATCACACTGCCCCAGAAGAACCACTTATCGAGTTACAGGGCCGAGGAGAGTGCAGGATTTCAAAGAACATAGTCTCTGATAAGCAAAACTCTCTCTTTGCCTGACGTTTTGTTGAGGAAGGAGAAAGCTAGCCACAGAAGTGGCTCAGTGTGAGAAGGACGGAGTGAGAGACAGAGAAACCCTGCAGATGGCTTGGAAAGCTCTTGGGAAAGACATTTGATATCCCAAACAAGCATGTGATGGCCCGGTGACTTTTGTGTGTCACGCAGTACATATTTTGGCAGCATCAAGCGTCACTCTCTGTTCCATTCAGCCTATACGTACTTTTAAAAAGACACATCAAAGTCATGTAATAGATAATACTTTCAAACAGCTCTCTAATTACTTAAATATGAGTATTTGATGATTTATAGGACCAGTCTCAGTAGCCTTGGCTCATGGTCAACACATGTATGAACATAAGCAGGTTCCATTTTTAACACACAGCTGATACCACAAACAACATGTCCTGGACAGTCTTAAAACCTGTGTATGAACATCTTAAAAGGAGCACCACCAGAGCAAGTTCTTAAAAATAAGGCTGCAACTTGTAATGTTACAGTAAGCCGAGACAAGGGCTCATAAACTTTTACATACACGAGTATGTACGAGTCCTCTTGAAACTTGAGTGTTTGTATACTATGTGTATCATGTGTTGCAGATGGAACAGAACGGGCTGTGACATTCAAGATCTGCTGGAAATGAGGGGCCGCAGGAAGAGGAAAACATATCGGGAAAGTGTGTAAAATGTGCAACTGCTCAATTTCACCACAAGAGGAAGACATACTCAACTTCAGGGAAACAAGTCTGCAGGATGAAAGTCAGAGTCTTGACTCCTTCTCTAACCATAAGGTCATAGTTTGACCCTAAAAACCTCAAAAAATATATTTTTTAATTCATTAATTGCAAAATTTTCTTTACAAACATGTTTATCTGATTCCCTCTCTTTAAACAATACCCAGAGACAGTCATAATGCCAAGATTCATTAAATAAGACTATTTGCATAAAAAATACAAAAAACATTTGTGAAAACATGGTTTTATATTTTGCTTTTCTAAACAGGGCTCAGTAAAAATCACGAACAAAACTGAAATGCAATACAGAAATCAGAGTGCGCTGACGGCACATCAAGTTGGAGTCCATGTCTGATAGATCACTGTATCCCACCACTCACCAAATTTACGTGGGACTTTGTGCAAGCATTGCAAGCCTGTATCAAATCTGCCACCAAAAGAAGGCACCATCCTTTGACAAATAATCATATGACAAGTATACTTGATTTGACAATAAAGCTATATATCATTCTCTTTGATAAATATGTTGTCTTCATGCTTTATCTTTAAAAAAAAAAAAAAAAAAAAAAGGTAGACGACCTGTACACCTTAAGCCATATTCAGTGTCAGAATAAATAAGTGATTCCATTCAGAGGGTAGAAAAATAGAAATAGTGACAGAAAAATAGAAATCTAGAAGTGATAATGATGGGCTGAGTAATATAGATTTAAATCCAGATTAGGTCACATTCTTTTAGAGACAAACACTTAATGTACAAGTTGCGTTACAAATATTGAAATGTAGGCTTTTTGTGTGCTAGAAACTTCAGTCTATTTTCAGTCCAGAAAAAAAAAAAAAAAAAAAAAAAAAATCAAGCAAGGAAACAGTCCTTTTTTAGATCTCCGTGTAAATGCAAATTCAGAATAACTATAGTGTATACTGTAACTATCATGATCAATCTCCCAACTACAAAAAAAACATCTTGTGTATAATTGTAAATCTATGCAAATGTGGATCACGTACCTGTCATAGCATTCAGTAAAGAAAACAGAACTTCAACCTTTATTTAAATCATCATCTGAGCTCTTGTGAGATTCCATTTCACTCAGCTTTTCATGGATAATTCAACTTATACACGACTAAGGCTATTCAATGAAATGTCAATCTAGGGTAGTTGAGTAGTGTAGCAAGGGATGAGTAAAGTAATGAACAAAGACTGAGCAAAGTAAATCTTTGCTTGTGACTGCAACACTGGAATCTGTAATTCTCCTGAGTCACTAAATGACGTCACCTGACGTCCAGCAAATATGCAGCAAAGAAGAGGAAGCAGCAGGGAATACTAGTGTAAAGTGTGCATCATGTTTATCAAAAAATGGTTAGGCTTAAATAAGCACAAAGACTGCGCTTCAGCTCTCTGAAATGCAGTGTGGATCAAACCCTCATTGGCATGTGGCCGTAACTTGCAGTCTTCAGTGATGCATTTCAAACATGGCTGTTTTGAAAGGTTTTTGCCACTTTAGAGTGTAACATGCCCAGCTTGTCTACTCTGTATACGTGTGTGTGTGTATGTGTATGTGTAAGGGTGTCAGGGTGTCTACATGAGTCCACAGCAAGGCTCCTTATTGTTAGGGGGGTCCTCCTCAGGGGCTCTGAGTTTCAGCAGCGGAGGATCTCCACTGGCTGGGGTGAAGTACACCTGATTAGGGGAGGCCACCTCCTGTGTGTTGGGGGTCATTTGGAGCTCTGGCTGGGACTGCGTTGTTGTTGCCTCGGCCGCTGCCACAGAAGGCTCCTCCTCTAAGGAAGGGGGCAGGGGTGGCTGAGGTGCTGGGTACTTGTTGAGCTTGGCAGCTGCCCGCTGGCGTTTTAGGTCAGCCAGGGTGTGGTGTGATTTCTCCCGTGTCATGCTGTCCGCACCCTCACCTTCTGCAGACCCTAACCCGGCTCCAGATGCGGGGCTGAGCTGGTAGGACGCGCTGCGATCCATGCGACCTCCACCACTCCACAGCTCGCCAGGTACAGAGGAGGCAAGAGAAACCGAGGTCCCCCCGTTACCCAGGCTGGACACAATGTTCCTGTTTGCAGCTTCCAGTTGCTCTAAACGTGACGCGGCTCCTTCACCAGCAACCTGGGGAAAAAAGAAAAAAAAGAGGAGCAACAAAGAACATGTTAGTTTAATCAGCTTCAACTACTGTGGCAAAAAGTAATAATGACAAGAAACATTTTCTTTTAAAACACTGATCTCACTCACTATAGTGGCATGCTGGTGCAGCTCATTGTCTGTCTGTCTGTCCTCATCGTCGTCCTGTGGCTCAGGCTGTCGGCCGCGCTCCTGCCACACCATGGCTTCTTTGTGGTGCTCCCGCCGGTACAGACTGGAGCGTTCGTTCACACTGACGCGACGTACCACCTTACTGTATGGACAAATAAGAAAGGGCAACCATAAAAGACTGAACTTTTTGTGATTCCTTACCGCCCTCTGGCTCCCCTGAGCTCTCTATATCACGTCCCCACTCACCCTCTGCTTCCGGTGCTAGAGGCTCGTCTTTGCAGTGTGCCCTTCTGGCGGTCCTGGCTCTTCATGATGGCATCGTGTTTGTGCTTCAGGTCCATCAGTTTGGCTCTGACCTCTTCATCCATACACACATCTGAAAAGCCAGCAGCAGCAAAAGGTTAGACACTGGAAGGTAGGACAGGAAAGATGCTAACAAGAGAGCTATGGCATCAGGATAGTTAGTTCCTGTTTAATCAAAGGCTATTATTAAACTTGTAGCAGGGACTTTTACATTACATCATTAAGTTGAAAGGTACTGTAATTTATATTATTTTCGTATGAGTCAATAACAGATTCAAAAAGACTTTCTGCTCTTACCCAGAGGCGTCTCCTCCAGAACAGACTTTGTGTTTAAACTGGCACCATGGGCCACCAACAGTTCAACCATTTGGATCTATGGAACAAATACAAACAACACTATTAATGGGTCATTTATGAAAAGTGGAAGGTTCTTGTGTTTGGGTTTGTGTGCAGCACTTACTTGTCCCCAGCAGGAGGCGGCGTGTAGCGGCGTCCAGCCATCAGAGTCCTTCACCTCCACCTGAGCCCTGTGCTCTAGCAACAGTTCGGCCACAGACATGTAGCCGTTAGCAGACGCTATATGGAGCTGGGAGAAATGTTGAACATTGATCATTAAAGTGTTAGCCCAGGGATGTACTTCAAAATTTTAGATTGCAATTTAAGTTTCATTTGGCAGAAATTTCTTCTTCTGTAATATGAAGAAATCAGAAATCAGATTTAAAATTCTAATTTCTTTAGCTTTATGATTTTGGTTGGTTATTTAAAAAAATTTAGTGTTTTCTAGAACTGTGAATGCACCATTAGGTCACAAATATAGTTAAAATCTCTGGCCTGCCACATCCTAATCCTAACTTTAATGTTCTGTATCTATACAGTTGTGTCTTTCTGTCTCACCAGTGTTGCTCCATTATCATCCTGAGTGTTTAAGTCTTCTCCATTCTGAACCAGACCCTGAATGTCAGCCAGCATGGCCGCCTCTTTAGCCCCTCGACATTCATCTATACGGTCCTGAGTTATCCCTACACAGAACCAATGATTCCAGTTAGCACACAGACGTGTTAAGCTTGTATGACACATTTTTCTTCTGGGACCTGTTGAAGAGGAAGACTAAACAACTTTCAAAGACATGCTATTAAAGAAACTACAACAGTTTCTGACAATTCAACAAGACGTTTTAAATTGACTCTGCTTACTTACCCTGTTCAGCCATAACCATCTCCAGCAGCTCAAGGGTGGCCTCATCCTCACAAAGGTCATAGGGCATGTTGCCATCCGCATTGACAGCGAGCAGGTCAGCCCCACTAGAGGCATACACACAAACACACGCACCCGTATGCAAAGACGTGCAAGACAAGATTATCTGCATTGTTTATGTAAACTAGGTACTCTCCAAGAGGGATAAAGCAAAATTTATAATACTACAGTTGAGACAAATGTCCACAATATATCAGCTTGTGAATTAATGAATTTAGATTTTTTGTTTACTGATATGAAAGAAAAAATATGCATAAATATGGGGCTGAAACAGAGCACAAGTATGAAATTCATGGGAAAACTCACGCCTGAATCAGGAGCTGCACTAGTCCAGTGTGCCCACAGGTGGCAGCAGCATGCAGCGGTGTCCACAACTCACTGTCACAGGCATTCACACAGGCACCAGCATCCAGCAGGCACTGCACTATCTCCACAAAGTCGTCAATGCAGCACTGAGAAGGGAGAGCAGGTGTAGATTTGTATAAAAATTTACACATTTATACTAAAAAGCAATGCCTAAAAACATATACTGGAGGGAAACAAGCACACCAGGAAATTGATAAATCTATGCTTGATAGAAAACATTTGCATGCACATTTGCATTCAGCCATCTGCTGTGTAAAACACTTTTCCAGGGGAACAGGAGAATTAACTGCTTCTATAAGGAATTCTCTGTGCTCAAAATACCCCATGAAGTTAAAGTAGTGTGCGTATGTGTGAAGTTATGAAGAGAAATGAATTACACCGAGTGCAGGAAGGGAGAGAAAGTTCCCCTTTCAACTGTAAAGTAGCTTTAGATGTGTGTGTTTCAAGGTCCCAAAATAACAAGAAACTTATGATGGCTTCTACTAAATCTGACTAACAGGAAAGGAATGTATGTCAAAACAGTTTGCCCTCCTTTCTCAAAACACTAAAACTAAAACATTCAGAATGGTTTACATGAAAATACTGATTCCTTCAGTGTGTTCATGTAAACTGATTAAGGTCAAGACAAAATAAAGGCCATTTAAGTGTATGGGGCATTTTGGTTATGACAACCAAATTTGCCACATTTGGCGTTTGATTGATTTCTGATCTGCTGTGAGTGAGGATGTGCTACATGAAGGCAAAATAATAATTAGGCCATGCAGGTGGCACAAGGGCAAACGTTTAAGTTAACCAGGGCTTGATTTCCTGTCACCATATGTCTGGCTTGGTTGCACATTCCAGGAAACACAACTGACAGTGTCAATGCAGAGAGCTGGTGAGGGATCACTGCACTGGTGACTCCCACAACTAGGTGTTTGTGTTGGTACCTGATGTAGGGCTGTCAGTCCATCCTCGTTGACCAGATCTGGGCTGACGCCGCTGTTTAGCAACTCCCTTACTAGAAGAAGCACAAACAACATTATGATGGACTACCTGGGCAGAGTCCTTTCCAGATAAACATTTTAACGCTTGGCACATATCTATCTGCCTTAAACAGATATAATAAACGATACTCATTTGGCATGTGTGTAGCTTAGTGCAGAACAGAGATCTGCCACTATAATTAGCCTTGACCCTGCTGCTGAAAATAATGCCATTGAAAACAAAATGCCTTCACTACACAACAATAGTGTGACGTATCCTGTATAAATTATGCATGAACCGCTTCCTTTGAATCATGTGTTTTACAAAGTAACATGCCACCGACTGATAAATGCTGATGTCTCAACAAAGGCAAGTCAAATACTAATGCTTCACTGATTTACTTCTAATTTAAAGTGGTCATATTATGCTTTTGGCTTTTTCCTTCTCCTTCATTGAGTTTTTTGTGCATGTAATAGGTTTGCAAAGTGAAAAGGCCCAAAGTCCACCACAAAGGGAGTTCCCATCTCCCACAGAAACACTGCTCTGAACTGCCTGATAAACAGCTCGTTTGTAGTCCAGCCTTTTCTTCCGTTTTGCTGTGACATCACAGCGAAATATGAATCATAATGCATGACTAGTTGTCAGACACACCCTCAAAAACACCAGTGGCAAAACTGGGCCGAGCTGCAGCACACGGTGACAAGACGTCCGCCTGATGCCTACCTTGTCACTTCCAAACACTAGCTACCCTCCAGGCGGCCAATGGACATAAAGTTGTTACTGTGATGTAGAGAAATTTAATGACTCACTCTGAAACTCTTGCTCCAGTCAATGTTGCTAAGCTGGTAAGGGGAACATATACAGCTGAACCAAAGCCGTTTGCCAGCTTCTCAGGACGTGCCCTACTTTGCTTCTGATTGGCTAGTAGTCCTTAACAAGGAAATGTGCAACTCCCAACAAAGATTTCATACAAGTAAGATGCCTCACTCTGTAGCCAAAACGAATTGGTAAACACAGGGTGAAACGAGGAGCTGCAGCAATGTACAGTATGACAAAAAAATATGGTGTTTTTTGAAAATGAAACAATGTAAACCTTTTTTGAACCTGAAAATAAGCATAATATGACCTCTTTAATAAAAGAGTAGTACTGAAGCTCTTTGGTACATACAATTTGAGGCTCTCTAACATGACTTTTCCCTATGAGAGAGTGTTTGTGTGTGTGTGTGTGTGTGTGTGTGTTTCTACCAACCCTCCTCCAAGTCATTGCGCGCAGATGCATCTAGCAGGGTGATGGCATTGGGGAATTTAATTTTGGTTGTGCGTGCCTTCTTCTTGTCTGCTTTGGCCCTTGACCCTCGCGTTGCATCCTTCTCCATCTGCGCCCAGCCCTTCAGCTGCTGAGCACGACGCTTCTGAGCGTGTTTTAGGCGTTCGGTGGCACTCAGACGCCCGATTGTGGCCATCTCAGCCAGCAGCTCGCCGTGATCTGCTGCCATGCCAAATTTCTTATGTGCCCCCCTTGTGCCTCTTAAAGAGGCCCTTCTGTGAGGCCAAGCAGGCCTATGTTAGGGCCAGCAGGTAACCACAAAAAGATGATGCAGTTTATCTGTACAAATATCTTTACATGAAAAAAAGAAAAAAAAAGAGAAACAAAACAACTTATGTTGTACGATCAGGTGGCAGATATCGCCACAACTTCAGAAGTAAGCAACACGTAGAATAGTTGCAATGTCTCTCTCCCATCTTTCAGATGATAACTCTTATGGTGATGTGGAAAAAAGGCGAGAAAAAGATGTCCACAAAATAATCATCCAAGCTGTGGATTGAAACCAACCGTCAGTCCTCCAATCCATATCACCTGTGGGTAGATGGGCCAATACTCCACTGGGGAAAAGACGGACAGAGAAAGAAGACGCTAGTGCTAGAAAGGCAGAGTCAAACTACTCGCCAGGTTAGACGCTCCCCCTGAGCTTCTAATCCAAAATGTTGGTGGTGACTGTGTCCAAGACTTGGATCCAACAGAGGCGCAGGTCTTAGAGAATCCATAGTGAGAATATTGTGGCATGGAACAACAAATCCACAAGGTAGGAGGAACTGGGAAGCTTAAGCAATGACAATAAAAAGGTGCATTTGCAGGAATCCAACAAGGTCTACTTTAGTTTATGCAGACAGCAACAGGATTCAAATATCCCTTGGTTGTGAGTGGACTGAGTTGTTGTTAGTGCACTTTTTGGCAGGTCTTCAGCAGAAGAAAGCTGGGTACGAAGGTCTCAATGACTTGTTCCTCAAAGACATTGTCTTCTGTCTGCAGCTCTGAGCAGGGAGAGAGAAGGGGAAAAAGGCAGGGAGAGAAAAATGTAAGTGCTGTGTTACAGTATAATGTACACACACTGCTCCCCTAATCCTGTTATCTTTAACCCCTGAGCTCCTTTCCCTTGCTCCCTCCTCTCCCACTCCTCTCCCGGAGGAAACCTGAGCCGGTGGGACGCTTTTCATTAATGATTGACACAACTTGCAGCCCGACACACACTTAGCTGCCATCAGCATGCACACAGGGCTGAGACTGAGAGAGGGATGTTGTTGGGACAGGTTTAAAGAGCTGGTGTGTGACATGTTTCAGTGCAAGTACCAACCCTGACAACCTTGGTCCCCAAGACGCTCTCATTATGTTAACTTCCCAGGTGGTTCACACACATACACAACACACACACACACGGATCTCTCCAGGCTACTCATTTATTATTTAGGCCTGAGCCTGTGAGCGCTGAGAGGAAGGTCAACTAGAGGCACTCAGTGAGATAGAGACTGTGACTGACAAGACCGTAGCCCTGAGCCTCAGAGCCACTGCAGCAAGAAGCCAACTAGCCGACAGGGTGGGAAGTGGGAAGACCACTGCGTTCAGTGAAATCAGCTGATTAGACGCCTGGTGATTCATAATAACCGGGTCACAGAGTTTCTCTTTGGTTTTTATCCCATTCAGGTGACATAAACAGGTTTAAACGCTTTTTTTTTTCAGAAATCATTTAATTTCTCAACAAAGAAAACAATTTGGTTTTTTATGGTCTAGCCTGCTAAAAAAGTAAATCACATGAAACTCGCTGTAGTTATTGAGGAAAGTATCTTTGTAAAGGTTTTAGACCCATCTACATCAACCAGCATCCAAATGTGTCCAGGTGGAATTCAACTTTACAGCTATACTGTTTGATGGATGGATAATTGAACTGGATGGTGATGTAAACAGGGCAGCAAGTCCATAAAATTGGTAGGTACCCCTTTTTAATAAACAACCCTTTGTAAATATAAGTTTAAAGTTATTGTTAATAAATGAGTTACTAATTGTTTATAAATCAGTTATAAACCATTAATAGTTGACTATTTTGGGTTGCCTTGTTCTGACAAGAATCTAAGAATGCAGCTATAAATCTATTAAATGTTTCACACTTTCCAATAAGCTATAATGTCTAAACTAATAAACTAATAAATGTTATTAGGGTGTTAATACATTTACTTCAGTACAGGTTTTTCCAGAAGGTGAGATCAAATAAAGTGTTTACCTGATTAACTAAATAACAATCAAAAAAGATAAATCAAGTGTCCTGATGAAGGAGGATGAATAATCCAGCAACACCAAAACCTTGATATTTAGGGCTATGGCTTATAATTAGTGGTCGACTGATATACAGGTTTTTCAATGGCTGATGCAGACAACTAAAGTCCCAATAGTTCTTGCTTTGGGGATAGACATAGTTTTGTCATTTGCTTTGTCACTGCTTCCTTCTATTTTTAGGATACCTAACCTCTCACCCTTTGTCACAAGCTACAATGTAAGGATTTCCTTAAATTGAGGTAGTAGCTTAGCTCGCCCCCATAGACTGGCAAGGATCAGTCATTCAAACACCACACACATGAACATGGATCGAGACGTGAACGATGAATGTTGGGTTCATTTATTAACCTTGTCTTCATCAAACAGGAAACAGCCATGGTGTCCAAAAGTCCATGGTTAAAAGGTCAACAGGAAACATACTTGTTATATGACAAAACCCTTGAGGAACAACGGCATTAGCTCAATCTGTGGTGGACTTGGCTTGGGAAACGAAGGGTTGCCGGAGCAAGGACCGGAACCCCTAACTGCTCCCTGGGTGCTGCACAATGCCTGGTCCTAATTTAGGATGGGTTAAATCCAGAAAATAAATTCTGCATGTGTTGTACTGTGTATAAATTGTATGTGGCCAATAAAGTTAATGATCATTATCATTAAGACTGAGCCATATAGTTAGGAGCCTAAACTGCTTTTGGTCAGTATTTTCAACCACAGTTAACAAATGAAAAAGGGGAGTATGTTTTGTGGTATTTTAAGGGGCTTTGAAGGGAGGGAGGATTGGAGAAAAAGGGAAAATCCTTGCAGGAACTCAACCGCTGTATTAGTGGGATAATGCCAGACACAATCTTAAATGATACTATTGTGTGGCTCACAAACTGAAACTAACTTGCTGTATTTAACCCAATATTTTGTTATTGCCCACACCAGACTTTATTACTAAAACAAAAACTAGTTTGATTAGAAGTCATGTCAAATGCAGTGGTGAAAAATGGCAAATTCCAAAACAGTCCAAGATTTGGCCATCTGCCTGTCACAATACAGCTGCTTCATTCATCTGTTGCTCCGCACGTTTGCTCCATTTGTGCAAATCAGAACCTTACTTAATCAATGTTTACATTTTTGCAAACAAGATGCTTCCGATGTTCGTTATATTGTTTGACTTGAGTAAATTATTGTTTCAGAAGTTTCCTGAATAGGCTACGACAAACGAGCAGTGTTAAATGTTATTTCAACCAGACATTTGAAGCATACACACCTCTAGTTTGATGACCTTGCACCAACATAGTGCGCCTGATTTGGATTAGTAATATTACCTTTCTTTGAGTTGTAATATCACCTAGCATTGTGACAATGAAGGCTGCCTTCATTGGAAATCAGTGATGTTCTGTTGGAAGTAAAAGTGATATCTGTGCTCTAAATCTAAAATAACTTCACTCCAAAAATCACACTCATGTATAAAGCAACAATGTGGGCCACATACTGAGCAAGCAACTAACGTGTCTCCCATTGTCTCCATCTACTTTTCTTTTACCACCAGTCCCTGATCACGTGATCATGACAATAAAACCGGTTTACTGTGTTGCCACCCTCACCCAGAAGAACATAGCTCGTCACCTGACCGTGGGATCTGTGCTGACTTGATAGTGCTGAGCCTCTTAACATGTAAACTTAGCTGTAAATCTAAGATTTGTAAAGATGAAAGGGATTATATAGCTTTTTTTTAAAGAAGTTAATGGCAATGTTACTACTTATGTGTAATGTTGAACAAGAGACTTAAGTATTACTATAAAAACCGGAAACAAAGTTAAGCTTTGGTTGGTGAGGAGCCGTTTTATTTACATGTCAACTCACTTCTAATCCATATTGAAAGCAGCAGGATAACAAACACAGACCTTTTCTGCCTATCAAATATCCTCTTTCAAACTTAAGTCTTAGTCTAGATTCACTTGACCAACAATAATCTCATCAAGAACTCAAGCTTCTGCCTGATAACAGGTTAAATACTACTTCAAATGCCTTTAACAGCCTAGATCATAACCTGTTGAGTACATTAGACGAGCGATCAGCTTTGCAGAATGTAGGTCAATAAAATCATTTGATGGGTCATTTATAAGGTAAGTGGCAATAATAATTAGGCTTACTCATGACACAACATGAGATTTAAAAAGGCTGCTGACACACTTTCACATCAGACAACTTTGACACAAACTGTGCAAGTCACAAAGAGATCCTGTCATTGTCCCACTCATAATATACACATACACACACATAAATGTTTCCCAATTAGCTGTCTTGGCAAAGTGAGCCAGACAAAACCAGTGCCGGGTATTGCAGGGAAATGGAGCTGAGGCAGAAGCTCGACATGTCATGTCCCACCAAGAATACGGGTCCAAATAAACATTACTTATGTGCTGTTTAGCAGTCAGGTTCCCCTATCCTACAATCCAGGCTACTGTTTTTCCTGGCTGGATTTCTCTTTTGACCTCCATACTACATTACCATAAAAAACTTCACTAAAAGGTCACCAGAGGCCTGTGCTACGAAGCAGGATTTTAGCTTAGCGAGGTAACTTCAGGTTTAACCCCGGGTTTGCAGTCCAACACCGTTAGTTCACTTCGTACATCGCCATGGTAACTTAGGTTGAACGTCTAAACGGTTATGCTGGAGATAAGAGATCAACGCAGGAGATCGCACAGACTGTTTTATAGGCTGCTTTTATGTTTGCTGTGGGGAGAAACGTTTGTATAGCGATATCATCCTACAGAGACTGACTGACGTACTAAAGCACTGTACATGTTGTACTTTAAGATAAGCCTTGATGACACAGTAAGCCTTCTAACCGCTTTAAAATGTTTGTTTTTTTAATTTACTCCCAAGTCCGTTTCACACAGCCTGCGGCAGCCATTGAATTAAATGGGTTTCATTTTCCTTATGTGAGGTGTGTTAAATAAATGAATCAGATTTTTTAGGTGACGAAAAAATTCTCAAAAGTGAGCTGAACGGCCACATTCAGTGCCTGTGGCTTTTAATGTGGAAACACCAACACACAGCCGAGCCTGTGAATTTAGGCATTCACACTTGTCTTCCGGCATGTGGCAGCTGCAGTTGTGTTGCTTTCAGCCTGGATTTTGTGTTCAACTATGTCATATTTGTCTTATGTTATAAATTGCTCTTTTTAAAATATGCCGTTCCACTGCCAGTAGACTTGTCCTTTGTGATTAGTCATCTCCTGCAAACACCGCCCATTTTATCTGTACTTGCTCACGGCTGGAATGGGAAACCCTGGGTTGACCTACCGAGTGGATAACCAGCTTCGTGGAACCGCTAATCATGATCGCGACCGTTAGGATTAGTGAAGCCAGATAACGAAAAGATATCCTTACTTTGAAGTACAGGCCCAAGCTTCGCTTTCACACACTATAGCAGAGAGTAAAGGTATTTTACCTAGAATTTCCAAATTAAATCCTTACACAGGATATGACCTAAATATATTTCAAGTTCCAAACATGAAAAAAGATAAATATTTTGGAAAAGCTTTTAGCAGTGTGTACAGTAATGCTTTAACTCTCCAAAGGCCAATAACTTAGCTGAGATAAATATTTTATGTTAACAACACAATTACTAGTATAAACAACATTTCACAATTTCAGCAAGCTAAGAGTACGTAACATATTTTGCATATCATAAGCCCCTTTTCCACCAAACCATTTTGAGAGCCGGTTCGGAGCCGGTGCCTAAAAGAGGTAATATAGGACAATCCAGATGAACTGATGTGCTTGGTCTCTGGTCATGATGTTTCAAAACTGGACTGAGGAAGTTCTACAGTGCAGATGTTTCTAACTCATGTGTGTTTCTGTGAATTAAAGAGCATTAGAGAAATGACGCGAGTGCCTGTTCCATAATTATTAGACTGCAATAAATAAATGAAAAAGGGAACTAACAGGCAATATGCAGTAGTTGGGGGTGATGCTGCCTTTTAAAGGCAGGCTATGGGTGTGTATCAGCATAACTCGTTACACACTCCTGCTGTGCGTAGGAGCCTTGTACAAGTGAACGCCAGTCACCACCCTCCGTTCTCTCTCCTCCACAGGTCTTTGTGTAAACCAATACTTAACACAAGTGTTTTCATCAAAAGTGCCGTGGGTTCTTATTTAAAAATTTTACTCTGATTTAACTACAGCCTTTCAGTCCAGTATATGCTTTAGAGCCCAGAGACAAGTCTGAGAGCAGCCTCCAGGACGGTGTAGTTGAGGGCCATCATTTGGACGTAACTAAACAAAGTAAAAGCCAGGGTGTGGTGAAAAAGAAAAAAAAGCACTTCAGGATCCTCTCAGTGTGAGATAGCTGTCTTGGTCTGACAGACCAAGTCAGTCTCAGCCTGCTGTACTGCTCATTCACAAGCAGCAAACTGGTAGAAAGAGTGAGAAAGAAACAGCCATTGGTTTGCACTGCAGTGCATTCAGGTCAAAGGGAGACAACACCAAGTTATATTAAAATACTTAAGATTTAAAAATATATATATTTTTAGGTTTGAGGTCAGTTGCTTAGAATCCAAAAGCACAAATTTATTTTCTAAAGCTGTAATTTTCCCCCAAATATTCAACAATTAAACAAGGAGAAATCTCTCACAGATGAGGCATAAATGGCTACTTCTACTCCAACAAGAGCAACAAAACGTCCAAATTTAACAAACCAACTGACCTACCACATATACTTATATGCCCGTATATAAAGATAACAAATGATTATGTCTTACCTCACTCATCTGTGTCTAGCAAATTTAGCTCTTTGCAGTCTGAGTATGAAACAAAGACTAGCCTAGTGGGGAACTGCTTTGCTATCAGTGGATGCAGCAACTCAAGCTAGCATTTCATTTGCCTCAGCTATTGTTGTCCCTTTATAAAATAAACCCCAGCACGAATGGGGAATTTGTCGGTGGCTAAACTGTGTAAGAGCCTTGTGATTCCCTGAGTCAGGCAGAGCCCAGACAGATGGGAGAAGACGAGGTGAGATCACTGATATTACACACACACACACACACACACACACACACACAGGGAAGTACTGCTAAACATGTTGGGAAAAATGTCCCTACATTAATCTGACATTTGAAGACTTCTGACTTTTTCCACCTAATGACCCAACAGGAAGGGCTGTCTACAGCCGCTGAACATAAACGCCCATTCAACAGCTGGAATGAATAGACCACTATGAATACACACACACACAAACTGAAACTCATACATTCATCAAGTGGGCGCTACCTAAGTATACAAGCTTGTGACTGAACTTACAATAACACAACAGGACGCGTGGCTAAAACTCCTGCTCAGACTTAAACATGGCTACAGTTACGGTTTTACATCGCTCAGCTGTTGTACCACCAGCCCTATGTGCTGTTTGTTGTGACCTGCAGGACCTTCCCGTTCATTGAAACAAACAATGCTGAGTCAATGTAGCCTGATGATTCGGGAATGATCCCGTCTGCTATCTGAACCAATGCCAAGTGGCCTAATCTGCCTGCCTAATATTCAGAAAGGTTGTTTTTCTGCTGCTGTGCAACTAGACAAACAGTAGAGTTTGTCTACTTTGTCTGACATTAAAAAAAACAACTATTAATCAGGGAATCGAGAAAGTAAGCTGGACCTTAGCTGCAGCCCTTGAAGGATGGACTGAACACGAATGACTGCAAAATAGAGCAGGGGTGGGGAAGGCGAGGGTGTCCACTTGAGAAGAGGTGGGCACATGTTAAGTCCTGTCATGTGTAGTTGTTTGAGCTGCTCCATATAATCACTCAGCAATCTCAGTAATGCCACAGAGTAGCCAGAGCAAGGGAGAGCAAAAGGCCATGGGAAAAAACAGAGAGCGTTTGTGCTTGTATGATGGCGCCGGGTTTTGGAGAATTTTGGTGACACATAGTTAGACAAACAGAAAAGGAGTCCCTGCTTTCTCTGTGGTACAGGATGTGGAATGAGAGGGCAAGAGAATGTGGAGGGAAAAATACAAAGGAGACAGATGAGGAGGAGACAGACAGACTAGCCTACTTTAACTCCTCTGACTGCAGAGAGTAGGGTCGTATCACGTGAGGCACAGAGGTCGCGGGCAAAACAGGGATAAAGAATCTTTGCATGGTGCCCACAGGATGAGATGGTCTATATGCCATGCACCTGCAGAATCTCTCACATTTAAACAAATGCATGTGACGGTTAAAGAAATGCCTCAGATAAAATAAGACAGATAAAAAAGGGGGTGTTTATGCACAAGAGAAGGAATGTACATACAAACGTTAGCAAATACAGCTTGACCTTTAAAAACAGCTGGAGTCATTTGATTTGTTATATAACTGTTTTAGGATGACAAAGATATCTTTTTATTATGATTACCACAGATAACACACTGGGCTGAGGCATTTGTCCTTCCACAGTATCTAAACTATGTACTTGTTCAGTTAAGATAACATATAGTTGCCATGATGGAAGACAGAAACACTGGATCTACACAACTACAGTGTTTAAATGTAATCTGACCTTTTTATGATTTTCCCCCTTTGATACCACGCAAGCCGTCACGCTGTGTAGCAAGGAGCCGACAAGCTAATCTCGGCCTACATTGTGAAACCTGAAAATACTTGACCACACATGGGAAATACTTGCGAGCATTAATGGCTTGACAAGAACAAATGACTGTGAGTTTATTTAGGTTAATAAATCAGTGATGAAGGGTTAAAGTCAAATAGTCAGTGAACTACAGTGTATCCTCCAGTCAGTAATCATCAGAGGGAAAACAAACACAAAGACCAACAAAAATCCTATGAAATACAACAAAGAAAGGCAGCAAATCCTCTTATTGGAGGAGCTAGAACTGGTGTTGGCATTTCTGCTTGAGAAAAAAAAGAGCAGAAACTACCAATTAATTGTAAAAACGGTTGCTGATTCATTTTCTGTCAAGCAAATATTTACTTCTGCTCCATAGAATATACTGGAGGTTGGCATGAAAAGATGATGAGCTGAACAATCTAATGCAATCCAATACACTGACCCTGCAAGAAAAACTGCTTATGCGATGCTGTTTGTTTTAATTGTACTGTATTGAGTGTGGTAAACTCTATGGTAGTTTAGACAGTATGTGAGTGAATGTTAATGTAAATCAAGATTACAAAAGGGATAATAGTACTAGATGTCAATAGACCTATCTGACACTGAACTTGCCATACAGCGGATTTATGTACCACTGTACTGTAGTAACTAGTTTGCACGCGTTGCCTGTCAGGAAGTTGTTGTATATTCGGTCTATTTAAAAGGTCAACTTAACCCATAACTACCCTGTTATGGGTTAAGTTTGGTAAACCACCGTAAATGACCTTAAATACACCAGAGAGGGTATACTCTCGTCCCGTGCCGTGCGGGATTAACGGTGAGTAGCGGATTAGCTAACCTGCCTTGCGGTGCACAGACAGGCTCAACAGGTGGCTAGTCTGACAGGTAACGTAAGCAATTCATTTAAGCTACCTGGCTTCATTCATCAAGCCCGGGTGAAAATGAAGTTAATCCCAGCGTGTTTATCCTATGTGGGTGACTCTTAATTGTTAAAAAAAGGTAAGAACACGTGTTGAGCCGCGATAAAGTCGGCTGCGTTTGATGTTGTGTCATGCTAACGGTACCTAGCCTCAGGTTAGCTTGCTCCTCGACAGTCAGAGTCGCTCAGCTGTGTAAAGTCAATTAAATGTTACTTAGCGTTAACTAAAATTAAGTTTAGCTGATAAAAGGCGAGTTAAACCGAGCGAGGGTGTATACAATCGACGTAAAGCGATAGAAAACCACGCGGGGACACCTTACCTGTTGAGCTGACTGTAGCTCCTGTGCAAGTCGGCGGTGTGAAACTGAATCAGCTGCTGTCCCCTGCTCCTCCTGCTTCAGCCAGCCCTCAGGGGAAATGCTTCACCATAACAACCGGACCTGCGCCCTCTCCTCCTGCAGGACAGGTGTCACCAGAGGGCGACAAAGCCTGCAAACCGTGGTGCAGGCAGTTTTTATGTTAGGGTACTCTTCAATCCACCGCTTTTATATAATACTGGCATCCACAAACATTATCAGGGACTAGTCCAACATAGAGAGACAAAATCTATGCAGGTGGGTTTTAACCGCTTTAAAACATTTTAAATAGACTCAATCAGCTGCTGAGATATTGAGGGGAAGTTTGCACCACAGTGTTTGATCTGTAACATTAAAGCAGGATCCCCCTTTGTCTTAAACTTGGACTGTGGAACTTAAAACCTTTGGATGCCAGACCTCTGAGGTAAAGGTTCAGCTTAATGACTTAAAAGTTCAGAAACATAATGAGTCCAAACCAAAAATTAATACAAATAAATGAATCCTAAAATGACTAGAAAGCTAATGTAATCCAGCCTCCAAAGAGGCAAGATCTCTGTGTTTGGTGTGTGTTTCCTTCACCAAATGTAGAGCAACTGCTGTATCACTGAAGCAAGTAAATAATGAATTATCAAGATGAGAAGAAATAAAGATGTAGGTAGGTCCTTCAACTATGTTATTGTTGAGCATTGGTTTGAAACGATCAAGACTGAATATGACTGCTGAGGTATGGATAAAAAACCACAGACATCTGACTGGATTTTTTAATTTAGCTTTCTGTGGTCCAAGATCAGGGATGAGACTGTGGACTCCTTCTCCCTTTCCCCATCTCTGCTGAAGCTGCCATTGCTGCCAATTCCAGCACTATAGAGGTTTGCTGCAGCCCACCCTGTCAGAATTAACTAAGAAAATCTTACAAAGCAACATAACTTATGTTAGACACTGCTGCCAGGACACGCCAAGTTCAAGAACAATTATCAAAGAGTACACACAAGGCCACTTTTGTGCGAGGGGTCAATGTGTACCTAACAAGTATTCAATATCAGCTATAGCAGCAATAGAAGGAAAGAAATAGAGATGAGGAGAAAAATACCATTTCTAATCATTATTAAAATAGCAATATATAGTATATAATGAAAGTATTTGTATAACTTGAAATTGTGTTACAATACTGACTTATCCTAATTTTTACAGATGCCCATAAGGAAGGAGAAAGCACACTGACCTTACAGAAAAAGTAGGTGTGACATGCCATAGTGCAAAAGCACCCTAGCCTTGTTTATTGAGCCCAGTGTAAAGGGTGTGTTTGCATGCAAGTACAGCTTTGTTTCTGTCACATAATTATAGTTCTAATACTGTAAATCTGGTTTGACAAATATTAATGGACTGTCTTTTCACAGTAAGTCTTTTCACAACAAACTGTTAGGGCGTGTTTGCCCTCTTGAATATACATTGTACTGAACACAAGCCTGAACACGTACTCCTTTAACATCAGCATAATTAAATATCAATTTAATAAAGTCAACCATCTGCACAATGGGAGAGTTTCCAAGCATTTGGATTGTTTGACTGGTTTTAATCATAAGGAAGCTCCCAGCAGTATCAGAATCAGCTGCTAGAAACAGATATGCACTGGCGACCCTGGGATCTGCTGACCCCTGCAATGAACTGGCCAACCAACACAGCAGCCTGTGACACTTGTCAGAGACGCTTGGGACCATGAGCTACGGTTACATCTCTGGTCCTGCAGATAAGACACAGGGCAGTACCTTTATAATGTTTAAAACAGGAACATTTTGCATTGACACATTAGTATGTGATATCAAATAAAAGACTACAGAAAACAGTTAATAGTCAGTACCCAGATTTTTAGATATATATGTTTAATAATAAACTTTATTTATAAAGCACCTTTCTTAACAACACAAAGTGTTTTTATTCACTTTGTTGATACAAAGTGAATAAAACCATGCAAGATAGATACAATGAGAATATGGGCCATACACACAGAGGAAGTTAGAGATGTCTGCATTCACAGCAAGAGAAAACTTATAGTTAAAAATGTCATCAATGCATCCAGTGAATAATCTATAGGACTTCACTGAGAACAGTTTTCAGTGAAACTTCTTTCCCTATGAGAACTTTTGACTGTGTGTTTTGTGGATTTTCCAGAGAAACTGGGGCTCCATTTCTGAAAAGAGATGTTGCTGTTGAATTGTTGAGAGAATGTGACTAATGACACTCATATCAAAAGTGGCATGTCTGGATACCACTAGATGAAAGCTAAATAAATAAATAATGTGAGTGAGCCAAGTCTTACAATGGAGCCTAATACAGTTTGTAAGATCCAGACAGGAGGCCTCCGCACAAGGACTACAGATGGGAATGAGCTTTTAAATAGTAAATAGAATGTGCATCCTGTCAGTTAAATAAACAAAAAATAAATAATAGTAAAGCAAAGAAAATAGTAATACTATATAAAACGCAGATCAGCTAAATGTCATTCCGTCTCTCCATCTTAGTTTCAGGATGCATCTCAGGGCAGCTTAGCAGGGATTTGTCTAGACACAATCAGCCTATGTGAACAGCCTTGTCTTGCATGCTATCCTATTCATACGGTTTCCCATTCTTCTCATGCGTGGCTCACTAATCCAGCCAAAACCTATTAACTTGCACTCCAGTAGACAGGAAGAGATAGATTGACAGTTTGTATTTAAATTACTCTATGTGAAGGCATGTAAATTGGGTCCAAACATTGTGTATGACGAGGGAGGGGTTTGCCTGTACGTGTTTAATTTTCCAGCGAAAAAAAGTGAAAGCCAGTTCTCCTTGACATGAAACTCCATCAAATGAGAAGGCACTCTTAAGTGGCTGCTTGATTTTTGGAGACTTTCATTTGCAGGAGTGAGTTAAGCTTCTCACTGAAGTTTGAGTGAAACCACTAGAGGGGGACACACTTTCTGGACTAACAGTGACTAACAGTGTGTGGCAACCAGAGAAGAAAAGTACTGATGCTATTTGCTGCAGGTGAAGGAGGTTTGTTGCGCACCATGGTAGGGAAGCCATCTGACCTGGAAAACAAGCCCAAACATTTTGAATTTTCCTGCAAAAAAATACTAAAGCTGTAAATTCACGTGGTAAGTTTTTCCACGCAACGTCAACTATCATCAAGCAGCCCTCTTTATTTCTGCAGACACCTGATAAACAGGATATGCCATCTGTTCTGTCAATTGGGAATTTAAAATTAGGCCTAAACGATGGAGTGGTCAGATGTTATTTGGTGCCATCAAAGGAAAACACTCAATAGCACTTCAAATTGAAGGTGAATACATTCTGCAGGTAGGCCACACACTTAATGTCAAAATGTAGGTCAACTGTCACATAGTTATGGATTAAGCAGTCCAGTACAAGTTGTGTGATATCAATTAGAAAAGTCTCAATGTGAAATCGACTTGTTTCCAGTTCTTTTGTTTGTGTCTTTCTGGTGACACGCCTTGGTGGCACAATCGTTTAATTATCTTATCAGATAATTTGCAGAAATAAAAAAAGGTTTAAATAAATAAAACATAAATAAACATCAGGGCTGTGTGTCAGAGGCTGTGTGCAACAGGAAGTAGAAAGTCACTGTAGGTTGTTGATTCTTGTAAATCGTGTAAAGCTGTTTGTTGTTTGAGAGATATCTTGAGGCCGTTTCAGTTCGGGAAAACATGATTGCTCCTGTTTAAGGTGTGAATTTCCTACCCAAAAAGGACACTTAACAGTTTGTAAGCGCCAAAAAACCCACAAATGGTGTTGAATACCCCCCCTCACTTGTTGTATTTCCTCACATGCTAAGCAGCTTCTCTGGGAAGGGACAGTCTCCAGCTTGGCAATGGGGGTCCTTCTAATCCAACTTGTTTTCACTGTCTTGCTGGGAAGAAAGCGTTTGCACATTAGCCCTACATTAGCTTGAACAAAAGACATGCATTCCCGAAACTTAGTCTTTCACCACTGAATGACACCCTGCATAGTCACAGGGAGCCCCAACTGTGCGCACCCATCGACTTCTGCGCTATCCCTAAACACCACCACAAAATTATTTATTCTGCATTATCTGACCACTTACAATTTGTAAATTGTAAGTGGTGTTTTGAGTGGTTTACATGTGCATGGCTGGCTCTGTAGAACCAGGCTATCCTCTAGCCCGTGCAACTTATATAATTTTCAGCGTAATCGTCACAGTCTAAAAGGAATTCCAATTCAAATACTTTAGGGAATTCATTTCATGTAGCATATTTAAAGCTATTTCTCGTAAAGTGCTGCAATTTCCAACTTCTTACATTTGTATATTAGCCATTCCTTATGTATATTGCTCACCAAAAATTGTTGATTGCACGTAAGCTTCAATCGAAATCACTTCTATCTCTTGCACCCCGCCCCATCCCCCGCACGTTACGCGTTTCGCCTCTGCGCCTAAGTGTTAGTCTCTAGAAGAAAGTCTTGATGTTTTTATGTAGCCAAAATTACATGTTGTATAGTTTCAATATAGATTGTAAAGTGGAGATGTTGTCATGGTCTCTGTAGCTAATAAACGTTATTGTTCTAAGTGTATCGCCTACTCCAAATACTCATTTAATGTTTTACGCCTTCGTGCGTAAATCTTCTGAGCATTGATTCCAAAGCAAACTCGGAATCTCTGCTTTGTAAGTGGCACGTTGATATAAGGGTTATTTACAGGTTTACTGTCTTTCTCTCGCCCCTCCTCGTACACAGACCCTTCCCAGCACCCCGGGGCGATCAGTCATGCTACTCTCAGATAACGCGTCATTCCCCCCCTCGATTACGCAGCGGGGTTTACATGAAACTGTTAATTGTTTGCTCTTCAAATAGAGTCAGCCTGGAGCCAGCAGTCTGCCAGAAGTTAAGGACCGACTATTTGACCTCCCTCCCCCCCTCCGTGCTCCTGTCCGAACCCCCCGACTGATCAGCATGACAAAACACTGGTCGGAGCAGAGCCTCTTGGCACTACCCTCTCTGTCCCACCTTGGAGAACACCACGACCATCAACTTGACTTCCACAGAAATGCGCTGCAGAGTTTTCCTCCCCCGCGGCGTAGCGCGGAACACTCCAGCCCAGCATTGGCCTCAACAGACAGCCCAGATGGTTCCCCAGCAGCCGTCGCGTTTGGAGAAGCCCGCAGCGCGCCCCGAACAACTCACCAGTGCCACGGCATTCATGGATAAAGCCATACAACCGGGTTCATCATACCCGAATTCGCAAGATGACAGCTACAAACAGGAAACTGTTAACCCGGAATCATGGAACAGTGACCGGGTGAAGAGTAGCAGCAGCGCTGGAAAGAAAAAGAACTATCAGCGGTATCCAAAACCACCGTACTCGTATCTCGCTATGATTGCTATGGTCATCCAGAGGTCTCCAGAGAAGAAGCTGACGTTATCTGAGGTAAGAATTAATTTCTATTACACGTGTTTGAGTTCCCAGTGCTATACTTAAAGTATTTTGGATAAAGATGGCACATGGTGTGTTTTACGCATGGGGCTGTTTATGATGATCACTTTTGTCTCGTAGCATTTTATTGAAATAAATCTCAGGGGAAGTAGTATAGTTGTATTTGTAAAGTACGTTCCTGTACGTTTAATGAGAGTTAGTGTCACATTTCTATTAAACATAGCTGACGATTACCCACTGACACACGGATCATTTACAGTTCATGATCTGTGACACAAAACAGCAGCCTCTTGGTGAGTGAATACCACCACTACCATTCTTGGTGTGCTTTGATAAGGTTGCACTGCAGTGAAACCAGACACTGATCTGTATCAGGAACGTGATAAGATTTACAGTGCATAGTAAAATCACCTTTCAGTTGGTAGCATAGATACTCTGAAGTTGTTATATCGCCAATACAACTTCATTTCTTATATTTTAAGTGTTCATATACATTCTTGTCTTTTTTAAATAACTAGACAACTTGAAGTGAATTGTGTATCATGTAGCTGGCATCCACTTCTGCACTTATGTACCCAGTTACCCTAACATTAACTTTAAAGCTCTAAAATCAATGTTATGTCACCACATCAGTATGTCTTTACCATTGGCCCGCTGCATAGCATACCCAAACTAAAATATGACAAAGAAGAGCATCTTCCACAGACAGCCATACTGAGGTTTTGTTTTTATTTCTAGATCCTCAAGGAGATCAGTACTCTATTCCCATTCTTCAAAGGAAACTACAAGGGCTGGCGGGATTCTGTGCGACACAACCTCTCTTCTTATGACTGCTTTGTGAAGGTATGTATGTTGAAAACTCTTTCACAATTGTATGGTCTCGTCAGTGGTGCTTGATGGAAAAGCAAGAAGTTTAACATTTGCATTGCAGTGCCTTGAGATCGAACCTTCAAACTGGTTTTTAGATTTTATCTTTCAGCCACTGTTATTGAGATGGTAAACTGTGACACTAAGGGGTTCTGTAGATTATCAGGCCAAGTGCTCATTTCACTGTCCATCTCCCCTCCACCTGTAGGTTCTGAAGGACCCAGGTAAGCCTCAGGGCAAAGGCAACTTCTGGTCGGTGGAGTTGAGCCGTGTTCCTCTGGAGCTCCTCAAGAGGCAAAACACAGCTGTATCGCGGCAGGATGAGACCATCTTTGCCCAGGATCTGGCCCCCTACATCCTGCAGGGACACAAGCCAGAATCGGAGCCTCCCTCTGCCCCTGTCCCGGCCCTCCCTCCTATGCGCTCCAGAAACCCCTCCCCACCCCAGGAGGATTTGTTTCGACCCAGGCTGGACTCATCCTTCGCCATCGACTCTCTGCTACACAGCCTGCGGCCACCTAGTACCTCCGAGGATATGGATGTGTCTACCAGGGACTGCTGGGGCAAGGTGGAGCGCCCTCACTCTTCACCACCTCCACGACCCCGCTACGCCTCTTCTGCCCGTAGTGCTTCGGCCAGCTCTGCGAGCCCGGCCTCCACCTCCTCCTCCTCTGATGAGGAATGGAAAGGGATGTCCCTGTCTGGGAAGCGTATTCCTCTTGATGGTGAAGCTGGGTCAGATGGTTGTGAGGACTACAGGCCGCCACTGCACAAGTCGTCCCGACGGGAGACTGTTGCACCACCATGGGAGCTCCCTACCTCCTACGCCAAATATACTCCCCCCAATGCTGTTGCCCCACCCAGCATGCGGTTCAACGGAGGTCCTCTAATGCCACTGCACGGTGGACTTCCCATTTACGGCTATGGTGGCTCTCCCGTGGCACCTAGTCACTTCTTAAGTCATGCCTATTGGCCCATCCTCCCCAGTGGATGTGTTTCTGTCCAAGCCCCTCCCCTCATCATGGACCTGGACAACATGTTGCAATCTGTGCCTCCCAATAAGAGCGTGTTTGACGTGTTAGTACCAACCAATCAGAACTCTCACTCACATCATCAACCACCCAGTCAGTACACCCTGCAGAATGGGCCTCCCCTAAACAGGTACCCTCAGTACTGACTTACTCTGAAATACTGACTCCTTTACTTATACTGAGCCATACTGTCACTCAAACACGCACAGATGGGAGGGAGGTTTAATCAAGAACCACAACGGAAACAAATTGTTGCAAATCCTCCCAGAACGAGCCTCAATCACAACCTCCAGCTCAAGAGTTGTTCACAGCTTATTATGCAAAAGGGCGCTGAACTACACACAGTGTAAGGAATGGATTCAGGTTTTTAGCAAGCTGAAATGTCAGTGATTCAAATACCTTCTTGTTTCTCATCATTTTGTGGTGTATTACGTGGAGAAAATGGACCTCAAACAGCTATAGAACAAAACAAGTATCTACCTCAGTCTTTCAAGGAAATGGAGTGTGTATTACTACAGGCTCTTTGCACTGACTATCTTATTTGCACAGCTTTTTATTGCCATGAATTTGCTTCCTTACACGCTTGTCTACCTATTGTGGCCTCTGAATGTATTGTTGGATTTAATCTTGAATTTTACAGTTATGTGAAAAACCAACTGTAGTTGGTACGTACAGTATATTGTGTCAAATGTTTGTTTGTTTTTTGACTGTTGTTCCTGCCAGCATTTTAAACAGAGTATAGAATTATTTGGTAAATAACTAGCATCATTTCAGTGAAAACATCCATTTTTCCTTTGCCAGGGTGCACACAGAAATATACAGGAGAAGTCGTTTACCTTCATTTTTTTTTTTCCTGTCTTAAATTTCAGTCTGGACTGTCTGCATTGGTCTTGTGAAGCTACAATAGAATATTAACCTAAAAAAGCCTTACTGCAATTTCACCCTATTACTGGCTATTAATTTAGGTCATGTTTTCTGTGGTGGTGTTTAAAGATTTGACTGTTTCACATTACATTAAGACTATTTATAGCCATAACATGGACTATATTTTAGACCATAGTTGAGGTGTAAAAATGCTGCACGTTCTCAAGACACTGGAAACAATCAACCACTATTCAACCAGTATCTGTCTCCGTTTCTTAATGTTTCCTGTGGACTTTGCACTGCTGGTTATTTGCACTATTTGGACGTCATTATGATCGTCTTCCAAAGGAAATTGTTTATGAATGTCTGCCTACCTTGACGGGTGAATGTTTTGTCAGTTTTTTGCCATTTGCCTGTGGTCTTGTTAAAGGTTTGTACAGTACTGAGCTGAATTGAAGCATCTCAGAGGTTTAAGTATCAAAAGAAGGTTATGGAGTTGAACAGGGTATGTAATAAAATGCTGTTTATTTTAACTGTGCTGCTCACTGTTTTGTGTGTGTGTGTATATACTGAAACAACATACAATTGCAAACAACATCATGCTATGTGCACGCATTTGTACATGTTGGATTCTAATTTGTCACTGTATTTACTTCACCAATGCTACAGTCTTTTTCTTCCATGTTGTAGAATTTGACCAATTTTAGTTGAGAACTTGCTAATGGAGGTAATTGTCTCGGCGCAACATGTATTTTTAAGTTACATAAATGAAGACTTTGCAGTAAGGGTAGCATCTTTTACATTGGTAAACACAAAGCTCTAAATTCTCATGAGAGCTAGAGGGAATGTTGAAGCAGTAACATCAGGAGAGCCAGGAGGAGCATGAGAGATGCACAATATATTGTAAAAACTCACAAAAAGCCTCCCATCTGACTTTGTAGTCATTTGGTGCCTAAAATGTAAAGTATGCACTTGTAAAACTAGCAGGATATAAATATTCAAAAGTAAAAGAAAATGAAAAGTAAAACTTAACATGGAAAAAATGTGAGTTGTATAATATAACATTATTACATTGTAACAGATGTAAATGTAATTTTATTATTGTAGCTGGCCATGGTGGAACAAATTTGGACAATTTAATATTTTGTTGGGTTTTATTTTTACCAATTTATTGTTTTTTAGTTTAAAAATTGCCTTATTTGTAAAGTAACTCCAGCTGTCAAAAAGCAATGGAGTAAAAGTACAATCTGACATGTATGAAGAAGTGTAACATAACAGAAAATGGAGATACGTAAGTAACTCAAATGAAGGAAACATTTCTGTTGTTAATCTAGTTTAAACAATTGGAGAAATTGAAAGGTTGTTTTTTTTGCTTAAGTTTTGTGTTTTCCAGCTTTTACAATTTCACTCTGTTTCCTAACGTACAGAAGCCACTGGTTGTTCTGACTATTAGTCTCATAGAGCCTAACTAATGGCATACTGTTCAAATGGAACTAACAAATATGTGGATGCTTTTCCATCTCCAGACAGATTGGCTGACGCAAGTGTTGCTATTTTCTGTTCCACAAAGCATTTAAATTTACTTGATATTTTATGTCATAAATAAGGACTTTGTCTTAATTCACGCTTATGTCTCACATTCTCCTACAATGAGAGCACTGATTCCCTAAACCTAAAAGCAAGACTATTAGCTGGTGGACAAAGTGTAAAGATGGAGAGATTGTTCCAGGCAGCAGCAGGGGGTGAGACTCAAATCCTCTTAGTATGATAGATTGTTTTACAACAGGAATTGTGATCTATAAACAAGGAAACTATCTTTGATCCGCAGTCCGTGGCCTCTGCATTGGAGTTTCCAGCGCACGCACGCACACACAGCTGATTTACATCAACAATCCAGCAGCCGTCAGCCTCCTGCTGCTTCCACTATCTCTTTATCAGCTGCCAACGCATGCCTGCACTCCCTCACCATCCTTCCTCCTCTTCTCCCCGATCATTCCTCACCTAAAGATGGGAGGAGGGGGCAGCACTTAAACAGGGACAGGGACATGCCCTCCTCCTCAAACACACATTCTGGGTTGTATCTCTATAACCCAGAATGTGTGTTTGGATGTTGGTGGGTTGTATGTTTAACTGTTGCAAGTCCCTGACCAATAACACCTGGAGGCAGTAGAGACTGAAATAATTTGAACAGCTTCACTGAGTAACATCTAAAAAAAATGAACAAATGTCTTAAATGTAACAAGAGTAACATTACATTATTAATATGATGTGGAGATGGAGCATGCTGCAAGAACCACATCCCAATTGTGCAAGGGCAATGTCATTAGTAGAAACGGGGTTTATTTGTCTGTCCTGTTAAAATAAAAGAACAGTAAGAACCTTGTGGTGTTAGCTAGTGTTCGTTCCAGGTAAAAACAGATTAGCAGCTGTTTCACATGGTTAATATTGGAAGCCATTTAAAAAGTGAAAAACAAGTGAAAAAGCAAAAATACATACTATGTATTGGCTAACATGGCAAATACGTATTATCAAAACAGGACTGCAAAACTTTCTCGGAGTTACTGAGGTTTTCCTTGGCTAGTAATAAGAAAAATATTCCAACTAACAAACAAAATGCTAAATTTATCTAATCAACATGTTTTGTGTCCATCACAGAAATCTGACTAATGTCATAGCTGACATTAGCATGTCTGAGCTGTTCCTATTCAGTCACCTGACCTGCTAATGTAAGTACAGTCTTACTGTTAGAATGTGTTTCATGATAATGTGACATTTCTGTTTCTAGGCTTCAAATGTTTAGCTAACTTTAGTATGTGCTTTCTTTATTCCTCACACTATAATGCTTGTTGACACTGTTTTCCTTGGTCACTTTAAATAATCTTTCCAATCTTTCTTGCGCTCACTCTGCTTGAGTTCCAGTAATTTCCCCCCTTCTTTCCTCCTTCTCCTATTCTGGCCTGTCTTTTAACTCGACCTCTCTTATTTCTTTTCACACTCCCTCTTGTGACATTCGGTATTCAAAGACGCTGCCTCTCTCAGGGAAAGTCTTATTCAAGCGTCTGCGCTTGGTCTGGGGTCTGTTTGCATCCTCCTCTCTTCCATACCCCCCTCCTCCAGGTGTATAAAGGCAGAACATGTCCTGGGGGAGACACAGGCAGAGGATTCAGCACACAAATCATCAGTTTATAACAGTTACCTGATCAAAATTATAAAATGTAAAGGATTAACCATTAAGTATTATTACTTTTATAGTGAATGGCTATATTTGAAATGTAAACCTATATATTAAAAAAACGAAGTAATTTAGCACATGGTATGGTTTCAAGTCAGAGGTCGTCTTAAGATGTTATCAGGATACAATATTTTTTCATGTAAAATAACAAAAATAAGTTTGTAATTGTAGTGTAGTCATTTGGAATAAGTAGTGCAATAATAGAGATACTTGATAGTTTTTCTTTCACACATTACACAGTCTTACCCCAGGCTGAAGGCTGATGCTGGTTTTGGCTCCCAGGTTGAGGATCCGGCCGTCTGCTCTGTGAAGCAGGTTCAGCCCTGCTGCACCGTCCTCACCCCCTAGTCAGCAGAGAGAGGTTAGACACGGCAGAGTATAAACAGTAGAAGAAAGAAAGAGGTCACTAGTCACTAAGGAAAATGCTATAATTTCAACATGATAATAGCTGCTGAAGATTTTTACAAAGAGGTTCTAAGGGTCAGAGTTTACCCTGGAGGCCGTAGGGCTGGGTGGACCTCCTCTCGGTCAGTACAGACAGAACCACCTTGCTCCTGAACAAAAGTTTCCGCACCACACCGTCTCCACCGCAGTATTTTCCTGCACCTCCTGAGCCGGGCCGCAGAGAGAACTCCTCTAAAATGACTGGATATCTGAAGGCCACACGGACAGCAGCAAAATACAGACCAGTTCTATTTTTTAAAAGACCATTATTATTATGGGACACCAACTTTAAGTTTGTCCTGTCTGACCTCTTCTCCAGAATCTCAGGGTCAGTGATGCGGGTGTTGGTCATGTGACTGTGAACTCCACTCCGCCCACTCCAGCCTGGCCCGGCCCCCGCTCCACCAGCAACTGTCTCATAGTAACCTATCGTCTCACTGCCAAATGAAATGTTGTTCATGCAGCCCTGATGGGAAAAGGAACGACAATAACTAAGCAAACACCACAAAGAAAACAGGAGAGGTGACATTTCTTTATGTACAAATCTAGTTTTTCTCACCTGAGAAGCGGCGCACACCTCAAACGCCCTAAAGATGACGTCAACCACCCTCTGGGATGTGAGTACATTTCCTCCAACCACAGCTGCATTCTGGGAAGGCTGAAGGATTGAGCCAGGGGGTATGATGACTTTAATTGGTGCAAGACAGCCCTGGATTTGACAAAAGGAAACAGTTGAATAAAACTGTGAACAGTGGTTAATTGCAAAAAAGATCGGTAAACTGATGAGTTTAATCCGTTTCCTGACAGTAGGGGGGGAAGTTTTCTGTGCAGGTGTCAAAAAAATCGGAGTTATTGGGTTTGCTCATGACATCCCAATGCAGCCTGACTGAGCGTGCCTGCCTTAAAAAATGTAATCAATCTTGACATAAAACCCACCTACGGGTCTTGGAATAAACCACTTTACCTGATTAAGGGGAATGTCCTGTCCGACCATGCAGCGCAGGCAGTAGATGAGGGCGGAGAGTGTGATGGCGCGTGGAGCATTGCAGTTCCCCCAAACCTCTGTTCCCGTTCCTGTGAAGTCAAACACTGCACTGCCCTGCGGTGAGGGAGGATTTTTACAATTTACTGCATATTCACTCTAAGAAATGATCTGACATCATCTTCTCTGTGCATCATGAGTAGGTTCTCCCTGCTAACCTCTCCTTCATTTATCTGAACCCGCAGTCTGATTGGCGTCCCATCATCCATGAAATCCTCCGACTCCACCTCCAACGAGCCAGTCTGTTGCCGTCGACGACGTGCAAAGTCTCTCAGCATGTCCCTCACTGCCAGTTCTGCATTACTCTGACACATGAACACAAAGGCCGTAGAAGTGCAGCACCAGCAGTACTTACAACTTTTCAGAATAGTAATATTTAGTTTTTCTGTTTTTCTGGTTTCATTTGTTACCATTATTTGTTCACAGTTACCTGAATGTATCCCATGTAGGCCTGGACCACAGCTAACCCGTAGCTGTCAATCAACTCCCCCACCAGTTGGCTGCCTCTCTGATTGGCTGCTACCTGAGCTCGCAGGTCTGACAGGTTGTCATGCAGATTACGAGTCCCAGAGCAATCTGGGTACTGGGCCGGAGCCATCAGCGCTTCAGTTACAGCTGATATGGAGACAGAGGGAAAAAACAAGGGAGGAATCCAGTAGGGAAAACAGACAAACAGTAAAGCATTATGGGGAAAGTGAGGTGAATGTTAAATAAGATGCAAATTGATTCATCAGCTCTCCTCAGAGGACATGCTGTTGGTTTGCATGTTTCGCATGAACTACATATGTACACATATACCATTTCCCAAAGCAAGCATTAAGGTTTTACACTGAATTCAGCCACTGGTTTGCAGTCACTTCAATATGCTAATAAAAAGTCATTCCAGAGAATGAAGCCTTGAGCACACAGGGTAATGAATAAGTGTGAGAGTAGGGTTGGGGAAAAAATTCTTAGGTGCATTGCAATTCGGACTTGGATGATTCTGAATCATGTCACAAATGTCAATAACCAATTATCTGAATGTTGATAATAAGAAGATTAGCAGGAAGTTTCAGTCTGGTAGTAAATGTACAGTGTAGGTCACAGTGTCTCCGTTAATTAAAGTCTATCTGCTGTCTTCCAACTGCCGTAAAAGTGAAGGCATTGCTAGCTAATGTCTATTCATACTGCGGTCTGGAAGCTGAGCACAAAAGCTGCTAGTTCAAGTTTGTTTATTGTCATTCATCCACATATTGGGTACACAAATGAACAAAATGCCATTTCTCACGGCCCTTAGTGCTCAAAACAAGACCACAATAATCAACTTACAAGACAAGACACAAGACAACAAACATGTAACGTTAACTACACAAGACGAGACAAAAAAAGAGCAGCTCTGTGGATGGAGCATTGTTAAGTGTGTAGTGAAGCCCGTATCTGAATCTATACTAATAACAGCAGCAAACAAACTGGAAAAAAGCAGAGGTCAGTAATAAATATGAGATAATGCTATGTAAAGTTAGCTACATATAAAGGAAGTAAAGTAAAATAATTATGCCATTACTACCTACTTGGTTACTTGGTCCTTACAAATGATTTGCTTTAAAAGTATTAAGTGTTCATTAAGTGTTGTGAGAAAAAGAAATCCTCATCCTAATCGATTTTACAATTGCATCGTAGCCCTCGAAATCGTAAACAAATTGTAAGGCACCTAGAGATTCGAACGCTAGAGGTGACGCACTGTGATGCATCATGATATCGTATCGAATCGTTGACAGGATATTCATAATCGAATTGTGAGACCAACGAAAATTCACACCCCTACTTGTGAGCAGTGGCTATATTAAAAATATCTGATGGTGTGTTTTAAACATTCTGTTTCATGAGATGTCAGTCTGCTGCCAAACAGCAACTTTTTTAACACAAGAAAGTATCAAATTCATAAGTTGGTATGCTTTAAAAATATCTTTACTTTGTCAACAAGCTACATCTTTGTATTATCTCTGCTTTCCTCTCACATCAGTCTCTCACTTTCATGCTTGCTTCACCTCCTCCTCTCTTACCTTCTTCCTGGAAGACACCCCCCTGTGACGAGTTTAAAGGAAGTGAAGACAGCGCCCTCCTGCTGAAGAGAGGTGGAATGGGGGGGCATGGAGCCGGGAGTGATGCCTCCAATGTCAGCATGGTGCCCCCTGCTGGCTACAAAGAACACTGGCCCACTCACCCCTTTCCTAAACACCTGGAGTGAAAAGCCGGAGGAACAAGGAAAGGAGAGGCATGGAGTAAAAAGAAAAGATTGATAACAGGGAGAGCAAGGATGTAGACAGCCAGCTGGTCCTGAGGCTCTCTGCAGTAACAAGTCCCCAACAGCCTCAGGACAGCAACACCAACTCAAACAGACCAAACCAAATTATTAACAAGCAGAAAGAAAAATATATTGAATACTGGAAAGAAACAACCAAAACACAAAGTAAATCACAATGTTATCTGACCCTAAAAAAGAGAATTCACATTGGCAAATTACCTAAGTACAATAAAATGTCCTAAACTAAGAAAAATTATGACAATATACAGGCTGAGTGAACACAGCCTGGCCATAGAAAAGGGTCGCCACAGACAGAGCTGGCTATCACAGGAGGACAGACTCTGCTCCCAGTGTGACACAGGACAGGTAGAGACAGAGGTACACTTTCTAACCTCATGCCCCAAATATGAACCACTAAGAGAAAAACACTTTGCAAACATTGCCCAAATACACCCCGAATTCCAATCCCTATCAGACACACAGAAACTCCCCTATTTACTGGGAGAAATGCACAAATGTCAAATAATGGCTGCAAAATATGTCTCCACATGCCATGAAGTGAGGACAACCAGTGGAACCTCAGACTGATAAATAATTGTACAAATTTAAAAATTATTATTGCTTTAATTGTTTGGTATTTTATTAATTCTTTCGCTTTTACATTTTATACTTGATTTTTTTAAAATCTATTAATATAACTATATACACACACACCACATTCTACTATTTCATTTATTTATTTTAATTTAATTCTTTTTTAGATATTTTTATTTTTAACACACACACGCTTACCGTTTTATTTATTTATTTTGCTTTAACTTTATAATATATATATACTTTTTTTCTAACACACACACGCACACACACACACGCGCGCTTACTGTTTAATTTATTTATTTATGTTTTTAGTTTTTTTTTGTTTCTGTTTTGTTTTTTGTAACACACACACACACATCTACTGTTTTGTTTATTCTATTTTTAGTATTTATAACACACACACTGTTTTATTTATTTATTTTATTTTTTAATATATACATATTTCTTGTTTTTTTAACACAAACACAGATACTTTGATTAGTTTATGCTCGAATTCTTAAATGAAATGTATGGAGGTGATTGATATTTTATATGTATTGGAATGATTGTTATGTTATATATATGATGCTTTGGCAATATTGTTCAACAGTCATGCCAATAAAGCAAAATTGAATTGAATTGAATTGACAGACAGACTCACCGGTGTGATGACTGTGAGGTCTGGGAGGTGGCTGCCCCCCAGCACATGGATGGTTACTCAGAATCACGTCGCCTTCTTTCAGCATGTTTCCTAATGATCTGATCTGTAGAGAAAAGAAGAAGAAACACAACATCCTGTCTGTCAGAATGGGGTTTTCATTCTTTAGTGTTTCAGTAGCATGTCTAAACTCAGAGGTACACATCCCTCACCTGGTACTGGACAGTTTCCTGCATGGCTCCCAGGTGGACAGGGATGTGGGGTGCATTGGACACTAAACCGCCATCTGGCCCGAACACAGCACAGGAGAAGTCGAGACGTTCCTTGATGTTGGTGGAGATGGAGGTTCTTTGGAGAACTCTACCCATCTGTTCTGTAGGGGAACAGAGATGGAACACAACTGAGCAAGTGGACAGGAAATAAATACTCCACTCACTTTCTGCCTTCCTTCCTTCTAGTTTCTCCCCAAAAACCTTTCACCCTCTCCTCATCCTCTCGCCTCTGCTGGTGTACCTGCTATGCTCATGAAGCGGTGGGAGAAGATGGAGAGCTGCACAGTGTTGAGCTCAGTGCCAAGGGCGCAGTGAGGGTCAGAGCCTACAGTCAGACAAACGTCGCCCCCTTCTGTCAGACGGGCCTCACAGCACGGCTCCACCAGGATGGTACTGAAGGAGGAAAGATAAAAATATAAATTTATACAATTTATAAGTCATATGACTTTATGATTACTTTATGACTTTTAAGCTGTTGATTGAGTTGACTTATATATTATTTGATATACACAGACATATATATATATATACATACATACATACATACATACATACATACATATATATATATATAAAACTTTACTTTAAGGCATCATTTTATCATATTTAACAGATCTTAATATTCTGACTTTAAAGAAACAAATAGAAACATTAAGGTAAACTATACTATAATATGATTAAGTATATTTGTCCCTGATTTCAATCAGTCTTTTATTATTGAGTCCGACCTAATATTTATATTTACCTACATGTTTATTAAATATATATCTGACACACTGAAATTACAGCTGCAGCCTTCTAAATTTATCACACCTTGTTTTTTCATGAGCTACTTGATACAAACATCGAAGGTCCTGATTCAAAACTATAAAGTTGATAAGCTTAATTGATGTAACAGGGCAAGGTAAGACAGGTATAGCTTTCATATAGCAGTCTTATAGCAGTCATTAGCTGAGCCCACAAGTGTTCACTGACCTTCCAACTCTAGTTATTTTATTCATGTAATTGTACTTGTTAAGGAAACAACAGTTAGACTGATAAGGGAGAGAAAGTAGCTCAGGCGTCAGGCTAGTAGATATCGGTGTTCTCTGGGAATCTGGCAAGGTTGAGTCTTAAGAATCTTCCAATATGACGTAGAATTAAAATATAAACAACAGATATATTAGTTGTTCTAGGTTAAGGCCAGTTAAAGATGACGTAAGAGGGGAAACCCTACAGGCAGTAAGGGGAAGACAGAAACATAAAAAGGGACCAAAAGACATTATCCTTCAGATTAGCACTGGCACTGTATCTCCTCAGCCTGGCTCAATAAACCTATGCTATGTTAAGTGTTCAGTCTCTGAAACTTTTTCACCACACATAAACCTGGATCATAATATTTCTTCAACAAATGTGAAGCGATCAGTAAGAGAAGATGTCTCTCTGGTGGAGTTGATGTGACTACAGAAACCCTCAGGTGTATGCAACACAAGCAGGCCGGCAAAATTCAGTAGAGTTCAGTAAAGACAGGATCTCATTTTGATTGTCTCGGGATGTCGCAAAAAAAGAGAAAAGGGCTTCATTGATGTTTATTTTTAAGTTATTAATAGCATTAAGGGGAAAATGCCTGCCTGTTTTTGTCGATGATGATGGCTGGTCCCTGGATGCTTTGACCACATGGTAGGTCCTCCCATATATACACACTGGTGTCCATGTAACCTTCTTCAAAGTAACATTTGGTCGTCTACAGGGAAGAAGAAGCAGAAAAAAATTACCGCATGATAGCTGTTTCCAGACATTTTGTTCTGACTTTTCATATCTTTGGAAAAAAAAATTAAATTCTTAATTGTTCAGCATAATACACGTTTATAAAAGGAATGGGAGGGAATTGACCCTTTGCTAAGCCACGCCCCATATACACAGCTGGCCAATCACAGTGCAGTATAAGTACTACGCTCTAACTAAGGTCCGATACTTTCATGGCTGCGCTCCATTTACTCTAATGCAAAAGGAGTCGTTTACAGGAACAGTGTTGATCCTTAATATCGTTGTCTTTTTTCTCAATCGTCGGGGGATGCAGTGGTTCACTTCATTACTTTGTTACTATCATTTTTTTCACGTCCATTTGAGTCAGTTTGAGAACCTGAATACAACCTTAAAATGTATAATGCAACTGCAAAACTATCTGCTTCTTTCTGAGATCGCTTTTTCCAACAAATCTGTCAATATTTCTCCAGGGAGTGCAGTAATAGACAGTGGCAGCACCGTGATAAAAGTCTAACTGTTCCAGTTTGTCGGACTTAGCAACAATAACTAAGGGGGACGCGGCTTAGTGAAGGGTCAATTAAAAGATTATTATCTATTAGCCTATCTATTATTCTCTGTCTAAGTTGTAAGAGTTCGTCTGCGCGTTTACATGTATATGATAATTTCCACTGTACGTGTACCGTGACTGGCTTGGCCTGTCCATGTCCCATCTTTGTTTTGTACACCGATTTGATTCCAGATTTCCCACAACCCCTCACTCTGATGTCATCAACCATGATTGCTCTGTCTGGGATGGTGAATCCAAACTCCATCAGATAACTAAAAGAAGTAAAACAAAAACAAAGTATGTGTCACGTAAGAGAAGGTAAAGAAATGTAGAGTGAGGTTAGAGGGACTTTAGAAACCATGAGTAGTGTAAAGAAATGCCCGCTCTAAAGTTTACTAAGCTTATCTCCTATGGAAAAATCACACATTAACTTGAAGGTGTGTTTGCTTATGCAATGTAAACAGAGGTTGCAGCTGAACAAAATTTTAAGTGGCAATGATTTAACCACTCATTAGTGAATACAAGTTGCAACCAATTGCTCAGTGCATGAATAAACTTACAAACCATTTAGCAAATGAGTAAACAAAGAGCTAACCGCTTGGTGAAGGCACTTTGGAAGTCTCCAGATAGACAGGATTGGGCGTTGCTGGGGTAAGTGGCAGCGGTAACCATGAGAGCGCAGTCGGTCCCTTCGTAACGCAGGTGAAGGAAAACCTCAGTGGTTATCTGACCGCTGAAGAGGATACAAAGAAAAAGATAAAAATGCATATATTCAAAGAGTGTCAGCGGAAAAAGTGTGGATTAACACAGCTTGAGAAGAATAAGGTTAACCCCAAACCATGCAGTGTTTTGTAGGTGCTGACCTGGTGAATCCACGCGCACAAAGTGTATCGTGGCAGCATTTTGAGAGTCGCTCCACCCTCTGATCGAGCTCACCGAAAGAGCTCTGCTCGTACTTCAGTGAGCACGGCTCCTGAACTTCCTCCACCACGTCAGCTAGAGCCAGACCATAGGCTGACAGCACACCGCTGTATCTGCAATGCGTACACACAAATACACATTACAGCAAAACATGTTGCCCATGAACACGGCTCTTTCTTACCACATACATACACACACACATAACCAATCACCCTTACTTATGTATAAAGACAGTCTTCATCCCCAGGGCTCGGGCAATAGCGCATGCATGTTGGCCACCTGCACCCCCGAAACAAGCCAGCACATGTTGAGATGTATCATGGCCTTTAGCCTATGTTATAAGGGAGGGTCAAAGTAAGAAAAAAAAAATATATATATATATATATATATAAAATATAAATATATATATGTATATATATATATAAACAATCAAACATTTAGTAGCTAAAACTTCAAACCCCAAAATACCTGTGTCAGAGCTCTGATTGGCCGGCACATGGCCTCGTTTGCAACACGAATGAAACCCATAGCGACCTCCTCCACACTCATCGCTGACGTGCTGTTGTGCGACTGGTTGGGCCCATTTGCGCTAACCTGTGAAAAAACATTTTAGCCTTATCATCCCTACATCGATTCCTTACAGAATTATTAAAAACATTTGAAGCTCTGCTTAATATCTCAGTAAATATTAGTGCCTGTGATTTGTTAGAAGACAGGAAGAGGTTGATCTCCTGGGCCAGAAGATGGAAATGCTTCATGGTTTCTTCCAATGACAGTGGTTCGTTCTCCCCGGGACCAAAAATCTTTGGGAAGAAGGAGGGAAGTAGGCGACCCAGGGCTAAGTTAGCATCGGTTACAGTCAGAGGGCCACCTAAGAAAATCCCACAGGGAATCAATATTATGTTTTTATACTCATGTTGTTGTAAGTACAGGCTGCTTTTGTGTAAGACCCTTTGCTAGACGTTTCAGTCTTGTATTTTAACATATTTCATGTAGCTCTGTGAGCAATTTGAAAAAGCACTGGATATCTGACTGCTCTCCTGCAGGGAACATCAACAATGAACTGAGTCAAGTTTCTTTTTGTAAACACACATCGCAGCTCAAACTGAGAACTATGAGGCAAGCTTCAGATATATCATCTGAAACTTGGGACTCTCACCTATTTCCAACCTTCGCACAGTTAAACGAGATTATCAAACCAGAGAAGGGGTATGGGAAAAGGACACAAGAAACAGAAATCTGCTGTCTGTCAGCATGAAGGATGGATCAGATCAGTGTAGTAGAATGATTTAAAAGAAACCATTGAAGGTGGGGGGAAATACTAACTCAACCAGGCTGTGTACTGAAATAAAGAAAGAAAATAAAGGGAGTTATAGGGGATGACCTGTTACCTTTCCTATAACAGGCTGGTCCTGGATGTGCACCTGCAGACTCTGGTCCAACCACAAACATCCCTGATCTGGGAGGGAAGTAAAGGAAGGAAAGAAAACAAAGACAGGGGAGATGTGACAGGAAAAAGGAACAAGAAATAGTTAAAATAAATTCTTAATCAATTTCAAATTAAACTAAACAACTGGATGCAGACAAGTAGTATAATGAATGTGAGAATACAAGGTCAGCAAGTTATTATTTAGACAGATAGGGAGGATTAGATTATCACAACCTCGAACTTTCAAAGCTTTACCATTTCTGATGAAACAGATACCATATTTTACAAGTAGTAGTATAATGAATGTGAGAATACAAGGTCAGCAAGTTATTATTTAGACAGATTGGGAGGATTAGATTATCACAACCAGCTGGAAATATTTACCTGATTTTTTTCTATTTGCTTTTTTTATTGTACCAGCTAAATAGAAGATGTAAATGGATCTATAGTAAGTAGGACACAGGAGTGGAACTTAATAGCTGAAGGGTCTGGCTCCTGATTTTTTTGTAATGTTACATAGATGAAAACAGGCAGTCCTTGAAGTTTGTTTTATGTGAGAGTTAAAAGACATATCTTGATCAAAGATAACTCAGAGATTATTTACAGTGGTGCTGGAGTCCAGGACTATGCCATCCAGAGTAACTATCTCTTCGGATAATGTGTCTCGGAGGTGCTTGAGGCCAAGTACAATAACTTCAGTTTTATCAAAGTTTTACATCAGAAAATTGCAGGTCATCCATGTTTTAACATCCTTAAGGCATAATTGAAGTTTAGCTATCTGAATTGTTTCATCTGGTTTGATTAACAGACATAACAGTGACAATGTTTCCTAATAATATTGCCTAAAGGAAGCATATACAAAGGTGAATAATTTTGGTCCAAGCACAGACACTTGGATTCATCGTTAACATGTACAAACTGAGATTGATTTGATTAATAGGACTTAAACCAGCTCAGTGTGGTTCCTTAATGCCAATTAATTGTTTGAGTCTTTATGATAGGATGTAATGCTCAATAGTATCTAAATCTAACAAGACAAGTACAGAGACAAGTACTTTGTTTCGATGCATTCAGAAGGTCATTTGTACACTCGTGCGATAGTCAAAAAACATATACAAATGTGCGTCAAGACCGGCAACTGACTGTCAGACCTGAAGAAGAGTCGTGATCCTCCCCCTGCAGCCACAGTGTTGATGTCCAGCTGAGGTGCTTGCAGGGTGACTCCAGCTGTTGTAGCCTCGAACACGTGTTCATACTGGCCTGCATACCTGCTTACATCAGTGGATGTTCCTGGAGAAAAAGACAAGAGAGAGGTAGCCAGGATGACAAGAAGCTCGAAAAGTCTATGAAAGTGAGGATATTTCCTTAAATACATATAAAAGAGATGATTCCTGGCAACATTCAGCTCCTTTGCTCTCTTTTTAATCACAGCCTATCTTTATAATATCATTATTAATGTATAAATTAAGCTTTTTTTTGTCTTCCTGGATTAGTGGGAGTCACTTGTTTTGCAACAATGAAGTTAAAAAGACCATCACTTTGTGGGATGATCTGTGGCTAGCTGTGTTAGCATGCTAACTTCAGTAGATATCACTACAACACAATACATAGAAGTATTGGATGCAATGTCTTACACATTGTACCTTTAAACTGTTAATCTACACACTTAAATAACATTTGTAACAACTGTAAGTGAAAGTCAGAAATAAAGAAACTATCAAATGTACTGAATTGACAGAAACAAAGAACAAAGAACCACAAAACAATGGCAGGAAGTTCCTCATAGTTGGTGCACTCAGTAATTGTTCAGGTTACTAACAGTACTGCTCAGCATTCCTCGTACTCACCACCCATGTCAAAGCCAATCACAGGTTTTTTCTCCATCTGGCTGTAAGAGGTGATAGCATATCCCACTACACCCCCCGCTGGGCCGGACAGAACGGCTCGTGAACCGCAGAAGTGCTCCATGGGTGTCAGACCACCATCTGACTGCATGAACAGGACATCCACATCCTGAGGATGGAGGGAAATAAGACATGGAAGAGATCATTTCAATGTTCGGATGAAATAGGGTGTTTAACAGACACCCAGCTACTCGAATATCTGGAAAACCATCTCTGTGATCTATAGGGTGGTGACCTGATTTATACCTCTATAGACTAAGCATTTGACTAAAGAAAAATACTAAAAGAAAAACACAAATGTTGATCTGAAAAATACATCGTAACATACCTTCAGGCCGTCCTTGAACCCAGAGGTAAAGCCTTTCAAATACTGATGAATTTTGGGTGTGAGGTAGGCATCGGCACAGACGGTGTAGCCCCGAGGCACCGCCCGCACCATGGGCATGACCTCGCTGGACAGAGAAACCTGGGTGAAGCCCAGACGACGTGCCAAAGCACCCACTGCTTTCTCATGATCAGACCATCTGAAACAGGGAGGGAGAGACACAATATTGTTGCTTTACATTCATTCCAATAAAGCTCATTTGAATTTGAATTTGACACAGGGAGAGAAATGGAGTGAAGCTAGAAAGCGAATTGGACATAAAGCTCTTATGCAATATCACCTCTGCTCTATATTGTGCCTGTCTTATCACTTAAAAGCCTTTCAAGTCAAATATTTCCTAATGGCAAGGAAAGTATGCATGTGCTTTGTTGGTGACATGAGACATGAAGCAAAACTGCTTTGATTACTTTCTTTATTATGACTTAAGTGATAAGTCTGCTGACTGTTACTGCAACTTTGAATGGATTTCAAGGAATAAATGGGTGCAGACTAGAGGTAAAGGGAGAAAATGCTGAAAACAAACAGGAGCTTCCACCCAGTTAACCTCATTGATTGATTGCATATACAATAGAAACAGGCTAGTGGTCACCAGATACCTCTGACATTTACAGCCTTCTTTTACTACCGCAGATACATGGGGAGTAAAAATTCCATAATTGAATATACAGTGACAAAAAGAAAAAACAAGGTATAAGTGAGCTGTGAGTTGGAAGTAAGTTCCTGGCTCGGCGAGATGGCCTGGGAAGGAAAGCAAGCCAATGAAAGAAAGAGGGAACAACATATCTGATTATTGAGTAAATACGCCAAACAGTACAAAAACACAAGCTGCATTACTGACGTGTATGAGTGCAGCAGAAGCACAGCCAAACTGGTGATCCCGCGAGACAGAACTCCTCTCAGGTCTTTTTCCACTCGCTCCAGATCCAGCTCCCTCCACACCTCCAGAGAATCGCCTGTACTGCCTGAGGGACACCAGCACACACACAGAGATTATCTGGATTATTTCACGGCGCGGCATTACGCACGGCATTCAGGCAAAGCTCTCATGTGTGTGCCAGTAGAATGAGCTTACATTCCTTCATTTACAACCAAAGAAAATACAGAATATTGCCTTTGTTGTAGTCCTGTCACCACTGAAGGCTGAGGATAACTACAGAGGAGATTTGGATGCAGAGGCAGCAAAGGACAGATAGAAATTTAGTGTGCCAAAGAAAATGGAACTGGACTTTTTGATTTGACAAAAATTTGTATGTATGCGTGCATATCATTTACATAATAATTCAAACAAAATGAGAAGTAATGCACAAGTAAACATGAGTAGTAAAACACTACTTACAGCGTCACGGAGATGCTATAGTATGTAGCTCTTAATTGTGCACTTATTCAAGTTAGCTGAAGTAAGTTACTGATTTAAAACACCTATATAACTGTCTGTAAACTGCATTATGTATTAACAAGACTCTACAGCCAACCTTTGAGACTCTGTGAGGCTGTTCTCAGGCACCGCATTGCTTTTTAGCTAGGTGCTAACATGCTCACAAAGATAATACTAAATTGTTTAGCAGGTATGTTCACCATCCTAGTTTAGCGTCTTAGCATACTAACTAGCACTTAACATAAAATAAAGCTGAGGCTAGTGGGAATGTCTTTCGTTTAGCAAGTATTTAGTCATAAAAATTTAAATTTTGGCCTGATGATGGTGTTGGATGAAAAGTTAAGTGATTACCAAAGTTGTTACAATACATCCTGTTGATTGATTGATGTGATAGACATAAGTGTAAGTACCAAGTTTCATGACAGTCAATCTAATGGCTGTTGGGATATTTGAGTCTGGACCAAAATGGTGGAGTAACAGCCAGACTGATATTTACATTTTCCACGCTTTTAGCTTGGCTAAAAAATGTAGCAGCATAAAAAATCAGTGCATACAGTGCATTTAGGGTTTCGGCCAAAACTTGAAGCTTACGTAGTTGTGTTTCATACCTTTGACAATACGTTTGGGATCTTGTCTGGGCAGCTGGCAGCCATCTTGCCTGAGGACGACTCGCTCATCCACCTCTATTACCTCCTCGTAAAGCACTTCAGGAACTGCCACCTCCTGTATACACACAAACAAACGCATATGCACACACACGTTGTGTAAACTTAAAGCAGGTGTTCCAACAAGAGAAACATCTGACCAACAGTACATGCCAGTGAATGTAACATAATGCAGGAGGGTTGGCTCAAATATCAACAAATAATGAACTAGTGGTCAGAGTAAGTCTCCATGTTTGTTTGATGGGTATAGTTCACCTATACTGTATGTGAACAGCACTTAAAATGAGCAAAATATAGTTTATTGCAGAATAATCTATACTGTGTTAGTCTAATTAGTCTGTGTTTCCAACGGTCTGCTTTGTAACACAGCATCAGCTTCATAGATCAGTGAACACTTAAACCGTAAATGGTACAAGTGGTCTGGGGACAAACTCCAACAACTTGTTTCTGTAACACAAGATAATGACTAAACCTTGTGTTGCGAGGACACTAGACCCGTACCCAGGTTACTCATGAACATACAGTTTAGTCAAAAAGGCATAATGATGCTGATCAACGTGTAAGCGTGTCCGAACATTTAGTTATATACTTATGGGTTAAGATAACAAGCATTACAAACCAAATCAAACAGTTTTGGCCTGGCCTGTGTGCCAATGTGCAACAAGTCCTTGAAGCCCAGTGTGACCAAGAGCGCGGTCCTTTCTCCCTCTCTCTCCAGGAGCGCGTTAGTTGCCACTGTTGTTCCCATTCGTATCCAGCCAATCAGAGCAGTGTCTACAGGCTGGTCACGAGGAAAGACCTGCCCTGTTTCCTGTCAATAAATACACACAAATATGTACTGTATTTCACTTTATTGTTCATACACATGAAATTATCTTAAATAATAGCTCCATATGATTTCTATGTCTCTTTCGTGCTTTGTTTGACTGCTGTCTTTGCAGACATGTTTTGATCTGCTTTCAGGCTGTCGGCTTTTTAATAATCTTATAGTTCAACAATTTTTTTTAGTTTTTTAATACTGTTAAACTAAGGCAAGATTACTTAACCATGCTTTCTCCTGTTTTGCAACACCCTGCTTTACATTCAAAGTTATAGTTTTTATGTGCTACCTGTCCCTCAGGTGGTCCAGCTTCATTGGTATGCTTGGCATGTGGCTCAAGTCAGACTCATGTCATAGTATTATGGTAAAACTGTAATAAGAAATAAATTGAATGGAGGAGCACATAAGAAGTCAAAAGGCAAATCTCAGGTTTTGGGACTTCCAAGTCAAGACTGCTATCTTGATCATCTATAGCTGACCAAACCAAGGGCATCTTTTCAACCTAAATCCAGCCCCTAGTTGTACTACTTTTCAAGGCTTCAAGCAGACCAGGTGTATTTCTTCATCGCCATTTGACCTCAAATTTCACAAAACTCTTATATAACTTATATACTCTCATATAATATTAACTATGAAATAATAATAATATTTCAGAAAGGTATGCATTAACAGATCCACCCATTACAGAATCGGAATCAGCTTTACACGTTCAAGGAATTTATTTCAAACGTGGCAGGTTGAAAAACATAAGAACGATCACGTTACCTCTTCCAGTACTCTACGGATCCCCTCAGTGGGAGCGTCTTTGTAGTTCTGGGGGTCCCGGGACAGCAGTTTCAGGACTCTTTCACGACCATCGGGCAGCCGGGCAAACACATCGGTGAAGGTGCCACCCCGGTCGATGGCAAAGTCGAATTTCCCCTTAGTCTCAGCCATCGTGAAGAGAGAAAAGAGCTGCTCCTGAGTGTGTTACTACTTGGAGTCACAGAAGGTAAGAAAGGGGGAGAGGTTAGCTACTCCACTTTGTAACGTTATAGTGATAAGGGAACAAAGTTCCCTCACTGCCCACTTCTAGCACAACAAAGCTTATATAAGCCTGCCCACCTCTCATTGTCTTTCTCTCTCTCCTAGACTCCTCGAGGTTTTGGTTTGGTTTGACATGTTGCTGCCTACAAAAGATCACAACACATTTAACTAGTGACGCATCTATACGCCACACCTCATGCTTAAATTTGTCTAAACAGTTATATTTGTTTATACTAAAGAAAATCACTTTAACTCGGCTTGTCTCCCCTGCCTGTCACATACACACTTTGAACTTGGTCGTAGTGGCTTGATTCCTGCACCTTTTACACGGCATGTCGGATTTGTGCGTTTAAACATGCATCACATCTCATGTTTTCACAAATGCAGATGCAATTTTAGAGAAATATTGCATCACAACAAAACGCGCAAATCCCACATGAACCCTGCAGGAATATCAATGAACCGGGACACTCATTTTCGTTTGGGCGATGAGCAATGGCTGTGAATAATACGAGAAAAGATGCACTGCAATCGAACCGGGTAGAAATGAGGCTAATACTGGAGCTAAAACCCCTACAACTTGTGTGCATGTGAGGATGTGATTTATGCCGATGCAACGAAGCTAAAGTCGGTCGGTAAACGGACAGCTTCACTCACCTGCTCGCCGCTGGTGCACTGGTAGTGTTAATCTTTGATAATCCGTTAACTATCAGATCCTCCTCCCCTCACCTCTCCGTCGGCCTCGTTATTACAAGGACGTCATCGAAGAAGCTCTGTCTATGTGCGGCTGCCAGGGCTTTAAACCCCGCCCACATGCGAGGAGCCCAAAAAGCTATGCTGTCTGTCGATATTAGTGTTTTTCCTGGATGTAAGTGTAAAATGTTTAGAGTTCTCCACATATGTCTATGTGTTACTGAAACACTGAGCTCATTTACTGTGAAATATGTGAGGGCAGCTTTATTCGTCCCCAAATGGCATTGTCAGCCTGCACTACGAGTAACTCGTCCACAGATGTCAGTGTCGCTGTGGTGGACACGCGTGCACGCGCGGAGAGCCAGAGGGGAAGTAGGGTGTCACATTTAGCAGGTGCGCGTGGCTATATAAGGTGTCATGCGAGAGATAGCGTCATGGTCACGTAGAGCCAAAGACTCAAGCACGCAGACCAGACACCACATGCCTCACACTGCATCCAGGATCTGAAGCATGCTTTGTGAATGCTTTTGTGCTACATGACCTTCAGGCACAAGCATGGCATAGATCATTTTAATCGTCATATTACAGGGTTGTAAAGTGAAATGCAGTTTGTGGTTCCCGACCGTTCCCGACAAAACACTTTAAGTTAAAATAACAAGACTAACATGGCATGTAGCCTCCTTATCATATTAAATGACATATGGCCTGTGATACAGACATGTCTTGTAAATATTTTTCTGCCTGGAAATGTAGTGAAAAATTTTGTGTGCCACTTTGTAATAACTGACAGCATATTGTTAACACTTACTACTACTAGGCCCTACTAGAATTAACTATGGAAGCCAATCAATGGTTTGACTTGCAGAAGATGATTGACCAAATGACAGATTGTATGCCCCAATAAAACCTTAAGTTGTCGTGTGTACCAGGAAATCAATTATATAAAGTACAACTGTTTTCTCTTTTAATGACTGGCTGCAATATGCAGACGTGAATCACACCCCCTCATCGTATTCTAATATAAAGTCCTTGCATCATCATAATTTTATTATCTTAGATCTCTGCAGGACCTGCCACTCAGAAAACTGACGTCCACAAATGTTTGCACGATTCTTTTCTTTCATTTTAAGTTATCAGCTATGAGACTGTTGGCCAATTTCCTTCCACCTCTTTTGCAAAAGTGCTGAATACTATACACAAAACTTCACAGCACAAAAATATGAACACATTGTGAAAAGATTTTGTGTACAACAGGTCAGCTTGTTTAGAGAAATCTAATGCTTATAGTCTGTTTAAAGTAATCACAGAGTTAAAACATGGTATGTAACTGGCTCTGGGTATTTTGAGTTTATCCCTCTTCCAAACCACATGCTAATTCTAAGTAGGGTTTGAGTAGCCTATGTAGTGTGATCACACAGGAAGACTGAGATATTAAAAACTTGTGAGAGTGCTGTTAACATACATTGTTCTGCAACAATTTGAAAAAACATTCAAACTAATTTTGCAGGGTAAGGCAGCATTGAGGAAGATCTTGGAAAACAACAAAACAGAATTAAATCTTTTAGCTTTCTTGACTATAGGGTTTAAAGGTCACAGTGTGGTAGACAAGATCAGTACTTGTATTTCATAATTTCCTGTCAGAACAAAAAGGCAGTGTGTCTGATTTATTGTAAACTGCAAAAACAGTGCAAACAATACAAGTAGTATGTACTATGGAATTGGGACACTGGTCTCCCCCCAAAGGAGGAAAATCTGCTGTCTTCAAAGATCAAGTTTGCACTTCCTTTAAAAGTTTTTTTATTTTTTTTTTATTGAGAAGATTCATTTACATTTTAAATGCGTACAGAACATGACATTAACACTTCTCAGTTTGTATACAAGTCACACAAATAGAAAATGAACTTAATGTAAATATAAAGGGATGGAAAATAAATAAATAGAGATAAATAGAAATAAATATAGATAAAAGAAAGAAGAAGAAAAAAGGTTGCTAGGGGTCCTTATAGGCTTGGAGGAGAGATCTTGCATGTTTCCCTTTCATTAGTTTTAAGGCACAAAGATGATTGACGATAAGGTCCCACTTGAAAACAAAAAAAGGGGCTTTGTTTTCCTCCATTTGGAGGTATGGATGAAAAACTTTGCCATCAATATCATATTGTTCAGAATTACGTCAGTCTTATTGTCCTTCATAGTAACACCAAACACAACATTTTCTCTAGTGAGAGGAGCAGGTAGTTGGGTTTTGGGTTGGGTCTTATAAATCCTCCCAAAAGGCTTCACAGTACATACATTGGAAAAACAGGTGATCAGTTGTTTCAATTTCAGTTTCACAAAAGGTACAGTTAATCTGATCCACGCCGAATCTCAATCTTAGCAGCTCGTTGGATGGATATATATTGCTCATAATCTTAAAATGGACTTCTTTTGACTTGGGGCTTACAGGGTACTTAATATAGTTAGATTTAAATTTCCTAATGTCTGATTCAGAGAACAGCTGGAGTATGGAGTTTCTGTTAGACCTTATTGGGAAGAGTATATTATTAAGGTAAGTACAAATTAATTTGTTTAAGAACCCCTCATCCAGGAAGTCTTGACCATTGAGTTGGAGTGTGGGCAGATTTAATAAATTTGATTGTTAAATTGAGCACGTGTGCAGGTTATGCTGTATTTCGAGCAGAAGTTATCATAAGTTAGCTAGGATCCCTGGTCATCAATTAAATGGGCTACTGACCAGATATTTTTGTCCATCCAGCGCTGTAAGTACAACTTCCTTTAAAAGTAGCTTATAGTTGATCCATGTTTTCATGCATTTGTTACATGCTCCCAAACGGTCCAGCAACACCAACCAACCCTTAAAGTAAGTGGACCTCAGTCCTAAACCTCACATATTTTGTATGTATTTTAGGATTTAAAATATTTTAAATAACACCAAAATGTATTTATTAATATAAGTTGTTTCTTGATTGCTTTTCTTTTCCCCATTTTTTTGTTTCTGAGTATAATCTGTCTGCTGTACTGTGAGTCATGAACCCTGTTCATCCATTTACACTTTTACTACTCCCAGATTAAAACAACAAAATAGTGGATAAAAAACAATTGTCTATGTGTAAATCAGGTTGATTTCAATTTTTAATCAAAAATTTATACATAGTCAAAATGAAAAGATCTGCACACAGTTTACTACTTAAAAACAAGAACAAGAACTAGAAAATAATAAATATAATATCAATTACCAACAACTAACAGTATAAAAATCACTCTTATAGCTTAAACATTTCCACCAAAAGTTACAGTTAAATCAAATATACAATTTATTTAACCAGTTAATATTGCTAATTAAAATGAGAAACTAATAATTAAAAAACTTCTACAATTTCAAAATCACTATAACTTAAGAAGATAAAAACAACTGCCATCAAAATAAACATATGGTAGTAAGTCAAATATATACAATTTATTTACACAGTTAATTTTGTTAATTAAAATAAGAAACTAATAAATGAATTAAAGCCTTCTACAATTTCAAAATCACTCTAAGATAAAATCAACTGCCATTACAACAAACATGTGGCAGTAAATCAAACATATATACCTTTACGCCTCAAAACAAGTAACTAAACAAGTGGCCTCGTGTCTCTGAGGGGGCCCTCTTCGTTGCCATGGCTAGAGCTGGGTCTATCGCTCTCCCCTGGAGACAGCGGGGCCCCTTCATGCATTCCTTCCTCCTTTGGGAGAAGACAGCAGTCAGTTGGTTTGTTGTGAAATATAAACATATTCTTCTTACATTGGTATGACAATGTCAAAGTCAGAAATCAGAACTTTGTTTATTATTATTATTTTGTCCTTGTCATGGTTCCTCCCACAGCACAATGCTTCTATTATTGATTTTAGCTGTTTAAAATGCAGGGGTCTGGTAAGAATGTTGAGGTTCTAAAGCACTTACTCTGGATAATCCACTGAATGCTCTTGACAGTTTTCATGGGGAATATTTGTTTCGGTGGATCATTCAACAAGGACATCTTTAAAGTGACTAATTCATTTTTACCATGAAACTGACTTTGACTAAAAATAATCCTGATGTGGAAATTTGCACTGCACTTTAATGTTAGTTAATCTGGTCCTCAATTTTCTTTGTACAATAAATTGCAGTAAAATCACAAGTAAGTAAGATTCTTTTGCTGCAGTGATTTGTGTCTCAAGTTCTGAGAAAGGAAATTCCCTGAAAGAATGGCTCACTTCAAACCCAAGTAATTATCAATTTATTATCCATTAATTATTGGAAACTTTATTCTTTGATGACAGTATCTATATTTTACCTAGAATTAGTACCAAATTAAATACTAGCTTTAAAGCTGTTCTTACCAAAGAACAGCTGTATGTACTGTAACTGTACCTCGTTCGTGTCCTCCAGTGCTTGCATAATTGTTGCCACCACCAGGTTCACCAGTACAAACTGGGCCATAACCACGAAACTGATGAGGTACAATGGCGAGACCCAGGAAAGGTAGCTCATGCAGCCGTGGTCACCAGGATGACATTCTCTCATTGCGTCCTTGAGAGACACAGAGAAAGATTCAGAAAGGAAGAGGGACTGGCCCACAAACTGTTTAGTAACCACAGTAATTATAATAATTTGACAGTTGGAAACTAAATGGTACAGCAATACATTATTTTAATGCTTTATTTTCTGGGTCTGTAATTTAGTAATAATTCCCCATTGATTCCGAGAGAAGTTTCCAGTGAAGTAATACAAAATTTGATACTAATAACAGGAAAAATAAGAATTTTGTTAAAAGATCTGATCCATTTGAACCAAATTTAATTACACTTCCCAGAAAATGTATGGATAATTATTAGGAATAGATCTTTAATGGAGAAATGCGGACTTTAATGTCCCAAAATATCTCTTGCTGAGCAGATTCATCAGCTGACCTCATTCTGTGCACAAATTAAAAACCCCAATTAGTAAAAAACATCTCACGTTTTTAAACAACCCATAAAGTCGTCCTATTAAATCACACTTTGGAGTGATACCTCTCTCATTGGCTGGAAAATGTGGATTAACTTCAAATAACTGGACAGCTACAATGAAGGTGTTTGTTTGTAGTTCTAAATTAATGTACCAGAACTTAATGATATTTTTATTTGATTACAGATGACATTTTGTTGGCCATAAATGGGATAATTCCCTTCAAAGTTATACATTCAATGCTTGTAATTGTTGGGTATTATCCCTCACATAACTGGGTTTGGATAAGGGATAACATGCTGTAAATATAGAGCTTGTGTGAATGTATGAGTGAGTACATACTTTCAAAACCACACTCCAGTTGTCTCCGGTGCACACACCATACAGCGTGAGCAGTGCCACCCCAAAATGTCTGAAGTTGGCTTCGGGGCGTAAACCCAGGCACGGGCGGTCATCATTGCATTCTGATTAACACACAGGCACACAGCACAGACACACAAATATTGATATAAGTGCCCTGTGGACATATTGTTTTCAACCAATAAAATCCCTCAGACATGTGTTTGAGTCAGCTACTAAGACTCAAGAGCACACAGTTTATTCACTTTGTTTTTAACATACTAATAGTATGTGGCAGTAGAGTGGACCTGTTGTATTTATCCAAATGTAACTATGTTGTGGTCCATTTTACTTTTATAAAAGGATTAGCTAATGGCTAAATGATGCTCTGGAGTGGCTGTGGTGTTTACTAGGCTGCCTCCTGAGGTTTACTACTACTTGAGGATTAGCTAAAGGGTTTCTGGCTTTCCTTGGCAACAATGTTGATACTGGGGTCATCTCTGGAACCATGATCCTTTGCTGTAACCCCGTGTGTAGGTGTGTGTTCTGCTAGTAGTGTGACTGACCTAGCTTGCCATAGAGCTCCACTCCCACCGCAGCGTAAATAAAGAAGAAGAATGTGAAGAGCAGACAAATATTTCCCACCTGGAATCAAAATCAATGTTATATCTCCTGAACAAAAACAATGTAGATACTCTAAATACTCAACCAGGGGCTCAACTAAAAGGAACTACTTTATTTGAGACTGGCTATCATTGCAGACATTTAAGAACGTCATGTATTGAGCATTTTGGTTTTCCCTATTGCTCCCATTTGCTTTGTTAATTTGCTGCTGCAACTGTTGTCTGTTGATGCAAACTCAACACTTCCTCATGTTGTATCCCTTTAACTGATCAGTGATCACTTAATGCTGCTGTACAGCCAACTTGAGCTTTATGATGGTCAACAATTAAGCCCTATCTGATGTGTTTAGTTTTAATTAATATGCAGCTAATAAGTAAATAATAAAACTGGCTGGGTTGCATAGCACTGTCGTAGGGTTTCTAATGTGCAAACAGAGCACAAACAGAGATACCTCAGGGACAGAATCTGCATACTGTAAAGTGGGTAAACGTCAAGCACAAATGTAGCAAGAGCAAGGTTATCCCTGTACAAAACAAATGAATAATGAATCAGACAACAAACTAAATAAATCCCACAGTATCTGTGTTTACCTGTGAGAGAGTCTTCATGATGGTTTTTAGCAGAATTTGTAGCTTTTTGAACTTTTGCACTGAAAAGAGACACAAGAGTTGTCATGGATAACTTATACCATTTGTGCACACATATCACACACCTTTAAAACTTCATAGGATTTCACTTTGAGTGTGTCTATAGTACCTTGTGCTAGTCTGAATACTCTACATACTCTCAGGATGCTGGGATTAATGGGAACTGTGTCTGTCATGTTCATCTTGTGCAAAACGATGCTGATGATGGAAACCATGAGTACAGCAACGTCCAGCAGATTCCAGCTAAACACATGCAAACGTCAGTAAGCACTTAAGATGCTTACACACAAATGCAAATAAGGGAAAATAATTTCTTGCTCATTCTACTGTGTCACCTGATTTTTATGAACCTCCATATGCCAAACGCCACTAGCTTCAGCAGGACTTCAATGATCAGGATGATGGTGCACACATAGAAGGAATACTCCGTAATCTTCTCTATATACTGAGCAGACACAGAAGGGTTTATTCTATCGAGTCCATGCAAATACATTTTTTGTGGCAGTTCGAGCTTGCAACTCCAGCAGACAGTATGAGTGTGTGTGCATTACCGGAGGTTGATTGTAATGTTGGACAGCCATCATTGCAACACTGATGACAATGATGACAATCATAAAGAGGTCCAAGAAGTTGCTGGTACACAGAGAATGGATAGCTCGACGTATGGGGTAGTAGTGAGCGTAATATGGCATCTGAGGAGGCACTGGAACACACATGTCTACGCACACACCCACACACACACACAAAGATGCATTCAGATGTAAAGAGACACAGAAGGGATACAAATATGTAACAAACACGACAATGGATCACATGGTTACGTGCATGTGAAAGGAGTTGCTCAGAGTGATGAACCCAAAGGGAATAATCACCATTCTGCACTTCATCTCAGGTCTACAGAGCATCTCAAAGTCTTCCAGCTTGTTGTTTTTTGGTTTGATGGCCCACACTTTAATGTTTTGTTCACCATCATTCTCTCATCATTTGCATGACCTAACCAGCCTTTCTCTTTTGTTTTTTCGGACTCTAAAAGGCAACACTAAAAAATAGACCCCCAACAAGCCCCCTCATTCTCCTTACCGTTGCACTGGACTTTTCCTCTCTCGGCTAGTAACTCTCGATCTCTTCTTTTTTGATTCTGCTGACACTGGTGGAAGGTCTCCACCATTACACCAATAAACATATCGAGGAGAAGGAAGCTTATAATCATGAAGGAGATAAAGTAGAGCAGCATCCACTCGTTGTGATTCCTCACAGGCTGAGAGGAGAAGAGCAGAGAGGAGAAATCAGCCAGCATAGACCCTTGTTCCCCTATCATATAAATAACAATGTAAAAACATCAATAAAATACTTTGCCAGCAAAAATACCTGTTGGTCCACTCCCACAGCATCTAGTCCATCATACATGATGTTCATCCAGCCATCTTTGGAGAACATTACAAACAACGTCATCAGAGCCTGAATGGGAAACAGAGAAATAACTGGTAAGTCAACACTTTTTCCCCAGATGCTATTATTTTTTTCCAGTATACAGATTCATTACATTTAGATGAATATGGTGCTTTTGTTTAAGCAACTTAAAAAGAAACTAGACAGCACTCAGTGTGTGCATACATCATCCAATGTAATCATCTTAATATGTTACTGTAGAGAGTAGTTTGTTTGGAAATTCTGGATCCAAATCTACATCATAATATACATATTGATATATGACGTAATCATGCTAATTGGCTAAACATGAACAATTTTAAGACAATGTCTAAAACCTGTCCTGTGTGCTCGGTGGATTAGTCCGTACCTGAAGCAGGTTGTCAAAGTTGTATTCCTTTTGTACCCAGTGATAGTTGGCCGACAGACAATCAGTCTTGTTGGTGATGTTTCTTATGTCCGCACCCACACAGTAGTAGAACTTCCCTTTGAACAACTACAGCGTTTGTGTAAGACAGATACAGAGTGTCTGTAGTGTTAATTTATTTGTCCTGACATCATCTCAATTTCACGATTACATCAATTACATCAAAGCTAGTTGGCTATTACATTCAACAGAGGTGTTTCCTATGATTACTTGACTAAAAGCTGACCAGGGATCAAGTGTGTGTGTGTGTGTGTGTGTGTGTGTGTGTGTGTGTGTCTGTGTGTCTGTGTGTATATGTGTATGTGTCAACTCACCTGCACCCCAAGGATGCCATAGAAAAAGAAGAAGGTGCAGCAAATGAGAAGGATGCTCCTGATAGGTTTAACCGAGGCCATCAGAGCTTCCACAGCCAGCTTCAGTTTCGGAGCTCGCTTGATCACCCTGGAACACATGAACATAAACAAACAGATGTTTGTAAGAGGCAGCACACGTAACTACAGACACAAATGATATGAAATAAGATGGTATGCTTACACACAGACAGTACATGAACATATTAACTGGTATCAACCCACACAGACATCAAATATACACACAAATATATTGTATACCTCAGTGGACGAAGAGTGCGTAGCAGACGTAGAATTTTGAGGATGCCCAGCATGTGACTATCAACCGTACTGACAAGAGTGATGAGGATGTGGACAAAAGACAGAATCACCAACAAACCGTCCATGATATTCCAGGAAGACCGGAAGTAGCTCTCCTTCCCAAATATCAAACCAAGAGCCAGAACCTGGTATTAAAGCAACAATACACCCATTTCAAATCAAAACATTATGGAAAAAGGTAGAAAGGTAGAAATGTTTGATCCAAAAGTATATCCAAATTGTAGAATAATTTGCAGTATGTATATATATATATCCATTCGGTTCATTTCTAATAATTTCGAAAGTCAACTCAATCAACATTTAAAAAGTCATAAAGTAATTTATCTATCAGAATATACAATAACATTTTAGTTACAATGGCCATAGTGCTCTACAATTACAAAAAAAAAAAAACTGATGTTTACCTTAACAAGCATCTCTATCAGGAAGACAGCAGAGAATACGTAATTAAACGAATCCAGCACCCATCGCTCCTAAAGGGCAGAGTGAGATTCATTTTTAACCTGCGTGTATTTTTTATCAAACTACTCTGATCAAACTACTATTACATATTAAGTGTTTTATTAAATACATAACATCCAGCTTGACAGTGTGGAAGTGTGCGTAGGGTGCATGTGTGTCTGTTCCTCAGTCTGCTGTGACTGTATTTGCTCTTTCTCATCACATCTTAAATACTATGTGGACACGTGCATCGGTGCTTGTGTGCTTCTGATTGGATGTGTGTGTGTCTCAACACTCTGTGAGGGTTCACTGTATATCCCGTTCTGCAGTTAAAGTTACTGTAGGTAACATTCAGTATGTGTGTCTCACCATGCTTTTAGGGTCTATTCCAGGCCTCTCCAAAACAATGGTGACACAGTTTAGGAGAATGAATAGCAGAATCATGTGGTCAAACATCTTGTGAGAGATCACACGACAGCAACAGATACGGAACCTAAACACAAACAAACACACACACACACTCAAAATCAAATCAAAATGGCTACAGTCAGTGAAAAAAAGGAGGGAGTCAAAAGAAACATTAATTTATATATGAATACATTTTATATGAAAATCCCTGTCTTTCGCTTCATGTAAAACATAAAAATATTATTAAATTGTCATTTAAATGTATCCAATCAGATGTGTTTTGACTGACTAAAACCACCCATGATACTAGAGTGCTTATTAAATTTGAGACTTTTTTAAACTAACACAATTTAATACTTGTTTCACAATCATAATGGCCAGAGTATCAAAACATGATAGAAGATCAACAATGAAGAATTGTTATTGTTATTAGTATTTTTCTTAGTTGCCAGCAGTATTTAATAATAATTCCTAATGTTATAAATAATCAAGGTAATGCATCCTGAAGCCTGATAACTGGCAGAAAATTAATAGATGGATTAAAGCCATGGTAGGTAATGTTGGAGAAACTAGATTTTCAAAGCATACAACCAAAAAAATCCCACCCCTACTTTCCGGCCTACCTGTAAAGCCACTCCCAGTGAGTGCAGGGGCAGAGTGCACGCAGGTAGACAGGCAGGTAGGCAAACCTACCATTTATTCAACCCAGATGAAATGATGTGTGTTTTGTGCGTCTGAGACTTACCTGTTCAGTGGCGACAACATGAAGAATGACCACTCTTCATGATCTTTGCACCAGCGGCACATTTTCTGGATCAAGTTCAAAGGCTTCTACAGGGGTGAATAGTTACACATCAGTCACATGTCTTTATCCAAAACTGAAGAGCAGCGTTACTATAACAAAATGTTGCTAAAAATAGAGGCAAAGTGACAATTTATTTAAAATCCAAAAGCGGCTTTGATCACATCACTTAGTCACTGGTGGTGATCTTGTAAAATCTTCACCAAGGGTTAACTGTCAGTTACAAACCAGATTTTGAAAACTTTAACTCTTAGGAACTTACATTGGGATCTACAGGTGCAGAGTCTTCCTCGGGGGCTGAGTTAATCACAGAGGATCTACTGGGCCCAGGGTCAGAGAGAGAGCTGTCTTGGTTGCGGCCTGCAGGGTCCTGAAACAACATGAAATAGAATTGAGAAAAGGGGAGTGTAGGAAACTGGGTATGTTTGAGAAAGTATAGCACCTTGGGTCCTCAAACTGTAACTAGTATCTCAACAAGGGGGAAGTAAACAACTCGCTCAACACAAGCACCAGCTCTGAAACCACAATTTGGAATCTGTGACTCATAGGAACTTACAATTTTCTTGTTATCTCTCTGTGAAGAGTCCAAGTTGTTTGGAAAGGAGCTGGCGGACCCAGAGGGATCAATTTTATCAGAATCTGAGGAGCGCTGGAACACCAGGAAACAGAGATTGCCATAGGTATGTATGTCAGTATTTGAGTGTGCCATTCTTAACAGCCATGTTGACATGTTTTTTAGTAAAGTATAAACGATCTAGCTCTTGGAGAAAACTAAGAAAGAAGGCCTAACCTTCGCCTGGAAGCTGTCAACCACTATGCCCACAAGAATGTTGAGAAGAACAGATTTTCCAAACACAATGACCGCAATAAAGTACAGAGCGGCCCATGGGGATGTAGCAGCCATGGCGTTGTACAGCACCAGATTCCAGTCCTCCTGAGTCAGGAGCTGGATTGATAGATTTAATAGAAAAGAGGAGAGTAACAAAGACAGAGGTTGAGGCACAACTTGCATGATGATGCAATAAAATGACAGTGGCACAAATTGTAAACTCAAAAACCAACCTCAAACACTGTGACCATGGACCAGAGTAGGGTGTCAAAGTTTTTTCGGTCTGGAATGATGTCCCCGCCTGGTGTCTTGATGTTAAGTTTACAACCAAACAATTGCATACCCAGAACACTGTGAAGAAACAAGAAAATTCAGAATCATCGAAATGTCTGCATCCTGTGGGTGATAGTCATTCTAGTGATACAAAGGCATTTGGTTTTCCTGCAACATTACAGATGCAAACAGATGAAGGAAGGATTTTGGTGTCTGCATGTGTGTACTTACCTAAAAATGAAAATGACAAACAGCAGTAGCCCACCGAGTGGGGCTGCTCCTTCCACTGCCATATTCAGCACTTGCAGCTGTTTCTTCAGGTAAGGGAAGAAGTGAACCAACTTCACAAACCGCAGCAGGCGAAATACCCGCAGAACTGACAACCTGCCATCAGCTTTAGCGATAATCTCCCACAAACTGAAAAAAACACAACCCCAAACAATGAAGTATGTATATATTGCAAGTTTTAAAGACGGCACATATTACAAGACAATATAGATAGATATATAGATATTACCTGATGATAACGATGACAAAGTCAAACAGGTTGTTTCGGTCCATAAAGTAGTTCCATGTGAGAGCCAACAGCTTTAAGACCATCTCCAGAACAAAGATAACGGTGAAGATGATGTTACTGATCTGTAACACTTTTGTCATCGTCTCAGGCTGTAGGAAGAGAAGATTGAAAGAAATAAAATGAGAGGAAGAAAGAAAGGACAGAGTGGAAGAGAGATTTAGGTGGAGAAAGGAGGCAAGAGAAAACAAGAGAATGTGAAAATGCAAATAGGATGGGGAGGGTGATAAGACAAGAAATCTATATAAAATAAGCAAAAAAGAACAATTACGTAAAAGAAGAAAGGGAAAATGAAATAGTTTACAATTCATTCTAGTCTTCCTGTTGGGGTTCCTAATGTTGTAAGATAAGAATAGAGATTGGAAAGTATCACTCCTCATCCCCAGCATGACAAAATACTTAAGTCCAAATGCAGCTTTCTTTTACTTGTGTGGTATACCTGAAAAATTTCCTCAATACAGGAAATGGCTAAAGCAACTCTCAGCCAGAGCCATTTTAGCTTTAAACCTTTCAACTGCTCAGGCCTATCATTCACTTTACACACCTGAAAGGTATAGAAGCCTGGGGTAGACAGATACTGTAGTTAGCAGTCGAAAACACATTACCTGCCCGTTGTGCTCTATGACCATGGTAAAAATACAGAGTACAACTGCAAACATGATCCCTCGGTCAAAGAGGCTACTGTTGACAATCCTCTCAGCTGTATTCTTGATGAGTATCAAGGCCTGAGCCTGAAAGACAGGGGAGTCAGTTAAGTGACCTCTCATTTTTGAGGCAACAATGCTGCTGCTGGTGTTACAGCAGAGATGTGCTGACTGGACTCACCAATGAGGGCGTTTTCAAGCTGCTACTGCCGTTAGGTTGCACTTTGTTGTGATGTCTATTGGTAAAAGGACAAGACATAATAATAACTGAAAATAGAGGGTGTTCTTTTCAGATTAAATTAAGACTTAATGGGGTTTTTCCCCCTGGTAGTGTGTGTTTGGTGTTTGTTTGCTTTTGAAAGCATTAGTTCATTTGTGTCTCTAATGCTAAGAACATAACACATTTAGTTGTATCAAAATGTCCAATAAAATGCTGCAGACAAATAGAAACAGTGAGACCCGAACAAGGCTCAACAAGAGTAATATCCAAAATATATTTAAACTTTGGCTGTACACACATGCCACTGCAGACTACAAATCTGACCACAGAAAAGTGTTTTAAGTGCTACTTAGTATTACATTTCCAGTTACTGACCTGTTTTGTCTACGGGAGATCTTCAGCAGCCAGCAGGTTATCTTGTCACGGAGCTTAGTGATGGACACAGCGTCAGCATGAGGCTGTCCTGTCCTTCGTTCTATACTCTCTGAGAACTGGGTGGCAATGATGACTGCACACACGTTCATCATGATGAAGGAGGCCATCTGTATGGGGAAGTAAAGAGTAGCTATTTAGAGCAAGGGTTGCAAAACTCTTTGTTGAAATTGGACCAGTAACATTTGCATATTTAGGATTACTGCGTCCAATTTAATTTAGACCCAACAGGGAAAAGGTAACCCAACAACACTGCAAAGAGTTTAGTTGTTCATCAAACAGAACTGCAGTTCAAATGTTAACAATAACTCCTTTTGAGGAGAAACACACAATAAACTTTTAAACAACAATTATGCAGACTGTGTAAATGAGAGCAACATTAAAAAATCTATTTAAATTATTGCTTCTGGCCTGGAAACTAAATGGCCCAACTCAGGTTGACTTTAGTGTAATCTATATCAGAGCATTCAGAACATTTTTATTATAATGGAATTTTTAACTTGATCTTCTGAGTGAACTCCCATTTGCTTTTGAGCATAGAATAAAGCTCAAATGTGTGATATTTTAGACCAAATCAAAACTCAAGTTTCAGTGTATTTTGCTGATGTTGGATTTTCATAGATGTCACCAAAGTTATCTAACCAGCTTTACAGACCATTATATCAAGTGCAGCCAAAAAGTGATCAGTCTGGAAGAATACCTAAACATCTTTTTGAAGTAGTTTTTTGACACCTATGAGAATGGTCAAATAATAAGGTTGCTAACTAAGTAGGGACTTACCACGGTGACGAGTACAAAAAATATAAAACTCCATGGGGAATAAGCATCCATGACATAAAACATGATCTCCATCCATCCTTCCATTGTGACAACCTGCGGTAGAGAGTGTGAGACAGAGAGGGATGCAAATAATATATCTGGCAACATTTTAACACTTTAATAAGCTTTCTCCAGCCAGAGGAAAGCTAGAATTTGCTATGACTCCATGATGGTAAATTATAGATAAATATATATAAAGATAGATAGAGGAGAACAGACAGAACCCACAGGAACCATACATTTCATGTCTAAGTGCACGAAATTCTGACTACTCATCAATGTTTTTGCTTCAACATGTCCAAATCCAAATGTATTTCTACACATATCAAAGCCCCTTTTACCTGAAAAATGGCTATCCAGGCATAGGCGATGTGATCAAAATTGATGGCTCCCAAGTGAGGATTGTGGTCCCCAGCACGACAGACATTGTAGTACAAGTTCCAGTTCACACAGGTGTTAGCACTGGCCCCAGCCCCCGTGGGGACTAACACATTCGGAGCTGAAACATGGTGGGGTGCAGCCAATGAGCAAGTTTCCCCACCCTTTTTGTAAGGTGGAACATCATGGCAGTGGACCATCCCAATCTTGTCATCAGGCGAACAGATAAATGGGACATTTTCACCATACATGGATATGTAGTATGGACTTAAGGACACATTGTACATTCTGTATAGAAAAAGAATAATAACACCTTTTACACACTAGAATTGCTCTTTTTTATAGACATCATTACATAGCTTTTAGTTTTTACATGACAGGGTTTGTGTGCTGCATGTTAAGAAATAAAGAATGAATGTGATACATAGATTCAAAACGGAAAATTGAAAAAAAAAACAGGATGTAAGATCTGTTGTAAAATTTGGCATTAATAAGTTAACTGACACACTACAACTCACTTCCAGTTTACATTGCAGGATATTAACTGCCTAAGTTATTCATGCAAAATGTTAACAAATGTGAGGATTTGCTGATCACACATCATCACATTACATATTGTAAATTACAGCAATATATGGAGGCCATTTATGCAACTTCTAGACCAGAGGGAAGTGGAAAAAATGCAAACACTGGAAGAGCAGACCAAGCAATTTCCTTACGCTGGAATGTCCTCTCCCAGGAAGCAGCGATTGAGCAGCTGCCCCGCCCACAGCTGGACTCCCACAACAGAGAAGATGTGGATGACAAAGAGGTAGAGGAGGAGAACATTTGTAAGCATTGGCAAGGTGTCCAAGAGTACTGACATCAAGCCCCGCATACCTGTACAAATGAACACAAAAAGATGCTGTCAGAATACTTCACCACACACACACACACACACACACACACACACACACACACACACACACACACACACCATAGCAGTTGACATCCAGTCACAGTGAAATTTGGAATTTGGAAAACCTTTGCTAATGTAAGTATCTAGAGGATTAAGATGACAACATACAGAGATGGGCAGCATTGCATTGAAATGCATCTTGTTACAAAATACAAAATACCCCTCAAATAAATGTATCAAGATAAAATACACACACACATTATGTAGCATTTTAAAAAATACAGGAAAGTGCATTTTAGTAGTTTGGAGTATTTTGAAAATACAAAACTTTTTCCACTCTAAAATTTATTTAAAGAGCCTATATGATGATCTTTTTCAGGTTCATACTTTTATTTGAGGGTCTAATTAAGTTATGACTTACTTGTTACTCTGCCGATCAGTCGCATTGGCCTGAGTGCCTGACCGACACGAAAGCGGATGCCAAGAGAAGCTAAAAAATACTCCAACACCCTGAAGGGAGCGTTTCAGACAGAAACGGAGAGATGATTCTTATTTTGCATAAAATGTACACACATTCTAACACTGAATATGAAAACATAGGAGGTTGTTGGTTCAAAAACCTTTTTGAGGAATGCCTTTTCTAAAATACAATCAAAACTTCAGGGTAGTCCGACCAAAGCTGTCCAAACTGTACTGTGTTTCTGGTTTGAAAGTAAGAGTCCTGCTGTGATTGAGCATGGCATCTTTAAAACTTAAAGAAATTAAATTTAATGTTTTTCTAAGATGACTGTGAAAAAAAAGAGTGATTTGTCCGCATGAGCCATAGGCATTGTGGGATACTAACTTTACCAAGTTGATAAAGAAGTCAAACTTGTTCCAGTTGTTGCTGAAGTAACTTTCTTCATAGCCAAAGATTCCCAGGGCCACCATCTTGATGAGCATTTCCATCACAAAGAAAGCAAAGAATACATCCTCCAATATCTGGCCACACAAAATAAAATAAAAAATGTACGATTAAACATACAGTAAAAAACAACAATGGTGGCAAAGTACTTTTTACTACTAATACAGAAGGACATTTTGATTATCTTTAGCCTTTTATGTTGATAATTTAGCTGGTCTCAAATATGGCCGCTTATTTACAGATACACCATGTAACCAATGAAAGATCACAGCGCAGGTATCTAGTCACACTGCAATAATAGAAACTGAGGTAAACAGTTTTGGAAGGTGTGTTACCATGGAGGGGAAAGGAAATGCAGATTAAAAACATTTTACGTGTATTTGAAAGGTGTTAAAGACTCAGTAAATGTACATTCCACTGCCAGTGTCCACTAATAAAAGTCCAGGGGTCAGACTAACCTCTAGGGTGATGTTCATCTCTTCACAGGGCTTGTACATGCCCAAAGTCACACAGTTAAGCAGGATCATCAATATGGACACAGTATCCAACCATGTGGAGGAAGAGGTTAAGGTCATAACACATTGGATGAGAGATCATATTCATTCATTCATATAATTAATCAACAAAGAAGGATTACATACTAGAAGAACCTAATGTGATGATGGCGGAATTTTTACAGTGTTGTAAAATTTTAATCTGCATCAGCCCGACAGGTGAGAGAAAGATGCCCGTGAATCCTTTAGATACACTCAGAAATATACATAATGATATGATATGTAGTAAAGCTTAAAAGTATTTTTATTATTACACATACATATTTGATATATTTAGACTCCTAGCAGTAAAAAAGGATATTCTGTCTGGGTCACTTGCAGACACCAGTTACGGGGTCTTGTTGTTTGTTTCAAGCAGTGCCAAACCACAGGGGCCAGGTGGCGGTAGGGCCTCTCAGCCTCAGAGAAACAGTTTGAATCAGGAGCTTCTTCTGGTACAGTGAGCGACACCTCCCTCGGCTCCTCTTTCTGTCCCTCACAATCAGTCATGATGAAGTTCAAGTATGTATTCTCTGGAAGGAGGTCAAAAAGAAAGTGGTTAAAAAGAGGTGAAGAGAGGAAGGGGGAAAATGGGGAAAGCAGGCATGCAAGAGAGGAAAAAGGAGAGAGAGAGACAGACAAAAGCCACAAAAACAACATACAACATATTTCAAAGTAACTGGGACATTGTTCCTGCAAAGACATGTTGTTGTTTGGTTTCTGAAGTGTAATGTTTAAGTGCTATAGGCACCACAAACAAATTTCCATACTTCTCCATTATAACATGTAATGTTGACTAAAAGCCTCAGCCTTTACTTGAGTTAAAGTAATACTACACTTCAAATATACTTCATTACAATAATAAAGTCCTGAATTAAATATTTCACATAAGTAATATTAGCTTAAAGTAAAATATTTTATGTTTTGCATTATGCAGACTGGCATACCTACCAACGTTTAAGTTTGGAAATATGGGATGTTGTTCAGTGGTTGGGGAAGTGGAGGGGGCTTGTTAAAACTGTTCAGTTCACTCTCCTTAAATTTGCAGCTGTGTTTGGATGTTTTAGGTGCAGCACCGTCCTGCCCTGACATTTTGACACAGATTACTTGGGTGACGTCAGACAAACGACCATTCATAATAAAGTTTGATGCAAATAATGGTTTCCTGGGAGACACAAGTAAACAGGAGGACGCCCTATATCACCCTAATTAGAAATGGCATTGAACTCCAGGTGTTAACTTCCTCAGAAAATCACGAACGGTACACTTGTGGTGGTAACTTTAACGTTTCTTTAATAATTTCTCGAAGCATTTTCCCCTTTGATTGCTTTTCAGAAGAGAAATTAACAATGCCCCGAGTTAGTAACTTTATTAGTGACAGAAGCAAGTTAGACGCTCAAAACTGCGGCCAAGTGAACCGCAGTTTTTCAATCCAGGTAACTAACGTTAACGGTTACTTTGATTTAATGAGTAACCTTATGTTAGCTAATACAAGCTTTACAACTTAGCCTTTGGTAGTTCTGTCACCTAATACATTCATAACAGACACACAAAAAATAAGAAACCCCAAAACAGCAAATATTTATCGACTGATGGAAGTTTCACCAAGTTAAATTCTCCAGTGAGTTAACGTTAGCTGAATGGCAAAGTTGACGTGAGGTTAGCATCAGGTGGCTAAGTGTTAGCTAGTGGTTTAAAACAAATTTAGAAAAATAACATTTAGTTTTAGAATGTTAGAAAAATACGTCACAGTAAACGGCCGTTTATTCAGTTCAAATGTTAACTTACATGCTATTAATTAAAACAAGAAAATGAAAAATATGAAGAAATCATTGATCTCAATTTCTGGATATTCTTCATCAAAGTTAATGTTGATCCACCCCAACCACCATCAAATTTAACATTACAATACTTTATTTTTTATTTCACAACGATAACGTTAGCGTACAAACCATGTAAAGTTAACTAGTAATATTTTTGAATGTACGGTCAACTACCGTTAATTGCTTCTATCTCATCTGTAACCTGTTAGATTCTGTGATGCTAACTTTAGAGGATTAGCTAACGTTAGCTTTAACTAGTTCGGTAAAGTTGGAAATATATTCACAGATTCTGCTTTAACTCAGTTTTGCGTCTTGACAGCTAAAGTTATCAAAATGCATTTATGTATAATCTTATGTAAAGCTGACGTTAACTTATAACATTAGATAATAATTGTTAAGTCACAAAAGTTTAAATCACAAACTGGACAAAAGCACTTACCAGAGGAAAAAAGCGATAACTCTGCTGCTGTCACACTGTTGTCCACTTGGTATCACCTTTTATATAAAGTCTAAAGATTTACTTTGAGTAATTAAAGTTTGAGTTAGTAGCTAGCTAAAATTATCAGGGAAGACGTGCTAAGTAAGTGTTGCTGCAGAGTAAACTCTTTAAATGATTGATTATCAACAGTTTCAGCCTCACATTCTAGACGTCGTTAGGGAAATTAAACAATATTTGTTTATTTGTTAGGCTCCCTACATTTAAAAACATACTAAACACTACAGTCCACAACATAATGGCAAACATAACACATGTAGAGAATGATTGAAATTGAATGAATGGAATGAATTTTATGAATAAAACTAACATTTATAGCTGTGTATGCAGTAGTTTATCATCAATTTCTGTGATAATTTAGAGAAGATTTCCATGTTTTCATTGCATTATGACTATGACTAACACTACTGTGAGTAATGAATAAGTGTTTGCCTTGCCTCTGTTGCCTGTATGGTGGGTTATGAATATGACTCTAAATTGTGTTTTAATTGACTGTACTGATATAATGGAGTATTGAATTGTAAAACTGTCCATGTTGAAAGTAGAAGTGCAGTAATGATCCTGTCATTAACTTTTAGCCAGTTAAGACGAAGTGCATGCTATTGATGTTTTTGCTGTAGGCTACTTGCAGACACTGCAGGCTAAAGCTGGAGTTTGCTTAAATTTTTTGTTATGTAGCATTCATTCATACTATAGTACAAGTTTTGTTAAAAGTATTTTATGCATCGCCTTGCTGCCGTACCCATTTTACCATATTGATGTGTTTTGACCAGGACAATATTAGAACTGCTAAGGTTGTGGGGGAAATGGTTACAGCAGGTGTTGGCTCAAATAGTGGCATCAGCAGCTAAAAGTGGTACTTTCCGTGGCAGTCTGAGATGCTACAGGCTTACAGGGGCACTTGCTACTTTTAGCAACTGCTACTGACATCCCTACCACCGACCTGCAGCTGTTTGTGGGAACTACCATTAGTTAATTACCATATTTCACTCTATAACTTGTTATATTGTGACAATAAACCAAGCTACCAACCACCTACCATCCCTGCAGAGGAGAAGCTGAGGACTTGCTACTGCAACTGCTGGTGTTTGACTGGCTGGAGCATTTCCATGACCTGATTTTTTTATTAATTTGCAATGTTTCCTCGATTATTTCACTTTTTAATTGATAACACAGTCTGTTATGTTGCAATTCTGAGAAAAGAAATAAATGGCATAACGTTAGGTTGACATCTTGTTTGTGGCAACTGCCACTGACCTCAATGGCAGCTGCTGCTGAACTGGCAGTATTTGTAAACTAAACCATTTCATTTTATCTACAAGTTTTTGCAGAACATGTCACACTCCTCTCCTCTTTTTTAAAAAAACATAAAACATGAAAAGTTCTGCATGTGATCCCATTTCTAGATGTTCAGGTCCTGGAGGTCTTTTGTCTGGTCCTTTTTGTACATCTAAAGGCCAGCAGAAAGTTTCAGTCTTCCATCAAAACTTGCCGTGTGAAATCAGTTAACTGCACGTCATGCTAAAGATGAAAATGTGGTATGATTTATCTGTTGATTTATAAAACACTGAGTGGGGACCATCGAAAGCCTTCCAAACTAAATGCCAGTATAATCTAAATTACCTTAATTGTACATGTACATGAAAATTTAAACAAACAGCGATGCAACAAAGCTCTTGTCAGTTTCCTCAAAAAGTCCTGCTGTTGCTGAAGTTTTCTGTTTGTGCTGCAGAAGCAGCAAGTCTCTGTATTTAAGGTCTCTATAAAACACGTTTTAGCAGCATATCAGGAAAACCATTTTAAGCATAAAGCTGTACTTTCTTAAACCAATTTCTTATAGATGCATCATAAAAGAAGAAAATTGAAAATGAAGTGTTTAAAATTTGTCTTTTCTTGTATTATTAATCAACTTTTAATAATCACTTTGGTAAAACAACTGAAATACAAGCACATCGGTCTTACAATGTCAATATATGTGAAAACAAAAATTTATACACTATGTTATATCAGAATTATATATTATCTTTTCAGCCATTATGTTACTTTCTGTCAGCTTGTAATGCACACAGAGGAGCAGCATTTGATAATTGCTGCCACCTTGTGGTTGAAAGAGACTTTGTACAAAGAGGCAAAAATAAATACATTTTTCAGAGATGAAAAAAGTTCCATAATTTCTTCTATACCATGCATCACTAAGCCAGTCTTATTTATGTGAACCTATACTCACATCCCACTCATCAATACAATTACATAAATAAATCATCTTCTTTGAAAAATGAATAGACACAGCAACTTTTGTTTGATAAACAAGCGTTGATACAAGATCTGTGGCCATCTCCTCCTCGCACTGAACAGTACAAACAAAGTAATCTTGACAAAAAACACTAGGGAGTTAAAATGTGATAGGCCATTTGTCAGATGGTTTAACTCTTGTATGTCTCCAAGCAAGCTGAAGTTCAACTAAAATCATTTTGTATTTGATGAAATCAATCAAAATGATGTGACTGCAAAATCAGCTTGAAGTTGTAACTATTATAATTACAGCTAGAAGTAACTAGTTTATGTTTTTTATGTAGCTGTGCCTGAAACTAGTGCTCTGTCAACAACAGTCTAATAAATAAATTACTTAACTGACATGAATTTACTTTGCTTTTGGAATTAATTAAGATGATGTTTGAGTAATTGAAAGACAAATTGTTCCCCACATTGCCAATGGTCTAATAGTCTAGTCAGTCACTGTTTATACTCTTGGCACTTCTACACAAATCTGAAGGATCTGTAACAAGATTGCTTGTTCATGTTAAAAAATTGCTATTGGCCAATATGTCATTAACACATTGTTGTAAGTATTGGCCTCAGAAATTCACTATTTGTAATAATCATACATATTTGAACAACATCTCCAAATATCTGTTTTATTAAGTTTTGTTTGTATTTAGGCTGCTCACTCTTAACCATCACTGGTCTTATCTGTCCTTCAGGTAACCAAAACTGAAAGTGGGTCTTAAGAGGGCTCCAACAGTGGTCAGTTATTATCGGGTCCTTCTTCGCCAATCTGCAGAATATGAGCTGGGATCCACTGACTCCACAAGAACCTCCAGCCTCCCAGCAACATCCCTGCTGCTGATTCTTCGTCATTCATTGGCAGCAGCTGCAATAACAGCACACTTTCTGCTTCAGGTCTTCTTTCCTAATCACTGCAAAGGTAATGACATGAAAACGTTTTTGATAACTGTTGCTTTCTATCTGAAGAATCAGTGAGACAGGCTTAATCACAGTAGTTTCACAGCCATTTCACGGCAACATTTAATTATGCAAAAGCAGAGATCGTCAGTGTAAATCTCTTGTATCAAGTGGTGTCACTGGATGAAGTGTTCACTTTTGCTTTTGTTTTCATCCTAAATAACAGTACCACAAGACTGCACCCTTATTCACACATCGCTATGGCAATGATCACCAGGACTAGTTACTTCATCAGCAGAGCAGGAAGACGGCAGCAGTATCCAGGACAGTGGAGAACAGCTGCCAGACGTACAGCAACAAAACAGCACATCATCTACAGCGAGGCTGTCTGGAGAACCAAAGTCACAGAGGACAGTGCTGTCACCTGTTCTTTCTTTACTGTGCTGTCTTGTCATTTGCCAAATACCCATACTCATCTATTGAGAGAATTGTTTGAAACACCCCTATCCCGAACACTTGGTTCAGTCCTTTCCCACCTAGACACAACTGCTCCAAGGTGAAAAAGGTTTTCCACCAGACGAATTATCAGAACATTTTTTGTAAAGCTCCTTAGTTCGGGAGAGTTCACCTTTCTCTGAGGCCCCATCCACACTACTCCGTATTAGGTTATAAATGGAGAATTAAAACTAATACGATCTCCATCCACAGCAGCGTTTTAGCAGTGTTTTAGAGTTGGTCTCCATCTCATTAAAACGACTGAAAACGCACATCTAGTGGCTGTTCACGTACACTGGGCATACACGTGCCGGTGTAAACACGAAGCAGATGGTCTATTCTGTAGTTACAGAAGAACTGACGAAAGAATAAAGTAATGCAGACGAAGAATCGGACCAGATTTTTTTTGCATGCAATAACGAACTGGGACTGTTACTGTGTTACATTCAGTACATCTTGTTATTAACACCGTCTGGAGTCTCAAAATGAAAAACGGGGTCGGCAGCATTTTAAAACTTTTCTGTTTTATGTCTACATTTTCATCGTTTTAGTCTAGACGGGAGGTGCAAATGTAGCTAACAAAAAACAAAACAAAAACAAAGTAGTGTGGACGTGGCCTGAGAGTCTTACAGAGTGTTTGTGTGAGGATAACAAAAATGTTGACATTGTTATTGAAATAGAGCCGACCATCAGAAAGAAACGGCATGAAACAAGCTGGGAATCAGATCACAAGACAAAAACTTTTTATATATTGGATATTACTGGATATGATTAATACAGCTGGAGCGATGGAGGTGACAGACAGTGTAAACAAATGTCAAGCCAGAAACATTCATTCCCATAATCAGAAGATTGCCCACTTCGTCTTTTAGCTGACTGAGAACAAAAAAAACTCTGCAGCCATGTTCTTAAATCTTTATACATATAGTTTGGAAATGACATATTCAAAAAAACTGACATATGGGTTTATTGGTTAAAATGTCCACATTTTAAGAAAAAAAGGATTTTGAAAGGAAAGATCTCCTGCCAGGTCAAAGCTGCAGTAAGTCATCCTGCTGACATGTCAGAGCAGTGATGAGAGTGCAGAGGGTCCCCAGCATTGTGTCAGTGTGCGCTGGGAATGGCCGTGTAATCTTACTGCTGATAGATTAGAGGGTTTGGAGGAGGAGGAGGAGAGGTGACGGAGGAGCAATTTAATACAATACTGAAACTGAGAGTGACTGACAGGAGGAGGAGCTTTGCTTACATTGGCATGGTTTGTCACATTTGTTGGCCTCTTATCTTCTGTCTTTTCTGTCTCCATTATTGTCAACGTAGGCCATGAGTCCCCACGACCCCCAAAAATATTATAATGATCTGAAAAAGACTTCCTGCTGTTTTTGTTGTTATATGTTTGTTTCTTTGCTCACTTCGTTATAAATGGCATTCACCAAACAATTGTGTCATATTTCCTCACTTTAGTTGGAATTAATAAAAAATTAATGTCCGGTTTTCAAGTTTTTCACATTTTAACAAGAGATGTCTCCTGCAGGATTGAAACTCTGGCTCTGCACACAATGAACATAATTCAGACACATCAGAAGTAATCTGTCACTGATTGACCAAAGGGTTAATAATGAAACCATCAGTGTGTTTCCAGTCAGAGACTGTTCCCTCTGATTTACGGAGAGCTGAACTTTGACCTCTTTATTTACATGGAGCTATAAATAAGGAGGGGAGGCCTGAAGGTGCATCCTGGGAAGGAAGAGAGGGAGGAGTAGAGAGGACATGCTTCACTGACAGAGGATGAACTCAGTTTCATTTGCTTATTTTATCTGAATATTCTGACATCTTCTCAAGGAACTTCTGCAAGCACCTAAAACCAGGCAGTGTGACATTAATCACTCTGTTGTGCTTTTATTGCAGATTAACACATACAGGTGCTGGTAATTAGAATATCATCAAAAAGTTGATTTATTTCAGTAATTCTATTCAAAAAGTGAAACTTGTATAATGCATACATTCATTCCACACAGACTGATATATTTCAAGTGTTCCTTTTAATTTGATGAATGATTACAACTGACAATTAATGAAAACCCCAAAATCAGTATCTCAGAAAATTAGAATATTGTGAAAAGGTTCAATATTGAAGACACCTGGTGCCACACTCTAATCGGCAAATTAACTCAAAACACCTGCAAAGGCCTTTAAATGGTCTCTCAGTCTAGTTCTGTAGGCTACACAATCATGGGGAAGACTGCTGACTTGACAGCTGTCCAAACGACGACCATTGACACCTTGCACAAGGAGGGCAAGACACAAAAGGTCCTTGCTAAAGAGGCTGGCTGTTTACAGAGCTCTGTGTCCAACCACATTAATAGAGAGGCGAAGGGAAGGAAAAGATGTGGTAGAAAAAAGTGTACAAGCAATAGGGATAACCGCACCCTGGAGAGGATTGTGAAACAAAACCCATTCAAAAATGTGGGGGAGATTCACTAAGAGTGGACTGCAGCTGGAGTCAGTGCTTCAAGAACCACCACGCATGGACGTGTATGCAAGACCTGGGTTTCAGCTGTCGCATTCCTTGTGTCAAGCCACTCTTGAACAAGACACAGTGTCAGAAGCGTCTCGCGTGGGCTAAAGACAAAAAGGACTGGACTGCTGCTGAGTGGTCCAAAGTTATGTTCTCTGATGAAAGTAAATTTTGCTTTTCTTTTGGAAGTCAAGGTCCATGATTCTGGAGGAAGAGAGGGAGGCACAGAATCCACGTTGCTTGAAGTCCAGTGTAAAGTTTCCACAGTCAGTGATGGTTTGGGGTGCCATGTCATCTGCTGGTGTTGGTCCACTGTGTTTTCTGAGGTCCAAGGTCAACGCAGCCATCTACCAGGAAGTTTTAGAGCACTTCATGCTTCCGGCTGCTGATCAACTTTTTGCAGATGCAGATTTAATTTTCCAACAAGATTTGGCACCTGCACACAGTGCCAAAGCTACCAGTACCTGGTTTAAGGACCATGGTATCTCTGTTCTTAATTGACCGGCAAACTTGCCTGACCTTAACCCTATAGAAAATATACGGGGTACTGTGAAGAGGAAGATGCAATACGCCAGACCCAACAATGCAGAAGAGCTGAAGGCCACTATCAGAGCAACCTGGGCTCTCATAACACCTGACCAGTACCACAAACTGATCGACTCCATGCCACGTCGCATTGCTGCAGTAATTCAGGCAAAAGGAGCCCCAACTAAGTATTGAGTGCTGTACATGCTCATACTTTTCATGATCAAACTTTTCAGTTGGCCAACATTTCTAAAAATCCTTTTTTTGTATTGGTCTTAAATAATATTCTAATTTTCGGAGATACTGAATTTGGGATTTTCATTAGTTGTCAGTTTTAATCATTACAATCAAATAAAATAAACATTTGAAATATATCAGTCTGTGTATAATGACTGAATATAATATCCAAGTTTCACTTTTTGAATGGAATTACTGAAATAAATCAGCTTTTTGATGATATTCTAATGATATGACCAGCACCTGTTATAACACAGCTTTATGAATGGAAATATACATATTCAAATAAGAGTTTAACACAAATATGTCTGTTATCTATGTGTCCTGGATGAACATCAAGTGAAAAAAAAATCTAGTGAAGGTAAAACTATTTTGCAGAACATTATCACTTTAATTTGTTTGAGAATACAAATATAGACAAATGTCTGTTCATTTGTTTTTGTTTTTTTTAAAAGTCTTGAAAAAAGCAGCAACTGCAAAGTTGATATGACACCTGGACCTAACGGTCACAACATTTATTACAAAGATGCAGACACATCTTTCAGTGGGACAGTCTGACTTTTGACATTTTTCTCTGAGGTCTGGGAGCCCAAATACACTTTAGATGTGATAACTTTCTCCAGTCTGATGTCTGGATGGCCAGCTAGCTACTGATGTGGAGAGTTTGGTCTGGTTGCAGAACAGCGGTGCTGGTAGAAATCCAACTGCTCACTGGACTCCCAGCAGCCAACCAGCTCACATCTGCAAAACACATAGACTGACTGAACAGACAGACCAGGGTGGCTTTGTTAGACTGGAACTTGGCACTGGATGGAGGGATGACTGTCAGGAGAGGAGGAGGGAGGATGGAACCTGCAAATACTTGAAGGACATTCATCAAATAACTAGGACAATAGAAAAGTTAAAGAAAACAGCAAGACACAGTATGAGGTTAGTATTTGTGTTGACTGTTAATAAAATGCTTTCAGTATAAAAAATACTCAGATAAGTCAAAATATACAGAAATAATTATCTACAAAATGAAGAAAATTCATTTCAAACACTTTTGAAGTGAAAAATTACTGGTTTATCAATGACTGTAAAAATCTGAGGAGTACTTAAGAATGATATGATTTAACCGTAGAAAATATGTCCAACCATAGTTACTGAATGTCATATAATGTCATTCATTATTATGTAAAGTTAAAGCAGATATCAAATCAGTTTCCAACATGACTTTAACGCCAGATACTACATATTTTCAAAAAGGCTAAATACACAGCCTTAGTGGCTGAAAACAACTTTTAACATTTTTACTGATTAACATTTAATCAACAATAGACAGACAACCACTCTCACCTAAGGACAGTTTTGGAGACACCAATTAACCTAGCCTGCATGTCTTTGGATGGTGGGAGGAAGCCGGAGCATCCGGAGAGAACATGTAAACTCCACTCAGAAAGGTCGGGGCAACCGGGGTTTGAACCTTCTTGCTGAGAGGCGACAGTGCTAACCACCTCAGGACTTGTTGAAGACACTGTCTTGACATGAATTGATGCCATCTGTCCCTCCGAAGTCCATTTACTCACAGACAGGATACTATTTCTACACACTGGTGCTTCACTCTCTTCCTAGCCAGCAGCCTAAATGTTGAAACAGCGCCACCAGCCCATTGACTCTTTGTTGTGGCTGAAAATGGTAACGCAGCTCATTTCCCTCTGGTTCCTGGCGCAGTGCCAGTGAGGCTTCGATTGCTAACGAAGATGCTACCGAAACAATAACAAAATGATAAAACAATGAGATGGCTCATTTTTACAGCAGACAAAACACCTAAACATTACTGCGATGGCTGCTGACATGACTAGAAGACATGTGATTTAGCTTATGGCCCACTTCGCCAATCAGCATAGAAGTGTTAAAAGTTCACATTTGATCGATCTGTAATAAGAATTCGTAGTAGATTAATTTTACACAGCAGTGTTAGGAGTTCCCAGAATTCCAAGGGCCACCATCAGCCAATTCAAAGGCAATAATGTCAAAAGTAAAGCCATTTAAGATGTGAAAACAGTGTGTAGCAGGTGGTTTTCAGAGGGAGAGTTTGTCAGACATGAGAGACCAGAGACAGCAGAAAGACACCCTCAGTGAGACGGGGTGGACTTTGGAGGGGTTTAAATACCGCCGGAAGGCTGTAATCGGTTAAGTAGGAATTTGTCTTCCTTTTTTGATCTACGGTGATTGCCTTGGCAACACTGAACGCTTCCTTGACGAATGAGCTAGCGGCGTCAGGGATGCTCAGTTATCAGGGTATATTCCGGAACCAAGGAAGTAGCCAGGGTTAGAGATTAGCTAATACGTTTTTATTCACTTTGACAGAAAACTCATTTTTACACTTTGACACAATGCAGATAAGACTTTGATTGCAGACTCAGGCAGAGTCAAATTTGTTGCTCCCACCACTGATTGTTGGTGCTCTTGATGTCAATTGTCAATGCAAGATTACAAGCAAAGTTGTAAGAATCACAACTGACAGTGGATCCAACTTTCAAAGCTTTCCATGTGTTTGGGGCACAGTATGGTGCGGAGGAAGATGAAGTAGATCCAGATGGTCTTAAACTGATTGATCATGTTTAATACCTGGAGTAAATTAAACAAACTAAAATAAATTAGGAAATAATTTTATTGTCTAAAAGGTAACTGGTGACAGTATTATTAGGGGAAATGGAATTATGAAGTAAAAAATAGTCTCCATGCTTTATTTATTTATTAGTTTATTTGACAGGGACAGTGTACATTAACATTGCTGCAAATGCACCAGAGTAAGCCAAAAGGCTATTTTTCATCCATTGTCCCAGGACAGATCTTAAAATTGTCTACCTAAAATAAACAACACCCCCCCCCCCAAAACAAAACAAAAATAAGAAATTATTACTTATACTGCTTGTTGTGTATTTTGATAAATAAAATCATCTACCTGCCCTCAGACTACATTTCCACCTGGTTTTTAAAGGTTGTATTTCAGAGGTTGGTCTGGATATTTTAGCCATTATTAACTGCTCTCTGTCTACTGGTATTTCCCCCTCCAACATGCCTAATAATGTCATAATGGTCTAATTTATTTGTTTATTATTGCATGTTTTGGGATTCCATACTGCTCAAAAAAGCTACATTTATATTTTATCAGGGTCTCCAACTGTGTGCAGAAAATCTGCATTTGGCAATTTTGACAATCCATATTTTGATTTAAAAATGACTTCCAAAACATCTCCATCAGAATACAGGACAGTTTCAGGGCCATAGCCAAGGTTTGAAATGATGAGATCACAAGTTCCAGTTACCCTATTGCCAATCGATCACCCCTTGCAAAATACTACCAGACACCAAATTTAAGTGACTATTTGGATTGTTCATTGACAACTTAATAATCGAGCCAATGGTCCCTTCCTGTTTCCAAACCGATGCCATATGTGGACATTTCAGCAAGAACAGTCAGATACTGCACTTTTAAACACACGCAAAAGAAGTCTGAGAGGTTTAAGGGTATTTATTGATATTTAAGGCACAACGGTAAATCAGCAATACAAAGCTGATATTTTAACACAACAGTGAAGATTCATGGCTTTCAGTGCTGGGCAGTAGTGTAGTCGAGGGCATAGTCTGGCATTTGGAATTTTTTTTTTGCATAACACAGTGCAGTTTGTAAGGCTTTGTTAATAGAAGAACAAGTTCATGCATAGATGAATTAGAAAATATTCAAACATTTATAGTTAAAAAAGCTGTTAAGTAGGCCGGCTAATGTAACCATTTGCACCCTATATTTGAGCCTAGCGACAAAATGTGTTTACATGTGCCTTCTCCTACAGAAAGAATTCAAGTATTTCAATTAACATTTGGCTATCCATCAATACAACTCTTGCTATTTATTGATTATGTCATCACACAATCCACAGCTGGTCAGGACTTCAGTGACCTCTGCACCCCAGACACGAGCTGCCCTACTCACCAACATTCAGAGGCACGTGAGTGATGAACTGCAAACGGCCTGGTTCAAATCAGGTGGTTCAGATTAACAACAGATTAACAAGCAGACAGATTCTTGTTTAAAACACTCTTTGGCGACAAGACGCACACGCAGTCCGGACACAAAATATATAACCACATATATAACTCCACACACTTCATAGATCTAGCTCTATGCAAAAAATAAAATCATGGACACAACAAGGATTTCTGTCATGTTTCCTGGAAGACTTCATCATAAAACACCCTGCTACAGCCTTGTGCACAAGAATAAGGCCACTTCAGTTTAATGTAATGCATCCTGGTACGAAACTGACCAAAACAGAAAACAACACACCTGTCTTGCTACATTTGCAGGGTAATCTTTTAAAAAAGCACCATGCGCATTAAAAGTTAACAGTTTTTCCCTGCATACTTCTAACCACCCCTATCATCATTACAGTGAGATGTCATCATTTAATTTATACTGAACACACGTTAAAATTCACACATCCTGCATTTCACCTTTGTGAGAGGCAGAGCTAAATCTCAACATATAATTTATTAAATTCTGAATACTGAAAGGAAATGTGTCCACTTAAGAGAATACATTATATGTAACAGTCAGTTTTGGCTAAAATTTTTTATTCACCATAATCCTTCTTTCTTCTTCCCTATTTTAAAGAGTAGTCTATTTCAGGTTAAGTCTTTCATTCCCTACTACGGTCAGACCACTCAGTGGCAGTTTTGGCATTTAGGATGGCATTTCTGATTGTTGACATTGCAGCGGCATCCTCCACTGGTGTCTCCAGGACCCTTGGAAAGGATCAGAATAAGAGTTATCAAACCTTTGAGTTACTTGTTTTGGCTATAACTTTATGACAAGTTGGAAATACAATAATCAGATTTTTGCTGAAAAAAGGCTGAATTGCACCTCTTCTCTATGGATATTTGTTCTTTTGAGAGTGTATATCCTATACCCGTAACCAAGGTTTACGGGTATAGGATATACAATAGATATGACATGAGGAAAGGAAAGAAGGGTTTCTTACTAAAGGCCCCCAGCGGGGTCCCCTGGTTACCCAGCAGATCTCAGTGTGACAGACTGTGCACCGCAGCCAATCACATCCATCCCTCTTCTGCACAATGATGCCACACTGGGGACAGTGCATTGCCTCCCCCGACTGCACAAGAGTCTGTTTGTGAGACCAAAGTTCAAGAGAAAAGAAGACATGTATGAATACGAGATGAGAGGATGTGGTAGGTGTCAGTTTCTGTTTGATCTGTTAAGCATGAAGAACAGAACACAAAGTCATCTATTTCTGTTTCACAATGCACTTCTGCACTTAAGACATGGATGGGCTGACAAGTTCCTCTCTGCTGTACATGTGATAGTGGTTCCAAAAACAGCTATGAACAGCTTAGAGGATGTCTCTGCTGCTCTTTCACTACATACACAAGTGCCTGTTACAGCTCACCTTGAGTAGATGTGTCGTCCTCCTGGCAGCAGAGTCATTTATAGCGCGGGCTGCAAGATCATCCTGGTATTGCTTACAGTTCATTCCTTCATGGATGGACTAAGGAGAACAGAAAATAGAAACAAAAAAGGATGATGCACAAAGATTGAAACATGGCTGTCTTTGAACAGCAGTTTGCCTGAGGGGATCAGACCAACGCTAAAATGTGTAGTGTCCAGTTGCTGATTTTAAAAAGGATTTATTATTATGAATTAGCTCTGACTAATTGATTAGTGCATGGTACAGTTTCACCCCGACTTGAACGATGGTTGTGCGTACAATGTCATGTGTTTATCCAGAGCACAGTTAGACAATTGAGGCTATGGGAGCAAATGATCAAGCACTGTGTGTACACACTGTATATATTTCCTACCTTGCAAATCAGGCAGTTGTGTTTCCTGCAGACGGGGCAGTGGAAGACATTGACTGTGTCCTCGTACACACACCAGCCCAGACAGTCTGGAGTGGCACAGTGGTAGCTGCCCTCACACCGAGACTCTGCCACAGATAGACCTCTTTGAAGCCAGCGCTCATACTCCTCCGCTGACACCAACTGTAAAGGAGACAGGAATTGTGGAGGACTAGTTAATCATAAAACCAACACACATAATACCAACAGGTTATAATCTGAGTTGCAAAAGAAAAACACTGGTGAACACTGTATTTCCAGCAGCTTCATCAGCTGTCACTTCAAAGCCCATCTTCTACTTTTCAACTACACATCTTCAAACAGAGGCCACACACAAATCCATCCCCTGGCTGTCTTCAACAGTCCTGGTTGGATCACAGGTTGCTGTTTAACATTTATCAGCTGGCGAGGTTGGCTAACTGTTGCTTCAGCTGGAGGCTGTCCACAGGGAGAGGAGCCAAAGTATGGGCTGAAAACAAGTAGCAGAGCAGTAGCTCCAGCTTTTTGGCTAGTGCTGACAGTATTAAAAGGGTTTTCTTTTTGTCCGTACTAAATATCATATACAGTAAGATTTATTTACACAATCTGCTTAAGGATGCTAACACTACCTCCTAATATGCCAGTTAGACAGGTCTCATCTTACCCTGGCATATCAGAGACAATGCTGTATTTGTTGGTGTAACTCACAGCTCTGATCTCCCTCTCCTGCAGAGAGCAGGTACAGGAATATGCATCATCTCTGTAGGGACAGGCCACCTCCGGCTCCTCACTCAGCATGATGACTGAACGTAAGCACTCCCTGTGCACAAACATGCAGACACACACAGCTGTGAATTGCAACAAACATCTCGGACAGCCCCTCTCCGGGCTACACACCTGCTACTTTCGCAAAACCCCTTTTCTCCCTCCCTTGACATGACACCACCTTTCCCCATTGTAATAGATCTTCATTCTTTCTATTGTTTATATTAAAATACCTGCTGAATCTTACCTACAAAAGCAGTGGAGACACTCCCTTAGTAGGACGCCCTCTCTAGGCTGCAGGTCCATGTAACAGATCCTACAGTCGACAGGCTCTGGGTTTGGCAGCAGGTCCTGGCCGTCCATCATCACCAGGCGGGCAAAATTCTCCCTGCGCTCCTCTTCCCTCGCCTGGGACAAGGGGTGGTGTTGTTGGGCGAGTTAACACTATACTTCACAAGTATATTCAGCAGGACAGCTAAATTTTACATTTTTCACTCTCACATGGTCACACATACAGACGCACACATTGAGTATAAACATTTTATTTGTATCCGTTTTATACAATAAACAGTGCAAAATTAACAATTAGGCTAATACATTCAATTTAGTGGCAACCTGATTTTTTCATTAAAGAAGCCACTTGATGAAAGGCAAAAGTGATGATGATTATCCAGCCGAATGGTCAATATGAGGAAGTCTTTCACAACCTTCTAACTAGAGCTCGACTAATAAGTGTTACAGGGGGCATGTGCCACAAAGCGAGATTTGTGGGTTAACCAGCTATCTCTGGGCTTCACTCAGGTTATCTGCTGGCATGAGACACGCTCACTTTTAGCTGGGGTAGATCACATTGGCCACCTATGCTGCCCGGCTAACCTGTTAACATCAGAGAATTAGATCAACATCTGTAAACAGTGTGACCAGTAATCAGCTCACTGAAAGTACGGAGCCATCCTTCCTACAGGATCCTGACAGGGACAAGAGAATTTACGATAAAAAGACAAATAAGAAAGAGCAATAGATGTTTTGTTTTTTTTAGATTAGCTACTAATCTAAACCTAACCTGTTCCAGGTGTCCATTCTGGTTTTAAAACAGAGCTTCTAATAAACAAAATTTACTACACTAAATAATTACAGAATGACCATTATAGCTGCATTTTAATTGCACAAAGGTTTTTTAATTCCTGACAGGATTACTGACAGTGTGGATGCTTTGACACTTTTACTCTGTCACTGCAGAAGAGAATCACTTTTTTAATGTGCATCACATATTCATAATAACTTCAGGCATCAGGCAAAACAACAAAAGAAATACTGACGTATGTAATAGTTCTGGCACTTATTTATAACCAGTGAACTTTATTGTGATATTTGGAAATTAATTCTGTTGTTCCACAGGTCATCCATGACAGCCAATGCAAGCCTCAATGAAGCCATGTGACTCAGAGAAAGCCAGAATAAGTTGAACTCGCTTCGTGATACACACCCCAGAGCCAAAAATGTTCATTATCATGTGAATAAAAAACCCCGGTCTTTGTCAGATGTTTTTAAACTCTCAAATGTCAATATTGGCCTCTGAATTCCAGTATTGGTCAGGCCCTGCTTTTCACCAGAACAGAGTTGGCACATTTTCACAAAAATGTGAACTCAACTCAACTTTTTCCTCATACAGTTTCTCTACTGCAGGATATTATGAAGATATAACAAACTGGAGGCAGACATGCACCTACGCCACCACCTGTCTTGTTTATTTGGCCAATACTACACCGGAGAAAGGCCTAAATAGGATTCACAGATTCTAGAAATAACAGGATCTTATGCTTTCACTTCCAGCATATAGTCGTTCATATAGAATATAGACAGTATAGACAGTGTGCATGATGATTTCTCATGTGGTCTAAAATTGAGTGTCCGAAGAGTGCGAAAACAAAAACGGTGCTACAAGTTCAAACTGTCAGTGAATGAAACATAAATAAACAGTGCATGTATGCCTGTGTCTGTGTGTTCAGTAGTCCTGGTCCAGGTTATACAGGAGTGAGTTGTTTTGAGCCCCAGCACTCCTCAGCACCTCTCTTCTCCCTTTCTCCTTCAAAAAAACAGAGACAGAAGAGAAGAGAGTCAAACTGAGAGAGCCTGTAAATTTTGAATTCAAATGTCAACTCTGAATCAAATTCACACTCCCCCTCACCTTATTATAGTACGTTGTCCAAATTTGAGCCTGCGTTGCCTTGCATCTTTTTAAAAATTTAATATTTACACTAATTTGACCTAGGCTTCTAATTGTCACCAAATGGTACACCAACATAAGGTTCTTTTCTATGGAGATATGATGTGTGATTGTACATGTAAGACTTTGGGTGTTGTATGCTCGGTGGTACAGGTGCAAGTGTGTTTTTCCCACCTGCTGGTACTGTCTGATAGCCTCTTTCTCCTGCTGGATCCGTCTGAGTTCCAGCGCGTCAGGTCGGTATCCACCTGGGATGACGTAGTTCTCGGGGCGGTTTGTACTGCAGATCTCACAGCCCGGCCGTGTTGGTTTGTTAATGTAAGTGCAAGAAGGGCACGACCAACCCTAAGGCACAGAGTAGTGCTTTTACTCTTTGTCTTAAAGAACTTTGTCATTCATCTTGTCAGTATCATGTTTTAACGTGGCAAAACATGCAGTATATGTCTTATCAAATGAGTTAACGCGTGACATATTTTACCAAAACATGGATCATTTTGAACAGTGGGTGAATAGAGAAACATTAAACGACCACCAGAACTGCTGTCTATTACCTGGGTGGAGGCTGTATTGGGGTTCAGAGCTTCATTGAGTTGAGGCATCTCTAGGTTGATGAGATCTCTGATCTCGTTGATGTTTCCTCTGTCTGACCCACCTAAAACATGTAAGGAGAACAAAAATATTTTAACAAGCAACAAGTAAAACACCTTGGTAAACCAGTGAGTTTAGACTTTTCATGGGCTTTAATGATAAATGTAAATGCTCTGCGACCCGACCCTGGATAAGCGGATGAAGAGGGATGGATGGTAAATGCTCATTTGTTTAGCGCATTTCTAGTCTTTCCGAAAATTCAAAGCGCTTCTACACTACAGCCACCAGGGACAATTTGGGGTTCAGTATCTTGCCCAAGACACTTGCCCAACACTTCTTGGTGGTGGTGATAGGAAACAAATTACCCTGGTATTATCATTTGTTGGGCAGCAGATGCATCAATCTTTTTAGTGTACCATCTTAAGAACTAAATAAACAGGTATATGTGTGCCCAATAATACTGAAAAAGTTCAAGCAAATCTGATCTGACAGCTGTGATGAACTCATAAGTTAACGCCCTCACTCACCAGCGTTGCTGCTGGTCCGGAGTCTCGCAGGCAGAGTGGTGTAAGGCCTCAGGTCCAGAGATGAGGGCCCATTTGCAGAGGTAGCAGAGAAGGGAGGAGTGGCAAGAGACAGAGATGGAGGACTGAGAAGGAGGGCACTCTCCTGGTCTTGCTGGAGGACTTGGCGGGTCAAGCGAGCATGACGGGCTGACAGGAGGTACAAGAAGGCTGTGTCACCATCCTGATGAACCCCATATGAGGCCAGAGAACGCTGGTCGGTGCATAGACACTGGCCAATCACCCAGCGCTGCACCCGCGGGTGAAAGCCATACTCTAGAAACATCTGACAAGATAGAAAACCAAAGAAATAGAGACCTTTATGGATAAGACCGATAGTGTTTTTTAAGCCCTTTTATGTGAAAATGAGATTTGTGATTTTGGGGTGTATAAATAATATTTACAGACTTGAGTCTTTCTGGACTCAAATGAAGAAAAAACTAACCTGCTGTTTCAACGCTGCGGTAGTCATAAGTGGGAAAACTTTCACAGTGACACAACAGGACGAAGAAGAATCCTCAACTATAACAGCCAAGCTGTTAGATAAAATGTAACACAGACCTTTAGCCAAATTCTTTGTATATATCAAAATAAAACTGTTAAAATCATAACTAATAATGACGAGGCTCCTACTTGATTTCCGTCTCTTCATAGTCTCTGGCAGAAGGCTGAATCTTGAGCGCAGCGTGATGTCGGGCGAGCATGGCAGCAAAGAGAGAAGCAGACTGCATGTCACCTGCTTCTATGGCTCGGGTCAGCTCTATGCAGGTTTCCTCTACAGATGAACACACACACACACGAACATACAGGCATGTGTTTGCAGAGGAGGTTGCCATACCTCCATACAGCCACTAGGGGGCTAAGTAAATTAGTTCACAGAGATTAGATAATAGACTACATAATAGTTTATGTTGGCAAGAAGACTTTCAGTGTACACACCTGTTCGTTGCAAAGCCAAGGTGTTCTGATGATCAAGACCATCCAGGGGGCGCTGTAGACCATTATCTCGAGGGGCGACTGCCAATTAGAAATTAAAACACAGAAAAAAAAGCATTTAGATAAACAGATATAACACAAGAAAGAAACCAACAAGACACATTCAGCTTTCCCACATCCCACAAAAGACGTCTCCCATGTCTACTTTTGCTCTTTCTGTAGCAGTAGACTAAAATGTTTAAATGTTTGTCTACATTTAGTATTGTTGTATTTTGTCCTTAATAGTGCTTCACTGTACTACTGTACATTTATCTGTCCATTCGGTTAGAATGTGTTAAAATGAGATCAGTCCACAGAAAGGATTCTGTGTTTGCTGCCACAGGGAAAATTAGTCTATTACGCTGTCACTTCCAACACTGACTCCACATACTTCATGTTGGTTGGTATGCCAGACAAGTCACTCCAGAAAAACAACCTCTTGTACAGGAAAAGAGATCCCTGTGTACAACTCCCGGCAGATGTATCTTTCTTCAACATTTCCCTGAAGTATCCTACAACACTCCCAGGCCAGCATGTCCTAGGTCTTTTCTTATGGTCTCTTCTTAGCTGGCTGAGCCAGGTGTACAGTTCCTCCAAAAGGGAAAGAATTGCAAGGGATGTTCTTATGTCAGCATTAAAATAACACTATGTTAAGGTATTTGAAAAATATGGCCCTGAGTTTGTGCTACGTTGATTGGGCAATTTTGTATGAATATTATTATGGCAGCCCAACGTGGTTACAAAAGCTGGTCTATTACCAGTTTTTATCATTCCACAATTACCTATACTTTCATATCTCTTTTTTTCTGTTATTCACACACATATATGAGTGGATACACACAAGGGTGTTTTATATAACTAAGCACAGAGCAATTTATTGAAGTTCCCTCTTAAGCCACAATATGGAGTTTGGTTACAGTGGTGGAGATTGACGGCAGTGATGTTACCAAGCCTGGAGCAGGACAATAAAAAGCTCTTTTGTTCCAATAAATATAAAACCAATTTGATACGTCAAGCTCAACTTGCACAAACTAAGTTCACTACAGGGCATTTTAATTCCAACAATTGAGAACATACAACAGGGGGTTCTTACAACATTGTGTTGTAGGTCTGAAAAGGCTCGAAAGACCCTGTCACAAGGTACGAAGTGTCTACCTTTTCCCCACCTTTTGGCTATGGTTTTTATCTAAAAGAACAGTGAGCATTTGGCAAGAAGGGCGGCTGACCTTTGTGTGCCTCTCTTAATGAAGACATCACCACCGTAGCCCACTTCTGGGCCTCCTGCTCACAGCGGAAGTTGAAGCTGATGCGGTCATGTGGAGGCGCCGCCAAACTCAACTCGTGGCACGTTGGTGACTTCACCTCATAGTTTACTGCCGCCAAATCAAACTCTGCTATGGTCTGGAAAAAGAGGAAGAGAGAGAGAGAGCAAGAATGAGGTAGATAGAAATGAGGAATGTACATTACACATAAGTTACGTTATGTCAAAATTATAACTATGTGCGGAACTTGTTTTGGTAAAAACATAATTTTAACATTCTCTTATACTGCAGCTGACTCGAAATATAGAGGCTCTGTTACACTATCTAAGAAACAAAAGAATTATGTCTGAACAATTTTGAAGAAATATCTAATTGTAGGGATGTGACGAGACCCTTAACACACGAGATGAGACTAAAGATTAAGTTCACAAGATCGAGATGAGAATTTTGTGCTATAAAAAATCATTCCTGCTGAGTCATGATTTTGTCTTCCTTTCTCTTTGTCTGGTGATGGTGCAATGGATAAGACACATGCCTTTGGTGTGAGAGCCCCGGGTTTGATCTCGTCTATGTAGCCTACAGCTGAATCAAAGCTGTTTACGGGCTTCACACTGACCCGCCCTTCCTTGTTTCTGATTGGCTATTAGTCCTTAGCTAGGAACTGCCCTAAACAGTATATTAGTGGACGAAGCCACCCTGCTGATTTGAATGGAGAGCATTGAAGCCAGTTTTGGACCAATAAAATGCTACTGCAGGGCTGCTTCCTGTTGGCACCAGCGTCTACTGCGCATGATCGCACAGCATAACTGTGGTTTAATGATGTAGAACAATGGCAGAAACACTAATTCTGGTACCGGCTTAGCTGCGCCAACAACAAGTCTCATGGTTCAGTGTGTTTGTCTGACTCTGAATGTCACTGATTAATCAGCCCACTACGAGGCTCACCTGTCAAACACCAACGCAGCGCCACTGATCGCCGAATAGTTTCTTTAGATTATCGAGAGTTTATAATCTAAGCAATACGGTTACATCTCTCATGTGCGACGGGGTTGTCACAGGGTTTTGACGTCATTTTTGGGCCTACATGGATCCCCCCCATGCAGGCTTTGGTTAGCGTCACTGTTCGATCTCTGGCTTACCAAATTGGGAACTGCCCATGTGCAAATCCCAACAAAGATCATTTAGAGGCAAGATGTATCACTCCATAGCTAAAACGAAGTGTTCAACACAGGGTGAAGAGAGGAGCTGCAGCAATGTGCAGTATGACAAAAAATATGTTTTTTTTTTGAAAATGAAACAATGGAAACTTGTTCTGGTACAACCCCTAAATAAGATTTTGAACCTGAAAATAAGCATTATACCACCTCTTTAACTAACTTCAGCAATAAGTAAAGCTATCTGTCCATCAGGAAACTCTGTGAATCAGAGTTGAGGCAGAGCAGCCGGTGAACATCAAAGAGAAAACTGGAATATATTTTCTCCATATTTCCAATATTTCTCCATCAAATATTTACCAAAATCAGTGAAAAATGTTTTTGTACAGTAATTAGTGGGGCCCAGTACCAGAAACAATATGCTTCAGCTGCATTATATTTAGAAATCTTTTCATTAAGTGCAGAATGAGTCATCAACATTTTAAAATGCTTTTCCAAATGACAAACTCTTCAACATTACCTACAAAACACATTTTTTGTCATTGATGGGCCAGATACTGCCATAGTGGTGGCATATTGTAAAACACATCATATAAAAACATTTAAACATGGATTCTGATTTCATGGGAATGAAAGATTTTGTATGTTTCTCTAAAAATACACTGAGCATACAATGCATCATTGATACTTCTCTTGTCTTCATTTGCCTATTTGGCATTGAAGTAATCCAAAAGTAACTAAAAGTAATAAGGTTATATTACTTTTATTTTGTGGTACTTGGATTACTTACTGATTACATTTTTAACAAACAATTAGTAATTGTACCGGATTACATTTTTAAAGTAATCCTCCCAACCCTGGTTGCGCTCTGGTTTTTAGATGTTTATGTTGCAAAACTCTACCAGCTATTTGTTACCAGTCATTACAGTGTCTGGACCATAACGTGAGCGGGTCAGGATGATTACTATCAGGGCCTATGCAGGTATCAATCAGCTGGGCAGAGATGATTCGCTCTATGGGTCTATATTATCAGTCTATATTATCTGCATGACAAAATTAATGTGTGGCTTGACAGCGTGTGAAAAATGTAATTTGTGAGTCTCACGAGACAGCTTTTTACCTGACGAGAAATATTGTCACAATTCAATCTCGCAAGATCTTGTGGTGCAAGCTCTCGTCACAATTGTGATTAATTTCACTAACAATGCAACTTCAATATTATTATAGAGGGAATAAATGTTTTTAGGCAATTATTCTAATTTGCATTGAAAGCATATTTAAATCATTATGCTGTGATTCTGTGCAATGATCTGTCCCAAACAGAGATGTTTTCTTAAGTTTGTACAATATGACATGGTAGGCCTGGACGTCTCTGCAGCAGGACAACATTTAATTTAAAATGGTATCCTGTAAACGTAAAAACGTTAACGTTTAACATATACAACTAATAAAATACCACAAAGCCTTTGCATGCATATACAGTCATTAGTCGTGGTTAGACGTTGCTTTTTATTAGAGGGTCCCAATCACTGCTGAATTATCAAATGAATTATCCACTGCATGATAATTGTTTCTTGTCACCCCCAACCCTCATGGAGCCCAAAAGCTACAGGCTTAGTGTGGCAGTGAATCTCAGGTAAGTTCATTTGACAGTGCAGCTTGTATGTACCCAGTCCTGAAGGCTTGTCTTGTATAGGGAAATGAAATACCTTTGTTATTACCGAAATACCGTTGATATTGAGTTTATGTTTCACATTCTTAAATAAACGTGAGCTGAAACAAATTACCACAAAGTAATTGACACACAGCAAACCTTGAGCAACGTCACATTAAAGCAGATATGAATTAAAAATATAGTAGTCTACATTGTTGTCTGGCCCTGATGAGTATCTTAAGGTTCATTTTTGCCCAATGGCCTGCCAGTTGGTCAATCTGGCCCTGGTCCCAAGGCACTACATTTGGAAACCACTGCTCTAGGTGCCCCCCCTTTAAAATTAAGTAATATTTCCACGTACACCAAATCCTTGCACTGAGTAATATGAGGTCACATCTTGTTTAAAAAGTCTAACTTCGGACATGTTTTCATGTGTTCCTCACTAAATACGCACGCCACAACAAGCCTGACAGCACTGCTGTCTCGCTGCTGTGAACTCACCACACTACGGCCAGTCCCGCTGCTGTCCTGAAGCGAGAGGCGGAATTCCCCGGATTTCCCTTGGTCCATGCTGAGCTGCAGGCGGAGTGACTCATCACCTGTCCCCGGAAGACACAGAGGCCGAATACCAGAATGGCACACAGACACCCGAACCGACATGAGGACAGTTTGGCAGCCAAGTTGTGACTGCACGGCCCCATAGTGACTCGGGGGGGCGGCGGACTGGTCTGGTCCAGCGGTGTGAGTCCAACCGCCCGAACTCAGCGACATCCTGCCAACACACTCATGTAGAAAACAAACACACGGGGTCCCGGGTTGTTCACCTCCTGTACCACGCTGTTTCCCGCCCTGGGTTTGAGAATCCTTTCACGGTGTTTCTCACATTATATCACGTCGCTGGATATTTAACAACCAAACTAACAACAGGAAGCAAGTGCGTAGAGTCTGACAACAGTTTGGAGCGACTTCCAAAAAGTGAAGCCTTATATGGGGGTTTCACTTCTCTCTTCTTCCCTTTCGCTGTAGCGTCGTTTCAAGCAGATTTAGCGTTTGTTTTTGGCTGTGAAGCCCTAACTATCTTCGTATCCCGTAGCTTTCCAACACTAAGGTTGTTGACAGTAGTTTGATTCTTGTGACGCTGACTGTGTTGTTCGATTTCACTTCTTACTGCGCATGCGTCGCTTGGGTGACGTTTGCTGATGTAATATTAATGAGGGTTGATGCTAAAATTAGATTTATGACAAATGAGCTTTGTTAGCGCCTCTGTTCGCCCACTGTTTGTTAATCTTTTAATGTTAGGCGCTGTTCCTCAGACGGGTGTTTTACGCCTGTGGTTTCAGAAGCAATTTGGTATTATTAACAGAAGCCTGGGCTTATGTGTGCGCGCATATTTTACCACAAAGGGGCAGCAAAGCATCCCATATAAAGAGCTAACTGTCCTCCGTATCTCCTCTTCATATAACTGCTGAACTCTGTAAAATATTTCACCATGTAAAATATGACGTTTTAATGGATTAAATTAACGTTACCTAGCACTATAAAGCAGTTAAGATTAGTCCCACCTCAACCTGTAACAACATGAAAGTGCTGTTTACTAATGATTATAATCCAGCAATAGCTATAATAGTAAAAAAACACCCTGAATATTAAAAGTAGCCGACCCTCTTCTGTTGAATACTTTTAATAATTAAGATACTGTATGTTTTGCTGATTACATTTGCGCTTAAAATAAAAAGTACTTTCACGTCGTGGTTTTGCAGGTGTTGTTTAAGTAAAGGAAACGTCTTGTGTCCTTCCTTCTCTTCTTGTTTTGACATTTTTTTAATGACCTATCAGTATTTCTACGCTGTAACTAGTAGCCTGCATATTTATTAAAAATGTTCAGTCACGAAAAGACACACTTCCTTTGTTGTTTACAATTATAGAAATTGCTGGTACCTCAAATAAGTCCTTTGCAGAGACTTGTGAGAGCCTACATTGTAACTTCAATACAGTTACCAGCCAGGTTGATTCTATACGTGCTGAGGCTGTCTATACATCATAAATTAGATGAAACACGACCCAGGTGGGACTTGAACCCACAATCCCCAGCTCCGGAGGCTGATGCCTTATCCATTAGGCCACTGGGCCACAACAATACTCCCACATTCTTTTATCTTTAAGGGGCTAGCCTGCATCTGTGACACATTCCCTTATTAGCACAGAGAACAGGTTTATTTAAAATTTATCAGCTACTTAAATCAGCTATCTTAAAACAATTTGACAGCGGTCTTTCTTATAAAACTGTCCCAAAGCAAAATCTTTTCTATCCTTGTAACTACCTACGAGATGTGTTTGGTTTTGTAAAACAGGGATTAGAAAAATAGTCTGAATGTCTTTTGCTCTGGATGAAATCCTACACCAACAGGAAATATCTTCCCAATTGAGGCTTTTTTAAGAAAAAGGATCTACCAAACATGGTCAACGAATGTCCGGCCCACACACTCTGTAGGTCACGAATTAGGAAGCAATTAACAAAATATACTTTAACAAGTAAAGGGCAATGATTTAGACCACAAAGCTTAGCCAGTTGAAGTTGTTAATCATTCTGCAAGCAGGGTTTTCTCAATCAATACTGCAATCCTCAGGGGCCTCAAACACAATAACAAGGGAATATCTGCTTTGATCTTTGTAGTAAGTTCATGCCATTATTTCATCAGTTGTTCTTTGGTGTGATTCTTGCTTGAACTGTCCCTCAAAAATGTTTTTCATTTTAAAGACACAGGAGGTCTGGCAGGTCACTTCACGCTGTGACTTGTCTGGAGATCTGTTGTGCCTCCATTCACAGAAACGCAGGTGACTTAGACAAAATGAAGCCATTCAATCAGGTGCTGATGAGACCATGGTCTCATGATGTGAAGATGAGGATCTGATCCTTGTCAGAGGCAGCATTGTGATACTAAAGAACATATCTTGAGCAATGTGTAACCAGTGTATCTTTGAATCAAACAAGGAAATATCAACTCATAGTATAGATTTGTAACTGAGCATTTAATTCTGTAGTCTGTTCAAATTTACTTGTCTCTAAATCTAATCATGAATAGTACCAACATGGCCACGTTTTAACCACAAAACAGAGATGATCTGAACTGTTTCCGAATTCATGTTCTGCATTTTTGCACAGCAAATAACCTTTCACAGCTGCTGGTGACATCTAAGAAGCAACAAATCACACACTATGTTTTCAAATAAGGGCTCCCAGTCAAAAATCAAATTACCTCCATGGATTCTTCCATGTTGTGGTGATTATACATCTTCAGGTAGTTATCTTCTCATTATTGCAGCCATGTACTCTCCCACAGGCAGTGCTTGTGTCTGCATCTGACCATCTGATCTTCTTCCATGACAAAATTATGGCCCTAATGTGTGGAGATGAACCAAAGTGCTGCCCTAGGGTGAAGCTGTGCACACGTGGATACACACAGAGCATTTTACATCACATGCTACATAGGATAATTATATCATCCTGATATTTCCTTAACTTATTTTTATTTTTATTTATTTATTTATTTATTTTACAGTTTTAGATGATGATATGGTACATGGGGACATGTGTATTTCAACGTGATCTTAAAGATTTACAAAACTTACAATACAAATCAGAAGCTGCAATTTATGGTGAAAGTTTATTCTCACCATGGATTAATTTGATAATTTTCTCGATTCATCAGTTGGTCTATATATGTCTTTAGACTGCTTGATTTGTCTGAAGACCACTCTAGAAGTCTTATATAGTCAATTTACTATTGTGTAACACAAAAGAAAGCAGCAAATGTTCATGTGAGAAGTTGGAAAAATGTTTCAATGCATTTTTTGCTTGACTAATATGATTTAATTGACATACTATACTGACATACTATCAATATATACCTAAATATATATTCACAATATTGACCAATTGATTCATTGACTGATCATTTTAGCTCTACATCCGCAGAATACATTGACTTGGTTTTGCAAAAGGTGCCTTGAGCACAAGTAGTCATGGGAATTTGTCAACATTTGAATAAGCATGTATTCCATCAATAAGTCAACCCCACCCTCCCACACGCAAAAAATGTAGTTAAAAGGAATTAATTGATTTATTTCTGTCATGCACATCTAAAGGTTAAGCTCCATGATTACATTTTCAGCAGCACTGTCATGTAGTATTGTGACCTTTACAGACACCGTTTAAGGCCCCAAGGCAACTTTACACCTGAATTTGTGAGTGAGTGAAGTTCTCCTCACCTTGTCTTCTCACTTGAGATTCATCACTGTCAACTCTCAGCACATGTATTGGTGGCAGGTGCTGTCACCAGTACATGAAGTGACATACACTTAGAGTGTATTTAAAGCCCTCTCTCTGCTCCCCTAATTACTTTCTTAGTGTCACTGATTTAAAACAGTATCTTCAGTTTCAGTATCAGACATTGTTTTTATATCTTGAGAGCTTTGAATAGAAAGTTCCAAAAGCTTATTTTCTGGTGACAAGACAGTCTGTTCAACACTGAGGTTTTGGCAATAGCTAATTGTGTCCTGCCTGTGGTCCCAATAATAAAGCTGATTGATGAGGTGGTGGGTCTCCCCATGTTCACTAATTTAAAGTTGTCCGCATGTCATTGACTTCCTGATGGATTGCTCTGCTACGTGACCGACAGCAGGAGCGCTCCAACACCAAGCCTCCTTTCTCAAAGGGATGGGGGGGTTTAAAGAGTGGGAGGAGGGGAGGAGGAGAGAGGGGTGAGGGGGTGGGGGTGATGCATCCTGGAGTCTGGGATCACTGTGTGTGACTGAAGTTTTTGATTCATCATCCAACAACCACATGAGCAGCATGGATATATAAGCTGGGGCACATTTGCTCAACAATAACGACTCCAGACATCTGCCAGCTGACCTCAGCCTGTTACCAAAGTTCAGGGAGGAGCGTAAGTATGAGGATACAATACGTTATATATTATATGTTTAGGCAATTATTTTGTGATAGATCCTGATGAATTTGTGTTAACCCTGCTAAAGTACTAATGGGGTGAAAATGGGATGCTGTGCTGTTTATCAAGGTCATCATCTTGTGTTTTTAAAGACTAGCAAATTCATCAATATTCTTATATGAGCTTCTGGTGCTTAATAATGATGTTTATTTGACTTAATGCTATTTCATGACATTTTAAAATCTTTTATAAATAATGTATATGTTCCAATTGGGAAGTACAGTTTGTCTGTGATATTCAAAAGTGATTTAAAAAAAATAATCTTACCTGAGTTACATATATTTTGGATGTCTAGTTTCAGCTTGCAGGCTTTCTTGAACTGGTCTTTCTATTTTTAGTGTCCTTAAAGGGTGAGTGATACTTCCTTTTTGGTGCCTTGAGCGACTCCACAGCATGCTGCCTGGGAGAGCGGCTGACGTCCGCCACTGCGTCCTGACGAGCCGCTGGCTGCCTGCAACTCTGGCTCTGCTCCTCCTCCTCTCCTCCAGCTTCAGCAGAGCGCACAGCACCACGGTGGAGCACGACTTCCACATTGTTCACAATGTCGACAACAGAAGTAAGTATTTTCATTTTCATAACCTGCAGAATTTGTTGATGTAGTTTAGGGAGATTTAAGAGGCTACAGGTTAAGTTTTAGCAAATTCCTCTTAACTTTATGTTTATAGTATCTTTGTGGCTCTTATTGGGGAATTCATAGTGACCTTCCTATACTTTGTTATTATTCCCACAATGATGCACTTTACTTAAAATAATAACCTGTTTGCTACAAGATTTTACTAGAAAGTATGTTGTCAGTTTGAAAACCTCTGAATCTTAATGCATCATTTATTTTTAAAGAGAGAAGCCCCTTCCATTTAACTCAAAATAAACTTAGTGTCATAACCTACTGTACAAAAACAGCAAAGTATGGTTATTACTGTATTAATTTGTATTATTAAATAACTTATATAGATAAGTGTTTGCATTTAAATGTATATTTCATTAATACATTGATTGATTTAGTTGAGAATGTACAGAGTTGGAAGGAGATTACTTAAATCACCTGTGAATTAATCTATTTTTATTTGTAATTTGTATGTAATGATGAATGAAATAAAGAAAACTTACGATAAATTTAACAGGACTGTTCTAACAGCCGCCAGTGTAACTTCAGCATATCTCTTTTCTCATTTAAATTATTAAATCGATGAAAAACCAACAAATCATTTCTCCATATATTTTTTAAAAACATTAAATCAGCTTAAAAAAATCTTTCATGTTTACAGTGTATGAAGACAAAAGTCAATATAAATACTAAAAAAAAGAACCTGAGACCTGTCAGAGTCAGGACTTTTAGTGTTCCTATAAAAATTGCAATTCTGTTAAGTTTTATCTTTTGGCAACATACAATGGACTCTGAAGTTAAAGCATCATAAAACCATTCTGTTTTCTGGCAGTAACGTTGGTTATAATTATCACTGCCACTGATATGCTTGTGTGGTGTCCAGGTCCAGAGATAGACCCATTCTGGTACGTGGGGCGTGGAGTGAGACCCATTGGGCGCTTCGGGAAGAGGCACAGCAGCGTGGAAGCTCTGGGCAGCGGGGGGATGCAGCCTGTGGTCAGAACGTTGGCATTGCTGTTCAACAGCCTCAGAAACAAGGAGAACCTCGGGGAAGTGCTAGATGGGGACAGGGATTGGTTACCATGACAGTGTGCCCTCCTGCCTTCATCCACAAACTCAGAGTGTCTAAATTAAAAAAAAAAAATCTTGATTGAGATTATATACACGATTGCTCTAGTTCTTAAGTGTGTTTCTCTCTGGTGTCTGTTCCGAGGCCTTCGTTCATGGGATCCTTGATGAAATCACTCTCCAAATGTATCTGTACATAAAAATGCATTCTATATTGATTAATAAACCAGGATGTTGTGAGTATAACAGTCAATCTTTGCTTAGAGCCTTCCTGTAAAACATTTTCTCTCAAAATAGAAAGCTTTAGGTTTGCACATTTTATTCATTTCATAGTACATTTTTTCCTCAGAGTACTGTGGCACATAGAGAATCTGTATTTTTTGCTTGTTAATATTTTCCCCAACATGTCATATGGACTGCAACAAACGATTGCACATAAAAGTGAATGGCCCCCATGTGGAGCTGTGCACAGTGAACCTCATTGTAGTCATTCACACTGGATTGAAACAGGAACAAAAGTAAGATTTCTTTTTAGCTCTGTGTGAATCTCATCATTTCTGAGTATCTAGGACACAGTTACAGTAGTAAATTCAACTTCCTGTGTGAATCCAGCCCTACAAGTCATGACAATTATACATAGTCTTTCACACAACACTGAAAGATTGGTCAGCTATGATTGGGTAATACACATATTATTCTATATCATATCCATCTTTTCACACATATACATTTATTAACAAATTCTTTTATGAGATAATACTTTTTTATATTAGAAAAATACAGGACACTGATGATTGGACCCTTGGGGCTGTGCTTCTCATGGGAAATTTTACATCAATTTTGACAATAACAAAAACATGCTTTTATACACCGACACCTCGGGAGAACAAGATTGACAAAAGTACAGGATCAATGTGCAAAACCAGAGATGTGAAAGGCTTGGATGAAAAGGTCACTAATAGAAGGGGCAGAGCATTCATACAGAAGATCATCACACCTTTTAGTTCAAAAAGTCCATCAGGAAATCAAACTCTGCTCTTCAGCTGTAGCATAAGCGAAAAACTTTGACTGTATGCATGACTAACTGAGATTCTGACTAATGTAAGTGGTCACAGAGTAAAGAAAAATAACCCAAAAATGAAAGGCTATATTCTCAAATCTAGTGTTTAAGGAGTACAAATACAATATAAATCGTACTAGCCGCTCCAAAAATGCCTGTTGTCACCTGTGTTTTTGTAACATTTACCATCGTCATTACTAGCAGAATATCAAATGGTAAATGCAAGCAGACACTGAAAGCACTTTGAATCATCACACATGAGAGAGTCTGATAGGACTGACTGAGGAGGGCTCCTTTCAGGAGAGAATAAAGCCTTTAATTTGCAATAGTACGTATTTCAGTGGTATTGCATAAAAACGTTCAGTAAGTACAAAAATAAATTGCTTGTAACAAAATCATGGTTTCATGGCATTTGTTATATTGCCCATCAGACTTCATTATGTAAAAATCTTTACAAGACTTTCTGAATGCAACATAAAAAGTTTGGACATGACCCAGCGAAGGGAAACATGAAAATATCTTTTTGTTCAAATAAAAGGCCACAACATTTGAAAGTAAACGAAGAAAATGGCAAAGAGGAAGAAAATGACTTTGGGTTGAAGAATACTGCACAGGGGAAGGCTATCAGACCAAACCTGAACATCAAACCTATGTTATGTTGAGCTGAGTTGGTCTGACATTCAGACATTAATCAAACCTTATTTAGCCTCATAGCTATTTCACATTAAGGCTGTATTGTGTGTATGTGTGTACTAAGAAGTTACTTTCAGCATTGCGCATTTTCCCAGTAAATCATTGCAGTTTGCTTTTATTAGAGGAACAGTTGAACATTTTGGGAAATATGCCTTTTCACTTTCTTGCTTAGAGTTAGATGAGAAAAGTTGTTAGATTAGTTAGATGAAAAAATTGATACCACCTTTGTGTTTGTATGCTAAATATGAAGCTACCGGCAGCAGATGGCTAGCTGCGTTAGTTTAAAAATGCCTTCATGTACTGTTTAAACCAATAAAATTCTTTACCCTTTTGAGTTGGGGTAGCTGTCCCCCTTTATTTCCGTTCTTCATGCTATGCTAAGCTAACAGGGTACATTGTGCAGACACGATAGTGGTATTGATCTTCTCCCAAAACTAAAAAGGTAAATATTCCCCAAAATTTCAAACTTTAACTATTGAGGCCGTTTAGAAAGAATGAATACACAAGTGTGCTTTGTGTTCTGTTATTGCCATCTAGCAATTTTAGTGGCAGAATGGAAGGACAAAAATGTTTTGGTCCTGATTCGTTTCACATCTGAATACTGTTTTCTGGTGTGCGTGGATTTTTTAAAATGGTAAAATGGCAAAGGTGTTACAATCATTCCCCCAAATGAGGATTACCATCTGATAGCTGTGTGTGTGTGAAAAAGGACAATCATCCAAAAAAGCTCTGAAGGGGCTTACAGTGTGATAGGATTCCTCATGACATTTCATTTGGTGAGAAAGAAGATGAAGTATAAAACACGGCTCAGCCTCTTTTTGGGACACTGAATCACAGAAAGTTTCACACGATTTTTCCACGTCGTCATTGTACAGTAACTCACGATACTCTTGCAAACAGATTTTAAAAAAGAAAATGAGAGTTCTGATTTTTGTCTGTACAGATATTCTTTTCCAGTTGGGTCATGAGGAGTGTTTGCAGATTTTTAAGGCAGAGACACTGACTGTCGAGTCATCCTTGCTTGATGTTGTGTGCGTGGTGAGGAGGAGAAAATGGAGGATAAAGTGGAAAGAACCAGTCATGTCTTCTGTAGGCAGTTGACTGATGCGGTATCGTGCCTGGCTGAGGGCTGAGTGCTTGGTGGGTCACATGGGGCAGGTGTTGACCCCTGCTTGGCCTGGAGCTGGAGGCGGACACTGGGTCAAGGCACTGGATGAGAGGGCCCCCTGTCCCTGGGGCTCTGAAGTGGCCCTGAGGGACTTGTTGTGCTGCTGTCACTATGGCCGAAACACTTTCATCTGCTGTTCTGGCTCCAACTTTTCTGTAATGCAAAAAAACCCAACATTAAAGAAAGTAGCATTTAAAAAGAAATCTCCTGCAGAAAGCATGGGTTGTCATGAAAAATACTGTATGATTGATAGTGTTGGGTACTGAATTCTTTATTTTTAAGGGTGCCAACCAAATTATGTTGGTATGACCGAGTACCGATTCACGTTAAATTAATCTGTGCCAAATTTTAGTATAGAGAACAGGGATCGGTGGATCGATACTGAGGGATTGATACATTGGTACTCACAAGCTACTCATTTGGTTTAGATTCTTTAAAAAAATATAGATACGTTTTCAGTACTTTTGTATGATGATTGTGCCAATAAACAGCCCTGACAGCTGGTCCGTGTCACATAACTGTGGAATCTTATACCACATGAGACCCGAACGCAGTCCTTTTCTGTATAATCTTAATTTCAAAGTGTCAACAAACAGCAAAAAAAACCATTCAAATCAAATACACACAGGTGAAGGACTGAAGAAACAAAACGACACATTTCTGCATCAAGCTTATGAAAATGAAATTTAGTGTTCACCTTTATATAAAAGTACAAGATGTACGATTTGTGACAAAAAAGTGCCACAAATATTAAGTTACCCTCGAGAAATCATGGCCTATTTAGGAGGATGAAGAAATCTTTAAGAAAGTAAAAATGTGCACATTTTGTGTTATTTGTATTTTCATTTTTTTATTGATATTTGAAATAATTTATTTTATTATCATTTAATGATGTGCAAGTCATGTGATTTGCCTTTAAAGGTTCAGTTTGTAAGTTTTTGTGGCATCTAGCTGTGAGGGTTGTGAATTGCAATCAAAGGCTCACGCTGCATTTACATGTTCTTGGATGGTCCCATTTCCAGAGTTGTGAAGTCGTTCTTCCGACTTCAGTGTGCGTTCATCTGCTCTTAAGTCTGAATGTGGAATCAACATGGCCCTTACAACAAAGATGTGCTGGATTATCAGAGCATATAAACAACACGCAAACATCTAATTCACTCTACATGGATAGCAAATTAACCGTTATAACCATATTACAAATTACATGATTGCGAAATATGTACTAGTACTACTAGTACTAGTACATATTTCGCATATACACACTAGTAGCAGTACATATACACACTAGTACTGCTAACGTTAGTACTTCTTTTACTTCTTTGTAAGTATTCAACGTAGTGACGAAACGCTGCTCTGTAGAGCAGTTTGTTCATTTGGGCTACTGTATGAGATTTGTAAGGGGACATGTAAGAGAAATGGCTCATTCTCTAAGGTAATAAAAACACGATGGATCATTATGTAAGGTCTTTACACACCACTGAAAACATAGTTATGGGTATTATATTGCATTTCTGTCAATAGATCCTCCTAAATATTACACACTAAACCTTTAGGCATAATAATCTATTGTTTCTAAAACCGACTTTTATTTTGAAAACTTACATATTATGCCACATGTCATAAGAAATGATCAGTATATGTATTACTATTGTTAACAAAAAGTTTGAGTATCTTATTGGATTTAAAAAGTTTGGCAGCACCTATCCCTAATCGAGAGAAATGATGAGCTGAAAGCGGTCTCAAGTGTGGTTACACTTTTCAAAACTTGAGGCAGGCAACACTCCCTGACTCACTTTGTAATGGGAAATATCTAAAAGCTGAAGAATGTACAGTGTTTGATAAGAGACACATTAGCATGCCAGCAGCCAGCGCCAAAAAATCTAAACCCTCCATGGACGACAGAACTGTAAGTGAGGCATCGCCAACTCCATCGACGTTTTCAGGTACTTAATTAGCTAGTTGGATATGTTGTTATTGGAGATAACTGTGTTTTTTCCACACTGTAGCTATGTGTGTAAAATGTAAGAACAATAAAATGTTCTAAATAAATAATGCTGAAATTGAGAAGTTTTGACTTATATCTTACAACTGAAATTACATTTTTGTTATTATCGAGAGTAAAGTACCGAAAAAAGGTATCGTTGGATAGCGGTACAAAATTCCAGGTAACGGTATCGGTTAAAATGTGAATGATACACAACTCTAATGATGGACTGACAAAAAAAGGCACTCTTAAGCTGGATTCAATGATGTGATTACATGTCTTGGACACTGATTGTGCCCCATTGTCCTAGTGCTGTCAGTTTTTTGAGCTGCGCTGAAAGAGCCACCCTGAATCAGAGCTATTGTGTGGATGCTGGTGAAGAAAAAAAAGAGAGAAAAAATTGAAAATAAAGAAACAGAAAAAGGCCATTCACTGACATGAAAAGGAGCCGACTTCTTGTTGGTTGATAAAACAAGCCTTATCCTCCTGTACTATGCGTGTTTCCATTTGGCTGCTTTACATCTAATGGAGCTTTTCAGTTACTTATTCCCTTTCTAGCAGACGTATTCATTTTTACATCCATTCAGCTGCTACTCTCTTCTCCTAGGACAAAGCCCAAAATGTGTGATGCTGACTAAAGGTGAATAAAAGTGTCCACTCGCCTCACTCCCCATCTATAGCTGTCTTTTACACACACACACACACACACACAACACACACACACACACACACACACACACACACACACACACACTGTATGTATGTGTATACAAGCAGCGGATAGGAGAGCATGACATATACTGCCTAAGTCCCTAAGTCAGCTCAGGTTAGTACTCACTTTACTTTTGTTTAAACTATTAAAGGCTGATAAGTTACTAGACGAAGTTAGAAATTACATTCTCTCTGTTTCAATACATATTAATACCATGTGATTGTGTTATTTGGAAGATATATATAGCAACTGTAAGTCAGCTAAATGACTAATTATTATTATTCATCGATCTTTGCTGCACAGTCTTCAGTTACATCAAAAAAGGATTTATTACTTTCAAACATGTATGTTTATTTGAATAGAGATTTGGAAGCAGATTTGTCACAGTTTCGATTATATTTCTTCCTACTGTTTGCATTAACAGCGTTTTATTTGTTTTCTCTGATTTGAGCAAAATAAACTTCTGTGATACCTTTCAGTGGAGGGGCTGGAAGCTTCCTCCTCTGATGGCGTGATGAGTCCAGGGTTTGAGGCTGTAATCAGAGTATTCATATTAAACACATCATACACATTAAAAATCAACCAGTCATCTTGTCTTAGAGCTGCTACATGCTGTCTTTTCATCACTTTATTTTCTCCTTTATTTACAAAAGTAGTAACCACAAAGAATATATGGCTGTGAGGGAGAGCTGTTAAGGTACTTGAAGTGCAGCGAGTTACCTTAGCCTTTGGGTTGATCTTGGAGAAGCGATTGCAGACAGTCACATTCAACCCAGCTGTTTTCAGAGCTGATATCCTGGCCTCAATGTTTGATACCTTAAAAGGAGAAACCAACTTCATTAAAAAACACAATACAAAATTCTATCCTAGTAAAAGAATCAACCGTATCAATGAGATCCTTGGAACAAACACAACTGAAGAAGAAGTCAGCTGCAGAGAAAGGAGTCAAAACTCTCTAGTACCTGTAGTTCAGACTGTTGAACCTGAGCAGCTGCGGTGGCCACCTGGTCCTCCAGGAAGGCCAGCTCTGTGTCTGTGGTGTCACTGCTAATACTGCGGGCACACAGCTCCAGCTCTCCCAGCGCTCCCTCAAGCCCGTACACAGCACCAGCAGTCAGGTAAACCTGTATTTATTTATGGTTTATTTGATTAGGTATCGATACATCTGACATAAATAAACTAAAAACAGCAATCCAATGTGTGTACCACAGGGTTTTTACGGGTTTGCTAATTACAGCACAGTCCCTGTACCGTACACTGTACAGGGAAGAAGAGTAAGACATTTAGTCATCAATAAGATTGAATCAAACAAACCTTTCTCATTGGGTGGAAATTCACAGAGTGGTAAAACTACTGAGCTAAGTTGCCCTTTAGCTTACATTCTCCTCCATCTTGGTCAGCCTCTGGTCTAGCCTGCGGCTCTCGGAGCTGCTGGAGATGGGAGAAGCACTCATCGACTCAGATGGGGTGTAGCTCTCACCTCCTGCCTCACCGATCAGCTCCTCTGTAGCGTTCAAAACCTTCAACACCTCTGTGGTGATGCTGCAGAGAGAGGCCGCAGAGTACTTCTGCTTCATTTGAAAAACACACACACACACACACACACACACACACACACACACACACACACACACACACACACACACACACACACACACACACACACACACACACACACACACACACACACACACACACACACACACACACACACACACACACAGTACAGCAGTCAGTAATCTTCATGATAAATCGAGAAAAGCGTCATGTGAACAGCTTAAAGAGGCAAATAACATTCAACTTTCATGGTTAATAAATGAAAGCTGAGAAACCTTTTAAGAGATGTTGGGAGTAAAAGGACTTATTGTATGAGTAAGGAAAATTGTGCCACCTTTATATAAAATATGTTAACATCATACAAAAAAAATGGCTTAATGTAGCGTAATGAATGAATAAAATGATAATGAAAAAATATCTTTCATTCAGGGAGCAAACTGATGTAACAAAATGCGACATAAAATTATTAGGGTGGGAAAAAAAACATGTTATATTACCATTTGAAAGCCAAAGGGAGCAAATACAATGTTGCTAAACCTAAAAGGGGAGTGTTTTTTACCAGCACTTCTAAATCATACTGTATAAGAACACAGTGCAGGTGACATACACATTTGTCACTCTTTCTCTGTTGCCGAATCATTTGCTCTGTGAACACGCACATCTGCACATGCTTGCAATCAGAAAGTGCAGGACAAAGAACTGGAGGTGACAAACGCAGTAATGAGGAAGGAGGAGGAAAGGAAGCAGAGAAGGTTCCAAGACAAAGACGGAGGATTGATTGATCTAACCCTAGCCCCCTAATCCTTTTCTAGGCTATGATCCGATAAAGGATGTTGCAGTGAACAGAATGTCTCTTATTACTGGGCTGCGGGATAGCAATTATGTAATTTGGATGTGCTGCTAAGGAATCAGGAATTCAAATCAGCTATTGTCAAACAGGGACCGAATTCAAATTAATGCCTAAGTATCCAATTTTGTATGTCCACTGCAGAGTTGCAGTTTCTATTCATTAGTCACTGTAACTTACAGTGTACAGCTTATTGTTGACCCTTTTCACTCTGCTCTGCTCGCCTGCCATTCACCGGTCTTGTGCAGAGTTGCATGCACGCCGAGAATTCACGGTTAGGGTTACAATTTTGGATTTTGGATTTTTATTTACTGCATTACATGTTGACATTTATAACATTATAGGCTATATATTAAATTATTGGGAGAAAAAAGGTAGTTCTATGTAAAATCAGATGTTGAGCACCCCCATAAATCCAAAATGACATAATCCTCGTTTCCTAACGCCTCTGTGAAGATTCGACTGTGAGATTGGCAGTTGAATCAGGCTCCTTCTATCGAAGCATCGAATCTCTGACTATTCGAGGTCCCCAATAAAGTATTCCTTTAATTTTTTTGAGCAGTGTATGAATGTACCGATGTGTTTTTCACCTTTAACTTTAAAAATTGGTACAATTGGGACATTAAATTTCCAAAAAAGTTACAAAAAAAGTTTTAAATGTCACAGCCTTAGTTAATTAATTTTGGAATGGATGGACCAATAAGTTGGGGGAGATCTCTCACTACCACAACAAGATGCCGTAGACAGACAAATTAAAAAAAAACATGTTAGTCATTGTGTTTTCTGGAGCAGCTTGTTCATCCAAATCCAAGCTTGTTTCCAAATTCAGGCTGTCTGGGACAAATAATAATTTAGTTGTGAAGATGCTAAGTAAAGAAAGCTGCTGCTTTTTTCTCTGAATAGATGAAAACACATGAGCAAGTAAAGGAAAGAGCAGTAGAGAGAGACAGATCTAATTCAATAATGAATGAATCACAAGCTGAAGCTTTGATCAGTGGGACCAGAGGCATATTGATCCCTCTCTCAGCCGGAGTGACAACCTGAAAGGGCTGAGTTTTAGGCGGTTTGAGGGGCAGTGATCTGACATCTGAGAATGAGAAGCAGAGATGTACAGTCTGAGATATTGACTTGGGTTGGTCGATGTAGAAATGGATGCCTGTTTGATCCACTCCAAAAGAAACAGGCCACCAACATGCAGATCAAACAGTCTGACACACATACATCTCGCTGCTATTGATGTTGAACGATACACTGTCTTAAAAAATGTAATTTGGTTCCATATTAAGATAATAATATTATATTTATGGAAATATAATATAGTAATAGTAAGTAAGGGAAAATGCGGAACTTTTTAATAGTTTTTCATCCCTTTATAAGTGAGAAAGAAAGCGGGAGAATTACATTACCTTTCTGTTAAAAGAAAATGGACAACACACAACAAGTGCATCGTTTGTAGTCTTTTTGTATGTTTTGCATCTCTTTGTGGTCGCTTTATGTCTCTTTCTACTTATTTTCCATCTCCCTACAGTTGTATTGTGTCACTTTCAGGTTGTTTTTTTCATATATTTTGAGTTGCTTTACGTGTCATTTTGCATCTTGTTTTGCTTTTCTTTCTGGTCATTTTGTGTTCCTTTTTGTCTGTGTGTCTCTATAGTCGTTTTGTGTCTTTTTCTGGTCGTGTGCATCTGTTTTGGTCGCTTTGTGGTTGGTAGCGCTGTCCTGGATAGTCAGTCCACCACATTGGTCCAGACTGAAATATGTCAACAATTACTGGATAGAGCACTTTGTGTTTGGTATGTAGCATGCTAACACACTAGACTAAGATGAACATGGTAAACAATACACTTGCTTAGCATCAGTATGTTATATACTATATAATGTATACTGTGTGTGTGTGTGTGTGTGTGTGTGTGTGTGTGTGTGTATGTATATATCTATATATATCTATATATATATATAGATAGATAGTATGGCTATAGTATAGTATATAATATGGCTTGAGACTCAGTCTTATTAGCAATGTCTAAATAAAGGTATATCTTTGTACAATATAAAGCATATAAACAGCTATATCATCAACCCACATATATCCTTTACAAATTATTGTTTTACAACCAATAACAGCTTGAAAATTTATCCTCTCACCTAAATATATGACATGAGTATTAGAGGGAAGCACAACTGGAACAAAAATGACCTGCACACTGTCCCACTTCATGCACCCAATGTTCATGTACATTTGCACCTTCGCCCTAATTTTCCAATCTTTATCTATTTTTTTATTCATTTTCCAATCCTTTGTTAGATGTTTTACAGAAAACAAAACAAAAAAATAAAGGCTAAATTCCAGGTACTCCTTAAATTTGGTGCAAATTTTATGTAAATATAAAATGAAGACTAAAAAGCCACAAATATCACAATGTTCCTGGTTTACGTCAAACTGGGTCATCCTGGTGGCTTTGAAAGGGAGCTGTGAAAACCAACAGAAATAGACCACACCAGTACACGAGTCATAGACAATGTAAGAGATGGGCATTGCTCATAGAAGCCCTTAATAATGCGTCTGGCTAATGATCAACATCGACCCACACGTCTCAGCTGTAACACTAGTACAGCAGGTGAGCTCATAAGTTCACATCTAAGTGTGTGTATTGGTTTTGACTTATACATATGTTCATGAATGGAGTGAATTTGTTATGTGAAAATACAAATACTGGAACACTGCTTTTAGCATAAGGGATCATAGATTTTACCTTTACTTTATGAAATGTGGGGTGGGCAATTTCAGATTTTCTGACACAAGTTCTTTTGCAGTTGGTATACAAAGAATCATTGCACCTTACCATTTTTTTTTTTTTGCAGGAAGTAATGCAATATGTGCACGAGCAATTATGACCCACAAGAAAAAAAGCTCCTTTATTTCCTTTGTGCAGTGCATTGCTGGACAATAGTGCACGTCAACAGAACATACAAGCATATTTAATATGCATACTAACATTTTTGTGGATAGTTTATAGTTCATTTAGTCACTTACTACATTCCCAAGACCTGCTTAGAATTAATATGCACTATGAAATCGGGGCACAGCTAGACTGAAGGTGCAATTTGTATATTAACTCAATGATGGTGACGCTGCACTGGTTGTTGATGCTAAATTTGGGAGTTGCTATGTTTTCCTTTTTAAGGGAGTTTTTCTATATTTGATTTGTTTGATATATGGATGTCTTCTCTCACTGTGTACTTAATTTTAATAGTTTTGGTTAAATGCAACTTCAGAAAACAAACATGGACTTTCTGTATTCAGCTTTGGTTGAAGAAAGTGATAGCTATAGCAATAGCACAGATGCATTTTTACCAGTGAAAAACACAACTGGGCCTGTGGCTGTGTTGCATTCTGACCTTTCGAAACTTTTATTAATGAAAAAAATAATAATCTGCAGTTCTTCTGTAATGGATGTGTTCCAGCAAGAATGAAAACCACAACACAAAGCAGAAGGTTTAGTAAAAAAAAGTACAATTTTGAGGAACTAACAGCAGAAATGTTTGTTTGGACAGCTTTTGTACATAGAAATGTTGTACTACATGATACTTTAGCTGCAGAAAAAAGAAAAAATACACCACCAGCTATCATTTACATGATAGTAAATGTCTGACAGTACGTTTAGAACAAATGTGTTTAAGAAATGTGTGCATGCATGCATGCAGGTGTGGATATGTGTTTGTGTGTGTGTGTGCGCGCGCTGTATGTGTCACTGTATGATGTAGGTTTAATTAGACTTGTATTTCCTCAAATGTGGCATCCTGCACAAGACATCACACAATTCCTTTGCTTTCTAGCTGATATCTCACCTGCTGTAAGAGAGAAGAGAGCAACTGAAGCCTCTGCTGTTGTTCCAAGTCATTATGTCCATCCTGACACACACAAACAAACACACACACACGCATCCACAAAGAGACACACAGACCAACCAAAAAAATAAGAGGAAGGACAGCACAGAAAAAGAGGGAAAACACAGGATGAAGGACAGAGAAGGACAGCAGTGATTGTCACATAAATGCAAAGATAAAAGACCAAGGCAAGAGGATGAAGAGCTATTGTGGGTAAAATAAAAAAGAAAGAAAAATAAACATATCAAAAGGCAGGCAGACAGACGGTACTTCCCAAACAGGGCAGTGACAAAAGCTTAAGGTCAGCGGAATCAAATCTACTGTACCTTCTCTAATCTCCTTACCTGGTTGTCTGACTGCGCCCCCTCGTGGGAAGAAGGTGTAATAGCAGGTGAAGTTGCACTGGATCCACTCCGCCTTGCCCCTCCTTTCTGTTCTGCTTCCTTCTCTACATCTCTTTTATGTTGTCTCTTGCTTTGTCTGTTCAGCTCTCTTTTATCGCCTCTCTTTTGCACCTGGTCGTCTACTTTCTCCTCCAAACTAGCCCCTCCCTTCTCTAACCTCCTCTCCCTAACTCTTCCTTCTTCTCTCACTGAAAGACTCTTTTTAAACCTCTCACTTCTTTTCATCTCTTGTCCATTCACTTGTTCCACTGTTTCACTTGCTCTCTCTCTTTCCCTACTGCAGGTCCTGTCTCTTAATCTGTCACTTGCCCTCTGCCTTTCTCTCTCTGTGTCTTTTGGCCTTGTGTTCTCTCTCTCTCTGTCACTTTCTTTATCCGTTTGTTTGTCCGCAGGCCACTTTGTACACTCCTCTTCGGACGAGCTGCTGTCTCTGCTGTTGGCATGGCTGACCAGCTGGCTGAGTCTGGATTGCAGCTCCTCTTCCAGAGGGTCTCCAGGCCCTGAGCTACTGGGCGAGTGCTGGGACCCCGGGAGCCAGAGAGTGGGGATGTGAAGGGCTGGGAGCTGCTGAATTTGGGGCCACTGTGTCCAAGTCCTCTGGCTCGGGTGTCATGGCATCTAATTTGAAGGCGTCTGGTGCAGCTGTGGCCATTGGCATAGTGTCAGGTACTGACTGTTCCTCACTTAAACTCCTCTTCAGGAGGGCATTGAGTAGAAAACCACTGTTCTCCTTGGGTAAGGATACAAAGGAACAGAAATACATACTTATAAGAAAGCAAAATAAATTCCTCATGTCCACCAGAAAAGAAGTCACCACTAAGAATAAATCAGAGAAATTAGTTAAGAGTAGAAGTACAGATATTATATTACCTGTACTAATGGGTAGATGGACTGGGTGTGGCTCTGGCCTGCAGGCCTGCTCTGCTCTACTGGTGGCTCTCTTTTTGCTTTTTCTGCGTCGTCGCGATCTTCTGACCGGGTCACTCTGTCTCTCCTCAGCTTCGCTGCTGTCTCCCATCACCTGGGAACAGTGGTGGAAATAAAAAAAGGTACATTTACTCAAGTACACATACTTCCATCCTACTTTATACTTCTAATTCACAATATTTCAGAGGGAAATATTGTTCTGTTTAAAGCCACTACATTTATCTGACAGTTAGTTACTACGTACATTTCAGAATAACATTTTACACACACAAAAAACCAAACACCTAACACGACCTTTTTTGGCTTGTGATCCCTTTCAAAAAATCTCTATCTCGTCATGTTTTAGATGTCTATGAGTTTTCAGTAAAAGGAGAATATTCAGATGATTTAATAACTGTTTAAAATAACTGTTTGTGTCTCAAAGAGGTCAGATTATCCAATATTTCATAAAAACAGCAAAGAGAAAAAAGTCCAAAAAATTAAGTTCTGCCAGTCTGCATGACCTCTTGTGACCATTTGAAGGAGCCTGACCCCTAAGTTTAGAACCACAGGACTAAACTAACTGTATATAAAGTAGCTACAACTAGCTTTAACTGGACCTAGCTATAAATGCAGATTACACATTGATGCATCAGTATTAACAATGCAATAATGTTCAACTTTCCAGACAATGAGATACATAATAAGTCACATTTTCAGTATAAATTCATACCATTTAATAATATAAAACACAATATTCACATCAGACTTTCTAATCCAGAATAAAACAAAGGCCTAATTTAAAGACAAATCACCTTAGGGTTAAAGTTCACATCCAGTGCCTCAGAGTGGAGTGGATATGGAGACAAATTCTGGTGAAGGTGTTGGTAGTAAAGCGGTTGGTGGTGAGGGTGCAGGTGTGTGTTCAGCGGTCCTTTCTTCCTCAGCAGGTTGTGCTGCGATTTGCGAGGACATGCGGACAGCACCGATGAAGCCTCTGAGTCTGAGTTGAGAGTCTCTGTGTTTGTGTACTGGCCAGAGGATGGTGAGGTAATGGGAAGGTGCTGTGTGTACGTCCACTCAGGGTCGTGCTGCGAGTCCGTGTAGTAAGTCTCATCGGACAGTTTGCGCCGAAACTGTCGTAATGCCGCACCCCAGCCGCCTTCGTCGTCCTCCTCAGAGTCGGACCCCATCTCGTCATACGCTGAGACGACGCCAGACTCTTTTTCCAACACGCTGAACACCAGACTCTTCCTCTTGGTAAGCAGGCTGGGCCGAGACAGCTGCGAGCTGTGCAGAGCAATCCAGTTACCGTCTGGGCTCTGGAGCACTGAGGATGCACCTGGAAGAACATGAAGTTCAAAGCTCAATCTTTAAGAGAAATGCAAATTAACTTAATAATATTTGTATTACATTAAAAATCTAAAATTATGATCATTGTGCACAGTATCAACAACATATTCTGACAAAACAATGTGATATGTACTGACATTTAAGACTTTTTAAATAGTTGTTGCCATCATAAAAACATGTCTTCTTTGGACACCAGTGAAACCTCCGCAATTCAAGCAACCACAGCCACTCTTCTCCAATCATCAGTTAGAAAACTACAAACTTTTTATTGTTACCTTTTAAGACACAAGGGGAGAGTGTTTTGGATGAAGTACTACTTTAAAGTAAAATGTAATATATTCTCAGAAAAGCAACAAAAAAGGAGTAATAATTATACAAGACAATGACATTCCCATTCTGACTGTACCTAATCTGAAAGAAATACTTCGTCATCACACCCCTGAAGATTATTTATGGGCATAAGTTGGGCATTTATGGGCATAAATACTTCACAGTTAAGCTCTACAAAAGCATTATGAATCACATTGAGCAAGTTGCATACGGTGCTTCCATATTTTACCCTGTTGTGCAAATATGATGCACAATTGCAACTGCACTGGTACTGGGATCAGGAGGAATCAAAGAAAAACTGAGTCTGTGGTGATGTGATATTTACTGGAGTTGTCCAGACGGTCTACACTCTTCCAGCTGGGTAGAGAGGTGGCCTTGCCCTCCCTCTTCAGAGAAGCGTACTCCTGCAAGCCACAGCCTGCCCCGGGGCCCTCCTCCTCTGGACCTTTCTCAGGGGAGTCGTCACTGGTGAGGGAGAACGCTGACCGTGAGCGCTGCAAGCACACACATTAAAAACACACACAGGTTTGAGGTACAGATTTTTGACAGGAAAAGTAAAGTTCAACATCACCCATCACTCAGCAAACCCTTCAGACAGACTTTCAGTCAAAGGAGCTCCAGACAGCGTATTACTTTTTGGACGGCACAGGGGCCTGGAAGACTGACATATAATATCCACATATAGTAATTACATAATATAAAGAGAGAGCACTGGGTCCATCTGTCTAGTCCACTTCCTCTCAGCAGAAAGCTGTCCAATTGTGGCTCAGAGTCAATAATCTCATCAGCAGGTGGCGCTAGAAAACAACTAAATAGAGACAGCCGCAGCTCTGAGTCTCTCTGTATGTATGTGGGTATGTGAGAGTGAGTTGTTGTGCAACTAGCTTTATGTATGATCATAAAAGCTTATAATGAAAAAAAGATGAGAAAAATGTCTAGTCCACTTGTTGACAAGGGACTGATTTAGGTTTGGGATGAAGTTTTCTGGTTAGATTAACTAGGGTTGGATTAAACAGGTATGGTTCCTACTGTGCAGTCAGTGCTTGGATTCAGGTGCACAAACTCAAACTAAAGTCTAATTGGTGAACATTAAGTCTTAATCTTGATTTCCTTTTTATGTAATCCAGATTTTCTTTTTAGTATGGACTGAATTTTCTTGTAGATTACCAAAGATTAAAGAAAAAAAATCAGCACTGACAATGGGTGGGATGCACCATTAAGATTACCCTAAGGCTGTGTTTTGTGAGTGTGTTTGCAGAGAGCTGATAAACAGAGCCCGTCCCATGGCGGGCTGAGCAGTTGAGGAGGATCCCCTCGTATTTCACGGGACTTTGATCTTCGCTGAGTGAAACAGCGGGAAACAGAACGGTGAGGCCCGAGGAGCGAAGCTTTGATGCTCCGCTCACACACGGGACGATGACAAATCTCCACAAGTCCCTGCTGACTAACAGTGCAAACCACTGCCAGATTTGTGGGTTTGTATTCCTGTTTGTACTTTACATCTCCATTGGCTGTTTACACAAAAATGTGAGCAAGTTTTTTAAAGGTGGGTGCACTCACTCAAATAGGAAATTGTCTCCTTTCACACTGCCAGTAGACGAGTTTGCCTTTTCTGCCTTTTTCTAAATTTGTCGTGTTTGACGTCATGACCACGCTGAAAAACAGAATTAGTAAAAAGCAGCATGGGGACAGTGACAGTGTACAGTGGTTGCTGTGTGCAGCCCATAGACTGTAAAAAATAAGGTGTAGCTGCGGTGTTTCCAGTTAACCGCACTGTGTTGGGCAGATTGTTAGCCTAGCATGCTAATATTACGTTAAAATATGGATGATATGTTAATAGACATCCGCAGATGGAAACAGATGAAAGAGTCGCACAGGAAAAGGGGCAAGATTTTGCGCGTCCATCCGGATGTCATATTTCCATCTCTGCCAAGATCACTACTGCCAAGTTATTTGCCCGGGAGTGAACGCTGATTGTACCTTTTCACACTAAAGAAAAAAGCCTGATGTGGGGGTGTTAGTGGGTTGTTTGTCCAGTGTAAAAGGGGCTGCCAGTGTAAATGTGTCTGCATAACCTATGTGTCACCATATTGTGTGGACTCAAAGTTGGAACATTTAGCACAACGAAACTAACTACATTTTCTTGGACTGTGGTCTGGCACACCGAGGTATCAATTAGAATTGGTTCATACTTGGTTAAGATCACATTTGCGATACCTTTGACGCTTTGCATTTGGCTACCTAAGAGGGAAATCCATGGTAAAACACTTCAAACTGTGGAAAAAGAGCTATTTGCTGTGCACATATGGGTCTATTTTGTTGCTTGGTGGTCTGTTTCCCCTTTATCCCGAGGAAAATGATGATGCATACAGAAGATAAAACACAAAGAGTGCCAAGTGTCTTCCAAGTCCAGGCAATCCTCTAAATTAGTTACTCCACTGTTTCTAGTCTGCATATGAATCCAGAACAGAGACAACATACACAACATGCTGATTTTTGGAGAATACCGTAATCCTGTGAATATTTATACAAGGATTACATGTGCAAAATTCCAAACCACAGAGGACATCAGGCAAAGAAAGAGACCAAAGTAAAATTCGGAATGAGACTACATTCTCATCACCATGTGTGACCAGTGCCACTGAAAAGTTACAGTGACCTTCTGCCAAACACAACATTCCTGTGTTGTTTTTTTTCAATTTGACAAACACACAGAGACGGCGGTTGGTCCACCCAGAGGAGCACATACCAAAATAAAGACAGAGGAGCATTATATTAAATGTGCTGTGAAATGAAGTGAGAATTGTTCAACTTGTAAGCTGGAAAAAAACAAACCACCCTTCTTTAAACACATGGTACACAACAGAAGAGTGAATCCTTCTGGACCAGTATATACTCACAAACAGGATTTTATTTTACTTTTAACAGTTTGAGAGACTGACCCAGAGGGAGTAGGAGGTCTTGAGGGGGTCCTGTGGTGTCTGTGAAGAAGCGTGAGGCTGAGATGGAGAGGGGAGTTCACTGGGCTGAATCAGGGACTGAGGCTGAGGCCAGACAAAGTCATACTCTGTCTGCATCTCTGATCGCTTCCTCCTCTGGATGATCTTAGAAGGGAAACGAGGAAGTGGAAGAAGAAAGTGAAAGTAGACAAAATGAGAGTGCTGCGAGGTATGTTAGCACACAGCAAGCTTTATTTAAATAAAACATTAGAATAACAATTGCAAACTGGAAAATGAAAGTGCAATCCCGTACCAGCATTTTATGTTTACACTTGCATGAATAATTTGTTATAATGAAACTTTAAAATCCAATAACCTAGTTTCCATTTTAATTTTCATGTAGTATTATGCACCACCACATCCATCATTTTTACATTTATTTCACCTTCAAAGACCTGATGGCCAGCAAATGTTAATTAAACTAAAAAAGCCATAAAAAATGTCAAACTTTGTCTCCACTTGTGTATGCAAATTAGAAGACATGATTAACACTAAAGTGGTTTTCATTTGAATCTTAATTCCAACTAAAATATAATTTTCACAGGCTTTCTGCCATTTTCTCAAATAGTGCTCTAATCCCAATTTCAAAAGAGGAAAAAGAACTTCAATTTTCTGCGTTCCTGTGCCAAAGTGTAATATCAATAGAAACGTTTTTGTTTAACATCACAATGGTTAATCAGTCAAACTGTCAAAGTGAAGACAGAGGTGGTGGAACTTGCTTGATATACTACAATTTCATCTTCTCCTGTGCATTTATATTCGAATGAGGTTAGCTACACTTAACGCTTCTATACACAAGTGGAAAGTAAACATTCATAATAAAACATGCTCGACCTACTTTTTGTACAATGGTTGTGGCAAGTTCTTCTATGAGCTCCTCTTTGTGGTCCCGCAGATACCGAGCCTCATTCTGTTTCTCCTGCACACACAAACATACATTCTGTTCAAAGCTACTGTCAATTACCAGGATAGGGTCTGTGAAGACATCTAAAGCCAAAAACCCCCGACTGCATCCCGCTGATACTGAAACCAAGAGGGAGGCAAGGAAGAGAGGATAGAAGTAAGAGGCCATGACAGAGAAAGCAGGCAGAGAAAGGAGGGGGATGAAGAGCAAATGGAAACGAGGGAGCAAGAGAGAAAGAAACGGGAAGAAGAGGAACAGAGGGATGTCTCACCAAGCTGTCACTGAACTCCTCTGCCTTGGTGATGGCCTCCTCTATAGCCTCCTCAGCAACACGCAGGGCGACTGTGAGCGTCTCTGCCATACTGTGTCCTAACATCACACACACGACCCCCAAAAACATTTCAGAGATATTAAACCTATGCAAAAACATCTAAACATCCAAATAAACATCTAAACATCCAAATAAACTCGTACTCTAATCCAAGGATTCTCAGCCTGGGGATCACAACCCATCCAATGGCTCACAAGATACATCTGAAGGGTCACAAGATAATTAAATGGATATTGAAAAAGAAATTGGGAGGAATGTTTTTAGATTTCTCTTTTTTTTCTTTTTTCTCTTTTTAGATTTTGTGAAATATTGGATAGATTTCCCTCTTCTGGGCTCTAATAAGTATTCGAGTGAAACAATCTGAGACATTCAAATGGAAATATTACCCTTTGTTGGTCTTTTGGTCTGGTAGTCAAGAAGACATTCATTTTAAAGGGGAACTCCATGGATTTTACACATCTATTATAACACACCTGGATTGGTCAAGTTGCATTGTGGGTCATGTAGACACCCGGTTTTGACACGGCAGAAGCATGCATGGAATAAAAAAGACGATATCTGTTCTGCAGCATTATTCTGGATCCCATTTTAAACAGTCCATCCTGAGTCTGAAAGTGTTACAGAAGTTCAGGGCTAAATCGGTGGAGTGCTCTTTAAAGGGGTCTAAAGTAGAAAGGTTTGGGAGTTTGTGATCTGAACAATTTTATTCCTAGCTTCAGCCCCATAGCCAAAAGAAAAGCTGAAATTAAAATGTATTTCATACTTGAAATAATTGCACAAACAATTTAACAGTCTGGGACAAAGAATAAACAAGCAACAATTACTTCCAACAAAACAGCACATCAGAAAACAATGCCACAGAGTATAAACTAGGGATGTCCAGATCCGATCACGAGATCGGAAATCGGGCCCGATCACGTTGTTTCAGACTCGATCAGAATCGGACGTTACCTCCCGATCAGGACTCAGATATAAATGTATATATATGTATTTATAGATGTACTTTGCAAACACTGTGGCACTTTTATTTTTGTATTTGTTTTCCATTTTACGTTAAGGTGCTATTTGTTTTTATCTTAGACTTTTTTATATTTACTGTTGCACTAAAGTCCAAAAGTGAAGAATTTATGTTATTTTTTACTTGATTGTTCAAGCTACCTCACAAGAGTGCTTTGTTTGTTAACAGAGTTGTTGAATGTTAAAATAAGGTGAATTAAATAAAAAAAATATGGAACATCCTGTATCTGTGTTTTTGCTCTTCTTTATTCTTTTTTAAGTATTATGGAAGTATCGGATCGGGACTCGGTATCGGTAGATACTCAAAATGAAATGCCTCGGAGGCAAATAAAACCTGATCGGGACGTCCCTAGTATAAATTGTCCATTTGAACACCACAGTCTTGTGCAAACACATCACACACACACGCAGAGTTTGTTTGTGGGCTTCTCAAGAGCTGCCATTATCTAAATGGCAAATCTTGATCATTGCATAAACAACTCATAATTATAGGCAAACAAATGAAATTAGCTTTATCATTAGGTTGGGGCTATTTGGTTGTTGAATATGTATTTGTGTATGAAGGTGTGTGTGTGTGTGTGTGTGTCTACAGTAAAGCATGTGTCTAAATGTCTGCGTTGTGTAGAAGGCTATAATTTTATCAGTGTGTGCATGTGCGAGATGGCATGTCGTGCGTATTACGGGTGTGAATTTTAATGTGTGTGCAGTTTAATGAGTGAGAGAGGATTGTCAATTTAGTGTTGTATAGCACTGATATGACCCACACACATGCACTTTTCATAATGTTCTCCATTTGTTAAGGCAACAATTAGGGAGCAATAAACATAAAAGCTCAACCTTTTAAGAAAATTGGAAAAGGGACAAATTGTGAAAAAAAAATCAATATGGCTATAACACAGCAGGCAAGACAACTGTGGAGTGGAAAAGATAATGTCAATTATAATTGTGGCTAAAATTACCCATCTGCACCACCACAGAACGCTGCCCGTTCATCACTCACCTTCACTCTGTTTGTAGAAAGCGGAGTCACTGCCACAGATGCTGCCATCATTGTCGTTGCCGGTACTTCCCTCGTGAACACTACTTTCTGAAGAGGGAGAGACAATGCCAAATGACAAATGAACTGACGCATGTCATGGACACGCAAATATTCTGCTCATATCATACCACATAATAACGTAGCTGCACTGTTGCCACACTGAAAGTAGGTTACACTGCGCACAATGCCACAAAAACCCTTTTTGCACGCTTGTCAACTGTATTCCCAATTCCATTTTTTGATCTTGTCAGTTGTATTGTTTTGTTTCTTCTACTTTCCCTATTGTGCATAAAAAGGAAACAAAAGAAAGAAACAAAATGACAGCTGAAAGAAAATGACTGCTCACGAGCTGGCACTTAATCATAGCCATATTCTCAGGGCACATAGGCATCACCGTGTTTTGTACTTTTTGAATATTTTCTTCATAGCTCATTCAGGCTGAGTCTCTTGTGAGCTATAGAGCTGTATTTGTGAAAGCATCTTTTTCAAATAAACTCCAAAATCTAGAGTTGCAGCAAAATGGAAAGTTTGTCATTATAATTCTTTGAGAGTTCTACTTATAGAGCTGTGAAAGCCCAGAGAAGGTGTAGTGGTTACAACATCCCCGCCCTCAAAACCACATATTCCCTTAGTGGCCCATTAACTCCTGTTAGACGTCTCTCCTGTGGTTCCCATTTTTTGTGGCCCTCTCATCAGTCCTGTTGTATAAATGAAGAGAGTATAAATAGACATGCAGCCTATTAAGAAGACAAACTGTCAGACTGCAAGACCCCCAAGGTGGAATCTAATGCTTGTGGAATGAGGGAAGTGCTATGACTGACCACGCTCCAGGTACTTTCCATCTAATCCCCTGACCACAGCCCATACATTCTCAAAGACAGATCCAGACAAAACACAATATCACTCTGGCTCCAGATCCACCTCTGGACCTCACTTTAGCTCATTCCCATCCACTAACTGGAGCCAAAACAAAAACATACCCAAACCTCCTATCCCAAACCCAGGCCTTACTCCAAAGCCTTGGCCCCTGCTGCTGACAAACACAACGCATAACCAAACTCCATTACTCCCATCCTTGGCCGGTCTGCTCGCCTCTAACAATAATCTAGTCAAATAGTGTCCTGTTGCTGCTCCTGTTGGACAGGCTACTGGTTCTGGCTGACTGCACAGAGACAGCCAAATGCTTGCGGTGGTTTGGTGCGAGTCAGGCCTCAAGGAGCCAGACCCACTCACGATCTCTGCCATAGCTAACTGTACCGCCGCCAGGAACACAGCCATTACTCTTCAATGCCACAGTGTCGCCATTGGATGCAGATTTCTATCTCCCACAAGTTTAAATCTTACTAAAATATGCAAATGCTGCATAAAAGAGAAATAAACTTAATCAAACTATTTCAGAAGGGTTTTTTATGAGCCGAACACATGCAAGTATGAAGCCAGGCAAACAAAAACAAATACATCAAAATCAAAGAAGCATTCAAGAATCAAGAAGAGGCATTCCCAACGCCCCCCCTTGACAGCAACAATAACACAACCAGCTGTCAGATACGTTATATTATTTCAGCTTTACTGGAAGATGAACTGCTGTTTGTCAAAGCAGTCCGACTTTTTAGTGCAGAGCCTGTAAGCCAGCAATCACAAGCTCTTACATTACTTCATCGTGACATACAGTGACATGCAGTTACTCAGCCACAAAAGACGATGTTTGACATTTCAACAGCTGTAGCGTCACCCGAAAAGTGTGTGTGTGTGTGTGTGTGAAGCTCCATTTTGATTAGTGCGTATTGCATGTCATGCTGACCAGTGTATGTCCATTTACAGACCCAGTCCTCCCAGTCGAAGCACCGTGTAACAACTCCCTAAACCATTACACGCTCCAACCGTCCTTCACTGCCACAGTTGTCTTACTCTGACTCTGTCTGACTCTGAAGCAGCGTTCAACAGAGCTGTACTGTTCTCGCTTGGTTAGAGCTGAATTATAGTTTCTAGCAGTGTGGAAGGGGACAATAGGTGGGGAAATTACCTGCAGCAGCCCAGGACAATGTAGACACAAAAGCACCCCTGTCAGGGAAATAGAGCTGCCTCGCAAGAATCTCAGACAGGTAGGCAAACACACACACACACACACACACACACACACACACACACGGAAGCCAATACACAAAAATATAGACTAAGAAAGCTAGAGAGGACTGGGTATCATGATAATTCAACCAACACCGGCTCAGAATTGTTTACATACAAACGTCAACCTCTGTCACAACAGCCTGTCAGCATTAGTGAGACATCCAAAAAAGTGTTGCTGTCACCCATCAGTCATGTGAATGCAGCCTGCAGCAAGCCGTCCTGTATGTTTACCCTGGACAAACTATTTTTTTTTTTTTACCTGTGTGTGTTACCATCTACTGGGAATTAAACACTGGGAATGGGGATTATAATTTTATTACCTCTAATAAACCAATGAACCAATAAACAAACTTTTACAGTATAAAAAGTGGTTAAATAAGCTCAAAGGAGGAGAACTCCCATTGTTCACTTTAAGGAGCCTGCTCATAGAGTGACCAACACATCACTAGTCAACAAAACATCAGAATTTTTGTTGTTTCCTGTTTATATGTAAAATTCAAAGAAATTTTAAGGATGACTATGTTCATTCCCAAACCTGAACCCCAAGTTTATGATCATTTCATCATATCATTTTAACCAAAACTGTGATGTTTTTCTAACCTTACTTATTTTAACTCAGATGATGACCTTTAAACTAACTTGTTTTTGTGCCTAAACCAAGCCGAACGTAAACTATTGTATTCTATTACTTCATAGAAGGGGATTTATGAGTAAACTGTGATTTGTAAAAGTTTAGGAAGGCACGGACAAATGTCATCCCGTCGATTGGGGTGTCAGATCAGAAAACCCTTTAATGCATTCATTTGGACAACAACTTGTAAACACTATTTCGACATATCATCTGACAAAGTTGTATTTACACATTGAGAAATATTAGCATTAAAAGTTGTATTTCTGGCCACAAGGTTAACCTAATTACAATATTCACTCTTGCTTTTCAGCAACACCTGAGAGGAATATCTGTTTTTTAGCTGAGATGTTCACCAGTTGCTAACTTCATCTGGTTAGATGTTTGGTGCTGGGCAGGAAGCATATAGTGGCTTTATCACTATGTAGATATGTAGAGCTGAAGTGAGCAACAGACTGAGGTAATAATTCTCAGTGGGTTTGTCACTACGAGTGAGCCTTCTCAAATTAGAGTTTTTGTTAATATGAGTTTAAGGAAAGGACCTCAATACTTCTATCACTGGTGAGATGCAATATTTCAGACACTGAATTAGCGAGTGAAATGATGCATCTCACTATCTCCACAGCATTTTAAGATGATGATATCACTATTCTTTAGTATAGTTTTGTTTGTCATTCTTTCCCTTAATGCCTGCTTTTTGTAATTATATATATAAGCATATTTAACAAGCCAGCAATGATACTTTGACTAGAGTGTCACAACAGCATTGCTGCCTTGTCATTACAGAGGTAATGGAAGGACAGTGTGTGTGTGTGTGTGTGTGTGTGTGTCTCCAGTACATTCCTCCTCACGTGCAACTGTATTTTCTCTCCATGACCATCGTCTCACCTTTGTTCCTCAGCACTTGCCATTCCTGCCACTCAGAGGAGTGGAGGAGGAAATCGCTCGATATTGCCATGGAAACCACACAGACGACAGTAGTGGCTTGCATCTTCAGGGTGTCTGCACCCTGCAAGTCAGCGTGCAAATGTGTGTTGTATATGAGGGTGTGTGGAAAAGAGAGCGGGAGAACCACATTACCTTTTTGTTGAGAGAAAATGAACAAGATGTAATAAGTGCATGTTTGTATTATATAAACAGTATATTTATACATAAACATACTGTATATATACACACATATATATAGAATATATATACACAAAACATAGCACCACTTAAAAGCTCTGCTCATTGGTTGTAGTGTAAAATAAGACTAATGTACACATAGTTGAATAATATGGTTTGATGAGACCATTTGACGCCAAAGAAATCAGAAAATCCTCTTACAAATTGCACATTCAGTGCAATTTGTGGGGATGAAGTTGAGGGAAATAAAGAGAGTGTCATATAAAGAGGGAATATGTGGAGAGACAGAGAGAACAGCAAAAAAAGAGAGTGTATAAATAAATGAGCCAGTAAAGCTCCACTTAGAGCTAACGTTCCTGAAGTGCCAGCAGCAGCAGCAGGAGGAGGAGGAGGAAGGAGAGTCCAGACGGTTTCCTTTCAATTACAATGCAGCATCTGGCAGCACACCCTGTCTCATAAATGTCCTCAGAACAATGGCTGAACCGACAGGATGTCTGCTTACATCACGATGGGCTTGAAGGTTGTGAAAAGTAAACAAACACACACTCAGTTCATTCATCTCTTTTATTCTGGGGATAAGAGTTGTACTCTCCTATTGTGGAGATGATGCCAATGTACTTTAAAATAAACCACAGGTCAAATAAAATGTGTTACACAAAACTTTTGAAATGATGAATATTTTTATAGATAATAGGTGCTGCTTGCAGCATTTACGTGTGTGTGTGTGTGTGTGTGTGTGTCTGCGTGTGTGTGTGTGTGTGTGAAGAAATGAATTGTTCACAGGGCCAACATGGCCTTTAAAGTTCAAATGATGGAGGTGGAATGCGAAATGAAGGTGCAAAATGTCTCCAGTAATTAACAATAGCTTTTACTATTTAATTTTTGCATTTTCATAATGCAACTACGGTCACCTGTAGGTCACTGTGCCTGACTTAAAAAAGGAGCCTGGTTGGTCTAATCCTTCTAATGCATGAACCTGGCCAAGAACAGTGCTGCAGAAAAGGACCCTGAATGCAGCGTGGAACAATATAAAATGTTCCCCATGCAGCAAACAGTAGAAAAAAATGTCAATCCCACGCAAACCACTGCATGAACCAAAAACATCAGTTTGCAAAAAGCTCAGAAATGGAAAGATCAACGTTGGACTGGTTGAAATGGGCCAACTGTCTTCTGATTACAGAAGATTTAAAGAAAAGTTGGGTGTGATTAGCACAAATGTTAGTATATCGTAAAATGAATGACTATATAAGTACATCGCCTTCATTCTACACACACATGTCAAAGAATACAAGCAACATGCGTGCCGCATAAATAGAGTCAGTTTCATTCTTGACACCAATGTGGTCTGAGCCCTGTAGTTGTTTGCTTTTCAGCAGCAGTGGCTCTGGGCTCCTGTTTAACATTCTGCCCTCCAATCCCTACAGACAGAGCACTGTACTCTGAGTCACCAAGCCTTCAGCTCGAAGAACACAGACAGCAGAAATTATCCGAAAAGTAAAGATACGTCCGTGAAAGTCTAAAGTGCTTGAGCCATATTACAGTAGGTTTGTCTTTAAAGGCGCTGTTTTAAGCCTTGAATGAGTACAAATCTCTTGGCAGCCCAGGTGAATCAGGAGGTCCTTGTGTTTTGTTACATTCTACTACAGCAGAGGAACCAAGGTCACTGTTCACATTGTCCTATTACTACTACTAGTACCAACTACAACCTTCAACACTGCAGTTCAGTGTTAAAGGTCAAGACAGGTACTGGCTAAGTAAACGACAGAAATAGATCAGCAGCGTAGCGCACAGTGCTCACTCTGCTGTGATTCTCATGCGAAATCCTCACTTCTTTACTGATATAACCACAGTCATGAAACAATATTGGTGCTACTTTTCATGAAGGTATTTGTATTCATTTAGCATTGCTGCACACAACAGCTATAAAATGTAAAAAAAAAAAAAAAAAAGAAAAAAAGAAATGGCCCCCACGGCTAGAAAAATGCAAATGAACTGAAGATCCATTTTGTGACCTTGATCGGCCCACACTAAGTGGTAGCAACCAGTTTTTCAGCATTATGACACAAGATAAATAACAATTGGGCCAAAGAGTGAACTAGGATTTCAGAAACACACCTACAGATTTGAAGGCAATCAGTGGAGGGCAAACCTTAATTAACAATTGCAAGGTTGCAGCTCAGTTACCAGTTTATATTTGTTTACTCTGTAATTTTTGGGTTTGATTTTTCAACAAAACAACCAGTGAACGCTGAAAGGTTCTTCAGCAGCTCAAATTGTCAGACATTGTCACCGGCTCATAAACGTCGCATAATGGTGATGGAGATGTGAAGAGGGATCGGATCACCAACAAAATACAATCAACTGATCTGTAAGTCAGCAACAATCTGACCAGCAACCCAGAGTTCAGCCAAATTCCCTTTAGAGCGGAAACAGAACCACTAAAAAGACACAAATACTGATGCAGTCCTTGTGTTTATCTCTAGTAATTTGTCTAATACTAATTTTCTACACATCCTTTAACTTACTGCAGCTCTGGTCTAATATGCACAGTCATCCAGACACGGAAACACAAAACAGTCCTACAGAGCATAAACAAAAAAGCACACACAAAACACATACAGTGAAGAAAAATGCATTGATGAAAGAAAAGAATAATATTTTACAGTATAGTGTCTTTCCCGCTACATCATTGCGATCTCTGAAGCTACTATCAGATGTGGCTGAGTCTCTTATCTATCTATATTAATGGCAGACATATAGTGCAAGGCATACAAGGACACTGTCTCTTCCTTTGTTATGGGACTGAAAGGACGGCTGTAGCCATAGAAAGCTTCAAAATGCTGCACAGCTTTTCCTCTGCTTCTCCTCTCTCATTTCCCCCACCAGAGAGAATAGCATGTTTGGAGGTGATAATATGTTTGAACATTTTTCGAGTCAACTTCATCTTACTGGATAGGTGGAAAGCCTCCCACAGACATTTGGAGGGATGTGATAGCAAACACAAAAGGCAGGAGAAAATTGGGACAACAGTAATCCCCCGTTTGAAATGAATGAGATTTAGGTGTCAAAAAATAAATTAAATAAATCACCATTCCTGCTTTTGATACATCATAAGAGACTCATCACGTTGTATTTCAAGCCAAATATTATGATGCTATACCATGAAACCAGACTAGATAGGTAGAGAGTGATATGGTATAAAAATGACTGTGATGGAGTTATTAAACTAATAACTAAGCTGTTAATTACAAGTATTAGCGAGTGTGCTTATATTGATTTATTCACAGTAGATACATTTTAGAGATTCACAACCATAGATGTATAGAATCATGTATAGTGCAAGAAATTTAAAAAAAAAGAAAAAAAGCAGAGATGCACCAGAAATGTCTGCACAAGTTCTCAAACGTGTCAGTAAAGATTGGAAATGGGGAAACAGCTAGCATGGCTCTGTCAAAAGGTAACAAAACATGCCTATTGTAATATGTTACTAGTAACTTGTTACTTATTAGTAAATAATAATATTACTATACTTATAACTGGGTGATAAAAGTAACTAGTTAAATAACTATGTACTTTCACTACCTTTCCCCCCAAACAAAGCAGTCTCCCCCGATGAGTGCATCATCACTGGCGGCTGGAGTTTCACGTCAGCAGATGCTTCAAAATCAGATGTAAAATTGTTTGTGGTCAAAAGCTTTTTACTTGTCACACAAAGTTTACAACAGGCGGCAATGTTCTTTGCATCTTATACTGTGACACAATGACAATTCTTCCACCTAAGAACGCCTCTCTCCCTCGTTCTCCATTCTTTCTTTAGCTTCTTGGCTAACAGCTGACTTGAACAACATCCGGTGCCACTGACCTGTTGCGCAGGTGTTCACGTCATGGATGGTGAGTTCTAGTAATGCAGTGTTACTTAGATTAGTAATTGTTAAATTATTACTGTTTTGGAAATAGTAATCCCTTACATTGCTAGTTACTGGGGAAAGTAATAATATTACTGAGTAACGTGTTACAGACACAGGTGTGGTATTAATCTTCTCATATTGGCAGCTATTGTTGGCCACTTTGCTGCCAACTATTGGCAGCAAAATGGGTGTATTAACCTTACATGGTGATTAGCTACTGTACATCCCAAGAATGTGCTCATACACTGAATTAATTTATTTAATGGTGTTTTAATTTAGAAAGGGAAACATGCTCCATGTGCTTATCTTGATTGAAAGAATTTCCTTTACCACTAACCTTTACCACGAAACTATACAATGTGTTCACTTTTTTCTGTCACATCTAATCATTTAAGGTGGTCGACACGTAGCTTCTTGTACACCGCAGCCTAAGAATGTTCAAGGTTAATTGACATATGAGTAAATACAACTTCTGTGAATATTTGTGTTTCATTTTATGCTGTACTGGCGTCAAGGCATCAATTACTAATTTAATATTGTGGCATCAGTACCTGGCATCTGTCAATCAAATTAATGAGTTACTTGGATCAGTTTTATAAAAGACAGATGAGTCAGTTCTTCTACAGTACATGCCAACACTTCATCCATGTTTAATGTTAAGACTCTCCTGGGGCCACATCTATCATGTAGAGCCACACTCCCACTTTCTCCTCACACACACACACACACACATATATACAGAAATATATATACACACAGAGTATGGTATGGTATTTGTTACAGGTCACGCAGCAGCATCACTGCCTTCCACCGGAGATGATGGACAAATGAAATGTACAAATTGCTAGCTCCCCGTTCTCTTCCTGTTCGTTTGAAGGTCACACATTATCTCTGGGGACATGACAGACTCTCTCTCTCAGACTGTCATGTCAGCTGCCATTTCACACTCGTACAGAATTGATTTCACGAGCGTTGCCCCCTTGGCGATGCATAAAAAAAATGAAATGTTCTTTACTAGCACATGTATCGAGGAAGCCTACATTTCACATATGGTTGGAAAACACTTTATGAGAATGTTTTACATTCCTGTGGCTGCTTTTCTATATGCATGAGGAGAGGAGACCCATATTAAAATTCTGGCAGAGGTTCTGCGCTACATAACAAAAAGCTCCTGTTCTTGGAGCAAAGTAGACAGAGCACGATGGTGTAACCTTAGTTTGTTAATGAGCAACATCTTTATGTAATTGAATTTTTTTCCAGTCTAGCGCTGATTTACTTGCTGAACTAAAATCTCATTATAGTCCGTTCTACTGAAAGCACAGACATCTTAATATAGACCATGATAATCTGTTACTTTTATATAGATGTGTTAAAATACTTGACACATCCCATTATTTGCTGCAAAAGAGGTTTTAAAAGGCACTTTCTTTCAAATAAATGAAAACCCAATCATCGTTTTTTTGTTGTTGTTGACATTATCACAATCTCTTTTAATTCAATCTGATATATGACATAAAGGGGGCTGGGCGAAGGGTGATAAAACACAACATATCCCTGAAAACACATAAAATCAGATCTTCACCAGCCAATATATCTCAGGTTCTCCAATGTGAGGCAATAATATCTGACCTAAACTTAAATATCCAGATACACACAAGCAACTTACAGGGCCTACACATGCACACACATCACAGTATATCCATAATCATATGGCAAGTCAGCTAGCCAGTTTGAGGGAGTGATGATGCGAATATTTGAGAACTGGAAGCGGTATAATCTGCTGGGCTCGTGCGAGCTGGGAGACCAGCAGCCGAGTCACATAATCCTTCCATCTCCAACCCAGATGATGTAAGAGAGGAGAGGAGAAAATAGAGGAAAGTAGAGAGCTAGTATGAGTGGAGTGGGAAGGGAGCAGGAGGAGGGAGGATGATTAAGTGAAGAGGAAATCAGTAAACTGGAGGTTTGGAAGGAGAAGCATTTTGTCCACTCACAACAAACCTCTTGATTGCCCTGGCAAAGCTTTTTAGAGTGGAACTCTATCATGTTATAAAAATGAAGTAAATGAACTGTAAAATGTCAAAAACTGTCAGTCAGGGGGAAATTAATCCATTACTGTGTTTCACCCTTTTTTTACACTGCTGACTATGACTGCGCAGTATAGCTAAAAACAACTAATGAATTAAAGCCACTTTAATGCTTAGCTCTTTTTGTGATCCCCATCCTTATTTATATCACATGCACTTATTTACTGTTTTCTGTATTGTCTGGGCAGTACCAGCACTTTTAATGTTTTCAACTATTTATTGTGTTTATGCGCTATTTTTTTGTGCTGCCCTGCTGGAAAAATACTTTCCTCTTGTGGGACAATAAAGAGCTGAACTGACGTACTATGCTATTAGGCAAAATACTTATAAGCTTCTTTCTGACCAACATATTTTTAGATTCGAAGTGAGCTATTTCCGCCCGTAAACATAGTCAATAGCAGCTTTCACAATGGCTAGACGTGCTGTCTGCTAAAAGGAAAATGCAGTAATAGCAGAATGTTGCAGTAATAACAGATATAAATTTAACTATTGTAGCATTTCCATCTAGTTGAGCTGTCACTGTGTTTCTCTATTGTGTGAGTTGCGTCAGTAGCAGACATTTCTTATTCAGAAATTATTACGGATATAATAAACTTCAGTTGTGGTCACGGTGTATTGCCAAACATCCCCTCATCTCAACCTCATCCATTTCTGCCTAAAGTCTGACCTGATTTATCCCCTCCGTGCTCTCTGTATCCATTTAATCCCATGTACCAGGGTTTCAAATAATGCTTTGTATTCAGCCACAGACGCAGACCGATCATGTTGCAGCCGGGTCAAAACAATGTTATTTAGAGAGGGGGATGCTGGATAAAAGCTGCCCTGCTGCTGTCCTGTAAGAGTACAATTCACTGAGGACGCAAAGTGGCCCAAGCTGCCGCAGGGATTAACTGGCAGGACGAGTCCTGTGGGGCAGCTCACCCGTAGTCTGTCACCATCAGCACTGACACACACACACGCACCAACATTGCCTTACTCACACATGGAAAACATAAGTTCACATCACATCCACAGGTGCAACAGCAATAAAGACTATTTTTTTCAAAATTAAACTGCAGCCTTGGAAGAAAAGGTTTTCCCCAAACCCAAAAAACAATGCTATGATTATATTCAATTCATTTAACTCTAAAGAAAAGTAAAAAAATCTAATAGTTAACCACACTAAACCCTTGACATGTGTGTGTGTGTGTGCCTGTCTGTGGGAAAATAAATGTTTTTACATGCTAGTTAGAAACAAGAGACTCAGTCAGTGAGAGAACAATGTGTGAAACAAAATGAGTGATTATTTAACAAAGCAAACTAATGAGCAATCAAATAAGCTGTGTTTGTGTTTAATCTAATATGTCTGGCCAGAACTTTGCATCTCAAATGAAGCCCTTTTTTCAATGTTTCCAGCCAAATTGGTGAAATTGCTTTAATCACAACATGACACAACATTGAACAAAGACAGAAGGCTGATCTGAAATGCAGAGCATTATCAAAGTGATAAAAATAAGCAACAAAAACCATGCATGGCTGATTTTACTAAATTGGATGAAAAGGGTGAAGTTACCTGGGAGATCAGAGAGTGCTCCTCTCTCTATAATGTGCTTTCTGTACAGAGTCTTCAAAACCTTGGCGCTGCCGAACCTCTTGAAGCGACTCTTCACATTGTTATAATACCATTCAAGCGATTGTGTCCTTAAAATCCTGCAGGAAGGGAAGAAAGAAGGAAAGGAGGAGGGAGGAAAGAAAGAAAACATGATATTAAGTCAAAAAGAACAGATGGCAAAGAAACTGGCAGGAATCATGATTTGATTATAATTACACCAGGATTGTAATTTGAGTTTAAGCCAAGACTTCCATTAAAATATGCTCAAGTTGAGTATCTTTTAATTATTAAAGTGTAGATAACAATAGAGACTTCTTGCATTGTTTTAAGAAAGAGTAAAGCTGTTTGCTGTCAGACTGTCATATTTAAAGCCTGCTCTTTAATATAATGAAAATAATAGGTTGTTTTTAAAGGTGATTTGGAGTGTCTCTTTCTCTATGTGGAGGCTGCATTAAAGATGTGAAAAGTATTTGTTTGTAATAACATTATGCAGTATCCACACTGAGTTTTGCAATGTGTAAGACTGTAGTGAACGCTTAGCTTTTCAGATGTGACGTCACATAATTTTCCAGGCTTTTCCTCATTTCCTGGTGCATGGCCGGTTGGCGCTTGAACGGCAACCAATTACATAAGCAGCAATTCATAACAGAGAGGGTTATGAAAAGCCCTCAGAAAAGCGCTCTCTTTGCGCCAGTGTTGCGTAGGATTGAATGAAACTCTGCCAACTTTGTGTTTAATCAGTCCCTCCTGCTCTTCTTTGCTTTTTCATACCACTGTCACACACACACACACACACACGTAAGGCTAAACACACAAAGACAGATTTACTGTTCAAGGAGAAAAACCCACACAAGCACACCTTGTGTTTATATACACGTTCTTTACAATTTACCATGTGTTATGTACACAGTTTTGCCTTTTTTACTGTTGAAAGACGTGATATAAACAAACATACAAAGTTACATGTTTATATACTGTATTTATGAGTGCAACGAAATGTGACCTATGTGTGTTTCCTTTTTTTTCAATGTATGAGCATGTTCTGCATGAAATTAAAGTATATGCTGAAAGCCTATGGCACCTACTGTACATTAATAATTTATTAATTAACACACATGAACGTAATCAGACAAATATGATGTCATATGAGTCAACAAATACCATGAAAAGACCAAAATCTGTAATTAATTGATCCCAGAAACAAGTGTTGCCTGTGTTTCTAAAGCCTGATGTAGATATTCCCCTATGCCATATTGGGGCAGTGAGCCACAGACAGGCTGGGATAATGAAAAGTTTGTTTTTGGTTTTAGTCATTTTATGGGAATTGTTGATTATATAAAACACAGCCAGCTTAATCCTTTAAGGGAACTATGATTTTAATGTGGGTACTTCTTCAGTGACCGTTGTATGCAGCTGCTGTCCCACTAAAATGTTTGTGGATGCCAACATGTCTATCGTTTGTGCACGTCCGGCAAAGGTCAAGTAAGTCTTTCAAGGTTTCTAATCAACAGGGACACTCTACACATTTTACAACATGCCACATATGTCATCGACTCCATCTCCTTCATTATGAAAGAGCTGGGAGAAAGAGTACACAGTACATGAGAGAGTGTTTTAGTGTGTGTGTGTGCATGTTGATGCTTCTGCTCAGTGACGAGACAGGCTGTTGAGGGAGAGGGTGAAAATAGCCACGCTAATAAAGGGACCCTGAGTGCCCCTGAGGCTATATGGGCTGCCACATCCATCCCCAGTGGATTTATTATCCCCTGCCTCTATCAGCTGAGCTGCTCAATAGACCTCAGCTCCTTAATTTCATGCCACGGGTAGGCCTCACTCTAATGGCGATGGCCTAGCTACAGTGAAGAGACATGGCTTCCTCTGAGCCTGAGGTAGAAGGCACAGAAATTAATCTGGGAGAGCAAACACGGTGTGGAGGTGGCATCATGAGGCAGAAATACAAATGTGTTCCACCTGAACTCTGAGCTGAGGAGCGATCTTTCAACTGAAAAGGGGATTGAAGAACAGCAGAGGGCTGCAATATGGTGGATATATTATTATCTTGGGAGAATCTTAATTCACTTTCAAATTAAGAAAAATTATAAATCCTACCTATTGCCGGTCGGCGAGCTCAGCGACCGTGAGGCTGTAATCAGGAGTATATCAGCGGTTACTACTACTCAATGACGCATCAAAATGGCTCTCCGACACATTTCTGACACATTGCTGACATCTGACAGATATCTTACATGCCAAATATTTGGAGGAGTGTGCCGACTCCACATTCATATCCAGCCAATGTGAGCAGGCAGCTGGCAGAGCAGGCAGCTACTTTTTCATCGCAAAACCCTTTTTACTCACCTCCAGCTCTCTCTGTAGCTCAGACAATCCCTGCTACCTGGGTGTAGTAATCCATTCTTTCACCCATATTCTTTGCCTTTATAATTGCTATCTTTATAATAACAAACAACAGATGTTCTGTCTGTAGGTTTGCAACAAAACGTGGTCACTGGAAGAGTGACTGATCCTCGCTGTTAGTAATAAATTCTGGAAACTCACAGTTTACTATATATGACATCAACAGGAGGGAATTTGCACGGCAGAGCATCCCTGCAAAACTAGATGAAGGCCTATCAGGTAATGTTATTTATATTTTTTAACTTAAGTTAAATAGGCTACAGCTGTGTAGCACACAAAAGCTGTTGCTATTGGTACTATCCATGGGGCGCCTGCTGTTTTCTCGTGGAGTGCTTGCCTCCCTGTTTGATCACTGGAGCGAAGAGCAGGGCCAAGCGACTACATTGTGAACATTCCTAAATCCAACATCTTCCCCAATACTAATTAGCATGCAGTGTGTAGCTATCCATTTCGTACCGGATCGCTTATTTTGCTTTTGTTTATCTACTTGTATCACATGCCGCATCCAACGTAGTCTCCCGCGGCCTCCCCCCGCTGCTTGTTTGGGTGGATGATTTGCAGGCAGATCTACATCCCACCACTCCTGTGACCATGGTTTGACAGTAGGTGTATAGCAAGAGTATAGCGTGTACAGTGAGAAAGGGACTTTCAAAGTAATAATAATAAAAACTGTGTTTTTATTCTGGTCTTACGTTTCTCTCCACATACTTAGACAGGACAAGCTAAACAGAAACACAAACTACAGTGTACAGTATTTTATTATGTACATGAGGTAGCCGGATCCGATATATGTATTATATACAATATAAATAGCTACTCAATTGTGACAACAATAAATAAATAGTAAATAGAGGCTTTATAAAGGCAAAAAAGACACCACCCTCCAAACTCTTCAAATGCTGAGTAAGCCTAGGCTTCTGACCTGACTACAGACCAAAGCACACTGCTTTGCATTGCTTGCGGTGTTAAACTATAATTACACGGCTTTTCTGAAGAGGGGTTTAGTTTAAGTGAAGAGCCTATTTATAGTATTTATAGTATGCATTTTAACAGCAGAATATATGTCCCCAAAATGTTTATTTGAACATATTTTAATGTGCATGAATACATTTTTTGGCTCTCACTGCAGTTGTGCAGTGGTGCAATACTCTCATTCCTCTGCCGGTCAATCAAATTGGCACAAAAACAGAAGAGAAGTAAATGCAAACTTCAGCTCAGGCATCTGCTCCCTTACAAGCCAGCTACACAAACTTGTTGAAATTAGCTTTCCCTTTTAGAGAAAAAGAAGAAAGAGGGATTTAGGACAGTGGGAGAGGCGTCTTGATGAATGAAGCATGACATGGCTTCCCTAGAGTGATCTGATCTAAAAATGAAAAAGGGAGGAAGAAGGAGTGGATAAGCAGAGGCTTTCAAGCTGGAGCTGCACTGCTGCATGAGCTTCTGCAAATACACATTTCATAATGAGGCTGGGAGAATCCCTGATGCTCAGCTGCTGCATGAATAAGTAAGAGGGGTTCCTGTGGATGGTCTCCCGACACCTACCCTTCCTCTATCATCACTTCGCCTTTGCTCGACATGTGTGGAATCTTTGGAGCCTTCTTATCCTCTCCTCTTCTCTCCAGCCCTTTTGCCCTGTATACTTCAAACGATTGATTAGCACATCTGAATGAGGTCTAAATAAAATATATTGAAGAATATATAGAAGTGCAATAAAAAGTATGTAGCTTTGCTGAGTTTGCACCTCCCCCTGGCAAAGGGAACCATTATCATAATTGACTTTCTGAGCCTTCTAATGAATTGGTTCTGCTTCTGTTAAGGCTGCTGTAGGGATGGGAGCAAAGGGAGAAGAAAGAAGGGAGGGGGTTGACTTTAACAGAACATCAAATGGAGTCTAGTTTCTGCTGAAGCCTTGCAGAGTGACTGTTCTTGTTAATAGAGGAAAATAACATGAAAAATTAGATTGTTCTCGGCTCCAGGGTTAGATCAAAGTGCCTGATGTTTGGGAAGTAAAGCCCTCAAGTTGTGAGGTCTTAATGAGTGAAAAGCTGGATGAGTTATTATATATAGTACTGTTTTTCTTTTTATCAACTCATTGTCAATGTTTGGCAGGGTACTTGGAAAATGTAGTGAGCTAAGCACTACAATGAAGCCACACTATGAGAAATGCAGCAAGCTAAGCTACAGAAACATGGCAAAAGTAGTTTACTACAGCTAGGCAATCTTTTTTTTTGAACCAAATTCATTCCAAGTCAGTGCTATCTCAATAAAAAAAAAATCAATAAATCTGTCAGTCAAACAGATAGGCAGGCAAAATTGTTCAGTTCAATTGTTTATTAAACAGTAAGTTGTGCTCTCTGTTCTCCTTGTTCTAAAACCAATTGGGCAACAAAAACAAACAAACAACAAAAAAGCCACAACAACTCCCATGCGATCAATTTCTCTCCGTCCTCAACCTCTGCCATCTTTCCATCAAGTAAACTCAATCTCATACTACTTTATTCCCCTGCAGTGAAGTTGCAGGCATCAGCCCAAGGATTGGTACATTATGTCACCATGATATGGAAGTGCTTCTGTCAGCTACACATACAGGTCCGTGTTTAGCTGTGTCGTCACTTACTGATCCTTAGCAGTTGTATTTGAGACATAAGCTTGAACTTCAGAAATGCTCAGGAAAATGTAGCTTACTTTATCGATAAAGGAGCTTTGGTACTGAAAAGATATGAGATTTAGAAAACAGTTACGCTACTGACCAACACTGCTCATTGTATTCTACGATTAAACTTTTCTGCATTCATGAAAAACATTTTTATGAGGGAGTAACAAAATATATCGGAAGACTAGATGATATATTAGCTGAAACTAAAGATGTTAAAGATGCTGATATCTAAAAGTATTTAAAAGTATTTAAAAATAATTTTATAAAATCATCATTTAAGGAAGAGAATCAGCCTCCAAGACTCATTCAAAAAACAGTCAGTGGTGTTCGTCCTTGCAAGTTACAAAAATGTAGGGTTGGTGGATCATTAACTGGATAATGGGCTCTATGCACTTTACACCGTCACTCTTTGCAATATTCACTGAGCTGCTAGCAGTGTCAAAACACAGTCATCAAGGCAACACAAACATCCATCAGACAGAACAAAATTTGTCTTTATGCAGATGATGTGTTCCTGCGGGATCCTCAGTCATTCTCACAGGAAGGCTTGCTCTACTCATTCCAACAAATCAGCTATATTAGCTTTATCATACCTTCTGCATCACCTATTCAACTGTCTAAAGGCAATACAAAAGAATACTAAAATAATAGTGATCATCATTTCATCTGGTGATATTTTATGGATCCCTGAAGGAAAAAATTTATTTTTACCTGAGCTCCTCCACAGGGAGGACAAAGGTCAGAAAAGCAATGGAGAGTCAGTGTATTAAGGGAATTAGGTCCTGTTCACTGAAAGAATCTCTCTCTTATCACTCTTCTTCCTTGCCGTCCCTGATCTGTTACACAAATATGTAAAATGCAGCCCAAATATGTCTTCATCTGAAGACGGGCCCATTCAAAAAGAAATGTAGTGCACAACAGGGAAGAAAGATTAATATTGATTCATTTCTAGGAGATAATCTAACTCCAAACTAGAATTAATTGGCTTTCATCCACATTTCTTACTGCTTCTGTGGTTGTGTATTTGTACATGTCAGAGCAGATTTGTGCGAGAGGGAAAAGTGGGAAAAGGACGATTTATTTTCTATACATGCTGTAAATGGCATTTTTCTGTGAAAAGACAACAAAGAACCAAGAGAATGTGTACTTTCAACAGAGTAATTGAATATGCACGTAGATCTATTTACCAGAATGACACTTGTCGTGTGTGTGACCTGTGAACAAGTTTTGCATATTTATAGCAGAGTCTTCTGGGCTGTGCTGTCTGTGTTGCTACACCACAGCACTAAAGCACAATACAAAATATATTCAGTATTCAGTGGCAGAACAGGCCAAAGGACAAAGGACAAGGTCGTGGGTCAACTGCTGAAAAGCCTACAGTATGAGATTTCCAGGTCACTGCCTTACAAACCTGTCGGTATGATTTAAAACATTGTCTGGTTTGCAGCAGGCAGAAAAACAACTCTCTCACAGCAGGAAGAAGAATATAAAAAGAGCTCATCCTGCATAATAAGGTGGTTAGAGATGTATGTGTGTCCATGCACTCTCTCTTCTTACTTTTCCTTTACCTTCTCTAGTCTCCTCTATCATTATCACACTCTTTCGCATATTTCTGCCTCCTCCTTTTTTTCTTTTACATGTGCAAATTTGTGTTTCTGCCTGACACACTGATGCACTCAGTAAAAATGCACACCTCAGCTGGAAATATCCCTTGCACAAAGCCAAACCTTGTGTGTACCAAATGCTGGCGAAACAGCCAGTCTGTGACCAAAACAAGAGATCAATTAATTTCAAGGCTTAAATTCAGGGCTTCTTATGTTGACAGAGGGCGTATGCCCTTACAGTGTATGACGATACACTGACATGTAAAGTTACCTGGCAGGGCCGCATACCCCACACAACCATCCTTCAATGCACCCAGACACCCTGTGTAGAAGCAACTTTACTACAGTGCCAAATCTGCTGGGATGGGCATGTCATCAGGACGGCTGAACACCGTCTCTGGAGACAGGCCTTATGTTGTCAGCTCCTGGGGCCAGCAAGAAACAGGTGGCCAAAAACAGAGGTATAGGGGCCATCTCTAAGAGTCACTAAATCACAGGGGATCTTGAACTAACTTGATTGGTCCGCGGAGCCTGGACCGCATCATTTAACTCGAGTCGACCTTCTAGAATCCAAATGTACATCCCAGAGAGAAGTACAAGGACAGTGCAGGCACCACCGTCCATAACAACCACAAGCTCCACCAGACTCATCCCTCACCTGCTCCAGGAGTGGCAGGACTCGTCAAGAATTGGGCTTCACAGCCACATCCAATGTTAAACAAGCACCCCAAGGAACTGGCGTTATCTTCAGCAACAACAGCTGCAAGTACATTTACATTTATTAATTTAGCTGACGCTTTGCTATTCATGTTAGAGGTCCTCTGGAGCAACCAGGGGTTAAGTGTCTTGCTCAGGGACACAATGGTGGATGGGTCACAATGGGGAATTGAACCTGGGTCTCTCCCACCAAAGGCATGTGTCTTATCCATTGCACCATCACCACCCCAGCAAGCAATAACCATACGAGCAGGGACTACAGAAATCACTGAGCGTCTTTATATTTTATAGATAACCCAGTGGAGCAGAGGGTCATCTTATGAACAGACCTGGCTACTGACTGGAGACACATTTGCACATAGTGCATGTTCCATATTTGAAATTTGCACAATTTAGACTGTGTTTCTGGTATACTGGAGCAGTAACCTGGACAGTTATTCAGGGTACTGCTACATTCAGTCACCTGTGTCTTTAAATAGTCTAAATATAGGCAATGTATTCTGCCATCTCCTCCTCTTACTGGGTCTTTCTTTCAAGACCTAAAGCTGTCAACTTTACCACCCCCCGGTCTTCTCTCTTTCTCATTATCACCCAGAACTCCCCCTCAGACTGCCACCATCCAGGGTGTTACAGATGAATGTGTCAGCAGCTGGGAGAGCCCATGGCACAGTATGGAAGACTGGAAATGAGTTATATTGGGACAAAGTGCTGTGAGACAGAACATGGATAGAGGGACCAAAGTGAATTACGAAATGCTCATACGGTGTCTGGTTTCCTAAAGCAGTAGTACCGATTTTTAGGACCCACATTATACACTGCCATTACTGATTCTCTATCACTTAATGAAAAGTAGGATACAACCTTGGCCTACACTTAAAGAACAAACACGACAGTTAAATAATCAATTTGTCTCCATTAGAGACATCTAATATTCTCTGTGTGGACAAGGCAGGAAGATTTCTGAAATGTTACAGTCTTGCGGAAATACCATATCCTCTTTTAGGTTATCAACCGAACATTTGGCACCTGATATACTGGTATCAGTGCATCCTGACACAGAAATAGATCGCACTTTCTCCTCTATAGATCAGAAGACGAATGTAAAGAGTATTAAATCAGTACCTGTGTCATTGTATTGTAATAAAATATTCTATTATCATCTCACTTCAAAGCCGCTTTTGACGAACTCCACTTCACCTCAGTTCATTTTGTGAAGAATTTTGTCCTATAATGTCCCAAAGTAGGTATTTGAGAGTCAACTAACTAGAATCAAAGAATGCTGCTCAGTACAAAGAGTCAGCATCCTGTATAATGCTTAGTATCATTTTGCAGGCACTTCATAATGACTCATCAATAATGCATTTTAGACTTAGGGCACGGTAAGACTGCAGATGAAAATATTCTAATTAGATTTTTTTTAAAGGTATTTGGTCTTTTCATTAATGATTTGGACTTCTGAATTCTGATACATGTCTTCTTTGTGTCCATGTGCCTGCAGTCTGAATTAACTGCATACCACAACTTGTATTGTTTTCACTTTACTGAATGACTGAATTCAAACAGAACTAGAGCACTCATAGTGTAATCCAGCATTTGAGACTATTAGGTGAGGGCATGGACTTCAGTTTGGCTCCTATCACCACTGGCCAGATGTCAGATCATTTGTTGTGATTCAGTTGCACATGTGGGACATTTTTAGGATGGAGGGCTGTTCAAAATGATATCAGATATAGGTCACTCCACAAAACATTCTCCCAATGAAATGACAAAGTTGCACAGACAAGTTTTCACAGGCTGCAGTATATTTACATTTCTGTATGGATGTATAGAGCATATGGGAATAGGAGATAATCTGCTCACAGCCTCCTGCATCTGCACAGCCAGAGCAACACATGGGATGTTAAGGGGAGCATGCGTGAAGTGGCAGAGCTCTGCAGCAGCCCAAACAATGTGGGAAATCTAGTGACATAAAAGACCGTTACCCTTTTCACTACTCGGCATCTTTCATTATCTGTGTGGATAATGACAGATGGACTGCCTTGCAGCCTTTGACATGCCTATAAATTAATTTGTTAATTGTTTACTACAATGCCCATGATGGTAATTAAATCTTAATAAGGTGGCATCCCTGGCTTTTTTTGTTGTTTTTTTAGGTCACTGTCAGAATGAGAACCCTGGTTTGATCCTCTTAATGTCATCAAACACCTCGGCCAGGAAATGAAAATCCACTGAAATAACAGGATTTTCGAGATTACACAACGAGTGCACAAGAAAGCTTTTAAAAAAAGCTTTTAGTTTTTTTTATTGGTACATAAAAGTGGCCATGTTGTTACTGAGATTGTCCTGTAATCAGAGGATTAGTCATCCTAACTGACAGTGTATCAACCATTAACCATCCACCCTGCAGAAATGCTCTTTTGCAAGTTACCAACACCGAGTCTTTGTAAGCTCAGCTGGATGATTATGTCAGCTATACAGGCATAGTGTATAAAATGTAAAGGCAGTCAGTGAAAAGGGAGAGAAGGAGGTACTGGGCAAAAGTCATTAACCTTATTCAAACACCAGACATTGAGAAAAGGACAAACAGGACAATGGGGAAATAGCATACTGAAGCTGCCAGAGCCCAATGTCCTGAAGTGTCAGTCTTAGCAGCCATTTAGGGAGCAAAGGGAAACAGCCAGTCAAAACCAAGCTACCTATAATGCTGTCACCTGAAAAGAGGAGCAACAGAGGGGGAAGAGAGAGCAGAGGTGAACATGGAAAGGGAAATACAGACGAAAAGGGACAAACTAACACAATGTTAAGAAAAAAGGTCACTGCTTTGACTGGCATGGTGGAGCCCAGGCATATGGGGGCATTTCTTCCATGGGATCTATCTTTAGAAGTCCCTTTTCAAAGCACAGCTCTAGCCTATGTAATCCATGTGAATCGATCTTCAATGGAAGAGTGGGGGAAGCAGGGAGAGTGTCTTTGGCTGCAGTTGCTCTTTTGAGATCTATTTAAGTGTGTGTGTGTGCCTGATAAGCCAGCAAGCTGTGAAAGAGTTTTTTTTCACAGAAGGGGAACATAGTGTATGGGAAGTGTTTCACAGAAGGTTACAGAACAGCTCCAGAGACATCAAGGTTTGACACGTGCAGCAGGCGCCTGGCTAAAGCAACGGCCTATACTATAACCACAGGAAGGGCCATTTGAATCAAAATATAATAGTTCAACTCACTTCCTGTTTGCATGATGGTAAAGTGTGTGTAAAGTGCTTGCTGCCTGAGTAGAAATGAAAACATCTTTCTAATCTTTCCAGATTAGAAAGGTTTCAGGTTGAATTCATACATTCAACATAGAGCACATGTCCTTGGCTTTAAAGACATTCCCATTAATGCACCAGTGTCATTTATATCATAAGCAGAGCTTTATCATTCTACACACCAGAGGGGTCACATGCAGTAGAGGAGAAAACAGATTAACATGGAGCATTTGTAATGTTTTTAAGTGCAGATTGTTTCCTGTCGAACACTAAAGCACACAAATGGGGAATAAAGACTTAAAGTTAGACACAAATGGCTTTCACAACCATATCCTGAATCTGATCACAAACTTCAGCATGTCTGGCTTGATATTACATTTCATTGGTATTATGTAGGGAAACTTCTGGTTTTCACTGATAAAGATTAAGACATTTAGACATTTGAATAGCCCCAAGAGGCCTTCAATAACATGTTCAGTGTGTTTTGTCTTTGAGTGTGTGTTTTGTTTAAGCATTTTTCTATGAAAGTGATTCCTGTGTTTCTGTGACCTTAGTGCCACATCCTCCACTCTCTTGAGTACATTTCATTGGAGGAAATGCAGCCATTTCACTGCACTCCCAACAATTAGGAAACCAACAAATGGCCCGCTTCCCAAACAAGCCTCTGACTGCCCTCAACCTGGAAGCGGTTCCCATGAAGTTAGACACACACCAACAACAATCACCACTGGAGCAACACAACTCCTGTCTTTGTCTTCTTTCTTGTTCTCAGTCTCACTGCATGTCTGCTGTCTCACTGAATCCCCCTCTAATCTTATTAGTATATTAGTATTAGTTTTGTGTCATTTAATACATGTTTGTCGGCCATGCTCAGCTAGAGAAAGACACTAATGTGCATTTCTATTGGGTCAATAACGCATATGCCTGTAAAACTCTAGTTAGCAAAATTTATTGGAATAAAGGGCAGAAAACAGAGAAACATTGTGAAGAGATCACAACAACAGAGATGGTTAAGCCCAACATGAGTAATGATGAGAAGTAGTAATGGCTTACGTCTTTTTTCGCTGTTGTATTAATCTCCTTTCTTTGTTCTGTTGTACTCTGTGTAAGAGAGACAACATGCTAGAGCGTGGCTCTGTGGCTCTAAAACATGTCAAATCCAGTATAGAGCGAATACAACCTGAATGTTTTGTATCACAAAATCCTGCTGTCCTCGATTATTGATCATTCAGTGCTGTGTGTAATATCACTTAACTGTACAACTGCAACACAGCTACACAGGCAGAACTTTTATTTTGAAAAACTATTGTCTTTTTTAAGCAGGTGGATTGGGGGCAATTTAGAGTTTCCATTTCACCTGAGCTTCATGTCTTTGGAGTGTGAGGGAAACCCATGCTGATATGGGAGGAACATAAAGACTCCACATAGAAAGCCAATCGGCTGAGGTCTGTCTGTGTGGCCACAGTGCTAAACCACAGGGCCATCGTACCGCAGGACGGCACACAGCTGTTCGTGATGGAAGGTGCTTAGCCACTGAGGTGTAGGGGTCTTCATTGGATGTGGCCTCCTCCCATATGTTCTTCTTCTTATTCAAACCGAGAAAGTGACTCTTTTCCAAACTGAGCTCCTCAGAGACACTTTGAGCTCTGGCACACTTTCATCAACTGTTAAACTTTTAATACATGTAGAATGGACTACAGTTGTTGTTGTGTACTTCCTAAAAGCTTCTCACCATGAATAACAACACCAACACACATCAGCAGGCATGTTGGTAGCAGAAGGGAACTTGGCCGCACAGTGCAACAAATTCACAAGTTGAAGGTAGCCATAAATCACACTCTACCGGATCAGATAGTGATGGCAAAATCATGACTTTCCCATCCAGATTGTACTTTTTCTCAGGGCAAAGCAGGTGGCTCAGGTACATTGGTACAGTTACAGTTACTTGGGTTCATCAGTATGTCATGGCTTACTCTTTTGATCCAGTGAACAATGCTAAAAATTATGTTTAGAAAAAACTTCCAGTGACAATCCGATACGTTACACCATCCACCATTTACTACAGATTTGGGAGAACAAATTAAATTGAATAACAAAATGGAGCTGCAAGATGACTTCTTATAACACTTTTCAAAGATGCTGCAGTATTTAAAAGTTGGGTTATATATTACTTCAGATATGATGAAGATACGTTGTTTACGATGTTACACAGTTGTGATGTAGCAGCAATCAGCTTTGCATACCTGGTATTTCTTATCTGTTGTGTCCCAACACGTCACCCTGACTTTAGAAAGTAAAACAGCTTCAAACTGCAACAACACCTCTGTCCTTTTTGTGGAGTAACTCTATCCAATTGGCTGCATTTGCATGTTGGGAAACCAGTGAGGGATCACGTCCTCGTTGCTGCATTGGCATCCCTTACAGATTCATTTGAGACTTACATCAGTCTTTACGTGAAGCTGATACCACGGAGAAACTAAGATCCAGCTGACTTGCATGTCAAAGCTCACCATTATTCAACTTGCATATCTGCATGATCGAAAAAAAGAAACAGTGTTGTGTTGATGCATATTGGGTTTGAAAATGAAGGGGTAATTATTCTTGAGGTGTGCCATCACTCTGTTTTGTAAATTACCCTAGAATAGACTACAAATTACTACATCGCCCTCAGAATGTTTACAGTCTTTAATCGCTGTGCTCAATTTTTTTTTATTACCTCTATCGGACCTGTGACATCACATCTTATTTCGGTGCAAATTGCGGAGCATTTTAATTGGACCAAAGGCAAATGTGACCGTACCTTTAGCTCCCATGGCACACATGCTGGTACACAGCAAACAACCCTTTCTCCCTACTCAGTCTGGCAGACAGGGTGTGGGAGACGGATCACGATGAATCATTGATGCTCGGCACACAGATCACAAACACGCACACACCAGATACATGCACATACATGCGCACACACATTTATCTCCTATCTCTTACTCATCCATCCCTGCCCATATACGGCGTGGTGTTTTTCTCTGTGCCATCACTGATTTTGTGGTGACAGAGACAGATGGAGGGATTGAGAGGGGAATGGCTCACCAACAAAAGAGGAGAAATCTCCCTCTGCCTTTTACTTAGGTCTGAAATAACATTAATAGCCACTGCTGGCCTTTCCACAAACTTTGCTGCCTTTGGCATCCATCCCTCTTTTTCGTCCCTTCATTCATGTGTATCAGTCTTTATTTTCCAGTAGAACCTGATATCTATCTTATATTAATAACTAAGTCCTACATGTTGTATTAAGAGTTTCTCAATACAGTAGTGTGACAGATTACCAAAAATATTTTTATATTCAGGAGAGAAATGTGTCAGATTTGTGAGGTCAACAGTGTTTCTGAAATTATTCAGTTGAGTGGGTTCTAAGTATTAAGATTAGTGTTTAAATCTGAAAAAGAAAATATTTAAAGGCTTGGTGTTTATGTTTGAGAAATAATGTTGGTGGTCAGACTGCAACAGTGTGTTTATGCACAGATGGCTACCGTATAACCAGGCTAGAGATCATATGAGAGGACTGTATATTGCAGAAGGGTGATGGTGTGAAGTAAGAGTGAGGATAACAGATTACATTTGGAGATGGATGCCATATAGAAGAAATACAGTGCCATTCATCAACTGAGGGTCCCTGTGACAGCAACTCTACTCTGTGTGATGCACTGATCACAGTACAACCTTGGAAAGACTGCACCACAGCGTGAGTGAAAATATTTCGCCGTGCCGTTGGATTATCATTTTTTAATCTACAGTACATTTTATCCAGTCTTAATTACCCATGTAAGCCTCATTAGGATAAAACATCTCTCAACAGCGTCAGAGGAGCCTGATGCAAAAACATCCCGGGGCAAAAAAGCTCAGCTGTAAACACTGTTAAACATAGAAAATCTGGATAGTAATGACAGCTCTGTATGGGGGTTACGTGTTGAGGGGAATGTATGAGTTTAGTGATCAAGATGATTTGTTTGACCAGTGTATCACATACACTGCTGTTTCAGCTTCTGCATTGCTGCTGTTCTTGTTCCAGCTGAGCTATGATCATAACAAACTATGTCCTCTTTCTCTCTCATGTCAGCGCACACACAGGCATACTTTGTACTTCAGGTCAGGACACGGGACCACTGCATTATTCATACTCATATCGTCACACTGGGTAATTGAAGCCATGAAGCAGGGGAGGTATAAAGCGGAGGTGTACAAAAACCTTCTCTCGCTGGCTCTCAGTAGAAATTGTTTTGATCATTATCAATGACCTCTGAGTGTGATCAGCACAGACATCAAGGTGATACTCTCCATCTGAGGACGAAGTCAATACTGAAAGAGATTGGGGAGGCCAATGTAAAAAAACAGCTGCACTGCAGGCTGCTTGTGATGTCACTTACTGAAAACTCTTGCAGTCATGGGATGCACATCGTAATGGTTGGCAATGGTGCAGTGGAAAAGACACGAGACCTTTGTTTGGGAGACCTGGGTTGAAGTCCCACTGCGGCACATCCACCAATGTGTCCCTGAGCAAGACACTTAACCTGCAGTTGTTCCAGGTGTGTGCAGCCTTTGACATTTATAGTAAATGTAAGTTGTCTGTGCGATATTTAGCAGTGCACATTGCACATGAAGCAGTGAAAATGATTAAAAAAAAGGAAGAAGACTGTTTCTTTGTTCCCCCATTGGCTAAATAACAGACGGATTTTAAAACTTTTTTTTTTTTACTGTTGAAGCCTTAATGACTGTCGTCAGCGTGAGATATTTGCCCCAGTTTCCCATTAAATGCCTAATAGACTTTCTCATCAATTGCATCATTTATGATAGAATTCTGCTGCCTGTTTCATAATGTTCATCAGTGCACAAGTATAGAATAACAATAATAATAACTTTATTTGTACATCACCTTCCGTGCAAAGATGCAGCCCAAAGTGTTTCACAAAACAGGCAAGACAATAAGTTGGAACTCCTGCTTACCCACATGTTATACATAAGGCATTGGCATTGATTAAAATTGAAACCTTTGGGAAACGGCTGGTCTGATGATTATTATGGTTATTTAAGGGTGGGTTTTTTGTCCCACAGCACAAGGGGGAAAACTATGCCGAAATGTGCTTATTCGCAGTGTTTTGGAGTACCATTTGTCTTTGTGCATTAGAGATGAGGCTACTTAAGAGACAAATTACTGTGCTCTCACCAAGTCATGCATTTCATGTCTCTCTGTATTTAATATTTAAGTATTTGCTGCTGTAGCATTTATGTTAACATGACTACATTCAATTCAGACTCATGTTGCCGTGCTGAAATTGTTATGGGAATGCTTTTAGGTCCGGCCCAGTCAGATTTCCGTGACCTTTACACAAAAGTGACTCACGTAAAATTGGCTCACATTTACGAAACAGACCCACCTGGAGATACTGAGCTGTGCGTAACAGGCTTGTATCCATGTTCAGCTGTTCCACTGTGTCACTATCGTTCTTCTGCCTATTTGTCATACCTTTATTTGTCCAGCTTTGTTGTTTGCAGCTGTTATGTCAAATTTTTTTGCAAGTACAAAATAACAGAGTCAAATCACTTGTATGTCAAGTGTATACATACATAGACGATAAAGCTGATTCTGATTTGTCTACTGTTTTTTTATCTACTTATTATTTTGATATTTTAAGTAAAGCATTTTGTAATTTTGCTTGTTAATAAGTTCTAAATGAATAAAAGAAATAATATGAATATGGTTATATCAATAAAACAGCTTAACAACAGAACATCACTTCCTGATATGAATAAAGATAAATTAATATATGTGTTCCTACTGTATATGTGTCTATGCTCAGATTGTGAGATTAAAGGTTCCCTGTGGAGTTTGTGGCCTCTAGAAGTGCTATGGAGCTGCTTTTCTATGACTGGGTCTCCATTTTCTTACAGTATTGTGCACAAGGATGTAAACACACACACACACACACACACACACACACACACACACACACACACCCACACACACACACACACACACACACACACACACACACACACACACACACACACCGCGGTAAACTGCCAATTTTTTCACACTGTTCCTCTGATCAACAGGTGGCGGTAACGCACCAAGATATGCTGCCAGCAAGGGCAGGGAAGAAGAAGAGTGCAAGCTGCTTAACATGGATGTAAACAATACTGGATGTAATGTAGTTTAAAATTTGGATTTGCAAACATTTTATGAGGAAGGGAATGGCCTCAACATGTTTATTAGAGCTCACTGGGCAAACATAATGTGTTTTAGTGAGTAACACTGAACGTAAACACAACTTTTGTTAGTTTCCAAGAAAACTCCACAGGGCACCTTTAAACAAGTGACAAAACACAATAATCACACTACTGCCTGGAAAATGTAAGTTTTCTGCTTGGTTCATGTTTATTAATGTAGGACTACAGGGCTGTGCTGTGCCTGCTGCACTTCTTACCGAAAAAACCCCCATCACATTAATGTATAAAATGTAAATGCTGGAAAGCTGTTTGTGAGGATAGGAGTACTGAAGCGGCAACCCACGGGGAGGAATGTAAATACTGGGGCAGTTAAAATGAACCTCGAAGGGGGGAAACCTACATTCTCTGCCCACAGCCACAGCTGCCCAAACACAGTCTCCTTCATACCATTACACAATAAAACTACAGCCAATGCAGGATGAAGGCGAAATGCTGTGTGTGTGTGTGTGTGTGTGTGTGTGTGTGTGTGTGTGTGTGTGTGTGTGTGTGTGTGTGTGTGTGTGTGTGTGTGTGTGTTGTGGCATGCGGAGGTGGTGAGGAAAGGGATTAGTGTGCATGACAAGCTTACGCAAATACGTGTTTAGCCTACACTCAGCTTCATTTCTTCCTTCCCCTTCTTGTTTGTCCCCATGTGTCTTTGTCTGTCTTTGTGTTTGTTTCTTTCTGTCTTTGTTCTCAGATTCCTGTGTCTACTGGTGTTTGAATATGCTTTTTACAGCTGTTACTTTGTCCTACATGTTGTGTTACATCTATGCAGGTCTAAGAGAGTGTGTGTGTGTGTGTGTGTGTGTGTGTGTAGCAGTGTGTTTGTAGACAACAGAGACATGCCTGTTTATCTGCCTGCAGGTATTTGAGGCAGTGACACCAGGGGGAAGCCATTACATCAGTACGATCTGATATTTACCATTAGTGCATCAGCAGCAGACTGAGAAAGAGGAGTGGGCAGGTTCAGAGGATATCAAACTCACTCACTCACTCTGGCTAGGAAAAGTGTTTGCTGAAACTAATTTGCCCGAGATGTGTACACTTCAGAAAGTGTTGAAGTAAACAGAAACAGAGTGTGGAGATGTGTGTCCTGCGGCTGTTTGGTGGCGTAAAAAATGATCTCAGCAGCAAGACGAGTGGAGGAGATGCAGCGCCTCAGAGAGAGGAGAGCAGAGATACAGAATGGCAGAGCGACAGACAGTAAGAGTAAAAGAGTGAGAAAGACTGAGTAACCGGAAGATATATAGAGAGACCTTCATTCAAAATGCATGAATCTACAGCACAGGCGGCCACGCCAGACGCTGCAGGGCTTCCACTCACCTCACCAGGTGAGAGCAAATACGCTTGACACAAATGTCTCACACTCACACACAAAATATTTGTTAGTGTGATATATTATATACTCAAACCCTGTTGCAGTCTCAATTCAACAATAAAATCTGCCGCACTGCATTACCACAGAGCAGCAATACTCTATATTAAGGTTGAGACAATTCATTTGCATCATCAATAATACTTTTGTTGTTACATTTGTTGTTATGGTGGTCTACCCAGACCATCAGAGCATCACATCAAGCAACAATCATTCCCTACACACAGAAGACACAAATGAAGGAGACTCACTCACAAGAACGAGACGATATTTTGTTTTATATTATATGTGATTCAAAGTCACAAAATGCAAAATAACACAGGTGCATTTTGAAATGAATGATTTAAAAATTGGGGGGTCTTTTATGCTAATTTCACTCTCACACTCACGTCAAGATGACATTGGGAGACAGCTTTTCACCTTGAAGAGAAAAATCGTCACGTTTTAATACTGCAAAATCTCATGGCACGCCTACTGGAGAACAAGGCCAACAAACACGTACACATAAGCATGCAGAAAGAACATGTCTTGACTGTATGCTGTGGTCTCTCAAGCTCTGATTTCCTAATGACAAGACCAGAAAGTGACAGTAGTGCATTTATTTGTGTGTATGGGTGTGTGTGTGCTCTTGTGAGCACTCATGCGTACATCATGGATGTACACACAGTGTACCTCACTCTGTGTGTGTGTGTGTGTGTGTGTGTCACAACTGGATATGTGTGCATGTGTGTATGCCTGCCGCTTTGATATCTCTCCCATTGGCAGCCCTGATATGAACGGCTGCTTTGATCTGGTTTGAATCAGACAGCATCACCCAAGCTCCTCTGCTGCTGCTCTGAACAAATAGCCCCAAAGTCAGAGAGAGAAAGGGGAAGGGGGAGATTCCTTTTGTTTTCCAGTTGTTTTGGATGCTCTGGGCTGCTCTACCTGCTGAAAGCGGTTCTGTGGTAGGTCATCTGCCAACAGCTTAATTATACTAAACTGTCCATATTTGTTATATGGTAAACAGAAATCTGTCACATTCTGCATGTTATCATCCTCTGCAGCAGAAACAGGGCCACAACTAAGATGCGGGAGAGTCGTGGAAGCCTGTCTGCTATTTGTTAAACTGACAATGGGCTGATGCTTGACTTATGACTGCACATATTACGACAAGCCAATCAACACTCCTCAATATAAAGAGTCTCCAATTATGGCAAATGTACAACTTTCTGTATTCTTTCAGTATTTACTCCACCAAACAGATGATTCTGTGAGAAATTTAACTAGCTGTTTGAAATAAATCACCATCTTAGCCAAATTGCCACAAGGAATGTCAGAAAACACAAAATTATTTATAAAATTATAACAGGACTAAGGCAAGAAAAATATGCAGGAAGTCTCCCGACTGAACTCTCAGTGCTGACCATGAGGGCAAGCAGACAAGCATACAGGGAGCCAGCCAGCACCATCCTGCCAGTCCCAGAAGCCCAGGAGGTACAGACTTAATAACATCAGACGATTTTAAACAAATGAGATCAAACAACACTCCTTGCTCAGGTGGGAAATCATGACTAAACAAGGCGAGCGGAATGCATTCAACTCTGTAGCAAAGCACCTGCTATGCCTCATTTAAAGTGCTGAAAAATGGGAGAGGAGGTGCAATGAGACAGAGGCCTGGAGCGATGCACAGACATTGATATGCAGGAGAGAGAGGGAAAGAAAGAGTAAGAGAGACAGAGAGAAAGATCGCAATAGGGTGTGTACATACACACCATCTCTCAGAACACCAGCAGTATAGGGAAAGTGGGATTCTGACATTAGCACATTCAGCTAATTGTGATTCATTTACACTAGCTGTGTTTTCCAGAACATTAAGTCCACAAAGTCTATGTCTGTGTGTGAGATGTGTGTATTATATTTCTCAGCATGCATGTGCATATGTTTCACAGCCATCTGGTGAATAGCAGCCAGCCTTCTGAGGTCTTTTTAGAAGAAGGTGTACAACATATAGTGACATCGTCTGAAACTTAAAAAGAAGACATATAAAATAAATATAAAAATATAAATATAAAAACCTCCCACAAGCATGTTTATAATTCTTAATTGCAGAATTAGAAGAATCAGACTTTTGCATGTATGTTATCGATTACTGACAATGAAATTAATGTCATTATTGTCATTAAATCATGAATAAAGTGGTTTCATAAAATTGATTTTCAAAAGCCTTTTAAGTTAGCGAATGTTTGTATTCTCTTCTGTTCTGACCCCTGTGAATTTGTCTTCACCTTATAAGACACCTCTCTTTAATTTAAAGATCTGCAGCCAAAAATGAGAAACACTGACCTGATAGTCAACATGAATGAATGAGTATTATGACTGACATCACCCTCGACCTGCAGGTGAGGTTGAGGAGAGTTATGACTAATGGCCAATAAAATGTGCTCCGAATCTACTTTTCATCTATGACTTCGTTTGTCATGAGTATTTGTTTTTCTTTTAAATATCTTTTACAATAATTCTACATCTTGCAACTGTTCTTAAATCTGCTTATGTCCTGTAAAAACTTTGGAAGGCACTATGTGCTTATTGCCTGAAAAGAAAAAAAGCTGTTACTATTATAACAGTATAAAAGGAAAAAACAGGATATTTGAAACAAATATTTCTTCTATATATTTACTAATATTTCACATTCATTAAAGGGCTCTTGGGTTGACAGGCGAGTAATGTACAATGAGTATGAAAATCCTGCGGTGCCAATATCTTATTTCTTTTATGCTACAGAGTTCACTGTGGCAGGAGATCAGACAGCGTGATCTGCCTGAGGGAGGGATGAAGGCGCCAGAGAGTGAGAAAATAAGTGAGAGGTGAAGTTAGAGGAGGGAAAGAAAGATTACTTTTCATCCAGCATCTTAGAGAGGTTTCTATCATTTCAGGTCAAATTTATACAGAGAAAAGAAACAAAAAGAAAGCAAAGAGGATAGAAAGCAATAGCAGGCTAATCTTAAAGTTTAGTGAAAGAAACAAACAAAATTCTCAATCTGAATTAAAGCATATACTTCTTCTGCCAATCATGCAGCTCACATCCTCTCCTGGCTGGCCTACCAGGATATCAGACACGACTGGCTGCGCTGTGGGGCGCCTCCCACGCTGGAGATGCTTTTGACAGATCACATCTGCAGAACCAGCCACTGTTGTTCAAATAGCAAATAGTGCGGGGAGGAGGATGCAGAGGGAATAGAGATTTAACACAGACATTTCTATTTGAGTAAATCAGTGTTCAGTGGTTACTGAGCTACAGGACCTTTCATTTTAAAAAGTCATGACCTTAGATGCCATGATTGAAACATAACTGACTTAAGTTCTTTACCAGCTGCAACGCACCAGCACTGGGTTAAACATTAGCTGCAAATAAATCCCTGAAGTCTGTGTTTTCTTTGAGAATATATTTGGCTGGATTTACTGCATTTAAGTCAAACTGAAATTTGTCATGTTTTGTGCAAAGAAATATAAACTACTGATTCAGCAGCTATTGCACCTGTTTTTCAATTTTTTAAAAGAGGACACCATATGAAAAGTGTCTGAGTTTCAGGCCTCTGGGTGGGTGATCCCCACAGCAGCAGCTGACGGACATATTAAGGCTGGCGTTCCTAGGAGACGCGCTGTAAATTCTGTGGTGTGCTAACCAACGAGAGCACATCGTAGCAATGTATAACCCCACAATGTTGATTTAACACATCAGTCCTTACTGGAAGAAAGCAAGTTGGGCTAACTAGCTTCCACTCAGAAAGTAGAAGGTAGTTAACAAAGCTGCTGACGTAAGCAATGGTTCTTTTCATTCATGTAGGGTCTAGCTAGCATTCGCTGTCTCTCTTTCAGTCAGTCCGGTTTTGGTGAAGGCAAATGACTAGACTGTCAAAACTCACAGCAGCAAGTAGTCTGTAAAAACCTCAGCACTCCTTACGTTACTTTATGATTCAAGTCATAACGAGAAACAACGTAGAAGTGCTGAAGTCACAGAGAAATAGCTAAAACCGTCAGCTCCCCAGCTGGTTAAGTATTTTTTTATGAACTAGATAGATAGATAACTAATAGACGTTCAGATTGCTCAAATAAATAAAGAGGCATCAATTACAGGGACAATTAACTACGAACTACAGTATGTATGTCCCTGTAACTTTCTAAACACTCTGGCACTCGCCAACACCACCCATCTAGAAAGGAATTAGGCTCAAAGCAAAATTATATTTTGACCCTTGAATTTAAGACTCAGACACACAACTATATAGCAGCATTACTGGGTGTTAGCCCACTACGACGTGCATAGTGGAAGTGTTTTTGGGTGTTTTCTGCACCTTGCCTCACTCTGTGGCAAACAGTTTCTTTCTCCAATCCAACTAACCCACAATAAAAACAACAAGGATCAACAAGCTTCTGTTCTGATCCACTAGCCAACTTACTGCATAAACCGATTTAGAAATCATGAGATTTCCAATCACCTGTTGTGTGAGCCACAAATGACCCCGTTCACGTGGAGCACTCTGGCAGTCAGTTTCCGTCGGTCACGAACTGATGGGAATTACTGGAACAAACCTGCAGGTATAAATGTCACAGGAACTGCAGACTGTGCTGCTTCACTGTAACTGGGTTCACAACTCTACCTGAAGTGGTGTTCAGATCAGAGGTGTAGCTGATTCAGTCTTACCCACCTACACACACACACACACACACACACACACACACACACACACACACACACACACACACACACACACACACACACACACACACACACACACACACACACACACACACACGGGGGAGGCCGGGGAGCTGGAGGCCGACCAATGAAGTCAGCAAAGCCTTAATGACTCAGAGCAATATGTGCAAAATAACACACAATGGTGTTCAAACGACTCAAAGAAATTAACACACCCACAAGAGGAAACACTCAGGGTTCATTTTGTGTGTGTACTCACATGTTTATCTGTATAGCAGTGATTTATCACCTCTTTTTGAACCATAACCCCTACAGAGAAAAATGTTTTCATGGGACACACTGAGGTCACACTATGGGGAGCACTTGGAATCCACACACACTCTTACAATACAGATATACAGCACACAATGGACACACACAGATACTGTAGGTAAATACACACCAAGATAGCTTTAAGACTGAAAACTCAGCAGTAATGAGTTTTAAAAGGAAATGCTCATATTGCTTAAGTAAAATTCAAGCATGGCTTCCGATTTAGGCTATGAATCAATCAATGAGACCGAGGTACATCTAAATCTCAGTCAAAGCTAAGACGGGACCTCCAGGAGATGTTTGAACCTAAATCACCAGTGTGCTGTGTGTGAGTGTGTGCAAATTACAAGACTCTCCGTGTGTGTGTGTGCCAGCTTTTGTGCCCGGGTGTGTATAAAGTGCAAATCAACATGAAGAGTTACGATCGACCAGTGGCTCCTGTGTCAGCTGGGCTGGACATGGGACAAGGCCGCGGAGATGGAAGGAGAGAGGCTGATTAGTGGCTCTCCTTCCTGTGCTCATAGCTCATAGCTCATAGAGATGAGGGCTTTGCAAGTTGGTTCAGCTGCACTTTCTTCAAACTGTTTCAACTGATGAAAAGCTTCCAGGGTATCAAGCACAGGACTGTTCAGACACCCAATTTAGTCAATTCTGTGCACGAACTGGAAGGAAATAGGTGTTTATAAATTCTGAGCACGTTCACATGAAGTTATCTGTGACTACAGCATGAAATACAGCTACACACATCAACTTTCTTTGCCGCTAATGCTGTGCCCCGCTGCAAATTGATAGTGCTACAGTGTGACGAATGACTTCCATTTTTCATCTACTGAGGCTGGCAGCTTGCTGTTTTGGCTTCTTATTGGAAAAACACATACGAGTTAAGTCCTGCAATCCATTGTCCATCCAGCTGCTAATAGACCTGACACACATCAACTTTCTTTGCCGCTAATGCTGTGCCCCGCTGCAAATTGATAGTGCTACAGTGTGACGAATGACTTCCATTCTTCATCTACTGAGGTTGGCAGCTTGCTGTTTTGGCTACTTATTGGAAAAACACATACGAGTTAAGTCCTGCAATCCATTGTCCATCCAGCTGCTAAAAGACCTGAGATAACCCCACAGCAGCAAGACACAACCAGACACAGACATGTAAATGCTTTATTAAAGCAGAGATGTTGGTGGGGGTGTACACACATTTCTGATGCTGTAAGGTCTTGCTTACTGATAAAAAAATACCCCCGCAAGGAGGACAGAAAAAGATCACTGTGACTCTCTGCCTAACCTAGCCGCAGGTGCTTGTCTGGCAGCAGCAAGAGTGAGTTCATAGAGTTTACAGCTACTGGTGTCTTTATAAACACACGCTGACTGCTGTTGTTGTGGGATTGTTTTGAAATGATAAAATAAATATTCATGTGCATGAAATATACATAAAAGCACAGTTTTGTGTGGAGGTGTTAATATGGAGGCAGGGGAATGGGACAGAAAGCAGGTAAAGGGTCATAGAAACTGAGTTCATTTCCAGACACTCAGTACCGTGTGTTAATAAGCAAATGTGGTAGACACTCTACAAAAACACAAAGTTGTACATGACTCAGCTTACTATAGTATCCATGAAAAATTTTGGCTTTGTCAGCCTGTTTAAATACAGTAAAGATTTAATGGGTCTATTTGTCTCAAAAGAAAGAAATAGCTTTAAGATGTCAGTCAATAAATTAATGCAAAATGGAAAACAGATATTCCGTGGCTGCTGATGCACACTTTGCCCTAAAAAAATGCAGCATTTACGTGATTAGTGTGCACCACTGACACACCCGCATCTCTGTCTTTTTGCTGTTTTTCTTGTGATATTGCAAGCTAAATCACACCAAAGGTGTAGTATCATATTATATTTTTGGAAGAAATGAGTATCAAAAGCAATGACAATTTGACTAAAACCAATGCCACACATGGGCGAGGCCATTGTAACAATAAATGGATGTGACACACATGTGATATCAGTAAATGCGAGTGTGTATATTTCTGTGGTTGCATGTTAATAGAAGCATTACAGCACTAGGCTACCACTACGGCCACAGAGCGGTTGTACATGCTTGTTAGATCGTGTCCTGAGGCCCCCGAGCCAATCAGTTTCTGCTTGGCCTTTAAAAGAAGGCAGCCCCATCAGAAATAACCAGTGTTTGTCTGTGTGTGTGTGTGTGTATGTGTGTGTGTAGCTGTCTGTCAGCTACATGGTTACACCACCATGACAGCACCAGAGCTCGCTCAGTCTCACATTTAAAAAAATGTCAGTCTGCTAATGTCACACTCTAACTGCAGCAGCCTGCTTGTACCTGTGTGTGTTTATGTATGCTTGTGTTTGCACGTTCATTCACGTGCAATGCACACACTTATCCACAGTACAATGATGTGCTTTCATGTATGGAGAATTAAGTCACCCAGATGAAAATATTTTAAGGGAATATAATGCCAAAAAAGGCAATTCAGTTTTATTAAAATGCCCAGTAAGTGTGTGAGCGCTTGGGCATACAACGGGTCTGTGTTTGTGCTTAAGCCTCTCCTGTTTGCATGTCTGTTTGTGTATATGTACATTACAGTATAGTATAGGTCTGCAGCAGATGCAATAATCTCCTCGTGGTCTGGCTTTAGGATGAGATTATAAAAGCCATAATGTGCTAAGAACAGTTTGTCACTTTATTGTATTGCTTTTTCTGTGTGCACACACACATATTATCAATATAGTGTAAGAATCTAGGACCAAAAAAAATTATAAAGACATGGAGAAGCAGGGAAATAAAACATCAAGCGGAACAATTAAATGTGAGAGTCAAGACAAAAGGAGTATTTAATGTCATTTCTGCTCTCAGATAATTGGGGCAAGTACTGCTCTGTCGTTCGCTCTTTTTCATCCTCCTGCCCTTCCCCCTTTTCCTTTAGCTCTTGACCTTCATCTCTCTTTAACTCCCCTTCAACATTATCCCCACTGCTTTGTGTGTGTGGAGCCAAAATACGAACAAAAAAAACTGTTTAGTTTCCACTAAATTTTCTCTCATTGAACAATTTGTGTGTGGTAGATGTGTGTGTGTATGCTGCTTGTGGACCATGGGCTGGGGATGCTGTTAATTCTACTGGACTGCAAATGGTCATGCGTTTCCCACTCGCTCAGGAGGGTAAGCTGTGTTTGGTTCGTGTGTGTGTGTGTGAGACTAGGAAGGTGTTATGATGACGCTGCTAAACTTTTTTTTATATACCATCTGTCATCAACAAATATATCACGTCAGCTGACGAAAAAATTAAGCATTCAATCAATGACTGTGTCTAGCTACAGTTGCTCATAAATGTAATTAATCAACATACAATCAATTAATGTGCTCACATGACTCTTGCAGGCATGTGTCTGCTTGGATGTACATGCATATATTCTTATGTGTATCCATGTGTGAGTGGGTGACTTCAGCATCTGAGTGTGTCCATGTGTGCGATGATTACAAATCTGCTTTCCCTAGACGGATCACACTTGCTATGAGCGTGGCTGCGGCACGGTGGCTATTGATGGACAGCCGGTGCATGCGAGTGAGACCATTTGGCGGTCTGTTCCCTTTGCGATTTCATTTTGCATTTAGATTCAGCAGAATTCTCTCAGAAATGGTTCAAAAAGCCAAAAACTTTCAGGAGAAGATACTAATTTATTATGAATGAATATAGTAATTTATTTAAACTTGTGGCTTTTGAATTGACTTAGGCTGATGCTATGTTTCGTTGTACATATTCTCTCTTAAAAACATTAGAAATTGCATGCAAATGGAAAGAAAACTTTACAAATGACTTCATTAGCATTATATTTACTGCACAGTGACTCCTCTTTAAACAGATCCTCTACTTTTAGAAAGCATCCAACAAGTACAGTCTATTTAGCATCAAATCAATGCTTTTCTTTGCAATCATCCACTCAACTAATAGTTATTTCCAAAATAATGTTTAGGAGTCTTCTAGCCTCAAGCTCAACACTTGTGCAAGCTGTAAATCACTGTTCCAAATGACACGGCTCCACCCAGAGAGAGAGAGAGTAAATCATGGTAAAACCAGATTTAAGCCCTTTTAATGCGCTAATGAAAAGTGCTGTGTTTTTATGTAGCGGTTAGATGGCAATGTTGTGACATCAGGCCCATTTGTGACTGAATCTAAACCCCTAATGAGAACATTACTGAGCCCCAGGTAGAGACGCACACTGAGACAGTGATGAACAGCAATGTAGGAGAGTATGAGGGACTAGATGATTGATACAGACCCTGCCACCTCTTTTGACTGCCATCATCCCTTTCCCTCCTCCTCCTCCTCCTCCTCCTCTTAGCTGTCTCTCCTGCTCCCACTCCTCCACCCTTCCTGTCTCATACACCGGGACTCAGGGCAACGGGTCTAACTCAATACACCCTCGAGCAAAAATCAATGGAAGACCAAAAATGTGGGATTGAGGGGACGAACTAAGGCCAACTGTACAGCTTTGTCATGCTCTGCAACCCTGTCCACCTCCACCTCAACACACACACAAACAGGCAGAAAATCCAAAATGCACCACTGACACACCCGCATCTGTCTTTTTGCTGTTTTTCTTGTGATATTGCAAGCTAAATCACACCAAAGGTGTAGTATCATATTATATTTTTTAGGAAGAAATGAGTATCAAAAGCAATGACAATTTGACTAAAACCAATGCCACACATGGGCGTATAAGAAGACACATTACAGTCATACGTACATATTACACACAATCGCTTATCTAATATCCCATGCTCACAACTGATTTAGCTTTGAATCCATCACTGACTCACACACTCCAGCGTTATAGTATGTCAAACACCCAACCCTTGCTGCCCAGACAGACGGGGCTTAATATTCATCCAACGGTGAGTCGGGGCAACAACTCCCTAGGCTTTGGACAAACAGCATTGACTGACGCACACACGCAGTTCTGTAACAAATTCAAATACAACCAGCTGTAGCGTGTTCCCCTGCCTCTTCTGCTCCTCAGTTTGTTTTCTCTTGCTCCATAAATCAAAAATGTACGTTTTCATCTTCTTTTCTCTAAAATCCTGATTTCCAGTTGGTAAGCAAAGACGTAATCTGGGGACTCGAAAGAAGCAGATGGAAATGAAAGAGAACATCAAGAAAACAAAGATTTCCCAAAAGAAATTGGAGTTGTAAGGAAAAAATATGTAGGGGGGAAAACTGATGCATGATTATTCATATTCCCTGCCCTGCTGTGTCTGCATCTGTCTGTGTCTTTTTCCAGCAGCGCATATATTTTCTTTTCACCCCATGATGGACATTACTTAGACTACACACACATTTTCATGAATTAGCTCCTGTCTTTTACCACCCCCCTCCCCCTTTCAATTACCGTCTTTCTTAATGGCCCCATCTTCACCCTCATTTTCTGTTCAACTACCAGGACTGTTAACACGGCAGAGAAACTAAAGCAGGAAACAATTATTTTCCTTTAGAGATTAATATAAGAGTCCAAAACATAAATCAAACAAAATCCTAAAAACACCCATCCTTGCAGCGCTGACCCCGTCAAAGTACTGTGTTCCCTCTCATTCATTCACGTTTCCCCTTCAGAGCCCATATTCCCTCAGCACTCTTCCTCTCTCACTCCTTTTCTTTCCCACTATAAATGCTCTCAATTATTTTTTTCTCTTTCACTCCCCTGCTTCAATGTCCTCCAATTTACCAATGCACAGCTTCTCCCGCATCTCTTGTCCCCGTTCCTCTGTCATGACTCTAATCTCTGCCGTCTATGCCGCCGGTGTTGTGCATGTGAATGTGTGTGAAAACACTAACCTGCCCTTCTGGCATGCAGAGCAGAGCCAGGCTTTGTCCCTCTTGTTGTAGGTGCAGCAGGTCTTGCAGACGTTGTACTGGCAGTCCAGGCACTGGCGCTTGGGGTTGAGCAGGAAGGTGAACGGCGTGCAGCAGCGGATACAGCAGTGCTCGTTGAAGCGGTGCTGCTTGGAGAGGATGGAGCATCTGCTGCCTTCCTCCGCCAGCTCCTGCTTCATCTCACTGAAACAGAGAGAGAGAGAGAGAGAGGGGAGAAAGCGGGAGGATGGTGAGAGTCTGGTCGAGAGGTAGAACGTGAATGGAGAAATACGGTGATGCGGAATAATTGGAGATGCTGTGGTAAATGAAAAATTAAAAGGGGGGGGGCTAACAAAAGAAGCGAGAGGGCAGAAGGAGCCATTGGTTTGAGGAACTCACTTCCCCGCTCTTTGTTTTTCTCTCTCTCTCAAACTGATTCTATGGAATTAACGTGATGGCTGACATTTCAATTTGGGAGGACCTGTCATGCCTTGTTTGCCCACATCAGCCAAAACACAGCTGAGGGGAGCACAGCACACACGTCTTCTACACCTTCCCATGAAAAAAAAGCATGGTATCTTTGTTAATCAAGGCATGGGCGGCACTGTGAGGATGATGACAGGAAATTGGCATAAATCCTGCCAAGTTGAAGGTTGCATGCTAAACTCACACAAACTAGCCAGAGAGGAAAAACAGCGTTCATGAAAAGGCTCCCACAGTCATACTGGACATTAGAGAGTGAAGGAGCACTAAAGAGCAGCACAGTCTCACTTATCTTTACGCCTCAGAGAATTGACTAATTCAGACTAATGAACTATTAGGATTATACACTGAAATACTTGACCAAGAATTGTTTAAAAAAAAAAAAAATCAAACAAAATCCAGAGCCATGGCTGATATTGACATTTCAGCTGCTACATACAACAGATTCACTAATATTTTGCTCATTAAAACATTTAATTTATCAGTCAAATGTTTATATTTAATGACTGATAACAAGAAAAAGAGAGACTGGATAATATAGGTTGTTAATCAGTGTTTTAACCAGCAAAGCCGCTCTGCTATCCAAGGCCTGAGCTTAACTGTTCCCATAAATTATGTACATGGGTTTTTCCCTCTGTAGGATTTGTGCTGACTGAGCAATGCACCATAGGCAGAAGCACCAATAAATTATGTAATGTTTTGCATTGATATCATAAACCTTTTTATCATCAGTACATATTGCACTTGTGTCAATTATATTTAAAATAATACACAACGTGGAGGAGACCTTAAGTAACACATTCATCCATGTTTATACTGTCACCCATCAGATGGCATTAGGCCTGAATGGGGGCTGAGATGCAAGGATCGAGCTGTTGCTGCTGGCAAGGTGTGAAAGTGGGTTCAGCTCAAATGGGCGTCAAGTGAATTATTTAAGCTTCTCTTCTATACACTACACACAGCCAGGTTACAGCGTACACTGCTCTTACTGATCCGGCACGTACACAACTACAGAGCAGATGCTACGTACATGCTAACACATATGTGCAAAACATAAACACCAAAAAAGATATTTTTTTACTGAAGAAAACAAGCCAATCCATTTGTGTCTAAACATGCAAAACATACTTAAACACCCCAGTGTGCACAAAAGATCTATGTAATATCCTTCATACTAAGAAAACAACCAAACTCAAATGTGTTTGAACACGGTAATACTTGCAAAACACACAAACATGTACAAAAGATGTGTGTTGGCATCCTAGTCTCAACTAAAGCACTAAGTTGTAAGTGGAAAATTAAGTGTATAGCATAACTGAGTGCTGAATATGCAGCATGCTGTGAATTTCCTGTGTATGATATGTTTACGTGCGTCTATGGAGCCGGCGGGGGCATTGCAATCTTCCTTTTCCCTAAGTTATTAACGCTGCTCCTCAAGCAGAGCCTCTGCTGCCTCACTGATTGCTTTTCATATGCATCATTACATGGCGCATATTAACAAGATGAACAAACCATTTCATATACAGTGTCATGTGAGAATTGGCAGGGGTGGGTGGGGGGTGAGGGTTGATGGGCAGTAGCAAGCATATGTACACTGTAGATACTGACATACACACAGTTACATACCAAGAGGATCAAAAGGAGGTTTGTTATTCTGCACACACATGCAATTGTTGGCTGCCAATCAAATTAAAACAATTTAAAAAAACCTCCAAGCAACATAACAGAGACTAACTGTCTGAGCTCCAGCATCTGGTTCACGAAACATACACACACCCAGAAGAGACCAAATATATAATATGCAGCATACATTTAGATCTCAATAACTCGAAGAAGCCGTTACCTGGAAATAATTTCCTTCTGCTCTGATAAAGATCAGGTTCCATTTTGCGTCTCTGTGTCTGTGATACAGGCCAAATGAACAGCCCAGTTATGGCGGCTCGCTACGGCCGTTTAATTAAATGAGTGGGTGAATGTACACACAGATCCAAGGAGAATGGGGTGCGGGGTAGGAGTTATCATGCCTGGTGTCCCATCACATTACCTCACATCTCTGTTAATGAGACATGATCATCTGTGCTCATCTAGCAGCCGTGACTATAGATACATGTGGGGCCAGGTATAATTAGCTCCTGAGAATAACAGTAGTCAACCCTTATCAGCAAAGTGACCTTTAGAGTTACAGAAATCTGTAATGTTAATGAGCATTTATAGTTAATTTTTGCTATCTAACATTCAAACAGACAGAGTTAATTGATTTCGGACACTGCCAGTGTTTATAAGGAAAGTGGAAGCAGCTCCTTCTCCCCCTCTCTCTCACACAAATGGTGTTGTGTTAGGGCACCTTTCCCATCAAGGGATTCATACTTCATTTAAACTGAAGTTAAACTCATTAACATTCACACTTTCATCTTCAAGTCAAGGCAAAACCACAATTTTTTAAGTCATTGAACAAGGTCGGCCACTCAATTAAATGCAGCTTATTTAACTAGTTTGGAAATGGTCAGCATTAAGGTTGCAACAATTATTTATATTTTATTAATCTGCTGATTTTTTAATGGATAAATTTGTAAATACAGAAAGTTATGCCCATTGACATATTCCAGTTCCATGTTTTGTCTGACCAACAATGAAGACACCTAATTGATGTGTGTGCTGCTGTGGGCATCGCCATTCACTAGAGTGCATGCAACTACATCGGTTTGAAAGAAGGAAATTAAACTTCAATTTCAGTCAGACTGTCCATAACCCAGTAGTCGGAGTCCATTAATGTCTGCAGTTCGACAAAGAGGGAAAGTAAGGACGATGAAGAAATTGTGACTAACCACAGATCAAAGCCAATTTGCTCTCCTCTGCATCTGCTAAAAGCTTTACACGACTACAGTGCAAGGTTAACTCCAGACAAGCCATTCAACGCCATTTTGAGACATGATAAAAAGGTATGAACATCAAACATGCACACACTCAATACAATCTGTTTGGTGGGTTAATGTCCTCAGATATGCCGCCTCATGGAATTTAGCATGTTGGTAAGATAATTAATTACTCAATCCTTGCATTAATGTCAACATAATCTATTGCGGTAGCTCTGAACAAATTAAGAACAACTTCTTTGGATGCTAAAAGTTTACAAGAAACCAAACTTTTGAATTAAAATCTATTGATTATGCAAAAAAGTCACTGCAGTGTATGTGTTGAGGGTATGGTGGGCTGAGGGGAGCAGAGCACACGCAGCTGAATACCAATTCAGTTTGTAATTTAAAATCAGGGCAGCAGACTGGCCTATGGATTTAATGATATGCAGTGTATTTCTGACAGCCTGTCACTAATGGCAAATATTATTTGCACTGAAGATCTATTAACTCGGTTCTCTCACATCTCTCATTTCCCATCAAAGTCTGCCCTGCCTCTCTTTCCTGGCTCACCCTCTCTCTCTCTCTGCAAGTGATCTATTCACATAGTTATTTTTTCAGAATCCCCTCATTTCTCCCATTCCTTACTTTGCATTTCTGTTTCAGCTGACATACAGACAGGCTTAAGTTTGCGGGTGAAGTTAAATTAATGTTATGGCCAGATTTGCAATCAAGATAACGACTAACTTCGAGGTCCAATGGCAGCCTGGCCACAGAACAATTGCCGTTTTTTAAAATGATGTATCGCCCTCTCAGCAGCTGTTCTCCTGCTCTGTGCAGTGCTTAAGAATTACACATCTCAAAAACTGATGCTGACCAACACACAATGTGACGAAAAAAACAATGTGATGAATCAGCTCAGGTGCGACGTAAACACCTATGTGTTTAGAATGTGTAATGTTATGCTAATTTGTTGACCAATTCAATCTCCTGGTCGCTTAAGTATGTATTTAATGGGGGTGGGGGTAATATCTGTGACTGACTGAACAACTAAATTCATTTATTTAAACACGGCAGACAGAAAAATATAGCTCAAACTACAAGAATGCTCAAACAACATCAATATGATGTAGCCTATGTGGTTCAATAATTGCTCATTTGAACATTTAAAAATTCAGTTGCTGAAGTAGCGTCTTTGAAAAAGTAATGGCCTGAGAATATTCATCACAGTAGACCAGGCTGTCACAACAGAAATCAGTAGCCACTTTATGACTATGGCAAAAAAAACAACTAAGGGAATAACTGAATTTGGAATCAAAGAATGAGTAATGATCATCAGACAATAATAAAATCTTATTAGCATCTTAAAGTTAAGTACTTCATTCTTAAAGCATAATACTGCTTACCTTTAGGTTTTGTGACACACATAACCCTAGAGAGACCTCTATGCATAAGAAATGGGAAGTAATTACTGAGCAAACAGTGAGGAGCTATTAAAATTTGAGATGGCATAAATCGAACCCTGTTTAACACCACACAGGGTGTTGTTATTTTTTTTTAATGAGTCACATATATGGATATGTAATAATGCACACAAGAGGACATAACAGCACAGTGGATATACAGTACAACACCCAGGCTGGCGTGCAGAGAATGTCTTTTTGCCCATATATAGTATGACTTTCCTTGGCAATGTAGAGCCACTGAAATTAAGGTGAAATCAAAAGAGATAGAGAGCATATTGTAGCAAAGAGAAGGATCTGTGTTGGAGTAAAGATAAACCCAGTGTTGGTATAGCTAAGGAGACAATTGTGGAGAAAACGAGCGTACAATTTACCAGAGAGTCTTTGATCAGTGCTTTGATCCGCCTGCTGCAGTGGAAACCCACAACACCAGCATCTACTGTTCACCATTACACCAGTAAATCATACAGCCCTGGAGCAGAGAGATGTGGGAGCACACCTGGCTGTTAGGAGAGAGTGTGTGTGTGTGTATGTGTGTGTGTGTGTGTGTTGTGTGTGTGTGTGTGTGTGTGTGTGTGTGTGTGTTGAGTTTGTGTGTTTTTATTGATCTGGGTTGATGTGCATTTTCGAGTGTACAGTCGCTAAATTCACTCTGTAATTGTAAATTGATCGAGGGCTTTCCATGCGCTTTAAGGTGTTTTTAATTGAAAGTGGGCAATTTCAAGTGTGAAGATGTTTCTGTGCTGTGTGTGTGTGTGTGTGTGTGTGTGTGTGTGTGTGTGTGTGTGTGTGTGTGTGTGTGTGTGAGAGAGTGTGTGCGTGTGTGTGTGCGCAGCTAAAGTCTGTATGTAGGGATCCCTTCCTGCTGATATTCAGCCATTTGTGTGTATGTGCCTGTGAGAGTGTGTTCTGTGTGCATGCATGCATTCCTATCTTTGTACACCCTGTGTGCATTAGAGCTGGAAATATTCTTATCTGCTCCGGGGTGAAAAAAGCAACGAGAACAGGAGCAAATTTAGGCTCAATCGAAGCGCAAAATTTGCATTTGGACCCTGACTGGGAGAAGCAGAGTTACACAATTCATACAACTTTGAATGTCAGCCCCGATGGAGAGCAGAGAGAACCACTGTAGACAATCTCAACGGTCGTTCTCCTCTGCAATGCAGTGTGCAGACTGGCACGTGAGTCATAAATTTCAAGGTAGAGGGTTTCTGTCGTTTGGCTGTTCGGATTGTTGGCAAGCTGCTGATTAAGGTGCAGGTGTGGCAAGGCTGGTTTATTTGTTTATTTATTTATTTGGATCCCCATTAGCACAGCAAAAGCTAGGTTTGCCTGAATATTACAAAACATGTTTAAAACAGCTGGTGAGCTGAGTTGAAATCATATTGCGTTTAATTTATATTTTTGTCACTTAACAATAGTTTCAACAACAGGCATCCCTGAAACATTTGATCAGGCTAAGGAAGATAGAGTAACCCCAAAAGTCTACACAGTTCTCCTGCATGATGATGTGTACACGCTGCACAGTATAAATTTGACTTCAACTGTACAGTCCCGACAGTGAAGAGTTTTGAGCTGAGATTCAGCCAACAAGGCAATTTTATCTGACCAGTGTCATCTATGAGTGACTAGAAATGAAGGAGAGATATTAATCCGTCATCTTCCTCCAAACTCTCCTGGTTGAAATTTGGAGGACCCTGCTGTTAACGCCTGCAGGTTACTCCCTCTAAATTCTGTGGGTATCTGAAGTTTATCTCGTTTTTATTGTAGCAACAAAGACTGGAGCTCATTGCTTACATACTCACAACAAGCCAACCCGTTCTCACCCCAGGGCATCATATATGGATGCTTTGTCAACGCCCTTTTGGTGTCACTTTTAATGCCCTGGGTACACTTTAGTGTTGTCTTTGTACTTGTAGGGCTCCATGGTCAAGTCAGCAAGAATAACTACGCAATGTCCACTTAGACTTTCAAAATAAAGCTAGCGGTTAACGTTGTGAAACATCGCAGTTAGGTTTGGTTTGGGCACTAAAACAACTTGGTTAGGTGTAAGAAAAGATCAAGGTTTGGGTTAAAATAACTACGTTACTAACATGACTTAAATTACGAGTTTCATTTAGGCATAACGTTAACACGTTAACTTGATCACTGGTGTTAACGTGTCAGCGTCACACCTAAATGAAACACACATTACCTACGTCACATGTAGTGTAACCATTATAAGACTATGTAAATTATAGGTGTATGTCATGGTTCTAGGTTCTGGGTTTTTGTTTGATATTTCCTGTTTTAATTTTGGTAAACTCTTCCTCTTGTGTCTCTGTGTTTTCTCGTCTCTGTGTTTTGTCCTTGCGTCATTTATTCATTCGTTCTGCTTCCTGTTTTACTTAGGTATTTTCTTTTTCTCTTATTTCTGGTCACTTCCCTTCCTGCTCTTGTATTTTCCCGCTGTGTCTTGTTTATCACCTCCCTCTTGTGTATTTTCATTGTTTAGTGTTGAGTCATCTTTCGTTTTTTGTCAAGTGTCTCTGCCATCTCCTGTGTCTGTTTTGAATTTATTTTGGATTTTGGATATTGCCCAATTCATGTGCCTGGGTGTTTGGAGTTATTTTGGATGTGTGCTCTTTGGATAATTGCCTGCACCAGTCTGGATTTATTTGACTTGTTTTGGACTGCCTGCCTCACCTTTTCACCACACAATAGACACAATAAACTGCATCTGCCCTGCCTTGATATTGGCATTCTGGGTCCAATCCCAGGTTTACCTCCCTCTATGCTTGGTAGTAAACAGACTTGTAATGTCAGAGGTTGATCAGATCGCTGAGGACCATCTTGTCAGACGCTAGGAAGGCATTTGAGCTACTGGTACGCATGAATATTGACACAACCCACCCCTATTAGTCTGCAGAGGTCATCCGTGATGTTAACCATGTTCACCATCTTAGTTTAGCATATTAGCATATTAACAGTAGCTAACAGTGCTTGCATAGCTAAATAATGGCTGTAACTTCATTTTGGTTCCTCAACTCTCACTCTCTTAAAACCTTAGCATTTATATGTGATAAAATCCTAGTTTTAAACACTGCACAAACTTTTTTAAAGGAATGAGTCTAATTTATACAGTATACATTATTAATAGTGTTCGTTTCTTTGTGGTGGCCTTGGCGTGGTTTATTCATCCACTGCATGAGTAAAGAGGAAACACAGACTTGCTCGCTTTTCTCTCTGTCCTTTGTTTCTCCCTCACTCTCATCTTCAGTATAGATTGAATAGCACAATGGTGCTTTTTATACATACAACATGTCTTCTTTTCTTTTAGGTAGTGTTTGAAAAGCTCAAGGTGACCACAACAGGGATGGTGTGATGCTGCTGCTACGGCTGGTATGAATAAATCCCAGATTCGTAAATTTCAGAACATTCCCTTTCTTGTGGGTGACAACCTACTGCTGATGCTGTCCCTACTGTGTGTGTGTGTGTGTGTGTGTGTGTTGTGTGTGTGTATGTGTGATCTGTTTTGCATTGTATGTCTGGGATCCCAAACAACTGCGTGTAGACATGTTTGTGTTTGCACAATACCTGAGGTTGGAGTCCCTCCTACAGAATCTCAGAATAAGAGTATGTTTTGCAGCATCACCAAGCACACATAAAAATCTGCTCCATGTAGTCACATGCATCACATCAATCCTGCAGGCTTTCCAGCCCGTTGAGCTAAGAGGCGTGTTAGTAAACACTATAGGGAAAAAAGACACACATGCAGGCATGTAAGCATAAAAGGTTGCACATATTTAAAAGACACATGGGGACGTACACAGTTCTGTGAGCGATGGTGCTGTCCCTATATGGACACTGAGGCACAGTCCGTGTAAATACTATGATGCATGATATGATTATTAATTGTTCCAATCATTTCAGTTCACCTATCTGCAGAGATTTTCACAGCACTTGCAGCTAAAATGGGCTGCATTAGTATAATCTGATTTTAATTGAAAAAGTTGGCACCCACACTCACTTTTGGCTCTTTGAGTAAGTGCATATAGAGTAATAACGTTATTAAAGCCTATGCACATACTGGGAGTGTTAATATAGACATGGCCAAATGCATTTTTAATGTCAAGTTTACCCACAGCTTTACTGCAAAGTCAGTGCAATTATTAAAGGCTATACGCAGGAGAAGAATCAATTACACACATCTTCCAGGCAGATCACGAGACCACCACTGGTTTAAATTAATGTCATCCTTACTATTAACTCTTTCCTGCTTTTTTTCCACCACATACATAGGTATAATTCCTCAAACTTCACTGCTTTTCTTTTGCCCTTCCATATTTTCTCTCTTTTTAAATCTCCTCCCTGTCATCTACAATTCTGTGCCCCTTTTTCCCTGAGAACTTGTGACTTTTTGATGCCTTTCAAACCTGTGCTACCTGCAAGTGCGTGAAATTGTACTTTATACACTCCAGCTATGGCTAAGTTACCCACTGATCTCTATACATTGGCACTCCTCTGCTTCTTTATCAATCCTCTTTCCCCGTTCTCTCCTCTCTGTGAACCCCAAGTTCAAATGAAGCCTCCGGGCGATGGGGGAGAGTTCGCTCTGAACCAACTTTGGCTGGCGACGATTAACCAACAAGCCAATAATGAGCCCCGACTTTGGGAAACAATCCAAGTCAAATGTGTGCTCCGCTGATAACGTTTCCAATCAGAATGGCATGCTTACGTGGCAACTATGTGAGAAAATGAGAGAGAGATAAAGAGGAGGAGAAAATAACATGCACAGACAATTTACTGCAAACTAAGCAAGGTGCTGAGATAATTTAGACGTGAAGGAATCCTTTCCTTTTGCTTTATGGGATTATTGTTTGACTCGTTATTGACAGATTAAATTTAAATTCTTCTCTGCAATGGCCATAATCGTTTTCCAAAAGATTTAAACTGCAGCAGTGCACAAGATTTCCTCTGTGTCAAGAGAGAAGAATACTGAATTTCATATTGCTGCTCAGAGGCTTGAAAAATATTCTAACAAAGACAAACTGAGGTCACAATTGTCTAAAAATGCAAATAAAAGCTTGGAATATGTATTCAGTGTGCAGGTATATTTTTCAGAAGTTTCCTAGACATTCTTACCTCTTTAATCCATATCTCAATCCCTGTCACTCATCTCATCAAGCCCTCTATTCAAGCTCCATCATGCCACTTCTCCTTCCTTTCATCCTTTCATCCCATCTCTCCAGCTACATCCCAGATTAGCAGCTGTAGCCCTCACAACCCACAGTAGCAGACACAGATTGTTCTTTCCTTTGCTGAATAATCTCTATTCACACAGGAAAATCCAACCCAGTGTGCCACGAATGCAACCCCACCGAGAGATACCAAGTGAGGAAGAAAAAGGGAGTAGCGGCTACTCAGCACACATCCAACACCAGTGCCTCCATCAGGGGGGGAATTAACTGTTTGTAGTGAATGGGAGAGTCAGTCTTTTGTTAGGTTCCCATAAGGGAACAATAGCAGTCTACAAGATGCTGCAAATATGCTATAGCATGTATAATAAATGTTTCATATAGAGTGAAGCAGCAGTTACAGTAATACCTGTGATTCCTGTGACGCGACCGGATGCTCTTTTAAATGAAACCACTTTTCATACAGCTTTAAAACAGAAAAATGTTTATCTACTGAGAAAAATCTTACATTACAGCTTAATTTCCTGTGATGGACTGGCGACCTGTCCAGGGTGTACCCTGCCTTTCGCCCAATGTCAGCTGGGATAGGCTCCAGCCCCCCCGCGACCCTGTACGCAGGATAAGCAGTTGATGATGGATGGATGGATGGATGGATGGATGGATGGATGGATGGATGGATGGATGGATGGATGGATGGATGGATGGATGGATGGATGGATGGATGGATGGATGGATGGATGGATGGATGGATGGATGGATGGATGGATGGATGGATGGATGGATGGATGGATGGATACAGCTTAATTTTGACATTTACAGCATTGCATTTTTAAGAGCTAAACATGTTTCTTCAAATCCTCCTACAATTTCAATCTACATCAGCAGCTTGGGACCCTTCATCTCACTATTCAGTGACAGTATTAGCTGCAATTGTACCACACAATATGCTGTGTGGTGTACATTAGCCATGGTGTATGAATGCCGGGTTTTAGGGGATGTGCTACTGTATATTAAGACGAGGCCTGGGATAGCCGCGAGGGAACGAGTGGCTATTTCTGTGGCAACAAAGACGCAGGAGCTACACAAGAGCATCATTCACTGAATTCCCCTGTGATGAGAGAGGAGAGCTGCATGCAGGGAAAATAAAGAGAAATGAACAAGGATAAGACAGAGAGGAATAATTAGGGCCGAACCAAGCAGAAGAGAGGAGGGTTATTTTTGGGAGATGCCAATTCAATTACAGGGGATGGGGGTTTGGCTGTTGCTCTGACATAATGGGGGCTCCGGGTTCGCATACTGGCCGGGATTTCAGATCCCTATTAGACCCTAAGGGGGGCCTGACTGGCAGCCACAGCCCACCTGCTGTACATTTGTTTGTGTGTGTGTGTGTGTGTGTGTGTGTGGGTGTGGGGGATGATGAGACAAAGCATTGTCTATGTGGATCCATGACAGATTTGACACTTGTCATATTACGACACACAGTGATGCACGCGCACACACACACATTCATCAAATCAATCTGTTACGCATTCTGGTAACAGCAGGGGGGAGGGCATGTCGACGCCACAGAAATAGAGACAGAATCAAATACACACACTAGAGTGTGACTGATGGTTGTATGACACCCACCACTGTGGCTCAGTGTCAGGCCCAGGGAGAGCAGCAGTTTGTCAGAGGTGATTTGGGGAAAGAGGCAGCAGAATATGGCATTGAATGTAGAAGCAAAAGAAGAGCTATTGATTGTAGCGCGAGGAAGCAGGGAGAGAAATTGTATAGCACTTTTGATTTGAGCAGCAGAACAGCCGCCAATGACAAAGAACGGGGAGGCACCAATAAAATGTGGCTTCATTTCAACAGTAGATCTAGCAGTGAAACACTTTCAAATTAGTGATTTATAAGGAAGACACAGTAAAAAAAATAAAAACAATCAAAGATCAAAAGAAATAAATAACATGGTAACAGGGTTATAGCTGATATAGTCCATGTGGCCCTATTTGCTGATGGATCAGTGTTGATAACAAAGCAACAAGCCTAATGTACTTCCCACGGCCGACAGACATGCATATTGGCTTTATGATAATACAGTGCAGGTGGCAAATCAATAGAGTCAACAAGGCAGAGAAACTCTGGGCCTAACAATGCATGTCAGGCAGTATGAACTTGCTACAAGCCATTCACACCTGCAATACACAGAGATGCAAAAAAAGCAATATTATTTAAACTCTTCCACCTATCCTAATAAACCACAGTCTGTGGATCTGATTGAGTGGTTCAGTCAGTCAGACATAATGCGTACACACACACACAGAAGCTATTCCCCTAAATTCTGCTTTTTAGAACTATAACACAGATCCTAACGCAATGGAGACTGACAGGAGTTGAAAATTCTGACACAGAGCTAGAGTGAATTTAAATTAGAATACAACTAAATCAAATATAACACAGACTATTATGAGAGTCTGAACTAGTATATACATGCATTATTTAATAAAGTTTGCATTTAGAAAACTCCCTTTTTCACATAGTCATTTTGCATTCTATTGAAATTTCTTTAACCTTGTAACTAAGCCTTCCTATGATGGCTGCTGTTAGCTGCAGCAAACTCAAAAATTTCAAGCGTCCTTAGATAACCCAATAAAACCACTGATAAATACAATTACCTCAACACACACACACACACACACACACACACACACACACACACACACACACACACACACACACACACACACACCTCTATGATATCTGGATGGCTTACACCACAGGGAGTCCAGACTACTGTGGTCTTGTCCTTTCAAGCCACACACATTCATTTACCAGAGTTGTTATTATTTCCTGAGGCACTCTCTGCGATAAAAAAGGTTGTTTTCTCATCTTAGGCGTAAATCTGCAATGAGTGTAATCTTACAGATACACAAAAATGTACATAGAAGCCTTCGTGTTCACCCAAACTAAAACATATGCTCACGCACGCGCAAAATACTCTTCAGAAAACAATCACACAAGTCAGGGGTCTGGGATTTAGAGAAAGAGAGAGAGTGACAGCAAAGGGAAAAGGCTTTATAGAGAGAAAATCACATCACTATGTCCTTGCTTCGGTCACCTTCGGTTTCTTGTAGCAGTTGAGTGAAAGGGAAAGAAAGAGAAAAAAAAACTGAGTGGAGCAAAGACATTTATCACAGCTGGACAGGTGTAGCTGAGGTAGAGGTCAAATGGCCAGAACTGCCTGGGAGATTACTGCTACATGAACGGAGACTTAAAGGTGTTATGCTCCAGCAATTACTGCATATTAACTCACTGTTTATCCCTCAGAGTGTAGCTACACCAGGAGGAGTTGCAGCAAAAATATGCACACAGATCCACAGATACAGAGACATGCATGAATTCATGCGTCCTAGCATGTCTGTCACATAGTTTGGACACCCTCACATTCAAGCCACATAGAATACCAATAATATCACATTAAGGTGGAGGCAAAAATAACTCGGCCAATACAGGATGGTCAGCTTATACCTGTCAGCTTATAGCACAAGTCAACATTTGTGTGCTGTCATGCAGACTGGGCAGAGCTGATAATCAAACCGCAATGAGTATATTAGTATCTAGTATATACATTTAAATTCAACCTGCTTTAGATTTATATGTAATAGTGTTATAATCAAAATAAGATAATATGAGAACAGCAGAAAGGGGAGGGTCTGTCTCTCTTGTCCTCTTTGAACATATATGTACTCTTTCATCCTCTGTGTATGGTCATGCATGAATGTGTCAAAAATGAACTAAATAGAATACTTTGAAATGTATATGTTCATATGTTCACACATAACAGAGTTTTGGCACTGTGGGTTTTGAGTCTATTTAGACTTGGCCTAGACTCAGATCTAGAATGTCACTGGTCAGTCATGTTTTCAATAACTCATTTTAATGAAGTAACAAACCCCAGAGACAGCGATGACAAGGACTCCATTCTCCTTCATTGGTAACCTGACATTGACTCATAGGTCACACTGTAGCTTAAAGGTTTTAGAGAGCAGAGAGACAGCTTCTTGTACACAGGTGTCCCTGTGAGTGTGTGTGTTTTACAGGACCTAGCAGCAGGCAATCCTAAAAAACAGGTAGGTGAGACTTGCACCACTGCTGACATTACAAAACAGTGTAACACATCAGGTGAAAAGATCATAGGAAGGGGTACTATAGCAGCAGCTGATACTGTGCGTTAGTCAGTTAATAATGCTGTAATAACGCTATAAAATATCCTTCTTTATGATGAGGATGCAATAAAACTCTAAATGTAATAAAGTGCTGTGTAATACTAGCAATTTTATTTTATATGTTTAATGTATTTTAATTGGTGTAATAACATTCTTTTAAAATTAAAGGAACTTATTTTTACATTGTAAGATAAAATTAGCTACAGCTTTTATGAAGTAATAATTCCTGGTTAACGCAGCAATGGGATGCCCTTACCTTATCTGATATTATATTACTATGTTTCATTACATTTTTGACCATTTAAAGTAAAATATTTAAGAAATTTTGACAAATATTAAATTAGCCAGCAGAAATATTATCAGTTGCCGCACAACTACACACTCTGATTCTTCTCAGAATTACAACGATGTCATTTTTCTCTCTCTCATGCACACTCTCACACTCCATTCACACTGATATGGCAACACAGTTGAGATCCAACACTGGCAGATCAGAGGCTTGGCAGGCAGTCTGCATGCAAGGGCACGCCGTGTGTTTACTTCACCATCAGCGAGTGTCAACCTTCACAACCCCAACTCTCAACTGAACAGACAGCCTCGACGGCAGCCATTTATCTCCCCATCTGATTGCCGTCAGCTGTCTCCCACTGCCAAGGAATCGGGCTGCCTTTGAAAGGGGCAAAATAGCACCAACTGATTATGAACTGTAATGTAAACAGCTTTTCTAAAAGGCAGGGGCAAGGGCAAAAAAAATCACCAAGGAGCTTAAAACTACTGTGCAAACTGGAGGGTTTTGATTTTAGTAATAACAGATGATGGAATGACATGAGAAAGGCAAAGTGTTCATTGCTGAGAGGAAATATTTTAACATGCATTAGCAAATAAACATTTTAAAGAGGTGGTATTGTGCTTTTTGGCTTTTTCCCTCTCATTTATTGAGTTATATACCTTTTGTGCATGTAATAGGTTTGCAAAGTGAAAAAAGTCCACCCTTCTACCCTCCAGGCAGTCAATGGACATAAAGTTGTTACTGTGATGTAGAGACAGAGCTCCGTTAAAACTTTATGGATGAAAGATACATGTCTTACAGATTAATAACTCACCACTCTGAAACTCTTGCTCCAGTCTATGTTGCTAAGCTGGTAACATGTACAGCTGAACCTCAACGGTTTACCGGCTTCTCACTGACCCGCCCTTCTCTGCTTTTGATTGGCTAGTCCTTAAATAGGAACTGCGCATGTGCAACTCCCAACAAAGATCATTTAGAGGCAAGATGCATTACTCCACAGCTAAAACAAAGCCTTCAACACAGGGTGAAAAGAGGACCTGCAGCAATGTGCAGTATGAAAAAAAAAATCGGTGTTTTTTGAAAATTAAACCATGTAAACCTGTTCTAGTACAAGCCCTAAATAATTATTTATGAACCTGAAAATGTGCATAATACCACCTCTTTAATACTGACTCTTGGGAAGTTTTAATTGTGGTGCAGAGCGTATGGAGAATTCAGGATAGCACTGGTGATAATTGTATATTTGTCTTGTTGTCAACAAATCCCAAGATATATCAAGAGTGAGTTAGTCCGTCTCTCGATACTTTTACAACTTCCTCAGCCAAGACAAATCTTTTAAGAAATGGATCATAATGTATATTTTCATTCTGAAAACAAAGGTCAAATCATTTCCTAAACAGTAGTTTGTAGTTACTGTGATTCACACCTTCATTACTAGATTGTAATGAAGGTGTGAACAGTTTGGCTCATTTATTGGATGTGACAACATTGAAGGTTTTGGGGGTATTCAGTGGAGCTGTGGACGGTAAGAAAAATATTAAACACTTATCCTTTAACACAAAACTCTACAACTTTAAGTATCTTTTAACTCATTATTATTTCTTACCAGCCTAAACACAGATTGTCACTTTATATTTTAAGGCCAATCTATTTCTGAGTTGAATCTATGCTGTAGTTGACACTTTCCTTTGTTTCTTCGTTTTAGTAATTTCTCTAACAGCAGCTGCTGTTCAATATCGATCAGTTCCAATCACCTAATGTTGCTTTAAACACAATAACTGTATAAGAGAAAGTCTAATATTGAGAAGCTGCGTGATAACACAAAAAAACAAACAAAGCTAAATGTCAGGCTACAAAAGCAATGAGAGGAGAATAAAAAATACACACAGAAAGCTATTAGCAACTTCAAACTGTGTACATCGATCCCAACCTCTAATAATCCAGCTGGATCTGAAGATGACCTTCTAAAAGTGACAATAGAGCCTTTTTCCATTCATTATGACCCAGCCTCTGAGGGGGAAAGCTTTAGGAGTCAACACAGCTTGTAAACAGACAGTAACTAACAATGCGCCTATTTATCTACAAGCTGCATTTAATGAGTGTAACTTCATTAAAAACTGTAACTTCATTAAGGACGGTTGTGTGTTGCAGCTTAATTATTGCCCAGAGGAAGGAGAAGGCAGTTCCACATCCAAAGAAAGTTCTGGCACTCTCTGTCCTGGCACCCATTTTGGCTACAGAGTAGGCAGCTAACGAAGTAGCAATTTTACCTCTAACAGGAGGAACAGAAATATATAAATACAGTAGGACTTGTTCTGTTGTTGTACTTTAGTCTGGTTGTTTCTGCTGCCTCTACAAGCTTTTTTCTTTTACACCAAACATAACAGTCAGTTATTAAATATATAGCTTTTGCTTAACTCACTACTTGGATCTGACACGCGACCTGTATGTTCCTAGTTTGCGGGATAAATAAATCTTCATCAAAAACCGCAAGACACTATAGTAGATTGAAAGTGTGAGTGTGGTTCTCTTGCACACTTCCCACACATGTACATGACAAATTGTTCCCTTGAGTGCCTTGTAGATGTTAATGAGGATTAACCTGGCTGGCTGGCATAGACACAGGACGAGAGAATTATGGGCCTTTGAAAAGAGAAAGTTCAAAATGGATTCAGATACGTGTATGGTTCATGGGCTGTGATTTATCTCGCCAGAAATTGCCTCAAAAATTGACTCGTCTCTTGAAGAATGACTGCAGATAATTCAAGCTCTTATCGGCCATTTAAAATGCAGTCAACTACTTGGCAAGGAAAATCAATGAGCTTTCTTTTCTGCATCCTATCTCTCTGTAAAATGTGATGTCCAACGAAAAATTCATGGTTAAAGGAATAGATTGACATTTTGGGAAATAGGATTATTTTCTTTCTTGCCAGGAGATCGACACCATTCTCCCATTTGTCCTTTCAGGAGGTGATTAGCTTAGCTTAGCTTAGCAGGGATAAACAGCTAGTTTGAATCTGTCCAAAGTCAAAAAAATGTTTTGAACTTCAAGCAGGTGTATTTTTTTTTACTTTGGAAGTATGGTGAAGCAACTCGTTGTACTAAGCTAAGCTAATTGCCTTATGACTCTAGCTTTTTACTTAATGGACAGACATGAGCGTGTGAATCTTTTCATCCAACTCTGGCAAGAAAGCCAATGAGCCTAAAATGTCAAATTATTCCTTTAATTGTGCAACATAGGCTCCTCACTCATACCCCACTTGTACTGGTCTGAACATAATCCATAGGGTGAGATCAGGACTCTTGTGTCCTTAAAAGTATCAGTGTGATGGTAGGTGATGAGAGGACAACACTGTAGCCTCGAGCCAGAGACACACTGCCACAGACAGAGCATGACAGACACCGATGACAGGGGACAATCAACAGGAGACAGCAAGAGAAAGAGAGAGACACACACAGTGGGATGGGCTGAAAGTGAGATGAAAGAAAGTAGACCGAGTACGGCAGGGAAGGGGAAGGAGTGAACGCTAATGTGGGTAAACAGAGGGGGAGGAACAGTGGATTGGAGCAAACAAACAGGGATTTCCAGATGAAAGTGGGTAGAAAGCAGTGACAAAAAAGGATTAGCATTTGGAAAGACTGTGTTTGTGTGTGTGTGCAACACACATGGATGAGTCATAGCTGGACTCATGGTACCAGTGAAACAGCCCAATAATTTTGATCCTGAATCTCTAGTATTTGAGGTTTTGTAGGATTCACAACAACTTAGAGTAGTGTTTTAATGCTTTAATGTACATTCACACATACTCTCCCCTCAACACACTGCCTTTGTTATAAAGAGAACTGCAGATCATTCTGTAATCATCTGTTTATGTGTTTCCATATCAGCAGACATGTGCACACATAGTTGGGATGACATGCAGAGATGAGCATCGATGCACTGTGGCTTAATGCTGAACAAATCTTTATCTAGACATTAATCCCCATATTAAGACAGGCTTAACTGCTGCATAATAATGCCTTGCTGGGTATAAGCATGTCGAGTATAATTTCAGGTTGATGAGAAGACAGAAATTTCAATTTTAATAAGCATCTGCAAAATACCCTATTCAATATCTGGAGAAAAATATGTCCATTCTTTGAGATAATCACAGTTCTAAATGCGGCATTTACAACCATGGGAGGGCGTCTTCATTTGGACAGGTAATGCAATAATGAAATAGTGGTTCGTCATGTCACTGTAGGGGTGCGTTCATACGTGTCAACCGTGCTGATGAATCGTAATCCTAAATCTCCAGACAAATAAAAATGATACCAGTGTCATTAGCAGGTGCCATCACTGTTATGGCAACCGGAAGTGACTGACAAGGCATAACTGAGAGTTGGACATGGAGTGAGTGTAATTAGCAAGTCCTTCAAACTACACACACACACAAATATCCTCACTGCCCTGTTCTCGAACCAACATATTTGGGTTTTCCCCTCATTTCCAATCTGCCCACTCTCAATATCACTTTCATTCTGTCTCATGTTTTTTTGTCCACACGCACAGTCCTACACACAAACACTCTGTAGGCCTGAAACTTCATACAGTGGTGGGCTGTATTACTCTATGAATCACTGTTGCATTCTGCTGCTACTGTAGCTACACTTGTGTCCCACACAGTTCGAATCACACACAGCTACAGGCCTGATAGCCCCTGTAACCCTCTCTACTGTCACCTCTGAGCCCTCACACCTCTACACCAAATGGTGAGATCCAAATTTACACTGCATTCGTACCAAATCAACATGGACCATTGCTAAAGTGCAACAGCTGTCTTTTTTGGATAAATGAGGGACACATTTAAGGAAAATGTTGACATTCTGGTTAAGTAACAAAATCTTCCCACCAGCACATCTAAAGTTCACTAATTAATACATCATTTAAAGGATTAAGGGGAACATCAAAACCACTTGTTGACTTTTCAAGAGACAGATTTATAAAAAAGAACGGTTAAAATTAAAGGCATGTGTTTATTAGTGAGCTTTAAAAGTGCTGATAGGTGGATGCTGTTACCTTCGGCTGCTGCTTTTTGTACAGACATATGTGGTATCAAACTTCTCATCTAAGAAGAAACAAGCTTTTCTTTCAGTATTTCCATAAACACTTACAAGCCTGTTCAAAAGGACAGCATTTGAAATATTTATGCAGGAACGTCTGTTCTCCTTGACATTGTGACTAAGCATCAATAAGGCTATGACATCATACTGTGCTGTAGCTTCCAATAGCCCTAGGCTGTAAAAAGGTTATAACATAACTATCACAAAGCAAGTCACTATAGAGGTATTGTAGGATATGTGGGGCCCCGAGGAGCATGTGGTAAACAGAATTTGTGCCACCGCAGCTATTGGCAAGTACAAAACAATAAAGTATCTGCAGTTAGCCCAATAAATATGACTGTAATATAGGAATAAGATTTCAGAGGACAGCATAGACTCCAACAGGTGCTAGGAGAGATAAGGAAGGAGAGAGGTGAAGTGGAACAGCAGAGAGTGTGGAAAAATGTTGGGGTGTCAAGTGTTTATTAGAATGGATGGACAACTTTATTATGCATACTATCTGTGCACATCACATTATCTCTTATATTTTGCACAAGCTCAGAGCAAATCATCCATTCATATATATAGTGTTTAATGGGCAATGCTGCAGTTAGCATAGTGTCTTCAACTGTTTGTTTTCTTATGTTCAAGAGTGTTTAATATGCCCTCGACTGTTCATTAAATCACTTGAATGTTCTGCAAACTGCAGTTTTATTAAAATGACTTCATAAATATATCTAACTTGAACTGGGGGTGAAGAGAAGGTGTTGAGCATTAGGATAATAACATGTCGCCAATACAAAGTAGAGCCATAAATTACAGCATAACCAAGAAATATGAACTACTACAGGAAGATTTCCTTTAGGTGGAGAACGTAACTTTGCTCAGTGTTACCTTGGGAACTGGCTCGATAAAATTACAACTTCAGTCTTCCTGTCATGTAGAAACAAACGAGAAACAAGACCATGATTAATTATTTATTAAATAATGACTCTGCTGGACAGACACCAAGGCTCTGCCAGAGGTAAATCATTCTCTAAATGCTTTTTTCAAATTTTACATATCTTGGCCTGGTTTTATAGTATGCACTGTTTTAAAAAGAAGCTCTTCAAATAACGAGAGGTGTCGCATTACTTCTGCATCAGTCTTTCAGAGGGTCAAAAAGTGACGATCAAGTGTCAATGCTGCATCCGCCATTTCAATGACTAACTGCACAAACCGGCCTGCAAAACACAATCAATGACAGAAACCTGCTGAGTGGACACAAAAAGACAGTGATTAAGGAAACTTACAACCTTTCCTTCTGACTTGGTCTCTCCTGTAGAAGAATATCTAGGGGAAACTGGCATTTTCAGATACTTGTTCAAAACATTAAAACCTACTCTTCCGTGAATCTGCTGGTGTTAAACTCCCATGCCTTATTGATTTTTTATTTTAAATAGCTTGAAAACACTATGAGAAATATATGATTTGCTTTACACTCTAATCAAAGTTGACTTTTACATAGAATCAGCAAAAAATAGATTTTTTGACCACTTGGTTTAACTACTCAGTGAAACAAGTTAGATATTCAACTTTGATAAATAGTGAACATGTTAGCAAAGAGTTGACTTTTTACACATCCAGCAGACACGGAGCAACATTGGCATTTAGTTGGAGTAGTGTTTGGAGCCACCTGAGAAATTTAAGCCTAATATTCACTCTGCTTTTAATTTATTAAAATTAAAATTATTAAAATTTTAATTTATTAAAAGCAGACTCCTAAGGGAAACATCTGGCTTTTTAGTTACTAGAAGAAACAGTATGTTCACCAGCTAGCCGCAAACTTTGGCTTTCAGCTGTTTGTTGCTGAGAAGCTAGCATATAGTGGGTTTATTATATTATATTCAGCTTTTTATATGGAAACAGCTGCCTGCTTTGCACAAAATCAATACCGATTAGAGCAGTGAGAGTGAACTGAGACTGTAAAGGTTTAGGCTGTAAAGGTAAAATGATGAGCTGAAAGATGCAGGACAGAGTTGAGTGGAACAACACATATGGGTGCAATTCTCTGTGGCTTTTTTTCATAATGAGCAACCCCTGTCCTATTACACATAGTCATTTAAACCTTTGTTAATATAAAAATATCAACTGGTGCAGCTTTAAACAGATTCATCAAGTCAGGAGATTTTGCCTCCCACTTTCATCTGCTGTTTATTTTTTGGGACATTATTATTGTTTTTAGTCAATCATACATGTTTTTTCAAGGAGAACCCTGATGGATGCACTGTGTTTTTATAAAATAGCTAAATATGCCATTACTGATACTGTACCGCCCACAACAAGTCTAACAGACTATGGAGAACTGATGCATCTGTGCATAAGAAAGGTCATTTAATTATTTTGTTTGTACATTCACTGTAAGTCTGAGTTGTGCTGTTATGTAACAATTTTCTAAATGCACCAGGGTGACAGTGCAATGTTTGCGTCAACATTAACCTATACTAAATACTAATACTGTAGTTTGTCTGGGGAGAACAACTTGATATAAAAGTGGTGATTTCTCTTAGAATTAGGGAGAAAATAAGAAGAAGAGCTGCACTCATATAATAGACATCAATGTAGCTGTGCATAGTAGGAATAAAGGTTCCTGTTTCAGAGTTGCGCATTTATTCAGGAATACAGTGTAAAGAGAAAAGAACAGCGGAGTTTAAATAAAAAGCCTGTAGTTATTAGCATGAATATTATGAAAAAGCGGTTCCACCTTTTTTAAATATCAGACAAGAGTAGGTATCTGCTGAGAGAGTTAAATTTAACCCCCATCACCAGAAACCATCAAGGCACATTGGCACATTACTTATTGGAGCGTCTAGCCTGCAGGTCTGAATAAATAGGCTACACTTATTAGAGACATGCGGTAAATTCATCTTGCATTTTGGAGATTGCACAGAAAAACAAGCTCCTGCTCCTTCAGCAGCATTAATCAAAATCATTTATTATCATATAGAATTGAGGTGAAGCATGGCTCTAAAACTATGCAAAAACTAACAGTTTGTTCAGGGGCAAACTCATCTGGTGTGTTCATGTTACTTCTGGCCCATAAACAAACACCAGTAAGGCCGAGAAAGAGACAGCAGACATGGAGCTGAACTGAGCCACAATCCTGCACTGCTGCATTGCAGTGCAGTGACCCAGGCCTCACATGTCACATCGCCACTAACAGCAGTACAGCTAATTTAACTCCACGCACCCACTGAGCACGCTTCTAAATCGGTGTTTAATCACTAGAATGACAAGCTCAGCTAATTATTGCCCTCCTCCTCACCCACATCCTCCCGCTCTCTTTCTCCTGTCAACCCTTTCTGCGGTGTGCTGCCTGCTCAAGTGCTCAGGCGACGACTGGCTATTTCGAGTCACGCTGTCGTCTGGAGCTATGTTATATGAGCGGCCCTGCTAATTATTACGATCATTCAGCACCGCTCAAAGATACGATTCACTGCTTATTTGAGTCTGTGCAATCCCAACAGCCTGTCTGTGCTGTGATAGCTTGCTGCAAGTGAAAACATGGCCAAGTTTGACTGGATGTCTGTTGGAGTTTGTCTTTACACAGAAGCAGAATTGAAATGCTTTAAAGTGTTAGCGTTCGCCTTGGAGGCGCATTTTTAATTCAATATTTCAGATATGGAATAGATCAAAGAAGAACAGTGAAAATGTAACTCTTCTGATTTACAAATCTGTCTGTTGTCAGCTTTTAACAAGCACAGACCTGAACTTGCATGATCAAATACACAGCCATGAGAAACTCTGAGCCTGTTTGAGTTTAGAAATGTATGCCTAAAACTGTGTGTCTGTCTGTGTGTGTGTGTGTGTGTGTGTGTGTGTGTGTGTGTGTGTGTGTGTGTGCCTCTGTCTATCCTTGAGATGCCTCTGGAAATGAAAGTAGGGAGGGATGATTTGTTTTCAATGGGACAATATCCACCAGGAGCTCCTGCTTTGACTCACTAAGCACTCTCACATGAATGTAACCAGGCGCTACAAAGAAATATTAGATTTTCAGGGTGACATCTCAGCACAAAAATTCCCAACAGTTTGCTTTTAAAAAAGCAACACTAAAGCCTAATGAGACCTCAGAGATGCAAAGTCATCCCTCATTTGTCACACATTGATCGTATAATAACCACACTTCCAGTATAATAGTATAATCACAAAATAACCCAAGACATGAGTAATCATGAAGCTAATGAGGCCACGTTGAGAAAAACAGAGCACTACAGTAAAATGTGCTGTGACACCTGAATCCAGAAGAGGGCACTAAAAGCAGTGAAGAATCTATTACATACTGTAATCAATGGATTATGCCTGCTGTAAACTATAATCACTTCTCTCACAGAATAATCATAAAGACCTCATATGACACTGGATTTTTTAAAAAGCCAGAGAGAAAACGCAGAATCCTCAGACACCAAAAACTTAACCCCTTTTTTCTTTGCACTTGAAATTGACAGATGCATCAACTTTCTTCTTACAGCTGAACATCTGAAACATAATTTTGACAGCAAATCTTTTTTAGCAACAAGGCAGGACAGACTTAGACTGCATTAGGCCTGAATATTGTAAAGAGGGAAAAAGGGTCTGATTTGAGGTTGTGGTTTAAAAAGACTGGCAGAAGTGTTGTGTGTCACTCAGTCTGGTCTGAGGCCTGTGGTCAGCCAGTGGGACCAACAAAGTGCAGCCATGTGTAGACAGTCCAGCCTGGTCTTGACAACATGGACAACAGTGCTCCCTATGGGCCCAGCAGAGAAGGTCATTTTCCAAGACTGCACACAGATGAGAGGGTTTGGAGACTTGGAGTGAATTTTAATGGTTTAGAAGAATTTTACTTTCCTAGCCACTGTTCCTTAAACAGGGAAACTTTAAAAAGGAGGGAAAAAGTTGTATTGTTGGACATAAATAGGCCACCTTTGGCTGAGCACCACACTACAGTGCAGTCTGTAAGTATCTGGACAGCGATATGCTGTTCATTGTTTTGGCTGTTGTCCAACACACTGGATTTCAAAAGAAACAATGGTTTTAATGTGCTGACTTTGAGCTTTTAAGGGTGTTTGGGGGTGTTCACATCTATATTGGGTGAACTCTAGAGCTCACAGTGCTTTATGCTTTTAGGAGGTATATATAAAAACGGCTGTTCTTTCTGTATGGTTCATTGGATGTGGATGTAAACACTGTCAAAAAAATGATGAAAGTCAGAACTTTACACTTATTCATTGTCATTGTTACCTTTTGAAACAAATATGTTGGAGAACAGAGACAAAACAAAAGAGTCTGAATACTTAGAGACTGCACTGTATGCTATTACATGCTTTTTTAAAAGCTCACAAACCCACTTACAGAACATATTCTTTGCTATTTCATTTTAACAATCCAGCTTGCGGTCGCGTCTAGCAACCCCTCGAAGAGCAGTGGCAGAACTCCATTAACATATTTGGGTTAGCCTCTCACAACCTGGCAACTGAGCAGTGCAGCTGTGCAAAAACCCCTCAATAGAGAGGACACAGTCATAAAAACACAATCAATCTCCAATAAAACACAGGGAAGGGACAGTCGCACAATGAGAAACACAGGTGATGCTGCTACATTACACAACCTTCAAAAGTTAACATTTCATTGGGTTATCAATCTGTCTTCTCCACTTTAGCTAAAAACAAGTGGTTAATCCTGCTAAAAATAGGGAGCAGGATGTAACCCAGGCTTCATATATATTTAATTACAATTAAAGATGAATGTTGGGTTTCCCTAAATGACAAAGAGAAGTCTGGATATGCACTCTACACGTCTCCAGATGTCCTTGACTACACCACTGCTTTCCTTCACTTGACCACAACTGTAATTGCAGATGTGGAGCTGGCGGGGATCCAGCGCCGAACTGAAATGTGTACCAGCAGATGAGCAGTGTGCCACAGGCTTAATCCACCTATGCTATGATATACTGGAGAACCCCAAGAATTAAGTGTTTACGATGGCTGAACATTTCTGGGGCCGTGATTAACTACAGAGGTGAATGCGGGGATTTTGGAATGAGGTAGTGAGGGTACTGAGCCTGTAAAAAATGGAATATATGTCAGGGGAAGGTAAAAGCGGGCCTGCCAAAGCTACCACTATCAAACAGAGAAATGGAAAGAGGGAGAAACAGCAAGAGAGAGAGAGAAAGTGGCTTATAGGTAGCCAGGAGAAAAAATACAGCGATCAGGTGACCAAACCCAAAGCAAGCTGCAGCCAGTCTTTATGCAGAATCATCACAAAAGAAGGCCATTTACAGTTTTTAGTTAGGCCTGAGTTTTCTAATCAACTGGCTCTGACTCAGCAAGTAATTGGAGACATTGTGGCACTCCAGCTCTTCCACTAGAGATCGTCCTCTTGAACTGCAGTACTTGCAATGCACGTTATTGTGGTATTTCACCTCATACTGTAGCTGCACAGCACTGCCTCCCCACCAAAAAATAAAAGAGCTGCTGTTTGAGGGGAGAAGACACGTTGGGATGGATTGTGAGAGCAGAGGAAGACAGTAGATGCTTTGTCTTTCAGCTGGGTTTCTGCCATTCAAGCCACTAAAGCTGCATCCCGAAAATGCAAACTCAATCAATTATATTGCAAGAGGTGTGACTCCCCTAGCCACAATCAATCACCAGCAATATGCCGAGACGTATGATAAAATGGCAGCAGCTGCAATATGCTTTAAGAAAATGCTGTCAGTGTGTGCACTTGATCAAACAGCCAGAGATTAACGCTGCACTATGCATCTTCATTTTGATACACAGCAGAAGATAAATCCATATTTATCTCCCTGACCCCTTAAAAGATGCTTCATATAAATACAAACATGTGCACACAGAGATAAATAAGCATAGATGTGATCAGGAACTCCACCTCTCTCTCACAGCTGCTGCTGTAACAAACCAGCAGCAGCCTCGGCTAATGGGGCAGAGCTCGCAGCATCTGCATCTCCATCTCCCTTGCCTCATCAAGGACGGATGAAAAACATCCTTGAACAGTTTGTCTTCCCTCCTCTCACCCGTCCATCCGCTCTCTAGCTTTCCTTCTCTCTCTCTCTTTCCAGACTGCCCCTCCTCCTGCCAGTCCTTGCAGTTGCCACATTGTCAACAAGAAATCACACACCACAGACAGACTTCATGTTTCAGCTGCAGCTCGTCTCCTGTCTCTAGTGACAGTTTCAAACAAACAGGAAAGAGTGGAAAAGCACATAGTAAGTCTATATTATGTAGTTGACTCCAGTATGCACAATAATTAGGCGATTTGCATTCCTCGTGATAATTTTATTGTTGAACACACACAGTGCTCTCAGTCGATCCAAAATATAATTGAACCTCAAACTTCAATGTTGAACTACAATAAAAAAATAGTATTGTCTTGCTCAGGAGAATATATACTGTATGTGAGCAGAATTATTAGGCAACTAAATTGCAAAAATCATTTCTATCAAATTACGTGTTAATTCTTAAATCTCAAAGTAAGTGTTAAAACAAAAAATGACAAATAACATTTTTGGCCTTTCAAATATATTTAGTAACCAATAAAGCCACCTTTCTTTTCAATAACTGCCATGGGCCTTCCATCCATGTAGTCTGTCAGTTTCTTGATCTGGTCACGATCAACTGTCGATGAAGCAGTAACCACAGCCCCCCAAATGCTGTTCAAAGAGGTGTTCTGTCTTCCCTGACTGTAAATCTGATGTTTGAGAAGGGCCCACAAGTTCTTAATAGGATTGAAGTGAGGTGAGGAAGGGGGCCAGGTCATTACTCGAGCATATTTGCGGCCCATGCTGGCTAGCGAAACAGTGGAGTACTTTAATGCATGTGATACATAGAGCCTAGGAAGCATAATTAGAAAGCATGGGATCTCCTACCACTTCTATGTGGACGACTCCCAAATTTATCTGCCCCCCAAAAGACGTGAAAACTCCCTCGTGCCTCAACTAGAGTGTTTAAATGATATTAAGGCCTGGATAACTTCTAACTTGATAAATCTAAATGAAGATAAAACTGAGGTCATTGTGTTTGGACCCAGTCGGGCCGGTGATATCCTTCCTGTTGACCTGGGCTACCTTCAACAATATGCAAAACCCATAGTGACAAATCTGTGTGTCAAAATAGACAATGGTTTTAAACTTGATAAACAGATAAATAATGTTATTAAATCCATTTTTTATCACTTGAGGCTTTTATCTAAAATTACTAAATTTACCTGTTTTATCTTGTAAGCACTTTGAGCAGTTGATTCAGGCTTTTATCTCAACCCGTCTGGACTACTGTAATGCACTTTACATTGGCGTTAACCAAACCCCTCTTTCACGCTAATCTTTTGACCAGAACTCTAAAGCATGAACACATTACACCAGTCCTGGCCTCGCTACACTGGCTCCCGGTCCATTTTTGCATACATTTTAAGATCTTATTGTTTGTTTTTAAGTCACTGGATGGGTTGGCACCTCGCTACATCTCAGACGTTTTACAAGTTTACACCCCTCACGATCACTTGGGTCTACTGATCAACTTCGGCTGGTCGCTCCAAAAACCAGGTTTAAAACTAGGGGCAACTGCTCTTTTTCAGAAGCAGCCCCTCAACTGTGGAATGAGCTACCTCCTCAGGTCAAATTGGCCTCCAACCCTCAAATGTTTTAAATCCTGTCTTAAAACTCACTTGTATTCCCTCGCTTTTAACCCAGCATTAGAGTTGTGTACTCTTGTCGTTTTGTGTGTTTCTATCTGTTTTGTATGCGTTTTTTAGGTTTTATTTATTGTCCAACACTTTGTAAACCTTTGTTCTTTAAAATATGCTATGTAAATAAAATGGATTGGATTGGATGCTTCCTTCTTCAATGCTGAGGACTTCTTCCTATACCATACCTTCCTATACTGTCTAACTGTCCATCAGAAATCTGCTGTATCTACAATAATGCTCTGTCTCAAACACTTGAGATGCATGCTCCTGTTAAAACTAGACTGGTCCCATCTACACGTACCTCACCCTGGTTCACTCCTGAACTTCGGATGATGAAAACTGAGGGTCGCCGCCTAGAAAGACTATACAGGAAAACTGGACTCATTGTGCACTCTTTGGCTCTTAAAGAACACCTGCTCTACCGGACCGCCCTCAACAATGCAAGATCCTCTTATTTCTCCTCTACTATTAGGAATTCCACATGCAGACCCAAATCACTCTTTGCTATGGTTAACAAACTCACAAATCCACCACAACATGTTATGTCAGGCTCTGAGGAGCTTGTAAATAGCTTCTCTAAATTCTTTTCAGACAAATTGATGTCAATCACTTCTTCCATCACCAAAAATAAGTAATTCAAACTTAATGATATCTGGTCCAGCCCACTCATCAAACTCTCTCTCTACTTTTACTCTGACTACTCCTGTTGCCATAAGTGATCTAATTGTGAAGTCAAATTCTATATCCTGCCGGCTCGATCCTACACCTACTGTTTTACTTAAGAAGTGTGTCCTCGAGGTCGCACCATTCATAACTCATATGATAAACTGTAGTTTAGCTTCTGCCATTGTCCCAGTGGAATTAAAAACTGCTGCAGTGACTCCCATTCTTAAAAAAACTGGCCTCGATCATCTAAACATGGACAATTACAGACCAATATCCAATCTAACATTCTTAAGCAAAATCCTTGAAAAGGTTGTTGCTTCACAATTACGATCTTTTCAGTCAGGTTTTCGCCCATCTCACAGCACTGAAACTGCTCTTCTGCGTGTGGTTAACGACATTCTCTCGTCCATGGATTCAGGGTTAATAAACATCTTGATGCTCCTTGATCTAAGCGCTGTTTTTGACACAGTCTGCTATGAATTACTTATTTCTCGGCTTTCTGATATTGGAATCACTGGTTCCGCTCTTTCCTGGCTTATTTCCTATATCAGCGACAGGAAGTATTATATCACCATACAAGGTCATAATTCTGCCTCTAATTCACTTACACAGGGTGTTCCTCAAGGTTCAGTTCTTGGTCCACTATTGTTCATCATCTATATACACTCACTTGGTCAGCTGTGTCATTTGGATGACATCCAAATTTATTTCACCACCAGCTCCAAGAGGCAATCCCTGCCTGACTCACTCACTGCATGTATCAGGGACATCAAGTATTGGATATCCCTTAACTTCCTCAAATTAAATGATAATAAAACTGAGATATTAGTGATTGGCTCTCCTGCCTCTGTCAAAAGGATGGACCAGTCCTTCTATATTGATTGTTTCCATATTAAGCCTTCATCACTGACTTGTAACCTTGGTGTCTTATTTGACTCAACTCTTTTGGCTCTCATATTTCTTCCATTGTTAAAAACTCTTTCTTTCATCTTCGAAATATTGCTCGTCTAAGACCATCTCTCACTTTAGCTGACGCTGAACTCTTAATTCATGCATTAATTACATCACGTCTGGATTATTGCAATGCTTTATTTCTTGGTCTTCACAAAAAAAACTTATTGCAAGATTACAGTACGTCCAAAACTCAGCAGCAAGAGTTCTCACCTCCACCAGGCGTTCTGCTCACATTACTCCGGTGCTTCATGACCTTCACTGGTTACCTGTGGCATCTCGTATCCACTTTAAGGTATTGCTTCTAACATTTAAGGCATTAAATGGTCTTGCACACCCATATTTGTCTGATCTACTTTTCACCTACCGCCCTGCACGCTCTCTCAGATCAACTGAACTTGGTTTATTGTCCATCCCTTGTTTTCGGTTGTCTACAGTAGGTGGAAGGTCATTTAGTGTTAATGCGCCAAAATTATGGAATTCACTGCCCCTTTCACTTCGAAATATTTCATCTGTGACTGCATTCAAGACACAGTTAAAAACATATCTATTTAACATGTATTTTGTTTAAATGTGACTATATGTATCCTATGTGATTGTAAGTTGTGTGTTAGTGTTTAAATGTATAAATGTACCATGTAAAGCGACCTTGTGCTCTGGAAAGGCACTATATAAATAAAACTTCTTCTTCTTCTTCTTACCACTGCTTGACGAAAGTATTTTCCAGAAACTGGCAGTAGGTTTGGGAGTTCAGTCCATCTTTAATCCAAAAAGGTCCAACTATCTCATCCTTAATGATAGCAGCCCATACCAGTACCCCTCCTTCACCTTGCTGGTGCCGGAGTCAAAATTGAGCCCTGTGTCCATCAGTGATTCATTCACGGCCTTGATATAAGGTGTGATTCACTTTTGCCACAGCCTCCCTCATTACAAAAATACAAATCACCTGAAAATGATTGATTCCAATGAGCATTCAAGCTTATCAGGTTTGGAGTTGGAAAATGTGCATAGAAATCATGATTTAATCAGAATACTTACTTGCCTCATAACTGTGCACACAGTGTATAAGCCTGAACCATGACAACAGGATTTGAGAGTATAGAAAAGTTCTGACTAAATTTGGCAGGTTGGAGTCCTAAATATTCTCCTGAGATCTAAAAGAAAGGAAATGCATCTAAAATGATCTCAGTAACATATTGGAAGTCAATCTGTTCAGAAGCCCACTCGTGAAAACATAGGAAGTACAACACATTAACTTATTATTAGTACACATACAAACACCCACAGCTCACTTAGCCCAACAATACATGAACAGTTACATCCTGCATTAACAACACATTATTTTCATATAGCTAATATAATGGTTATGTTGGTTAGTTACTAAACAGACGAAAAAGTTAACAAATCTTAAATCAACAGTGACACGACAGCTGAAAGAGTGCCTAAAGATTATGCTTCAACTTCGTTCCACTCTTAAAACTCCAGCAAAACCAATATGTTGGAATAGCGACGCATCAGTGTCAACTCAGTCTTAGATTCAGGCTGGAACATTGGTCTGTAGTGATTGGTTAGGGAAAATCGAAGCCCCGTCCCCAATGGAAATCAGTTAGAGGTAATGTCAGACTGAAGGTGGATATGAGTGTAACGAGTTGTGTAACGAGCTGATACTGATTTCTGGCTGCAGCTGGCTCTGGTGTGCCCTATGACTAGTAAATTGCTTTGACATGTAAAATTGGCTGAGTGTCCCTTTAAAAATGAAAAGGTGTATGTTGTTACATGATCTAAATCCTTTCTTTCCAAATGAATTGAATCTGACTGATCATTCCCCCCTTTCTGTAAGTGCTGGATAAAAGGATCAGATAAGGTGTTTTGTTTACTTTTGCAAGTAATCTGGGTTAAAGGTTCAAGGCCTCAGAAATGTGCAGTAAACTAAATTCCAACAATCCACCATCGGTAAACATTTGAAAAAGGAGGATCTGTGTAGAGTGTTGCTGGTTAACTAGCAAAGGAACAGTTTTATCAGAACGTATGACTCCTGCAGCCATTAAACAGGGGCGGGCGATCCAACAGCAGCACCAGCTGTGACTCATAATCTCCAGAAACCAGTCACTCAACCAATGATGGTTCCCCTGGGAAACACACACTACATGAAAAACAGCTGCCGGTGGTAAAGTGCCAACCCAATGACGAAACAATAGAGTGACTGAGTCATAGTTTGATTTTATTTAAGTGGGTGAATGTGAGTAGAAGGAATACAGGCATTCAAACAAACAGAAAGTTCCCTCAATCATTGTTTAAAGTATACATTTTAAGGTTTTATACCTTTAAATCCCCCCTTTTAAGAAACTCCATTCCTACTCTAACTTTTCTCTTGAAATACAAAGTTAAAACATGTTTTAAATACCTATATTCATTAAAAAGACAGATATTGACTGACAGGTGTCTTAACCTATCACATTATGCCATAAAGGTCGGCGCCTGCTCCTCTCACCTCAGACCACTGTAAAGTTTAATGGTGGTGATGTAGATTCTTTGGACGACCATATACTGTCATTATTGGGTTGTTTTGATTACAAGTCATGAATAAAGTCTTCATGCATGTCTGGCCAATGTAAGTTGAACAGCGTGTTGTTTAGTATACTTCACTGGTGAATCTCTGGTTTACTTAATGTCCTTGAATGCTCCAAGGAATCATTGTTTATGTAAAAAATACATCTTTAAATCCAGATTTCTGTGTAGTTGAGAAATAATTTCTAGAAGTTTTTTTACTTTGATTAGAGGGCAAGGGAGTGGTTAGTGAAGGTTCACTTTACTTTAGACATCTTTAATTTGGATAAACTGGAGGTAGCAATGATCTGGTATGTCCTTCTCTGTATTTACTCTGATTGTGGTTGAGGTCATGAGAAGTGTAGTTGAGAGTTGTTTAATTTTCACAGGGACTATTTCAGCTGGGCTCAGAGAAAACTGGAGTAACTGTACATTCCCATAAATATAAATACAGACACACGTTTGAAGAGTCAACAAATACCGAGAGACTCATTAAGTTTTCTGTCGAAATATCAATCATCACACTTTGAGAAGCCATTTGGTACAAAAGAGAGACAACCAGCTCTTCAGTGGGCAGACAGCTGATGGAATTAAATGGTTTCCTCTAAAATGTCTACTTAAAATCATCATTTTGTAGTCAAAGTTTATATACAGTTTAGACTTATATTTACCACCAACATCAGCAACATCATCTTAAGCAGTTTTTATAAAGTTTGGTGTATCAAATAAGAATAGTAAAACACATTAGGAATAAAATAAAAAAGGAATAATAAAACAGGAATAACAAGATGCATTAAATTAAATTGTTTTAATAAAGAAACCATAAAAAAGAGCATTAAAGAGCAATAAAAGTGGATCAAAATCTGTGACTGTACATGAAAGCAGCACTAAGTCATAAAAGTCTTTTAAGTGGTGATTTAAATATAGTCCATAATCCTTTGTGTGAGAGTGTGAGAAAAAAACAGAAAATAAAAGCTGCTTTGCTTTAATTGGGTGTTTTATGTAGTTGCCTGACACCTACTCCACATGCAGAGAGGTGAAGTTACAGAACAGATACTGCACACAAACATACAGTGCTGCCAAGACAATACTGACTGAAACAAACAGATGATAAACTTTTAAGGGAGGAGTAAGAGAGAAAGTACAGGAAAGACAGTGAGAAAACATACCAAGGGAAAAGAGACACTGAACATATTGACAAAGTGTGTCATCTACTGTGTTGTTTCAACTGATGGAATCCAGGAGCAGTCCTGAGGGAGATATTGATCAGGTTCTGCCTATTTCCTCAGAGAGACAGTAAGATCCAACCTCCAAAACACACACACAAGCCAGCTGAGGAGAAAATGAGAATCAATGGCCGCCCAAAATAAACCAGAGAGGTCTTTAACATGAGGCAAACACTGGGAGTCTCTCTTTTTTTTTATACATGTATGGAGGTTTATCTCATTAGGTCCATCTCATAAATTAGAGCTCTTGAGGTTTGGGGTCAAAGATGCTGGAGCAGAGGGGGATCCCGATCTAATTGGGTGGATGGAGCGCAGAGAACGCTCAGTACTAATTTAATTTTGTGTGTGTGTGTGTCTGTGGGTGTGTGTGTGCGCGCATCCCGGCATGTGTGTGGAATAGATGACATGTCACTAGCACTAACATTTTGCAGACTCTCAGTGCTGCCTCGTCATTGATGATGTGATGTAAACAGATTACCTCTGCTGACAGCAAGCCTGAGCTCATATGTTGCTTAGTTCCTTTAAGGGGGTCCACAGATTGTGGCAGTAAGGGCAACGCCTCTTATTCTTTCAAAATCTGCGAATATTTCAATTAACGTAAAGCTAATTAGGCTGAAAAGGTGCTTGTTTTGTCTGACAAACAATCCAAAACATAAAGATATTTAATTATATATGACAAAAGCAGCAGATTCTCACATTTGAGCTCAAAGCTGTGAATGTTTGCATTATTTCTTCAAAAGTGATGTAAAAATATAACAAAATATTATGAAAAAGCTAACTGCACTAACTTTGATTTAGTATTTAATGGACCTTATACATTTTTTACTATATGCAGTCATTGCTTACATTAAGATCCTTCACGCAGTCTCTGAAGAAATGTTAAACGAAAATGTAAGCGGAATATCTGAAAAAAACTTTTTCCATTCGATAATCAAAAAGCTAAAAACACATGATACAGCTATATGTAAAGTATTTCCATTTTGTCCTTCCTCACCTAAGATTCCCGTCTTCAGCATTACCATTCAGTGTCAGGCAGTATATGGAATTGCTTGTCGGGTGGATGATGGCAGAAAACAGCCCTCAGAGGAAGAGGAAGACAAGTGGAACAGAGACAGAACATTACCTGAATACAGAGACGGTTTGAGAACACCAGAGTGCAGCGGTGATACAAACGGAAGAGGAAAATTCATTTCCTGTAATGAGCCAGATTGTATGGAGTGTACTGTCTCCCTCCTCACCTCTCAGAGACTCTCTAATGCCACAGAGGATCATTCACTTCCTCTCATTCTGAACTCCCACAAAGACAGCCCCACTCTGAAGATGTGGGTAACTGACTGTGACCGAGCACTTGAACCTCACCTTGCTGCCTAACACCCCTGCAAACAGTGCAAACTCTCGTAATTAACTTGGCTGGCGGCAGTTCAATCACACAGGAGATAAGGCCCACGGGATGAATGACTGGCTTTTTGCGGGGTAAATGAGTCTTGTGTCTCTTGGCCTGGGTGTAATGAAGAGCGAGACAGGGTTAAGAAAAGCGTGCTGATTATTCAGACAAAAAGAAAGTCTCCCGGCTGTCTTGCCAAGCATCACTCTCTCCCTCTGGACAGAGCTCATCCGACACTGCCCTCCATCTCAACACAAAATGGCTACTACTAATGAGGATCTACAGAGGTAGGAAGACAGAAACAGAAAGTGGAATTTAAACGGAGAGGACTACTAAATGGAAACCGGAGAGGAAGAAACAGGAAAGATGAGAAAATCACAAAGGGAGACCTAGAAGATAGATTCAGGAGACAGAGTGAGATAACACCACTCATCCTGTTGCAACCAACTATTTTCCTCTGTCTCAAAACAGCACTTGACATTTGGCCAGCAGCAGAAGTAATCACTGCAGACCTGGACAAATATAAAAGCAACAGCTCAGGCAATTTCTCAGAGTCTGTCTTAGTCTTTCTGCAGATAACTACGGAGCCTTTCTAGGTGGAAATGTATACACATTTATCAGGAGGAAGACAAGGCTGAGCAGTGATCCGTTCACCTCCATTTGACCCTCAGTCAGCCAAGGCTAACATGCCAAATACAGACGCACGCACGCACACACGCACGCACACATTCATGCAGGCAAGGTTACTGAGGAGAAACCCATCTATTCAGTCAGCTGTAAAGCGGTGTATGAACTATGGAAGTGACTGTGCCACAAGTAGCCCAGGTGGATTATTTTTCACTATCTCATCAGACGATCCAGTGGGCTCAGCAGCTCCAGAGGACGGCGGCGCTGTACAGCTGCTGATTTGTCACACTCAGGGGAAATCAAAATCTTCCTCCATCAGACATCGTAAACCACCGTCTGTTTAGGACACTTTGCTCAGGAGTGTCTGCTAATGCACCGACATACACAATAACTGATGCCTTCAGAGATGCACCTCTTTTAGGAATTTCAAGAACCAAACTCTCCTTTTAATGCTCAAATACAGCAGTCTTGCTTGACAGATCATCCACATGAACATGGAGAGGCGAGCCCAGTGCAGTTGCTCAAGCCCGTAAACAATCACCCCACAAACAGGAGTGGTACATATGATTTGATACATACATTATGCAGCCTGGTTCATGTTAATATGTATCCTGAATTGCAAACTGTTAAAACAATGAATACTCAAATAAATAGTAAAAAAGTATTACATTTTTTTAATGAGAACATATATATCATTACATAAAAGATATTTTCAAAATGTGTGCGTGTGTGTGTCAGAGAGAAACTGAACCTGGTATGCGTGAGCATGCCCATGTGCCCATGTATAATCGCTGTGGTCTGGGGGGCTTTATTTCTGTCTGCTAATTAAGTTTAATTATATTAAATACCATCTACTAAGGGCCACTAATTAGAAATCACAGAGTCTGTGGCAGCTGTACAGATCACCTCAACAGCCCTGAACACATGAAAGCAAATTAAAGCACAACACACTGATCAGAAGTCAGCAAGGAGACTCACTCTGTTTCCAGAGTTAGGGGAGTAGAGAGTGAAGTGCTTATTTTGTCTTTTGAAATGTCAGTAGAATTTCAATATTTTATTAAAAACATGATAACTAATTGAAATAAACATTTCCTTTTGACCTGTATAAATCTGCTCACCTTCCTGTCCTTCAGGATGTCGTTATTAAAACATCTGCATAAAAGTCAAAACAAACAGCTCTGATGAAATTTTAAAAAAAGAAATCTAAATACTACAGTGATGTACTGACAGACAATGCAGGTCTTCACATAAAACACAACTTGCAGGCCTTTTATTTTAAAATAAAAGTCTAACAAGCCAAATAAAAAGAGTGAAAACTAAAGACAATAAAGCCGATCAGTTGTAAACAGTTCACAATGGACATAAATGTGTAGTGTATCAATCAAAATGTTACCCTGGAAGACCATGAAATGTGATGACTCACAAAATTATACTGGTAATACACCTGCCAATGTGACTTCAGGAAAAGGTCAGAAGCATTTGTCCTTCCCGCTCACTGTGCACAAACACACACTCACAATCATACACACACATAAACACAAACAGTGCTGATGAGATCAGCACGTACAACACACACACACACACACACACACACACCTTCCACATCAAAAACAATCCACATCAATATGACTCAGACAAATAACCCACACCAATAACACGGCTAATCCCCACCAAAAGAGAACCGCAGCCAAGAGAACACAACTGCCACAACAACAGGCAGACTGAAATTAACTCTATCCAGAACCGCTTTTCTGGCTGCCACATAAAAATAAATGCATGCTAAAGATGGAGGGAGGTAAGGGCGATTAGCCACATAAAGCTGTATTACTGTTAAGCGTCTGCTATGTATTTGGGGTTACACATCACAACCCTGCAGGCTTTGGGCTGTTTCGTGTGAAAGAACGTCACATGTTAACATAGGACCCAACACTGGATTATGGCACAGAATAAACACCTCAGACACTGAGAAGAAAGCAATAATGCTTCTGTTTAACACAAAGGAGCTATTCAACCACCCACAAAGCTAGGCTGGACCAGTTACACTTCAGGATTTTCTCTTAACAGAGACCAGTTCAGGGCAATAGTTCACAAGTCTGGGAAACCTGCTTCGCAAGAAGAAATCAAACAAATGTACAAGCTAACACACCGACTATCCAGTATCCTACAAGGAAAGTTTAATAGATGTGCGGACCTAAACTGAAGTCTGAGCAGACGCTGTGAAAGCACCTGACCTCAGGCATGAAAGTTGAGGTCAGAAGGTTGAGCTGTCCCTATTTAGCGCTGCTCAAATAGAGGAGATGGCACTGGAGCCCAGAGGGACTGTCCTGCAAGGAAGGGCAATATCCTCTGACTGCTTGTGCTCCGAAATCCAATTACCCCAATTTATCGATCGTCACAAATACCGAGCTATTTGGGCCAAACAGAACCTCACTGGTTTTTATCTTGGCTCAAAATAATACATTTTTTGAAGTTTTTACATTCTTTGTATATGGACAGAAAGTGTGTGTGTGTGTTTGTGTGTGTGTGTGTCATCTCTAGACAGACAGCCTGGAGGATAAACACAGGAGGAAGCAGAGGTCAGTTCCCTGACCAAGTGACATCCTCTGCCACCTTCCTTCAAAAAGATCCTAGCCTCCCGGTGTGACTCTTGCTCCCTGCCTCTCTGTCTCATTCACCAGAGCTAAAAGAAACAGCCAACACAAAGAAAAAGAAAGAAAGCCTTTGGATGCATGAGACAAATTAGATCCATTGGTGAAATCTGAACAAAACTATTTGATTTGAAAACTGTGAAGCTACAACAAGTCGGTCTTACAATGAAACAGCTACAGATTGTTTTAATTAAAGTGGAGCATTAATAAGAAAAAGATGTCTGTGGTTACTGTTGAGCCTCACTTGTCTAAACTTCATTACAAAAACAGTCACTATTTTAGTGACTAATTAAAACTGCTGATGCAAAATATCACCCTCTGATAAAGGGCTGCATTCTTGAGCCAGGAATTACTCCTTACAAAGAGAGACAGAGACAGATGACGATGGAGAGAGAATGACTCCGGAAAGCACCATCCCACATTGAAGTCGAAGTAATTCATTGCCTTTCTCTAGGAAGGACAGATGTGTCAGCTGCAAATGTAATTAATTTTTGATTAAGCATTTCAGGTACAGTAATTGGCCAATCCATGCAAGGACTTGCCAGACACACGTGTAAAGTGGATCCTTCCCAACAATGACAGCAAATTACCTGTAAGAGTAACTAAAAGCTGGACCTCCAGCCATCTTCTCCCTACTCACACAGAGACAGTGGTGGATAGCCATTTCTATCTTTAATCATCTCCCAGTCTGACTCCCTTGGGAGTGCTTGCGTTGTTTGTTATGTAGGCCCACGTCTGTGCTCCCCTGAGTTTCCGCCGCTTCATAATGAGCATCTCCAGCTGGACGGCCGCTGAGATAGTGGGGGCCAGAGGTTGAGCCGCTCACCTTCACTAATTGGCAGAATCACACTCTCACTGTTTAGCAGCGAAGCCACCAGGGTCGCTGCAGACGTAACTAAAGATTTCTTTTCATAGTTATGCAATGCTTCACAGTTAAAGCCATTAGCGTAAAAAACATCAAAAGAAACTAAAGAATACAACATAAGAGACATTGGGTAGCAGAAATGAGACACCTCAAGTGTGTGTGTGTCAGAAAGATTGACAGATCATTTAGATTTAATTCTAAGCTCCACTGGCAGTTATAGGTACCCTGGGAAATGCTCTTTGAAAACAGAGTTAAGTTTACCATCACTGTTTCACATGAAAATGCACTGTGTGCATGTGCAGTGCAGATTTTTGGTAGAATTTGAAACATAAAAATCCACATTGTTTGCTTGGTGGCAGGCTTCTTCTTCCCTGCCCTTGTCTGCGCATTTGCTATATTACCACCACCAACTGTCAGCACACACAGTATACTAACAACACGAGTCAGGGAGATGTCAATTAAGCACAATCTATACACCCTTACACAGTCTTCAGAAGAGATGCTAATCAGGCAACATAAGGCAGAACACCTGTGTAGGTGCAATAAGGACGTGCTGGGCTTTTAGCTTTAAGAAAAAAAATCTAATCGACACAATCAAATGTTTGTTCTTATTTTACTTTTTTACATGATAAGCTAAAACACGCCTGCTACAATGTCTCTTGAAAGCATTTATGTCTGCATTTTAATTATCATTTAATTTGAAAAAAACCCCAAAACATTATCCAGTCTCCTTTTGATGGTGCAGTACAGTGGTGTGTCATCAGCATAAACATTACAAATAAGATCTATTAAAATATCAAACTAAGAGACCCAGGAGAGAGCATTTGATAGAAAATAAATGGCAAAGATTACATCCTTTTAGCACCTCATACTTCAGCACAGCAGCATAAGAAATCTCACCACTAATGGCCACTTTTGATCTTCTGACACATCAGATATTAACCAAACAAGGAGTAGGCATAGACAGGCAAGCCTGCTGTCTATGTACTATCTTATTCTGTATTGTGTCTTTATTCCTGTGACAAATGACTGGTTTCATATGCAGGACACAAATTAAATTTTTAAAGTGATGTTCTGTAAAATAATGTTTAGTGAAAACACCACACTAAAACCTTTAAACTTGTATTTTCTTGTTATGGGGAGTCATGTTCTCAAGGATATATATCTTTCAAACATTCATATTTAATTTTATTTCTTGTACGGTTTGAAATAATAATGATACACAACATAAATTATAAAAAGTCCCTCACACAGTGATCAAAGCATAAGTGATCAAGGTTCAGCGCTGTCGAAAACCAGCTGCAGGTGCACACCTCACAACTTTAGGCAAACTAACGGTGTAGATTGCTTCTAACTAGGCTTATAGCTGAGTACATAATTTTATTTACATATTTATTGCAGTTCAGTATTTATGAGACAGAAGGTAATATCAGCTAAGTGTTTCAACATTTCTTATTATTCAGCATGGGGGGGGAATTAAAATGGAGCATTTAAAGTGCCAGCTGAGGCGTATAGAGTATCCCATGAATCCTTCAACAGGGTAATTTACAACTCTGCAGGGCTGACTTCATTCAAGGAAGAAAAACAAATGTCAGCCATGCATGGAGGAGAAAACTCCACAGGGAGAGAGCTATCTACTGAAACACTCAACCACCATCTGCTGTAAACACGCTTTCATATTCCTATTCATATACTGTAAGCTGTGAAACGTTTTTACATGTCACATGAAAGGCAAATGGGTTTTCTGCCACTTTCCTGACCGGTTGCGGCAACACTGAGAAGTACGAAATGCTATTTTCATCGCTCCTAAAGTAGCTGCATCATATGAACCAGAACAACACAAAGGCCAACGCATAAACACTCTTCCTTTAATCAGATACAGTAGAAAAAAGTGATTGATGCTACACATATTTCATAACAGTTCAACAGCGGGGAAGGCCACCTGAGCCTGACACTGATAGAGGACATGTACTTGTTCTTAAGATGAAGCGGAGTAACAGTATTAATGGTGAGCAGCACACATACTACTTCAAATGTTCTAGTGAATCTTGTGCACTTGAAGTTAGAAATCCACTAATCCCTTGGAATGCAGTATAATTAAATCAGTTTATAATATCAGAGATGGAATAGGCATATGCTGCTGGTTAACTGGGAAAGATTAATCTATAAAATATTTTGATTCTGGATTGTAGGAATACAATAAATAATAACGATAGAAAGCATTTTTTTTTAGTTGTGTTATCTAAAATGTCAGAAAATAGTGTGAAAAGTCCAAGGTGATGTTTTCAAAATGCTTCTCTGTCTGAGAAAACTAGCAAATATTCACATTTGAGAAGCTGGAAGCACTGAATTCTTGCTAAAATCTGACATAAAAATGAATCAACTATTATATTTTTTGGTAATTAATTTCCTATTAATTGATTTATTGCCTTTTGTTTCATTTATCCTAAGACTGTACTTCTGTGCAAGTTTAAAATGTTTAGGTATTTCCACTTTTTGCTTTTCTCTGTATTGTACTTTTGTTTTTCGTCTTCATTTTGACTGCTAAACTTAATGAAGCAGTGTATAAAACATATAATAATATGACATTGTGAAAGTGGCCAATCTGTTCTTTTTGATACTTACAACAAAATATACTTTTGAATAATTCTCTACTTTTGCTCAGGTAAATATTGAAGGTGGAACATTTACTTGAACTAGAGTACTTTTATAGTCTGTTATTATATACTTTTACTAGTAAATGATCTGATTACTTTTTCCACCAAGGAGAAAAAATACAAAAAAGAGAACAGAGAAATAACAAACACCTATACTGAGGGAGTCAAGACATCAGTTAGCTGTTCAGGAGGCATCTCCTGTAAAAACAAACAACATCTATAGAGGTGGCGATGGACCAGTGGATTAGACACATGGCTAAAGAAATCTGTGTGTCACATGTGTGATTGTGTAACACTTTGACCTTCAGTTTGCTTCCAATATCTAGTGTACTTTGCTTTGAAAACTTCTCAACAAAGTCAGAATAACTCAATAAGGCTACAAACAGAGCTTGATCAGCAGTCAAAGGAGCACATTTGTGTTTACAAAATTATAGGACACAACCACACAGCACAAAAACTCTTTGTCACTGTTGTGACATTAGATACACTGGAGCTTTAATACTAAAACCTCCCCCGTAGCCCTGCTGAAACAACACAGAACAGACACACTGATCTGACCACACGTTTGATGGCCAAACCCCCATGGAGGCCTGTCACAAGCAAACTGAATCCCCTTAGACTACAGGCTGTCACAGGGAGGAGAGGGAGGGAGGGAGTACACGAGGTGAGTAGGAGGAATGGAGCAGCACTTGTCGCATGTTAAGTAAGAAGCTGTGACACTGGAGCAGAGCCTTGAGGCATGGACCGACTGACCCCCACAGACCTGACAGCCTGCGAGCAGAAAATACAAGACAAGCACCTTCCTCCTCACAGCCCCTGGCCGTGCCTCAATATACCATACTGCTGGAAATCCTGTAAAGAAATCACTGCGGCTTCATGGCCCTGTTTTTCAATCAGATGTCAGAACAAGAGACTTCGAGTACAATCTCTTATAGACAGAAATGAATATTATTGATTATAAATGGCAATCAAAGCCTAAAGTATATGTAAACTCTTGACAGACAAAAAGTGTTCCAGTGTTTTGCTGAAGCTTTGACTTTAAATGAATAAATAAATTATAATAACTATTGCTGAGACTTACTAACATTAATGACTAGAGTGATATACACTTATCTTGAGGATTGTTTGTTAGGTCAAAGCACTCAATTAAAAGTTAACCTACAGAAGGATTATATTTATCATTATGTATTTTGTGCAGAATCACTTTTTTTTCTGAGTTTGCCTGAAACTTACAATTGACCATTTGCTAAGCCCCAACCCCTTGCTTAGTGTTGCTTCACATGTCAAGCTTTTCTAGCACTGTGTATATGCTGTTTTACAATTATAACTCAAAATCTGTATGATTTTCAAAAAAATAATAGTTTGTATATTTCACACAAAAGTACACAAAGGGCAAGCAAACTTCTCATTTCTAGTCTACAAATGTGAATTTTATTGGCTCAAATGTGTATGACTGTGGCTAGCAGATTTTACCAGCTAAAGTAAGCTGATTCTAACGCCGTGAGTTGGTTGAAATCTCCATCTCCAGCTGATTCATTTTAAAATGAGAATCCGGTAAAGGGATTTTAAAAATGCAGATGATGGCTGCAGGCTTGATATAATGCTGAAAGGCTGAAAGGCTGAGGCTAAAGCAAAAGCTCAGCATCCTCACCAGTTCTATACTTTGAAATATTAGCATTGTGACTCCTACAGGGTAAATATTCAAGTCCTGAACAAGTACTTTTCTAATATTACCTCTAAAAACAAAACGATGCAGTAAGCTAATGATATGCCCTGTGTCTTTGGAATTAACACTTGGTTACTACTGTAGGTAGTAAGCTAGTTAGCCAGACATTAATAAATAAATAAAGACACAGTTTAATTAATTCCTTACACCTTTTCACCACTCTCCAAATTTTAAACGCCAAGTATAGCTCCTAATAAAACCCTTTGCACATGGTTTCTTGACAGTCCAAGACATGTTAGCTTTCTTGTTTTATTAGATAATTTGAGTAAAGGGAAGATCTGAACCTTAGACATTTCTAAAATATGGAGTGTCATTGTCAGCTGAACCATCTGTGCACCACTATATCTGGTCATGTTAGCTCCCAGGCAAATGTCATCTCTATCAGCTCCTCTCAAATCACCCTGTGAGTGTTGCCTTAAATGTTTAAAAATACTAGAAAAGGAGCTGGCAGGGCAATCCCATCTCACCTCAGCCTCTCCTCCTCTTTCTTTCGCAGCTTCATGTCCCGCTGGACCACTTTCAAGACGTGCTCTGCCTCGCCGTCCGTCAGGCCCGAAAGGTCCAGCTTCCGGCCCATCGCTCCTGGCCTCGCCGCGCTGAGCTGCTGGTGGTCCAAGAGGGGAAGACGATGAGAGCCACTGGCACTGCTGCTCTGGGGGCCGAGGCTGGGACGACCCTGGAGGAAAGACAGAGGGACGGAGAAGTTTGTGCACTTGTTGAATCGGTTCACTCCTCTTGAGCTAAACATTATTATGCCTGACACTTAAAGCTGGAGTAGGCAAAATTGGGGAAACATAGCATGAGACAGCTAAAAAGCATCCAATTAAAAAATTTAAAAGCATCCAACCAAAAAAATCCCACCCCCTTCCCCAAAAGCCACCCAAAACATCAGCAATGTGTGCATGGGCAGAGCGCATACAGGGAGACAGGCAGATAGATCGGCTAATTAATTAATTCGGACCGAATGAAACAATTGGCCATACTTATTACAATCCGGTGACAGCCACAGATACCCATTTTTTCCTTTTTGTGTCATAGCATTTTTGGATTTATAGATTTATTGCTGTTGTGATGTAAAGAGAATTTCAACAAATATAACAAAAAATGTTTCTGAAATAAATTGCCTACCACAGTTTTAACTTACACCTGGCATTAAGTAATTTCTGATTTTCATCAACCTCTATTAGCTAAGGACTTACAACATCAATAGGTGTCTGGCACAGCTTATTGAGTAATGGACAGAAATGCATCACATTATTTACACAGCAAGCCTATTAGAACAGAGATCCAACATAAAGGTCCATTGAAAAGGCACATTTGCACCATACAAATAATGCTGCAATGTTTGCTTTTATGACTTTGTGAACAAAATATATTTTGGTGCCAGTTGTTTGCCTGCAGCATGGACTCTGATCTCTGAGCAGCTGAAAATTGGATTGGAGAGAAGTGAATGGAAAAATCTTTTTTACTGTTTCAGGTCATTACTAATTTGACACTTAACTACCCACTGGAGGGAAGGAATAAAAATTGAAACGTTAAAACTTGTAAAAACTGTTAACTAATAAAACAAATACTGCCCTCTCTACAATATAAATAATTCTAATGTTCTGACTGTATTTGTGTCTGTTGTAGCAGTTTGCGAGTCATTTGTAGGAGTGTTTACTAGGTGCACCTCTGGTGAGAAAAACATAGTGTTGATGTGATTTACACAAATGTCAAAATCTGTGTTAGTTCCATCACACAGCACAATGCCACAGATGTCGCAAGTTTTGAGGGAGCGTGCAACTGGCATGCTGACTGCAGGAATGTCCACAAGACCTGTTGCCTGCGAATTGAATGTTCATTTCTCTAACATAAGCCATCTCCAAAAGGCATTTGAGAGAATTTGACAGTATATCCAACCGGCCTCACAACCGTCGACCACATGTAACCACACCAGCCCACGACCTCCACATCCAGCATCTTCACCTCCAAGATAATCTGAGACCAGCCACCTGGACAGCAAGTACAACAACCCGTTTGCATAACCAAAGAATTTCTGCACACACTGTCAGGAACTGTCTCAGGGTAGCTCATCTGCATGCTTATCGTCCTCATTGGGGTCTCGACCTGACTGCAACTTCCCACAGAGTGGACCGACATTCCACAGGTCATAATCAACAACCTGATCAACTCTATGCAAAGGAGATGTGTTGCACTACATGAGGCAAATGGTGGTCACACCAGATGCTGACTGGTTTCCGGACCCGCCTCCCGGACCCCCCCAATACAGTGAAACTGCACATTTTTGAGGGGCCTTTTATTGTGGCCAGCCTAAGGCACACCTGTGCAATACCTATACTATCTGATCAGCATCTTGATATGACACACCTGTGAGGTGGGTGGATTATCTCGGCAAAGGAGGAGTGCTCACTAGTGGAGTGCTGCAGCAAAATGTAACGTACAGGTATTTGTTTTGCTTGTCTGGTATGTGGCACAGTGTAGTGATGGGAATTACGGCTCTTTGAAGGGAGATGGATCTTATGGCTCCCAAATGGCTCTTCCTTTATTACCACATCTACTTGTCATTGCCTGAGTTACGTTCTTAAAAAAAATAAACATGCAAGATTCTTGATGGTGAAAAAAGTGATATGTCATGAATAACTATCCTGGCTGTATAACAAGAATAACACCCTACTAATGACTGTGGTGTGTGTTCTAATGTAAACATACTGCATATACACTAGACTTGGCAGCAAACTTTTTGCAAACATTACATTAACTAGTGAGTTAAAATAAGATATTAGAGCATAGTGAAATATTGTGTGGTATTTGACTTTGTGATAGTTGACCTTTGGGCCGCACCCTAAATGAGATTGAACAAAAGTTTTACAGTAAATTGGTCCATATTTTAAGCTTGGAGACCGGACTTAGTTTGTGATTGAACAAACATAAAAACAACTCTGACATCTGTTATGTGTGGGGTGAGATGGACCTGAGCAAAGAAGAGAGAGGGTGATGGAGAGCCGAGATCGAGGGCCGGCCCATAAAATTAAAAACAGAGGGATGACAGGAGGAAGAGAGGAGCAGAGACAGACGTGGAGATGGACAGAAGGAGAAGGTCCATTAACTGCAGCATCTAAACAAGATGGGAGAGCACTGCCAGTGGAGAGAGCAATGATGAGTCAGAAGGCCAGACAATTATGTCCGTTCTATTATTGGGCCAATAGCTTCATCGACATAGCGTCTCTCCTCTTGCTCGAAGTATCGCTCATTCCTCCAGATCAGCTCAGGTCCTGTCACAAGACAGACTGCTGTTGAAGGTTGTCAAATTTTAGGTTTGAAAAACAAAAAATTATATTGAGCTAGTGATTTGGTTAATGTACACCAACAAGAGGCATTTTTATAAATCACTGCAGGATGTTCTGGAGCATCTATGCAGTAAAATAAACTAGTTAATTTGTCTAAAATTAAAGAATGGTCATTTTGATGAAAAACATCACAGAAAGCAGAGGAATGCTGTTTTTCAAGTTATCATTTTATTTCACCCTTACAGAAATCTCCATCGGATGTATTAATGAGTCAAATAGAATATATTTGCTCAAGGGCAAATGCAAACCCACTTACCCACATAAAATGTGAGAAACAGCTTTTGTCACATCCTCTACAGTGGGAAAAAGCTGTAAAATAGCTCAACCAGCAGCTGGTTAGCTTGGCTTAGCATAAACACTGGAAAGACTGGGGCATTACATTATATTTTGTTTGTTTAATCCGTAAAAAAGTTGCATATTTTCACAGCCGGTTATGGTCTCCTGTTTCCAATCTTTTTGCTAAGCTAAGCTAAGCGGCTGCTGGCTGTAGCTATACAGTATTCAACAAAACAAATGTATGCATTTCCCACAAGGTTGGAGTATTCCTTTGAGGATTTGCAATAACATTAGTCTCAAATGCCAGTGAATGACATCACATATCATCAAGCCCCTTAATCCTAAAATTCTAACCAGAGCCATTAAAAATATTTAGAGGCCCCTTGTTTTATTTTGTTACAGAGAAGGACAATATTAACACACACATATTGCCACGATGTCTAAATCAAACTACTGCCTTAAATATAACCCAGTATCACTGCCAACAATCTCACAAGGCAGCATGTCTTTTTCAGACCTGAATACTGGCTATCTTGGTCCCAAATTCTTCCCTCAGAATATTTATAACTGGAACCCACAGCAGTATCTCAGTTCCTTTTAGAGTGACATTTCTGCAAAAATTAACAGCAAATTCAGTTTACTGCACTGCACTGTAGATCTTCATGTCTTGCCAAGACCCACATTCGAACCTTGTCTCTTCAAAAAAGCTCTGGAAGATGTTACAATCAGCTGGTCTAACATATGTGTCAGCTCCTCGTATTCTCCTTATGTATAGAGGAGATTAATGCACTATTACTATATGGCCATTATTGTATAGCCACAAGGGAAGGCAATTATTCAGGTCTTCTTTTTATAGTGAGCGGTGTCAAGGACAGGGATGGAGCATCATTTATGTCTGTGAGATTGTCTGCCTCTGAAGCTTAAGTGACGCACACTTGGAGGCAGCAACTGTACACACAGCCAATGCATTTTCACTTGTGACCATTTCTAACGAGACGCACACAATGTATACACACACACACACACACGTACAAACATTATGCACATTATGTCTCACACCAATGCTTCTTGCATTGTCACCACCCTGCAGCAACACCAACACACTGCTTAACAACAGCACAGATGAGTTATCAGTCTGTACACAGTGGAAAAGAGTGTGGGCTATTCCTACAGGCAAACCTTCCTTAAGAGACACTGATTGGAGACGCTCTCAGTGGTTCAGTGCTTCACCAATTTTGTTCAGCCCTCTCAGTGAATAGAGGTTATCGGCTAAACTAAACACCATATTGGTAAGCTGATGTAAAACTGACCTTTACCTCTCAGAGGTTCAGGCTTTCTTTTTACCAGCAGCTATTTGATTGCATAGAAGAAGTGGCGGACTTGTTTTGACCAGACAAACTGCACTCTGAATTATTACATTCCTGTTGATCACACAGTCTCTGATCAGTACAATTTCCCAGTATGCGTGCATGTCTCAGCGCCCGCAGTACAATTTATCCAACAAACATAAATGTCAAAATAAGATGATTGTTCAAGACTCCGGATTACACTCAAACATTTTTGAAATGATCACTTTCTGCTCCTGACAACCACAGTGTAGGCATGTTTAGGGAAAGATTGTGGCTATGGCAAATAAAATATGGTTAAGGTATCATTAATATTAAGGAGTAAAACACTCGAGTTTAGGGGAAGATGAAGGTTACAGTACTGTGACACAAACATTAATCTCAGGTCTCCAGTTTGCATGACAGAAGCACAGCTACACACCACCCAAATCTACACTATTTCCTGCAACGGGACTGAACTTTGGTATTGTACGTAAATCTTGATGTTCTCTACAACTTACAGAGTTATAATCAATACAAACATTTTCATTCATACATTTTTTAACACCTTCCTACTATTGAAACTCTCAAAGATACATACGGTAACCCCATTCAACATATTCTGGATTTTTTTCACTGTTATTTTCTGTAGACTCACAGTAGTTATGGCTGCAGCTGCTCATTTTCCCCATGCAGATCTAGTGTTTCAGATTATCTTACTTTCAGAGCTGCATACAGGGAATTATGCGGTTTTAAATGATTGGTAGCTACAAAAGCCAGCTGCTGTAGGTACCAATCAGCCAGATGATTGGAAGTCTTGCTCTTTTGCAGCTCATTATTTGATCAGTTGTAATTTCTGAAAAATCCTTTTGTGAATTAGTTTTGAAGACAAGCGGTTTATTCATTATCTGTATTGAAAGACACCCAACAATTGTTAAATAATATGTAACACTGGTCACTACTGTCACATGTTAACTGGCACTACAATGAGGCATATTAGTGTAATAGTGTCAGCTTACAAGACCAACACGTTCAAACTGACGCTGAGGGAGAAAGACAGAATGGCTTCAGAGGGAAAATAGGTCATACTGATGCATCTCTCAGGAGAAAGAACAGGAACCTATATTTTTCCCCAAATGAAGCACTGAGTGCATCAATCAGCCAACACATCTTTAATGAAAATATGTACACACTGATGTTAAATCATCTCAAATAAAAAACATCACATCCTACACCATGCAGCAGAGCACTTGGTTTTGCTGCCGTCTGTCACCTCAGAGAGTCAGCAGAGGATGGGCAAGCTGAGGACAGGGCCCTGTTGGAGCACTAAAAGGGCAGGTGCAGCCAAGCGCTAAATGAACGGCTTGTTTTAGACACTCTCCATTGGGTCAGCGTTTCGTCACAGCCACAGGGAAGGAAATTGACTTCATTGAAATGACTATTTGGACTCAAGGTGAATACAGCAAACTGACTTTGCAGATCTGCATTTAAAGCCATTCATCGCATTCTGTATTAGCTTGTGTGATGCATTCACGTCTGGGAAATATGTGTTGGATATTATCCAACACTGCTTGAAAAATAATGTAGGAATGGATCACTGCAACTCCTTTAAAACCCAAGCTCTGTGTTTGTGTGTGATGGCCTTTGTCTCTCTGGTCGTTTGTCTTCCAACATCCACATGACAGCAAAAACATGTGTTCAAGGTGTTTTTGCAACCCAGGATATGACCAGTATCTGTCAAAACGACATTAAGAAGAGAGACAAGCAACAAGAATAGTGCACTATAGGACTTTAGGTCCGCTTTTAGTGAAAAGGTTCAATTTGTAAGAATTAAGACTAATCTCCACCTGTCGAATTCATACTCCAAAAGAATAGAGCCAGCATGTCACATATCGGGTCTTAACTGATGCTAACTGCCAATAGTTAGTTAGCTCAGTTATCCATTCAGGTAACTGTATTAGGTGACTGAGTCCAGAATGTGCACCATGGGCCTCCCAGTGATCACGATCAGACTGTGACTCCACACAGCCTCTGAGGAGAAAATACAGTACTGAGTTGAGGAGACAGGAGAGGCGTCAAGCGGGAGGGAGTGACAGGGTCCGGGCATCAGAGAGGCAGTGACAGCATGTAGAGCCATAATATTTTCACATCTAACTCTGTGATTGTTGAGTTGATCATTGTTGGAAGATTTGAAAGACTAACCAAGAAGGTGTTGGCAAGTTTTATTTTGTTTCTGTAAAGTTTGAATTAAGTGTGTTTTATGATGGGTTAACAAGGCAATTAGGAGAAAGAGAAACTTCAGAAGGTGTTTGGTTGCATTTTTTGATAAGGAAAATAGGTATACGAATATTTCCCTTCTTGACATTTTGTGAGTTTATTTTGTTTATTTATGAGACTAAAAAAGCTTATATAACGTAGCAAACTCGCTGCTCGAATATCTATGGGGGAGGCCTGAGCTATACTATCAAACTACCACCTCTCCAGGCATGAGTGGTATTACAACACAGGATGGGCTGGGGACAGCTTGTAAGCATGCTAACTTCAGTAGATGTCTTTGCAACACAACACAGTAAAACGCTTTCTTTATGGCCAAATACTGCATGTCAGCTCAAAATGTCTATTCCTTCAACTGTACCATCTGACCAACTGTAAAGTAAAAAGCACAGAACAGGCCCGTCAGCAGTCATAAATTTATGAGAACACCAATCACCAACCTCATTCATAATTAGCATCCTTAAGGGAAGAGCAGTGTAAGTTGTTAAAATTGCCACAAGGGTCTGCAAATGAGTTAGGGGAGTTAAAGGTAATACTTCAAAAAGTCTGCATATGCAGAAGGCGGGCCGATATGCACTAACATCAGTTCTTTCATGTGATGAAACCCTCCTCGCTACTACTGAGGCAAACGTCTGTGGTTACAGTGGATGAAGGGTAAGCTACAAAAGGAAAACAAAGTGTGTCTTGAAAAAGTAAAGTATTGGATCAATGATTTTAACACATGGGAAGAACATTCAACCACACTGGGAGTTTAAAAGGCAATTAGGATGATATCATTGATTAGTTGAAATAGAATCTAGGAACTTGCTTAAAAAACAAAATAGCAACTATATATATTCAGGTTTTGGCACCATGTGAATGCACCCAGCAGACGGTTTGCAAGTAAAGATGCTGCGTGCACACCCTTATATCATTTCAACTGCTAATTTTTGCGCCATTATATTCCTTTTTTCACAGGAGGCATTTTGCAATGTCACAGTGGGAAAAGTACAGGTGTAAATAATAAGATCAATGACAGCTGGATTCCATTTAGCTACCTCATTTTCAGGGTCCTGGTATTACGCATGCTGGCTCACTGTCACACTGTCATGGTTAATGGTATCAGTGACACCTGAGCTTTTCCTACTATAACAAGTCAAAATGTCTGCTGTGACAAGGCCTGTTATGGTATTGCTGTTGTGGATGATGTTTTCCTTGTCACTAAATACTGCAGATGAACACAAATGTACATCAGTATCAACCAGCATGGAAAACTAAGGCTTTTTTCCCCAAGCCAACAATGTGGATCATAATTTTTACACCTAAAAATAAAGCTGAGGTTATGCCAGCTTTTTAAAACTTGCTTATGTTATGACATAACATATTTGGTGAAGACAGACCACTTCCTGTACTGTACCCACACATTTGACAGTGGGGACATTCAAATCCTCACCGGAGGCTCAGTATGAGGGAGAGCCCTTGATCATTTGTCATCCAACTGCTGTGTCACATCCATCACTACCTAGCCAATTACCACTCCATGCAGAGCAAGAGAGGAGGCTGGCAAGGTGTGAGTGCTGCAGCTGATCTGTGAATACACACACACACACACACGCAAACATATTTTGACCTGGAGTGTTAAAATGAAAACAGATGCTAATTGAATCTTCCTCTGAGTCATTGTGCATGTGACAAAGTGTTGAGAGTGACTGTTAGCACAAACTCTAAGAATGGGTTGTAATTCTGACTGAGTGATCTTTTTCCTTGAATGAACTGCTCAGAATAGCAGACTCATTCATCTGGTAAGTGGGTGAACACATTCCCTAAAAAGCTTTCCAAGATGACCTAGTGTTATTGTCAACAGGTGACCAAACAAAACAGAAATGAACCTACAGTATACCTGCACACCCACTCAGGGCGGCTGCCAAATAAGGATTTCCAGCTTGCATTCCTTCGGGTTAAAGGTTTTTCTGCAACCATGGCTCTGAGACAAAACATGACTTTATTAGCTCCTGCTAATTAAACCAAAACCTGTAGAGTGCCCCCATACAAAAAGATGAGTCACATTCTGCACGCCACAGACCTGGTTTTAGGTTTCTTTCCAGCACTCTGGACTGTGTCTGAGCTGTGAGGAAAATTTACCTGATTGCATCCACCTCACATCACGCAGAAATGCAGCACTTTCCTCATTTAACACCCAGCACCTATTCGTCATTCAGCCTGCCACATTAGCTGACTGTTTGATAACATCTGTGTGAAATCCTGCGGGGACAAATGCCATCTTTAGCACCTATGTATGCACAGGGAACCTGGCAGCTTGCAGCAATCGACAGTGAAGAGGTGATCAAAGACATTTCGCAGAAACGTGCGTTTTCATACCGAGGTATGAAAGCATGCGCCAATGCCTCACACACATAACAAGGCTAACATTCACCTATTCGCAGTGAGTTGTTGTGGAGAATCACTTACACAGGATCAGTGGGTGCCGGATGACCGCCAGTTACAGTCTCTTTCACGTTATCCCAGATAATGACAAAAGGACGCGGAGGGATGCGCCTCTGCTCGCGTAAACTTCCGCGACACCTGTCTGTCTCCCGGATACTTTTGGCTTGCCTGCTCCTAGGCGAGTCGGCTTATTATCCCCCCCTCCCCAAAGCAGCAGACGCAGGCACCGCTGAATGGGCGATCACGAGGTTTGTATTACACGGAGGAAGGAGGCGAAGGAGGAGGAGGAGCGAAGGCGCACGGCGAGCGAGGTGAGAGATTGGCACCCAACCTTGATTCTTCCTGTAGCCTATTGGTGGTGACACAGAGCGGTGCCGGGTTAGCGCTATGAGGGAAATCTGTTAGGTCGGTGTCCGTGCTTGGCTGATCTGATATCCAATCCCATGTTTTTTCCCCTGCTGGCACCTGGGCATCCTGCGCTCTAATTTGGCACTGCTGTTCCGAGAGGCGGAGGAGAAAGAGGCGGCACCGTGTTGGCTGGTTTCTCCATTCACAAAGCCAGTCATAATGCAATTAACCTCAGTGAGAGATGAAAACATCCCAATCGTCTTCACATGTCTCTGTCTTCTATGAAACTATTTCATTACTACGCTCTTTTAAGGACCTGGTTTACTTAACTGCCATATTCCGGTTCAATAATAAATCAAATACTGCAAAGATCTATCTATCTATCTATCTATCTATCTATCTATCTATCTATCTATCTATCTATCTATCTATCTATCTATCTATCTATCTATCTATCTATCTATCTATCTATCTATCTGAGAAAACCTACATGGTCACACCATTGCATTAGGCCACATCTGGCAGAGCATCAGAGCCGAAGAAAAAAAACTGCTTGTTTGTTCTCTTTATTAGTGCACAGCCTCTGGGAAAAATGCTGACAGAGTTGCAAAAATGCTTTCTGGGCTGTGGTACTTGCTCAACAGGGTCAATTTTAGCAAGATAAAGAGTTCACCTTCCATTGCAACAGTAGATAGATAGATAGATAGATAGATAGATAGATAGATAGATAGATAGATAGAATAGATAGATAGATAGATAGATAGATAGATAGATATTTTATTTATCCCTAGGGAAATTCAAGTATCCAGTAGCATACGAAACATACATACATTAAACATACCTTAAACCTATATTAAAATAGAAATAAAATTAAAATAACTTATAACACAGTAGCCAAAGTAAAACACTGCAAAAAACAGTAAACAGTGCAAATAGAGTGCAGATGGAGGAAGAAATTGTTCTTTTATCTATTGTCCTCCCTGCCATGACTAGGAGGCTGTTGTACAGCCAGGGGGACAAAAGTCTGTTGGTGGAGCTGGGCTGGGACAGCAGTCTGCCACTGAACACACTCCTCTGCCCAATGAAGGTGTTGTGCAGAGGGTGGTGGGCGTTGTCCAGTATGGACAGCAGTTTGTCCAGGGTCCTTCTTTCTGCCACTGTCACTAGAGAGTCCAGCTCTGAGCCCACCACTGAGCCAGCTCTCCTCACCAGTCTGTCCTGTCAACCGGCATCTCTCTTCTTGCTGCTTACTTCCCAGCAAACAGCATAAAATAGGACGCTGGCCACCACAGACTGGTAAAACATCTGCAGCAGTTTTTTGCAGATGTTGAAGGACCCCAGCCTTCTCAGGAAGTACAGACAGCTCTGCCCTTTCCTGTCGAGAGTGTCCATATTTTCTGTCCAGTCCAGCTTGTCATCCAACTGCAGCCCCAGATATTTGTAAGTCCTGACCACCTCCACATCAATCCCCTTGATGGCCACAGGTCGGAGATGTGGTTTCTTCCTTCTGAAGTCCACCCCCATCTCCTTGGTCTTGGAGGTGTTCAGGCTGCAGATGGTTGGTCCTGCACCACCTCACAAAGTCCTCTACCAGGCTCCTGTACTCCTCCTCGTGTCCATCCTTGGTGCAGCCAACTATCACAGTATCGTCTGAGTATTTCTGCATGTGGCAGAGCCCGGTGTTATACTGTAAGTCAGATGTGTACAAGGTGAAGAGGACGGGAGAGAGCATGGCCCCCTGTGGTGCTCCAGTGCTGCTGACCACCGTGTCTGACATGTGGCCCTTCAGTCTGACGTACTGTGGTCTCTCTGTGAGGTAGTCCGTAATCCATGTCACCACCCTCATCTCTGTCAGCTTGTCTCTCAGCAGGAGCGGCCGGATGGTGTCGAAGGCGCTGGAGAAATCAAAAAACACCATTCTCACAGCGCCTCTCACCTTGTCCAGATGTGAGTAGGCCCTGTGGAGCAGATAGAGGATGGCATCCTCCACGCCCACCTTCTCCTGGAATCCAAACTGCAGTGGATCTTGTGCATGGTGAACCTGGGGTCTGAGGCCGTTCAAAGGTCTTCATGATGTGTGATGTCAGTGCTACTGGTCTGAAGTCACCCAGCTCCCTGGGGTATTTTTTCTTGGGAACCGGGCTGAGACATGAAGTCTTCCAGAGCACTGGGACTCTCCCCAGCTGCAGGCTCAGGTTGAAGACATGCTGGAGTGGCTCCCCCAGTTCAGCAGAACAGGCTTTAAGAGTCCTCTAGGCTGCAATAGGAATTATCAATCAAGCTTGGCTTTCTTGATCTCAAGTCTAATTAAGGCTGCATCTTACAATAGATACTACCAGGGAAGCTGTCATATAGACTACATATAAGACCTCATTTTCACTTACAACAACACCTCCATGAGTCATTATGAGCTTGTGTGCTGGAAACCTGTGTGCCTCACCCCAGTTCCACCCTTGATCTATATACAGTATGTACAGAATCAGTCACAATGCTGCTGCAGTGGCAGGTCTCTCTGCAATCTTAGGTATTTGACTGATATCAGAGTCTTAATGTACACAGATAGTACAAATACCAAATGTACTGCAAATATTTAATCTCACAGAGCACACAGTTCATGTAGGTGCGTTCACACACGCTGTGTAGAATTCATTCACAATAAACCTGACATACATATTAAATGCTTTTCATTCTAATTTTTAGCCCTAAACCTCGAACACAGGTGTCTCATCAGACACGCTGGGACACCCTGTACGCATTAACGTTAGCTACTAAAAGCTTACATGGCAAGGTCAGGATTCTTGCCATTTTTTAATTTCTAAACTCCAGATTTGTCACTTAGAGATAAGTGAGACAATATTTCGGTTAAAATGTATAAACTATGTTCTACTGTATATACTCTACTGTACTGTACTGGAGTGTAGAAATATAGGTCACAGGCAGGGATTACTCTTGAACTTGAGCGAATATGACGGCGTAGCGGATGCTCAGTGGAGCACTTTATAAAAGAGTGTACTTATTATGGTTCAGCACTCATTGCTTGGAGATTTAAATAACACATGTCTGGTCTGTTAAAATGCCGTTCTTACTTGCTTTGTCTGCAATGTTTGGTTGAAGCCGAGGGAAACAAACATATTGAAACACAAGCACACAGGCTGCTGGTGTAACACTACAAAGCAGAAGAAACACAAAAGTGACAGATTCACAATTCACACTAATTAAATCAGGTGAACTTGAGGCAGAAGAGAGAAGACAGAGTAAATGTCATCGTGACAGGATGGAGAGAGTAGCAAGTTTACTGGGCATGCATCTTCCCAGTACAAACTCAGTCTTCTAGGTCACCAAGCAGCTGTAGTGCAGAGTGAGGGGTCATTATAGTGTTTTTACATCAGAAATCCTCTTGTCACAAGCACATTTCTGCAACTGCTGGGTCACCTATATGTTTGAATAAAGCTTATTAAAGGATTCATGCTCCAGTAATGCTGGTGCTTTGTGCTTTATGCGCTGCTGCTGAGTCACCTGCAGTATGACTCCGCATTTACATCTGCAGAATGATCTCTTAAGTTTGTGGGTTATATTCTACAAACTTTTCCTATTTCCTAAAAGGCTGCATACAGAGGATATGGTTAACATTTCTGCCTGGGGGATTTAGCTTGATGCAAGAGAGTATGTGCGTTTGCACACTTCGTATATACAGTATATGTGATAGATGTTCAATGGGAGTCCTAACAGCCTGCCTGGGGGAGTTATGATTGTTTAATTAAGGGAAATATTTGGAGTGACTAAGGAGAGCAAAGCATTCTGGTCCCTCTATCCGTGTCACATGCTAGTGTTACAGTGTTCTTGTGTGAACACGTGTGTGGGTGTGGGGGGGTATTGTCTGCTGTGACATTCCGTATTTTTCTGAGTTTGGAGACAGATTATAGCTCCACAGCCAATGCAGGTATTGGAGGTCCCTTGTCTCTGAACGCTTCACTGCACACTATACGATCTCGTCCTTCAACCAAATGTCAGCCTTCAAAACCAAATATATGGTCAATGAATCATAACTCTATGTTAGCAGCCAGTAACAGTTGATTCATTTATTCATTTTGTCATGGAAACATGTAACAGTGATTCTTTTTGGAAAAGCAACCATTTGTACTATTACGGTAACTTCATGCTGGCAGAAAACACAAATCACTCAAATGTGGACCCACTGGACGATGTAATGACAAGGCATAAGCAAACCTCAGCCACCAGGGGGCCTCCAAAATGAAACCTGCCACTTGGTTGCTGTGAGTGTTATTGCCATAATTGAATGTATTGAAAGATACATGCATGATTTTGTTACACTGACCAAAAACAACCCAAATCCTTAAAATATACCCACATTTTGTGCATGGGTTGGATTTTGTTAGGAGATGAGGGTTGTGCTATAAAAATAATAATATTAGGGTTGCCATCCAAAATGTGGTGATTTATGTGCTCTATACAAATCCCACAGCATGTTAGCATGTACTTCAACTATAGGGACTTCTTCTAAACTTCTAAATTCAATCTATGAAAGTAAATCCTGAATGTTTAGTGGCTGCATTTTATGATGATGTCTGAATATCTCATTTTCTCCTGTGGATTTCTTCTGTTCATGTGTTGCAAAGTGGTGAATTTGGAAATAAGCATTTGTTCTGATTCTGACAGCAAACATCTGATGTTTACTTGAGATGGCTGACTGTTTTTTGTCCTAGACACACCTTGATGTGACTTTGCTCTCTATCCTATTTAACAAAAAATGCATTTTTGATATCTTCCAGTTAACTGAATTTTATCAGGTCAGAACAGCCGGTACCCAGCTTGTGAAGAAAAAAAATGGCTGTAAAGCATTAAATTTTCATTGAAGTTCAAGTTAACTTAAGTTAACTTATTTACAGCTCCTTCCTTCTATTAGTTGTACTTTTATTACATGACATGCATTTTAAAGCAGTCCTACTATTAGAACTGAGGCAACCAGCACACTAGAGGATGTATCATTTTCAAAGCAATTAGTGTCTTTCTGTTTTTCCTATGGTAACATTAAATTACATCAGTGTGACTCTGAATGTGCTCACATCGTGTTCCTGTAATAAGAACACAGTCACGTTGTCTCTGTTTTCTGGGAGGCAGCAGGTGCGTCAGAGATGCACTTACCTGAGAGGACAGGCTTTTCCACCTGCGACACTCAACATTCACTCACTCTTCAGTGATCCATGAACTATATTGACCTACATACATAAGCCTGCCTGTCCACCTGGTAACAGAGGTAATATAACCTGCTCCTGTTGACCTTTCTCCTTCCTGTGATTCTCAGGGGGACGTTTTTAAAGGCATAACTACTTCCTTTCTCTTTATAATTAAGTACGTATTGTTGCATGCAGTATGCATACAATTGGGACATACTGCTTTGTCATGACATTTTGACCCAATTTGGCCATCTTGCTCATACAACCATTGCCATTCTATGTGACATATTGTCAGCTGAGCAGAGGATTGTGGGTCAAAATAGCCCAAAAAGCATGCATGGAGTAGGACATCCTAGCATTTCTGACATACTGCATTTGACATACTAAGTATTGGGATGTACTAAATCTTTTTCTGGCACACATAGTATGATACTACGGGTATTGGAACACGCTCAAAGACAACATGAGGTAGAAGGTGTTTTATCACTTCTGACAGATAATTTGTAGGATTGTCTTACCTCTGTAAAATAAATGTTGGCAACCAGATGTGTCCCATTTCGAAGGGTTAATCAAATGGGGTGGTGATGGCACAATGGATAAGACGCCCACAATGGATGGCACAATGGATAAGATGGCGCAATGGATAAGATGCCTACCTTTGGTGTGAGAGACCCGGGTTCAATCCCTCACTGTGACCCATCCACCTGAGCAAGACATTTAACCCCTAGTTGCTCCGGAGTCGTGCGGCCTCTGACATGTATAGCAATTGTAAGTCGCTTTGGATGAAAATGAATAAATGTAAATACAGCACACATCTGTTCTTGGTATCACATAATCCGTTGTACCTAAATTGTCTTTGGGATGATTCTTGTTACCTCAGAATAGGCAGATTTAGTGACTTTAATGGGCCATATGATTCAGATAACGGAGCCCATAATTTCACTAACCTCCTGCGGACATGGAATGCAACAACATTTGGAAAGCTACGGAATTCACCTTTAATCTAAGACAGGCGATATTTGAAGATACTTTAACTGTGTGTGAATGCCTAATTTTGCATAAGCATGTGTACTGTAATTTCAAAATATATTAACATGCATGTATTAAGAAATAAAGACATTATTTCCATCAGGAGGGAAAGACTGGCCTCTCTTGAGTAGAATTATGATTTCTCTGTAAACTGCAAGGGGCTATAAAGCAGATGTTAACAAACCTGCATTAAAGCAAATTAATTATTTCAGACTCAATGGAAAACAATTAGTAAAATACATGATTTTTCATAATTGCTATCAAAGTATTAAAGACCCACAGACTTCTGGGTCAGAGTATTGATTCTGGATTAAAGATCCTGCTTTTAAACTTAGATGTGTTAAATCCTCTGCTGTCTACTGTCTGCTGTCTACTAATGCCAAGATGAGCAACATGCCCCCCCCCCACACACACACACACACTGCTGGCTTGTTCAGTCTGCAGCCGCTCAGTGTATTCCATTTAAACCATAGATTTTCTTGTGTTCGTCAGTGACGATGTGGAGGTGAAGCCTCTGCCTACTCAGCATGACTAATTGCCCATAAGTGGCCATTCCAGTGTTGGAAACAAAGCATCACAAACACCAAACAAACGTAGTGAGTCACTCCATGCACATCACAGTGTGGAGTGTGTGTGGGGGGGGTATTTAATTTCAAGATGAGAGGGGGAAAAAAGAGAAGCTTGTTTCACATGTAATATTTTTACATTTGATGAACAGATAGATGGCTTTAGCTTTTGTCATTTTAATATTTGATAAATGCATTTTCAGGAATCCCCAGAGTGGATGTGGCGGAAGGGAGTCATGAACCCATTCCCCCTCTTAAAGCTAATTAACAAACGCAGTTTGTCCTTTGGGTTGAGCAACAAGTTAAAGCAGGAGGAAAATCACATTCATAATAGAAAATAACTGCCTTACCTCCTGGAAGCGCTACACATGACTCAGCCACGGCTGTTAGTACTGGATGGAGCCAGTTTGCTCAGGTGCAGCAAAACACCTTCAGAGCACCTTCATTAAGACTGGTTTGCATTTGAACACAAACAAGTGAACAAAAATACAATGCATGAACACGTCTGATCACGGAAAGTAAAGTTCATAGCTTTCTACATTAGCACTCATATAGGGCATTCCTTGTTGACTCCAGTAGCCCCTAACTAATTCTTTCCCCTTGCAGTGTTTAGAAAACCACAACATATTGGCAGTCTGGTCAGTCTCCTTCCAGACTATATTAGTCACGCAGCACAGAAGCCGGCAAACCCCCCTCATGTCCTGTGTTTATTTCACACATGTGAATGAGTTAGAGTAAATTTACCAGCCACTCCACTTCCCGGGTTGCCTGCCAAAAGCTTTCTCCAGCTGTTTATAAAAGAGGTGTTTTTGTTGCTAGCCACGTAGCTCTGGAAGATGTGTCTATAATAGGTCTGAGATTTAGCCGCACTTGTTAACACTAGCAGCCCAGCACAGCCCAGACAATGATCATTTCAGCAGCCTGTGAGTGCACCTGGGTATCTGAATAAATGAAAATGAATTAGTGAAATGGCTTCAGCTCATTTTATCTTCTAGTACAAAGATACGTAAATACTTTACACAAATCCCTTAGCACAGTAGCACAGTAACATTCAAGGCACATGAATAACAATGATTTTGACCACATTGAAGTTCTAACATGATTGCTCTCCCACTCTGGGGAGTGAGCTAACTTGCTGCTGATTACCAAGGGCTGTAAGATTTACAGGTTTTTAGTTGCAGACAAAGTAGCAGACATAGAAAGTCCTCACTGCAGCAAGTGTGGCACAGGACAAAAAGTCACTCAATAAATTTTGAACAAAGCAAAAAGGTCTGTCAGTGGATTCTCTGTGGTCAAATAATAAAATTTTCACAAAGACAAAAACATAATCTATCTCCCCTGAACAACACATCCAGAGTAAAAACACTGTTCTTTATGGATCCATATTCACCCAATAAAAACAGACAAAGATTTTAGCCGAACTCTGATCATGATATGTATGTAACAATGACTGTGTGGCTGCCGCTGGAGCGAGCGATATGCAGCAGAGTACATGTCAGACAGAGTCTGTCCACGCCTTGTCTCACCCAGATACAGATATGGTCGGCTCCCTCCTCTCGTCAAAGGCTTCAACCCTCAGTGGCATTGTTTGAATCCAACTCCTTGCTGCCATGGTTACCAGAGCAGAGAGAGGATGGGATATAAATGAGAGATAGTGAGAGGGCACGACCCACACCACGTCTGACACTCTCTCATGATGTCATGTTTAGTATTCTGGCTGAGCGAACAATGGTCGGTGTGCTGTGATAATAACCGGACAAGTTGGGTTTAATTTGTATTTTCTTACTTCTATATAACATTACCTCCATAATAATACAGTACAATATTACTTACCGTGTGACCATGTATATTTTATGGTCTATGTATCTTTGTGTTGGGGACAGCTATTAGATGTGTCTTACGTCTTCTCTCATTGACTTGTACAAAGGAAATTATTCTCTGACAGTTTCATAATCCAAATCTGGACTCTCTCATACCATGTAGCTCAAGGATTCTGCAATGAATTGCTGGGATTAATTATTGTTTACCTGTTTCCTAGTTTTCCTTGTTTACAAGTTCATCTTCTTTATGTGTGAATTTTCTTTCCCGTATCCTTTTCAATGACCCCTACAGCAGTAGTTCCAGAAGTGGGGTAATGGGCAAACTAACAACAAAATCCCTGCAACAAAAACATCCCTGCCTAATATGCAGTTATGCCACAAGCACCCCATTTTCATCCAACACACTTCATGGTTTTCCAGATGCACAGCAGTCAGAGCAAGCGATGGAAACATTTGACACTGCAAGAGCTCAAAGAAATGCTGATACACTCTGATCATCTCTGACTGAAGAGTGAAAGCTATTTGGCATATTGCTTTTAGTGGAGAGGGCAAGCTAGCTGTCCCACACAGGGATGTCTCATCTGCAAGAAAAAGCTCTAAAAGGCTGCACTGGTGCCAAGTAAGCTTATTAAAAAAAGACATCCTGCCTGTGTGCTAGTTTGAATACAACAGTAAAAGCTGCTGCTGCTGCTGCTGCTGCTGCTGCTGCTGTATAATTAAGAACAGACCTGCATATTCAAATATTTGTACATAACAGTAATTTGTTTGGTTCCATAAGTTCTTGTAATACACTTTTAATTCTTAGTTGAAACGGCAGCATGTGTATCCGTGTCAGGTGTGGTGGGTATAAAGGACAGTCATGAAAAAATATCTGTTCGCTGACACAGATAATGTAATATAATTAAGGAGTGCTATGGTTTTTAAGCTTGGAAACACTGTACTAGGACTGTATTGTATTCTCGTATACAGAGGCTGCAGGAATTTGGCAGCCATTTCTTCACACGGAACAAGAGAAACACTCAGCAATCATCAAAAGTAAAAACAAAAGTGGTAGCCGCATTTTGAAAAGAGCTTTTCCTTTCACCAGTCTGTCAATGAAGCTGATAACTGAAAACCAAACCATTTACATCCTCAAAATAAATGTTTGTACCCATTTTAACTGTCACATTTTGTCAGTCGTCATATCAAATCCTCAGAATATTAATTTTAAAGTGATAAAATGTGTTTAACCCGGCAAACCATAATGTAATCAAGGCCCTCAGAGCAGTGTGCATAGCATTGTGCCTTTTTGATATTATGGATTAATGTTTCAGCATGCCACTGGCCTATTTTCCTTCTTTTGTGGAGTAAGACAGGATTTTCCCTCTGTATTAAAATCACCTCTGATATTTGTGTATACATGTTGAATCATTTGAGATGTCATGTCGCCAAAAAGCCCCCAGACACAGCGGCTTATGATTAAATTGATTATCTACAGACTAAATGTTTTCTCTTCCTGGAAGCTTTGATGTCAAAATTGATAAGTTATGGTAATGTGTAGACGGATCTAAAGGACTGCATTTGGAATAAAGCCCTATTTTATCTGCCTGGTGTGGGGAAAATGAGTGCTGTCATTGCTGAGTGTCTTTTTATCCAGTGAAACACTGCACAGGGCATCAGGGTACAGATGTGAGATTAAAGACAAACGCTTTCAGTAACTGATGATTTATTTAAGGAACACTTTAAATCTAATGAGCCCTTGTCTGTGTGAGCATTTCCAAGGACACATACATGGAAAGTGAAATGTAAAAGGCTAGACAATAATCCCTCTTCGTTCAATGACAAACACACAAATTGCAGCATAGCCGAACTGTTTTTCCTCATCATCGTCCTTGGCTTCCTCTCCTGTTTCCACACGATAGGATTGAAAGCCTCACTGCTTTTCTCTCCCTTGCGCCTTTCACAAAGCTGTCACAAAGTAGCCAAATCTAAAAAGAAGAAAACAATGTGCTGTAGAGGTGTACTGATTTGCAATCACACCCATAAACCTGTCGAGTTGTACAGAGAGGAGGGGGTAGACATGGGTTTCAGTCCCTCATTAGAGGTTTCTACATGGCCTGACATATACACACGCTGTTCATGCTTTACCCTTCATACACATTTGAAAGCTCCTCATCTGTCACACACATATACAATATCAGCATACAATAGCACTGAGGCATGATAGGACCTTTGGATATTTGGAGCATGAGTGAGTTTGGTTTGCTTAACAAAGGCTTGAATAGGACACATTTCAACTTGATGCACAACAAGGCTAATTGATCGTTGCGTCAGTGGTCAATTTCTTCTGGAAGCATATTAGCATATGCCATCCAAGGATGAAGCAAATTCACTCACATTGACTATTGTTTGTTTTTTGTGTTCACATGCACATACAAATACATATTTAGAACAATAAAGGGTAGCTGTAGTTTTTTACAGCAAGATTGCTCTATAAAGACAGAGGTTGCTAGCTAGGCGCATACCTTGCTAGCTAGCTTACAGATAACATACAATTGGTACAATGGCTATTGTGGGTTCAGATTCCCACAAATGAGTCAAGGCAAAAATTTGCTTCAATTTATTTAGATGTTCTGGGAGATAACACAGATTTACTCTCTCGCCAAAGATTAGATGAGAAGACTGATACTACTCCCCTGTCTTTACATTAAGTTTTAAGCTACTAACCAATTTGCTTAGCTTAGTATAAAGAATGGAAGTTCATACATTACTAAATCCGCTGACCAGCAACTCTAATGCTCAATTAGAGTTATATCTTGTTTCTTTAGAGGTGCTGGTATTTTTTTAGCTTTGGACAGAACCAGGCAAGCTGTTTCCCCCTGTTTCCAGTCTCTATGCTAAGCTTGGCTAACTGTCTCTTGGCTGTAGCTGCAATAAGGCTCAAACTATTCCTTTTAAACCATCTCAACAAAACAAATATGTTAACTCACCTCTACTGCCACTATGTTAATAGTTTTCATAAGGTTGCTTTTGCACCAATCTAGTCCTTATTTAAAAAAACGGTTCACTATAGATTACATAGAGCTGCCTAACAGAGATAATGTTTCTTGAAAGTTGAACTTTGTCATTTCCATAGAACTGGGGCAGAAGCGAAATTTCCAGGCACAGATATCTCAAAATCTGGGCAACTAAAACCAAAACTATCTGTACGAATAGATACCATTAGAGTTAAGTGAGAAAATGTTTCTCTGTAATTTGGGTGAACCAACCCTTTAACAAATGGGGCTTTAAGAGAGTCAGTGTTTCAATTACATAATCCAAAACATCCATTACATCCATGAGTCATGTCTCCTAATCCAGATGTTTTTTCCTAAGTCACATTTCCTGTTTTCTCTCATCTCTCATCCTGCTGCCAAACAGCTTTGTTGCTTACCCTCACACACAGACACAAACACATTTCTACAAGTATTTATGTGTCACAAATTACCTGTCTTCTCGTCTTTGGTAAGAGCAGACAGTGTGCAGTGGGAAAAAGTGCTTTTTTCTTTTCTTTTTCACAAAGGCAACAGCTGCTAGCTGTAAAGCATCATCCTCGGACGCATTGACAGCAGGTCAAAGCAGAGCCACTGATGAATGACACTTCCAATAGGGAGGCAGTGGAGACGAATACTGAGAGTGGCTCTGCATAGTAATTTTTTTACAGTTAACTCCGTGAGATGCATTAAAAAGTTACTTTAAACTTGAAAGTGTAGAGTGAATAACAGGAATTGGTGTATGGAGTAACTCTACCTCGGTGTGATTGCTGTCTCTTTACATGGCCACATTGTGGTTTGTGAGAGGTTAATACAAACTTGTCACCTTGGTAACATGATTGTGACATGTCTTACAAGAAGTCATCTGATGTTTTGTTAAAGCACGGACTGTGATTCTCAGTAGGATTGGGACTAAAATGACTTGCTTGGTCTGTCCAGTAAAGTGGCTGATATGTTTGTCCTCTTGTAGACTTGAGTCCATTTTGGATTAGCTGCCCATTAAAGCAGTGTTTGCTGTTTTGAGGTAATTTTTCACTCTTCTTTTCCTTCCTTTCTCCTGACTAAACATCCCCTCCATCAATACACACCATTCACCAGCAGCTATCTATCCATTGGTCTTGCTGAACCTCTGGGGAGACGTTTGTGAGACTGTTTCGTACACAGTGTCAAAGATATCTGAAAAAAAAGGGGAGGAGGGATGGGGACCTGGGGATGAGGATAAACAACCATCTTTTATACTCCCCACTCAAACTGTGACTCACTGGGAAATTGTCAGAGACATTACAAATACATTCACAATGTTTTTGAAGCTTGTTGCGTAAGAAGAAACATCTTTCACTGATATGCTAGAGGACAGGAAAGTGGTATATATGGGAATGTCTTGGACCGGAAATGAAACTTTAATTTCCTCTATTTTCACAGCAGTGCATGTTTTCAGTCATAGTGGGAGACAATTCCTCTGTGGCCCAGAGCCTGAGGCTGAAGACCTTAGTCTTTTATTCTTGTCTCTCTCACTCCCACTCACTCTTTCCATCCTGTAATACACCTTGAGACAGGGTTCCTATACATATACAACTTGCCCCATCAGGAGATGCATTCTTTATGGTGTGCTATGTTTTAAAGGCTCCCACAAAGTTTATATGGCCTCTTTCCAGATAATGCAAAACACATTGTACAATTTAGAGAAGTTCATTTTCTTCTTGCCCTGTTGATAGGTTCCCTGAGCCATAACAGACTAGTGATTTTTATCTGTATCAGACAATTTCACCTTCTGTGCCAGTCTTCAGTCAACAGAAGTCTGCAAGCTGAAAGATGGGTTGACCGTGTTTAGAGCTGCTATGTATTCCACTGAGAAGTCTACTGAGGAGTAATTACTGTAATTCTAAAAGGCTTGCTGAAGTGTTTGGATCAGTGCACAACTGTATAAACAGCTACTGTTGCACCTCTACATGTAGAAAGCATCTCATCCACACTGAGCCAAGAGACAAATTCTCTGGATAATGCAGCATTTCTTTAAGATATTACAAGAATAAAACCACCAATTTTTCATTTGTTATGTACAGAGATTTGACAACACAAGTTTCCTCTCTCTCTCGCTCTCTCTCTCTCTCTGCACTCTTCCTTATTTACGAACACACACAAGCACACACACACACTTTGGCAGAAGCAGTAAGGCATAAGTGGAAAATGTCCTTCATACTCCTCTTTGGGTAGGGGTAGTGGGATAGGGGGAGGCAGTCTTTAAAGGGGAGGCCCCTCAAGATGTCTGACATGTTTCTGCAGGACCGCAGGCCACTGGCTGGCGCGTAGCACAGGCTTGTGGTGGGCTGTTTGTCTGCGTGAAGCTGGCATGGCCTCCCGTTCCCCTGCATCTGTTCCCCATTAGCAGAGCAGAGAGTATAAAGCAGGGAGCTGACAGGGGCTGGGAACACTCGAGTTCTTGCCTGGATCATGGGGTTTACTATCTGGCTGTGCGTGCTCTGCCTGCAGGCAAGCCTGCTGTCACACGCTCTCGACTGCTCAGGAGCAACACAGGGAGAGCTCTGTGTCAGCGGACAGACCGCAGACTTACAGGTAAGAGACACACTGCTAATGGATGTGATAGTTAGGGAAGGAGAGTAGTAACCAAGGTGCTCATTATATATCAGTCATCATCTGTGCTGTTGTGACACTACAGAGGTAAGTGCAGCCTGTTTGAATCTTTTTAAATGTTGTTTTCTGGACCAAACTACATAATAACTGGCCCTTCTCTCAAATGAAAGTGAAAAGAATCTGAATTATCAGCATTTTCTACAGCAAGGACACTACAGAACATCTTATGTTATGCATGCTAACAGTGAAAAGTGGGGCTACATCTCTAATGTTATGTTAAGTCAGTTAAGTCAATTGTAAGAGAATAATTCTTTTTAAATTAGATTAAATTCACAAATTAGTTTAGACATTTCTGTCAGCCTCATTTGGAGAAGCCACATCTCAGTTGACTTAAAAATCTGTCTCTATCTGATCAGCTTCTCTTCCATCATTTCCTCCATGTACTTGGTATAGACTTAATAAAGGAAATTATTTAGGATTCACCTTATCGATCAGTGTAATTCATGAATAAGAAGAATATTAAGAAAAATAATCTTTAACAGTTTGTACTTTCGGTTTAGACTGAAATGGCCGATAGTATACTGATTCAGTTTGTTTTCAGACATAGTGTGGTCAGTGTTTATTCAACTCAGGACAGAGGAAGCCAGTACCTCTGCTGGAATGTAAGTTCTCTGACTCCGTTGAACGAGGCATCAGTTACAATAATAGTGGTCAAGTATGTTTCAGGATGGTAGGAGACGTGTACAGTCTAACTATGACCTGTGGAGACATATCATTGGTTTTCTAACAGAAACAAAGTCTCATTGTAATGGTTTTTACAGCCATAATGCCAACGCACCAAAAATACACCCCTCTGTGGAACAAAATCTTTCTGCTCCCTTTTTGGCTTTTCATGTGGGTAGTTGCTGTTATACTTTAAACTTGTGGTTAGCATTTTTCTGTGGACAGTCCTCTTGTCCTGTCCAAAGACATCACCCTCATCTGGACAACGGATTCAACAGCTGCAGAAGGAGAGATGAGGATTTTCACCCACACATGAAAGAGTTTTCATTGGGAATTCTGCCTTTCTGCAGTAGTTATTTGTATTGTAATTACAGGATGAGCAATTTTAAGCTTCAAATGTGGTGAGAACTAACTAATACCCGATGCAGCATCTTTTCAGAGGGTGCATTTGGTTTAGTTTACTTGTGTTTTGCCTTTTCCCACCAAGGTCACTTGTGTTTATTATGATGTGGAATACATTAAATGAGTAATTTATGGGACTCATAACACAACAACACATAACGTGCACAACAGCAGAAAGCCAGATGGATTGTGGCAGGTTTGGATGGAAGCTGAATTTTTCTTAATATCCTACACACACACACACACACACACACACACACACACACACACACACACACACACACACACACACACACACACACACACTTACAGCTCAAGTTAGTGTCAAGAAATGACATACGTTGTGACATTTTGCTAGACATGACAATATGGCCTGCTTTGTTTGGTTCAGCAGACACAGTGAAACTAAATGAAAACTTACCCTATTATGTGTGTGCAATGGTCACATATTCAAAGTTTACAATGCACAGACCAGCTTTTTACAGCACTTAGTGGCTAGTGCTTGAACACCATCCATGAAAACAGTGTATTGTACTGGGCTGAAGTGTAAAAATATTAATTTCTTTGTATTAATGTAAATTCACTTTTCTGCTGAAAACGATAAAACAGCAGTGTTAACTTGATTCTCTTCCTCTCCTCAGTATGATGATCAGAAGCAGCAGAGGGCACTACCCCTAACTGATGCACAGGTATGTGCCACCACTCACTCCTATCTCCTGTTAAGGTTATTGCTTCAGTCTGAATCCTTTAGGTCCTCGATCTCCAGTTCAGAGCAGGTTTAACGCTGAAGGGGTCTGGTTACTGTTCATAGGAAAGCCACAGCATGCAAAGGGGAAAAGATGTTATGGTACAAGAAAGATGACACCGAAACAAAACACCAGATGGGCTGTTGAGGTCATTCTTTCTTATATAACACAAAACACAGGTATGCTAATCCATGCAAACCGAATAGTTAGATACTATATTACTGAATAGGCTGAATAGTTTTGATAACTATATTACTGATCCGTGGGGATATGATGTGATTTGGACAATGCTATCTGGCGGTGAAATTGGAAAATCACTGCAAGTCCCTGCAAGAACATAATATGCATATTGTAATTATGCTACAACTCCAAACAGTACAGCTGTTGTGCCACAGTGAACTCTCAAATATTCCACAAAGCTCGTTCCATAATAAAAAAACTAAAATAATCATTAAAATGTAGGCCAACAGCAATCACTATAAGCACTTTAAAATGTCATTGCGAATGATTGCCAGGCAAATATTTTGTAGTTTACATTGTTTTCAACAGAATGAAAACATTTGACAGAGTAGAAAGAAATATCCTGGAAACAGTATTTTTATTTCCACACTTACATAAAGCATTGATGGACTCAAGTAATTGGCAAACAGAAACCTGTTGTGTCTCAAAGTGACAGTCCATTTATTAGGAAAACAAGTGGATCAATAGCAGCGTTTCCTTTATGTGCCAATCAATGAGAAATGCAGGAAATTGCTGGGCCACTGACAATAATAATTTTGCAGTTTCCTCTCCTTATTTGCCAATAAAAAAGAAGACTGACAGTACAAAGCAGGACAGTACAGGATGAGAAAGCAAAGAGGGCAAACGGAGCAGACCAGAGAAAAACAAAAACAACATCTTCCACTGAGTCGCCACCTCACATAAGACTTCATACATTTTACCACGCAGGGAGACATGCAGGACTTGCTGTTTCCCTCTGTGGCTGTGGATGTGGTTGTGACTGTCTCACCCTTGCAGGTTTCGTTCAGACGTAAGAGACAGTTGGAGCGGAGGGGTCACACCCACCTGAGCCACTCCAGCCTGCCTGGGGCTGTCTCTGTCAAAGGCTTCCCTAAAACTCTCATCCAGCAGGTAAACCGCTGATGTTAGTCACACAGGAGTCAGAGTGAGCAAAAGCCGAATGCGGGGGAGGTGGGGACCGGTTTACAGCGGTGGGGCTGCCAAAGGCCGAGTGAAGTTTTAGTCATACTGTGTCATCTGTGTGTGCTGAAATATAGAAATGATCTAGAGAAACCACAGTATTTGCTCACTAGAAAAGTAGCATAGAGGAGAATGTTACTGCACTGAGAGGGAGATAATCATATAATGCTATGAAAAACTGTTCTGGTGTGTTTTCCATATTCAATTAAGTCGATTCAAAGAGAGTACAAATGTGTGTACAGTGTGTATCAATGTAAATACATATCCCTGTGTCTGTGGCTTATTAGACTGATAGGTCCAGGCGACACTTGATTCTACCTGGGAAGAAGCCTACATCCCGTGCTGGCTCCTACTCCCTCCTTTCCAACGACAAGGTATCCAACCCCCTACTGGTGAGTTATAAGGCCACCTTATTTGATTTTATTGGATCAGTTTGGTCTACTCACCCCGTATATTGAGTTCGTCTGAAATGGCTTTTTGATGTCACACAATCATCTGACAATGTCAGTTGTTAAGACTCAACCCTCTTCTGTGTGGGATCTTCCTTCCAGGTGAACCGAGCGAGGAGGCAGGTGAAGATCGAGCCACCCAAGAGGGGGAAGACAGGTCGGCTCTGGGGCTTTCTCTGTCTTGGTGAGTCACTGAATAGTGTTTATTTGGCCTAAACACAAATTTTCTTCATTTGATGAATACTGACACTCAGTATTTATGTGCTCGGCGCTCTCCAGGGAGATCCACTGAATGATGGACAGAACGACAGACCCAAAAGAAGCATACGGAAGATGAGTGCTGCAGAATAAAATGTTCTTTTAGCAAATTGGGTGGACACTTTGTTGGGAAAAGCCTAACAAAGGGTCCGCACAGTAGATGTGTCCAGATTATCCAAAATAAAACACGTAAACAAACTGTAGATTGGTGTGACAATCTGACATTTGAAATAAGAACTGTTTATTTGGTTTGAGTCTTTTTGATGTGTGCTGTTTCAACTGTAAGCTAGCTTACTTTAATCAGTCAGTCTGCACGTATGGATACTTCTTATATACAATTTTTAAGTTTCTAATATATTCCTGCATGTTATAAAATCACATCGTAAAAGATCCAATAATAATATTCTAGTTTACCATACTGTTGTAACCTATTTAATCACAGATTCCTTATGAAGATTGGGGATATATTTTTGCAGAACTATTTCTTGTGTTGTATCAGATTTCAATAAAGGTTTAGTGGAGACATATGGTGTAAAAGTCTTTAAACATTAAACACTTTAAACATTAAACACTCGTTAAAATCATTTTCTCCATAAAGAAATTGTGTAACAGTTTTTGTAGCAGCTCAGTCTTTCCCTCTCTCTTTCCCAGAATAACACGTTACTTTTCCCACAAAAGTGTCTGCAAAACTGCTATGACTGATTCATAAAATGAAGTATCATGGGGTTTAAACACCACTAAATCCCCAGTTACAGATGGCGAGTGTTGCAGGTATGGTGCATGGTTGGCAAAGATGGCAGCAGGATAAACCAGCAGGCACCTCTTTTCTCTGAAAGCCCTAATCCACTTACATTACAGCAGCCAAGGGGAAATAGCCTGTGTGTGCCTGTGTGAGAGAGAGAAATCTAAACGTAGTGCAGACCATCTGTTTCAGGAGTCAAACTTTGTCTATTTGAATAGCTTGTGTCGTTTTTAATTCATTTGGCCAGGAATGAAAACACAGTGCGGTCTGGGCGAGAAGATTTGTGGGAGTATTTTGGTAGGACACTGACGCAAATGTGTGCACAAAATCTGATCTTTGTGGGCTGCTCTGCATCTGGGTCTCTACCTATTTACAGCATATCAGATTAAACTAACTACCTGTGGCACGGCTCGGAAGAAAAACAGCACTGTACTGTAATGAGTGTATGTTGGGTTAAAAATAAAAACAGCAAAATGATACCTATGTACTCAGTCCCACCCAAAGTGATGCCACCATAAAATCCAGAGTTTGAGGCAATCTGATGGGGAAAATGAGGCTGTGTAAACGTGTAAGGCAACCTAAGTGAATAGGATGACTCATCCTCTGCTCATTTACTGATCAAAGCCCTCAGCTTGTGACGTAGGTATGCTCACAATCTCATTATTATGGTTTTATAGACACAAACAGCAAGAAAGGGGTGAAAAAACAAAAACAAAATGTTATTTATAAACTTGGCATTTTCCCTGAAGCACATAATTGATTCTGAATATGCCTCGTTCTGGGAGAATTGTGTAAGGTCCCAAGCTGCTGACACAGTCGTCAGATAACCTTGATTAGCTGGTTGTGAACAGTCTTGGTGTCGCCTTGGTGACAAACCACCACAGGACGCCATTGTGATTTCTCAGAAACAGCAATGCTCTGATAACGACCAAGATCCTATTATTCTTATTCAGAGGCAACAAGAGAGACACAGCCTCAGCTTACACCCTGTCATCATCTCACTCACACAAACAAGTACTCACAAACACACACACACACTGCTGTGATGGCTGCCAGTAGGGTATCACTGATTGACTGTACCCTTGGGCAAATTCCTGGTTGATGACCTGATGGAACGAGGCAGAAGTGTCCGAATGTGTTACACACAAATACACACGAACAGATCCATCCCAAAAAGCCATATTACCATCCACAAACACGTTACAAATAGAAAGTGCACATATAAACCCATTTCCTCTGGTGACGTAACTGTTAAATTAAAGTTCAGACTTCAGTCTGACCATGTGTCACTGTGTGTGGTCAACACAAAGTGAATCCTTATAGCTTTTTTTTTCAGTCATTGCGGTTGCGTAATGGTTTGTGGCATTGTTTCCGTTCAGTCATACCCTTGGGAACAAAGCCGTTGATAATCACTACGAACAAAATCATTTGGATGCCTTCAATCTAAAAGACTGTGGTAGGAAATGGTGCAGGCAGAGTAATATGTCAGAATTTCCCACAAAAGCTCAGTCAGGTTCAGATGTAGTTAGTGGCTTACAGTCAACATCCTTTTCAAGGAGTGGAAACCACAGCGTAAGTATTAGTTTCTGTTGACAGGAGCATCTCATCCCAAACAACATGCAATGTGGGAAAAGACCGTCACAAACAAGTTGTATGTTAGCTGTGGGTAGCAAGTTTGTCGCCAGTATAGCACAAACTAGGTATTTTTGTAGCTTTGGCCATTATTTGAATTGGTGATAAATTGGACTCAGCGATATATTGCAGAAATCAGGTGAAAATGGCAACATAGCTAAAAAATATTATGATGGGGCAAAAGATTGGGCAGTCAGATGATCACACAGGTTTTAAAGAAACCCAAACCTCGCCTGTTCCCAGACTAAATCACTGGCCACTTCTCCACTCTCACTTTATTTAGACATCTAATTGCTGTTCTTCCCAGCTATAAAAACAATTAATCATTCACAGCTACGTAGGAGGTAATGTGATTGGGAAGGTCAGCATTAATTAAAAAATAGCGTCAGAAAAATTGTGACAAGTGTGGTAGTCTCGAACACAGCTGTAAAAGTTGCTGTCAATGAAACGAAAAGTTCGACAATTTTGGAGAGTTGCGTATTTGGCTCACTTAGCTTAACACGAAGACTGTGGAGACGGGAGACTGAAATCAATCTTCTTATCTAACTCTCTGTAAGAAGCGTGTTCCCCCAAAACGTTTACAAACTAATCTGACAAAAACGTTAGCTAAACTGCTCCTAGAAACTGCTACAGCAGCTTTCCTGTCAACAGGAAATGACGTTGGCGAGACTGATATCGCTCACTACTGACAGGTTTGTGCAAAAAAAATGAAAGTCAAACGAACAAATTAAAATTACTTATTTGAATGAGAAAACAAGATAAAATTCTTGTCAACATCCATCACAGTTTGTTGGTACATGGTTGACCCATTTTACTTTGACTTTGATTTGGCTAAACTGCTGGCTTGTTTACAACCTGTCTGACAGCTTGTGTTTTTCGGCTTGGCAGACTACAATGTGTGTTGCTCTGTTCCTAGATCACATTACTTTGTTCGATATAATGTTATCATAAGTGATGAAAATGATGGCTGTAAAAGTAAAGAAAGTATCATAGCAAGTGTGATCTCTTTATGATTGACAGTGAAGATGAGGTATTCCCTACTCAGTATTCCTGGAGTGGTGCCCCTCGTCTTTTCTCTGTGCCCGCTGACCTCAGACTATGACCACGCTTTCAGGCTGAATTTGCCTCCTTCTCTTCATCTCCTGCCACTTCCCATCAGATCAGATGCAGGGTGTTGGCTGTCTTCCCTCACCTCGTGTCACTCCTCTATCGCCTGACATCACCTCCCACGAACAGCCTCCTTAACTCGGCCTGTCAAAAATTCCCCTAACTGCTGTCACAGCGGCCCAGCCCTGTCGCATCACTCTGGCCCTAATGAAGAAAAGGCAGAGGGAGAGCGAGACAAACAGAGACGTATGTATATGTGTAAGTCCTTAGTAACAGTGTTTTCATGTCAGCTCAATATATCAGCCTGCTGACCTTTCAACGTGTATAGCAGGCCGAGGGTTTTTTATGGGCCAATGCAATTCATTAACTTTTCCAGGCAAAGCCTTTGTCTGCACATCCAGAGGCAGCCTGTCATCTGCAATCCCTTCAGTTTACATACTGTATGTCTACAAAAAGTCTCTGATGGCATCCATAACCGTTCATACAGGCAAAATGTTGATGCTACATTCATGCAGTGAACATTGTAGCTGGTAGGCCACACTTTACAAATATAGAGTTTATGGACAACACATGGTTTCTGTTAGGAACAAATTTTGGATCATCATAAAATGTCAGGAATTGAGAAAAATCAGTGTTTGGTTACAGGATTCATTCAACATTTTGGGAACTTTTTTGCATTAGATGAGAAAAGTGAGACCATGTTGGTTATGCTAAATATGAAGGTACAACCAGAAGACAATTAGCTTAGCTCAGCATAAATATATATATAATAGACTGGAAGCAGTGAAAAGCTAAAGTCTCTGCGGGTTGCCTGGTAAACCTCATGCGCCATGATAAGGCTTCAGTCAAGAAATAGATAAAAAACTTAAAACTGCAAATTGTTGCTTTTACTCTGCCTTTTTTGTTGCAATTAAACAAACAAATATAAGGTGAACTGAGAGCCTATATTTGTGAACTATATCTGTGCTGGGAGATGGATTTTGATGCCTTTGGAGAGAGCCAGCCTAGCTGTTTCCCCCTGTTACCAGTGCAGTCCATGTTATACTAAGCTAACAGTATCCTGCCTTGAGAATCATATCTTAAAGACATGTGTGGTATCAGTTTCCTTATGTGAATAAAATTATTTCCCAAAATAGTGAAATTAGGTCAAATCAAGTGATTAGGAAAGGCAGTTGCCAACTATTATTGGAAAATTATTGATCATAAAGTTGAGACACAGTGTTGGTTTAAATGTGCCCACTATGCATTTTTAAGTTCATCAAATGTATTTAAAAAGGTTTCTAAAGAATTTTCTTACACCCAATAGAAGCAAAGATATCAAAATCTTCACCAAGATTAGTTTTACAAAGGGTTCACATGCCAATGGCAACATGCATTTGCTGATCTTGACAGCTCAGGCATCAGGAGTCCCCACATCTTTCACTCACAGGCAACAAATTCCTTTTGCTTTGGAGCGAATATTGCCAGAGAAATCTGAAAATTGAGGTAAAACCCGAGAGCTGAGAAGAGCACAGCTGAAAGAAAAATGCAGGATTTTGTCTGGGCAATTCGTCTCTCCCTGAAGATGATGGATGTGTGCTGAGTCACTGCCATGGCCCAATCTCTGCACTGCTCAGTACATTAAAGCAGAAAATATTGCTGAGTTTGAACCTCTGCCCACTGTATAGGTCCACACAAAGCTGATTTATTAAGAAGGGAATACTTTCAGACAGGGTGAATCAATTTCATAGATATAGATTAGAATAGGATGGCAGAGAGAATTGATGATGAATTGAGAAACCAGCATTTCTTAAAAAATATATCTTGAGCAATAACAAGCAAACGTGTCATATATATGGCTGGTAAGTCGGCTAAAGAAATCGCTGTGAATCAATCACCAGACTGGTCTAATGCATTTGCATAAACAGGACAAAGGATTCATATGGGGAATAAAGGATGCGAGGCAGGTTTGGCTCAGCCTGAGCTGAAACGTGAGCTTTCTCCCTCTCATTCTCCCTTCTCTTTGGTATGACACGCAGGTCGTCGCGGGCTGTGAAGTGGACAGGGCTGTCAGTGAAGAGAGGAGCTGAGGGGGCAGTGCAGGGAGTCGGGCAGGCACGGGAGGAATTCAAATCAGCTTGACTCATTCAAGATGGAGCCACAAAGTTGAAGAACTTCTTATAAAGTCTTTGAAAGAAAACCATGTCTCCTCAGACCTGGAGATTCAGAAGGGAGGGAGGGAGGGATGAGTAGGCCAGAAAAGGTAAAATGTGCTAGGGCGGTACATGTCAGCTGGAAATAGCCTCCAGTCACCACTTCATTGACTTTGTAACCATTTGTGAAAATTACAACGGCTCTGAAGTGGCACAATTATGTACTGTAGATGAAAACAAGGGCGTAAAGGAACATTACATTCCACAGTTACATTCCTCGAGGGTAGCAGAGTAATGGAATCTCTGGGCCAGGAAATATTAGCAGCATAACACATTAGGTCATTGTCTTTAAGTCCACAAACCACTTCAGGGACCTTTGGTGGGAAATAAGGAGAAAAGTACTTTTAGCTTGTGGTTCGGAAAGGAAACCTACTTCCACTTTTCAAGCCAGACTAGCATGTAGAAGTAATTTTAAAGGAGCAAAACAGCACAAATACCTTCTGATTACTGGAAGTGATTAAGGCAGGCAAGGTAGCACAGACTGCTGACAGAAATCCTCTATGCTTTTTCATTCCTTTTTTCCTATCTCTCAGCCTTTAACTGCCTCCATCTCTATATCACATTGTTATCTCTCTATTATCTGTCAAAAGCTTTGCACGGTGAGTGCATCAAAAACACATCAGTCAGCATCACTGAGGTACAATAGAGAATAAAATACCAAATGTTCTGTGGGGGAAAGAAGGGGCTGTTGAAGCTGACAGTAATAAAAAGAGGAGAAAAATGTCTTTTATGGCAATTGTGCCCACAGCTCAGAAACTTCCCAAAGTTCAACTCCAAGTCCATGAGGCCTTCCAGGGCAGAAACATATTAATGTTGGAGGCTAAATCTCTCTCTGAACATTACATAGAGAGAGAGGGGAGGCTTGTTGGCCCAGGAGTATGGTCTCATATTGAATTTTGACGTCATGAATGGATGTTTCAAAACTGCAGAGCGGGTGGCACTTTAGGGTTCCAGAGAGGACAATAAATCATTTGGTCACGCGTACCGTAGCTATGCTTGGGCCTCTCTGGATCAAGGAGCTCTCTCAGCATCTCTGTACACTACAGCTCAAGTCTAAAGTGCAACAAGGGAGAGAAAAAATATCTTGTAACTCCAGAAGTTATATCTATGTTGCATCATCCATTTGTAATGCCACTGAGATGTCTATGAACAGGCTGGATGACACTTCAGCTTTACTTAAATTCCATTTTCCAACAACCAGATAAATTCTTAATGCAGGACTGTTCAACACGATACTGCATTCCTGTGAGCTTTTCCACCACCAGGATTTCTTGTTCTGGTAATCTACGGCTGAATGTTACCCAAAAATGTCATGCTGAAATGTGATCTTTGCATAAGAATTACCATGGAATTTCAGTGCATATCTGAAATTACAATATTAGTTCTACAATTAAGATTCAAAACTTTATTGTCCATTAATAACCCAAATGTGTTTTGTGCATCTGCAAACACTATAGCACATATAAGAGCAGCGAAATGCACATACAGTGACAACACATTATATGTGGTCAGATTTGATACAGTACAATTATGTGTACTAACAGAGTAAGATAGTTAATTAATAGTTAACGAGTGGCAATGAAGTGTTATATGCCCAGCTCAGTAACTCTATGTTCCTCCTCAGCTGATGTTGGGCTGCACAATGGGAGAGGAGGTACAGGAGTTTTTAAGACAGCTCTTCCGTGCACAGGAATCTCTGAAGCTCCGCCCCACTGCTCTGGCATCATTTCAAAAGAGATATAAAGAGAGTGGGATGTGTCATAAAGGATTTTCCACTCCGTTGACTGCTTTTGCATGATGTTCTGAGAGCTGGGTCTGTGTGCAGCCTGTGATGTTGGGTCCCCTGATTGACCACTCAAGAGACTTTGGTTTTGCTCGTCACACACAGGTGAACAAACCAGGACACAAAGTTGAAGGTTATTTCACTTTCTCAGAACTTGGTAGTTAGTTAGTTAGTTAGTGGCTTACTTCCATCCAAACCCTATGCACACAAGAGGTACCGTTACTGAGAAAAATGAGTACTCATATGAGCAGGACACTGGTGACACTGTTGACACTGGTTTATCTTTTGCTCTCAGGGCTATCTTGGAGCATCAGTAGTGTCAAAAACAATCTCCACACAACCACCCTGTAAGATTTAGCATATGGCTTGTTTACAATTTATAGAAACAGTCTGACTTGTGTAACGACATTTTCGCCTACTTGTGTGCACAAAAGAGTTACATCTTTGCTTGTTCAGCTTTGTTGCCCTTGTTCTTAGCTGTATGTCTATTTCTGTACTTTGAGAGCAATGAAAAATCAGAGTCAAATTCCTACACATACTTGGCCAAAAAAGTTGGTTCTGATTCTGATATTCAGTCTGATATTCAGACTGTGGTAATGCAACCAAAGCTTGCTAGAGTTTGCCCTCTTGTGGTCATATTCTCCAATGCAATGTGTCTGGATTTCAACAACAGAGCAATGACTGATTGACCGATGACCGATTAATAAGTACACTTTTCCATCTTGATGGAAAAAACAACCACTAAAACACTTGAGAACAATTGAATTTCAGTGCTTTAACTGATTGCATTGCTCATTTTATCCACATTCTTCTTATTTGTGACAAATTAAATGAATGTCTGAATGACCTGACTGAAGTAGCCTAATCTGACTGAAAAAATGTGAATGTGTAGGTATTAGGCCTATAACATGTCTTTTTTAAAAATCCGTGTGATTGTGCTGCTATAAAAGCAGTTATTTTGTGTAACACAATGGGTTTGATGTATCTGTCAATATTCGAATGAAAATGGAGTGTAAAAGAAATTGTGCATAATATTTTATATCATCAAGTATTAAGGGTGTAAAATCTTATTTTACACATGTTTATGACAATTGTCAGTAAATCTAGTGCAGTAGCCTACATAGTAGGCCTACAACATTTGCTTCTGAACGGTAGTGTAAAAACAGAAGTCTTAGAAATGTAAATACCTCAGGAGAGTAGGCCTACTGGTACCTAAAAACTGTGTTGTACAAGGAGGCTTAACAGCATGAGCAGGAAAGTTATGTGAGACCAACTTTTTATTTCAACATTCTTCACTTCACTTCCCCAGTCCGACTCCTTGGACTGTTGGCAGATGTAGGAGGTCTTGGTTGGATCACTTTTGAGTCGGATGCTGAGCTGACTGACGGATCGCCTGTCCCATTTGCCGTGTCCCTCTCCAAAGTCACCAACATGGTCTGCTTTATAACTGCTTGGTGTTTTTCATTCATCCGCTTTACTGCAGGTTCGTAGCTGCTGCACTGCACTTTCAGCTTTCTCATCTCCTCGATGAGCCTGTTTTTCTCCTGGACGACGCGTTTATGCTGCATCCGGTGCAAGTCTCTGGCTTTCCGGACCCTCCCCAGAGTCTCAGCTGCGGCAGAGGCTGCCAGTCTGAACTCCTCTCTCTCCAGCTGCGCGTTTTTCAGCTCGCTGTACAGGCGCATGTTTTCATTGTGCGCATCCGGTACCACGCCAACCCGATCTGTATGCACCAGCCCTTTCTGCACCATCTCACTCCACTCAATCTGAAAACAGTCAAGTGTTTCTGTCATGCCCATTTGCAAAAGAAAGTTGCGTAAAAAGTCGTCAACGACCACGGCCTTGGGCTGGTGTGTGGTGGAAGTTTCTCTGGCCTTGGGAGCAGCAGCAGCAGCGGCCTCTGCCCGGTCTTGGATAGCTCTGACCGTTGCCTCCAAATCTTCTTCCCCTTCTGTCAAACTCCAGTCATCTTCTAGAGGGACTTCTTCATACTGAAAGTCATCGTCACTTTCAGCCGGAATACCCTCGTCTTTATGGTTATTAGTCGCGCTCATTGTTGCGTTTAACACACCCAGCGAGAGAAAGTTTGATGTTGTTATGGTGACGACTCGGCCGTTCAACGCGAGATTTCACGAGTTCACGTTTGCCTCTGTTCCATCCGTCACCAAACAATCATGGCGGATTACCGAGAGGCGCCCTTGGCCACTCGGCCAAAAACACTGGACCCAAATGAGTATTTCAACCTCTCACCGGAGCAGCGACGTGCCGAACTAGACAGGGCAGCACTACGAGCGGAACTAAAGAGGCAATATCTGACGCAACTCAATAACCCGCACAGAAAAGAGCTCATTGTAAGTGGCTAACGTTACCTCCTAGCTAGCAATGTCACCCTTGACAATGGCTCAGGCTACTTGCTAACGAATGCATGTCAGTGCATTTAAGTCGGGCGAATCCAGTTTGTCCTAAATCATATCAGTTATATAGTTTACCGTTAGTGCAGCATAGTATGTGCACTTGTGCTAACATGCGGGACAGGTTTTCAGGGAGGTTTTACTTTTGACAAAACGGTAGTGTGTAGCATTAGCTTGCTAACTCGGGAACAAGGTGGATCACAGGTGTTGATGTTTGAGTATACTGTTAACGTTACAGTGATTTTAAAACGCTTTTAGACAACATCAATGTCTTATTTCGACTTCAGCTGCTCTGGCATCCACTGTCACATTTAGCTAGTAGGCTGTCAACACTTTCAGCCCAGTTTAATATGTTCTCAGAGTCCACCAACTTTTAAGCTGAAGCACAGTGTACACTAGTCAGTGTTACATGTCTGTCTATGGGAACGTTATATCTTTCAACTCTAGGGCTTCAGTGTTGCCAAGTGCTCAAGATACAGTAAATTCACCCCAAATGAGATTACTACTTTTAGCAAACTATAACATAATTTACGATAATTGCTACGCATCTGTCCATTTCAACCTTGCAGCCAAACGGTCCAGACTTCTAAATCCCCAGCTTCTCCAATCAGCCAAAATGCAGTTAATCAGTTGTTAGCAGTCTACATGATAACTGACATTCACCTGGTCAAAATATGCCCTGTGTTGTAACATATACTTTGTCTTTGCCTGAAACTCCTCAACTTAATATTTACTCGTGTGTGTGTGTGTGTACTACCGGTAACTTATAATGTTATATATAATATAATATTAATATAATATTAATATTGTCATTTTGTTTTTCCATATTATCTACTACTGCTACTTCTGTCTATTCTGTACACATGATGGGCTTTTTGTGTTTTTTGTTTTGTTTTGTTGTTGTCTTTTTTTACAGCAGACATTGTCAACATGAAACCATGACAGTGCATAGGGGGGTGTTGTATGTTGTTAAGATCATAAAGCGTTCTTTATTCAGCTTTATTGACGTAGGTGTCCAAATACAAGGAATTTGCATTGGTGTTTTTGTGCTTAACAATAAACATAGCAGGTAGGAAAATATAAGAAAGATAAAGATCAAGGTCAAGTAATCATAAATAATATATAAATTAAAAATGAAATTGACTGTTTCAGTTTGCTTTAGTCAACACAGTGAGAAATCACAGTTTTGTATTATAACAACATACTATATCTTTAATACTCATGTTGTAAATAATTGTTAGACCTTTCTTTTTTTGACTGCAAAGACTCAGAGTGACATTCAGTTGCATACTTGTGTCTTTACAGGAAGATCCTGCCCTGACACGCTGGGTGCATGCACGCACCAACCCTTACTCATACTTTAGGCCCACATTCAAGACATCTCTGTTGGGTGCGATGTTTGGAGTCGCACCTCTCTTCGGCCTCTACTTCCTCTTCAAGACAGACAGGGTATGACACAAGATGTGCTGACCTCTCTTTGTTTGATTATTAAATCTGCCGCTCCTTAAGCAGCAGGTTTAATAACTGCACCATGTGTTCGCATATTTAAGTCTATGTGCTACAGATGAAGTGGCACATGTTAATGTCTTATCCAGAACCAAAAGAACGTCAAGCAAGGGCACACATGTTGATCATTTAGAGAAGAGGGCCCGTATTTAACAAGCTTCACAGAATTACCCATATAAACACTGCTAAGAACTGACTTAAGGGTAAAAAAAATTCTTGGCTCAAAGCTGTCCTTAAAAGTCAGTAATCAAGCATCATAGTCCTAATTTGAGTGAAGTGTAGGACTAAATCTTAAGTGTCAGTCTTAGTGCAGATTTATGACACTTTGCTGTGCCACAAACAGGATTTTGGATGATGGTGTAGCCAAGGACCAATCACTGAAGAGATTTCCTTATTTAGGAATAGTCTCAGATAAATTCACATTAAATGGAGAAATTCCTAAGAGGAGTTTATATTCAACACACATTCAACAATAAAGATTTTTCAAGTGAATACATTATGATATATAGGCCCACACATTAATAAATGAAGGATAAAAAAAGTTTATCTTATATGAGCGTCATCAAATGTGCCTACTGCTAATGTGTGGAGCTGTAAGTGCTATAATTGTTTCCATGACTGTTTGGCTTATTGATGGTCGTGACGAGCCAAAATCATCAGCATTGCTGCATTTGTCCTGTGGCAAAGAAGTAAAGCATCATTTCCACCTTCAATTTAACTGAAAAGGCATGACTGTGTAAAGTCATTGGTGAGATGACGTCCTTCACCAACTCGCTGACAAAGATTATGCCTGCGCTGTCCGATCCCGTCTTATTAACTGTGTGTCGTCAAATAATTCAGAAATTCTTCCTCCCCTGAAAGATTTGCGCATGTCTCTGTCTCCACAGCGCCATCACAAGCCCTATTGGCAGCTCCTAACCACTTGAGAGACCTCTTGAGCTGTCTTAAATAACTGGGAAAGTAACAGTGATTCTTAGCATTAAGAAATGTGACAACTTGCTTTTATTCTTAAGTTTAAAAGTAGGTGTAAATTTCATGAATTCCCAGCACTTAAGACTAAAATAGCACTTTGAGAAGCTTTGATAAACACCGGCCCAGTTTATTCACAGTTTCGGCCCACTGGCCTTTTGTAGGCTGTGAAGAGCAAGAGTGACAGACTAGAACCAAAACTGCATAAACAAAATTTGACAAGAATATGCTATATGCCCACATATTGTTGCAGGTTAAAGTCCTCCCTCTTTTCCCATGTTACAGCACTAATATCAGTTCTCTTTCCTAATCTTATATCTGGGATAATCCTTAAATGTGATATTTGGCCATGACTGGCATCATAGATATATCAAAATTTTAGTTGAGCATGGGGACTCTTCCCTTTTAGGTGCGCAGTTGGTTTTCTTTTTTTGGTCACAGTTCCACTCACATTAAAAATGAATGCTTCACTTGAAATGCTGCCTGCTTTCATTTTCCTCCCCATTGTCATGGAGATTCACCCTCACCAATAGAAATTCCAGCAAGAATTTGGTGCAATTGTCACACTGCTGTGCTATCATGTTCGTCTCCCTCTCTATGCTGGGAGGACAAAAATTGTTTGAAAATCACAAGACGTTCACTCATAAAAAACATGCAGTCGAGAAAATGCCCGGAAGGTGAAGAGGATGAGGGTTATATGACTTTGTTGCCACGGAAACTGTATTAACCCATCATCTGTTTGTTGTCTGTTTTACAGGACAGGAAGGAGGCGCAGATTAAGGCTGGAACCCTCGAGCGCAAGTTCAGTTTGTCATCATGAGCTCCGATGTATAAAGACCTCCTTTATGTTCCAGTGATGCCAGTGCGTGTAGTTATTATTATAAAAATAAAATCATATTGTCAAAAACACTGTTTTCTGGTTTTGATTGATCAGTTGTGAAGGTGAAAGAAAACACATGCCCCCTCACTGTCTACTAACCAGTAGACACGGAGGCAGTGAGGCTCACCTTTGAGAAAACAAGAGTGGATTTACATTTTAGTTAGAAGTTAAAATTTTGCTGACAGTAAGATCATCTGCTATAATCCCTTACCATATAAGGTAAAATCAGCACAAGTAATGTCAATGAAATACACTTGTATTCATCATCATTGACCACTGAGATGTCCTTAAGTGAGTCACCATTTAATAATGGTGAATTTAGTATTACAGTAGCACATGTAAAGAAGAGTATGTTATGTATGTATGTCAAGTTAGCAAAGTGACTCGGTAACATCATTTTACATGAATAAAGTTTGCTAACATTAGCTGTTATAAGCTACTGGTCATGCCAGACCCACTGCATTAGCAACACCTGAGTGTACTGAACTGAGAAAGGCTGTCTTGTGTTGCTCATGCCATTTTATTTTTTAAGAGGTTAAATGTCATAGAATTCGTTTTGTTCAAAAAAAATGCAAGTGTCCATTTCATGTCCAAACCTTTAAAAATAAAACAGGAAATATACAAAATGCGTGATTGACCTGTTGGAAACTATTTATGCAGCATAGATGTGATTTATTTCTAACATGAGCAACAGCAAATCTTTGTCACACAAGTTTCAGTTTTTATTGTGCATCTCCAATCTTAGTTGTTTGCATTAAAAAAAAATGATTTCATTTCATTCCTGCAATTTCACCAACACACTTAATCAGCAACACAAAGAGAGCAGAGTTCCACAGACACTGGATTGATGGCACAGAAATTTAATAAAATGAAATTTTAAGATAAACAATTTTTATCGTTGTATGATTTGGTTTCTACTCTGTTTTGCTACTGTTTGCTGGGCTTCCACTTGGGATTAAAGTGGCTGCGAAGAGGTTCCCAGCACTGGTAGTAGTTCTTGTCAAGCCTCTGGCATGTCTGTAGTCCCCACTTGGTCACTGCCATACTGAAGGATGATTCAAACATGAAAGCCTGGAGGAAGGAAAAGATTTGTTGGTATAATAAATCATGGCACTGACCCGGTTTCTAACTTTTTATATTATTAAATTCTATAGTATTTTCTTACCATTGTTCCCTCAGCCACCCTCTCAGGTTTGAGTTCAGCAGCGCTGTTCTTCTCAAAGCATTCAGCGTCTGGGCCGTGTGGGGTCATGATGCTGTGGAGGCTGGCCCCTCCCGGCTGGAAGCCCTCCTCTTTAGCTTCATAGTGGCCTTTGATCAGGCCCATGAATTCACTCATGCAGTTGCCTAAAGGACAACCAGGAGGAGCTGTAACACAGCACTGTATCTGGTACAATTTGCAGTGTAAAGAGCATGCTGTTACAATGAATTCCACTAGATGGCATTATAGATATGTGGTGAACACAGACAAAAGGCTGTGGTGGTGCCTCAGCTGAAAAGAGTCATTCAGCAGGTGGATTGTTATCACCTACTGCCTTGACACTGGTTGGGTAAATGGATATGTTAGCTTCTGGCTGGCTTGTATCATTCCACAATAAGACAAAAATTACCATCTCTAGATAGAATTTGACATTTCCATTCAAAGTTGGAATCAAATTCAGCCACTTCTTAACAGCCTAGTTCTTATAATCTATTGTTTCTGGTTTAAGTATTCTTCTCCTCCCCTGCAAAATGAAACAAAGTATGTATTTCTTATTGCGGTCTTACGGTGATAGTATGGTGGACGGAAGGTGTGGTCAGCCACACCCCACCGAGGGGGGAAGATGACAAAGTCAGCAATGGCCACACCTGGTCGTGTGGACTTGGCAGTCAGCACAGTAAAGATGGATGGATCCTACAGGAAGATTGTAAGTGGAACAATATGTTACTTTTAAAGGCGTGCTAGAGAATCAGTGAATTCACTTCAAGGGCAGAAAGCAAAGAGAAACCAATTTGTTGTATGTATATTGAAAAGCACTGTAGTGTACTGGAGTGTGTCTGGGTCCTTAAACCCTCACCGCATGGTCAAAGGCCACAGCGTTGATAACCATGAAGTTCTTCAGGTTGTATTTGTAAGGTGTGTAGTTTCCGTGCCAAGCCACCACATTGAATGGTGAGAAATCCTACGTGCAGAGCACAGAACGAAACAAATAAGACGAGTCTACCCAAGCAGCAAACACAAAAGACTTCAAATTGAGCTTTTCACTGGGGAAAAGGAATAATGAATAATGTCTTTGTAATCTTAAATTCCCAGAGAGAGTACTTCTTGACATAAAGAGAAAAAAAGCTGGTCATAATGAAAAGGGTTGATTGTGAAAGAGGGTGTACTTCTTTCATTCTTTCTTCTCTTTCATTCCCCCTGTTCTTTGTGAAACAAGGCTCCAGGTATTATGGGGTAATTGGCTTCACAATCAAACTTTCCCAAACTTTGAGCATTTTGACGCTCGCAGCAGCGCAGTTATGGGGGGAGGGAGCAGCAGTTACAGTGGGTGCAGAGATATTTCTTTATCTTGATTGTTAAAACCACAGCAATTTTATATAGTTTCTCTGTTCTGATAATGTCGCTGCGAAAAAGACATTCAACAGCAGCTCTAGAATCAATATAGTTCATTACAACTCAAGCTGCCTCCTGAGTGACCTCTGTGCTCCTTACACACATGCTCACGCACACCTCCACACATGAACCGCTTATACACACTAACAATAAAACCTCACGCATGCATACACAAATGTGTGCTTTAGCAAATTGAAAAACATTACATGAATAACAAACAAACAAAAAAACACAACCGCACACACTATTTACAGCAGTTACCACACAAAAAGACTTTTGGGAAACCCATTGCATGTAATCTCTTGGACATTCATCTGTGGTAACGCCACTCCATTCGATTAAAAGGGGGAAAATGGAGGGGAGCAAGCACTTGCACACACATGCACAAAAAACCCACAAACATATTGGCCCAGTCAAGCAAATAATAAGTTAATTTGAGCAATTTCAGCACTCCGCGGGGGAACAAAACAGCGGGACCAGACGGGAGCAGCAGCATCTTCCCTGAGATGAGGCCCCGCGTCCCCCACCTTATTTTCTAAGCCCTGCAGCCTCACCCTCCTGGCTCAGTGAAAGGGTGGACACCAGCAAAAGAGTGTCAGGTGCAGCCAGCAGCCTCCACCTCTGACACCCAGCACATAACTGGGGGCGGATACTCAAATGGAGGCAGCGAGAGAGATGGAAAAATGTTTGTTTTGCTACAAAAAAAAGATAGCATCCTGCCCTTGTGTACTTCCTACAATGAATAATAACAGTGTGGTTTGACATGGTTTCCACGGTTACAACCCCCCAACCCCCGGCCCTGACAAACTTCTCCTTCCACCTCCTCTCTGGTTCGGTAAAAAACCTCCTGTCAGACATTATGTGTCGATCCAATTATGCGCCCAACGGGACATTTCGGGAGGGGCAGGATCGTTCCCTGAGTGAAATACGGTGAAATTAATGCTTAACTTGGGAAAGATTTTTCCTACAAAGCAAAGCTTCACAGGTACACTGTCTGTAACTCCAGAATGCCTTTACTAATTATGAGTGATTAAGACTCATAAGGGGAGTCGAGGCGGAAACATGCTGAATGGATAACAGCTAAGGCTTTGATATTAAATCATCAGGGATGGCAATTCAATCTGCAGGAGCAGCTAATGGAGCATATGCTTCACTTGAACAGTTTCCTGTTCATCGCTGTTTGCGGTTCGATGGTGTTTACTGAAGCAAACACAAACCTAAATAGGGTAATAGGGCAAGTATGCCATATGTGTGGGCCCCTGTCATATAGTGTCTGTTATACATGTGAGTGTACTGACACACACAAACTGAAATGTCACAAAAATAACACCTGTTCGCAGGCGAAGAGCTTTCCTTGGTACTTGTTGATGATGGTGTAACCTGTGGTAACCTTGCGATCCTCATACCAAGCAACTGGGCACAGGAAATCCCTTGGGTTGGCCAGACCATTGGCTCCTGCAAAACATACATACATAGTCATTTATGTGCAGACACACACACACACACACACACACACACACACAAATCTAAATCTTTATAAACAATACAGCCACGCTAGCAGCTCTTTGAGGCTGTACTTTGGCATGACAGTACTTAGAGCTAAATGGTAACATTAGTATGCTAGCATGCTCACAATGACAATGCTAACATGCTTAGCAGGTGTAATGTTTACTATGTTGTATGTACCATTTCATAAAGTGCAGCTGAGGCTGATGGGAATTAGTTTTGCAACTATTTGATCATAAAGTATTTTTACCAAATGATGGCGCTAGATGAAGAGTTAATGGATCACCAAAGTTATTACTATTCATCCTGAGGGGGACATTCATTTATTCATTGCAATCCATCCAATAGTTGTTGGGTCATTTCAGTGTTGGACCAACCGATCAACTGACAGTTCCATCTCTTTTCCGTCTTTAGAGCCACGCTGCTAGCATGGCTAGAAATATGACAGATTTGAGAGGAAGGTGAAAGAAAGAAAGACATAATGAGGTTGGTGTGCAGAATTCAAGGAAAGATGAATAGACACTACACGTATCCATACTCACAAACAATCATGCAAACACACACCTATGGGTCCCAGGTCAGGGAGCTCAAAATGGGCTCCATACACCTCCAGTATGTAGCCTCTGGTTTCTCCAAAAACATCCACACTGAAGCGCATCCCTTGCTGGACAAAACACATAAGAAGTGGTGGTGAAGGGAAATTTAGTGCTTTTATGAATCAAACGTAGGATGCTGTGTTTGGGAAATCACATGCTGCAACCACAAATCCCAGTGGTCAGGCTTTCTGTAGCCCAAACCTCTTTCCACTGTTCTTTATTTTTACAGACACTTTTGAAAAGTACCAAATATGTCTTTCTAAATATGGTAAGTGGGGTGTGGGGGCAGCCACAGTGGTAGATTTCTGTGTGAAAACCGGGGAGATGAAAAACATAGACCTCACCTGGATGACACAGATCTCGTTCGGCTCGACCATCATTTTCCCAAACTCTGTGGTGATCAAGATCTCACCCTGCTGGGGGACTAGAGAGACAAACAGACAAAGAGAGGCAGAGTAGCGAAAATTTGAGGGAGAAGAAGGACTGGGAATGAGCTATCATTGTTCTTGTGACAGAGGACAGTGAAAACATCAACAGCCCTTTTTTCTCACCAATCAGAAAGTCTCCGTCAGAGTTGTTGAAGCACCTGGAACAAGAGGGAAAAAAGATAGAGTTTGGAGGTGGTCATCAAAGTGTAACCACAGATGCTTGTGGAAAGTCATGTGTTTGTTACATTATGGGACACATTCGCACGCAAATACGTGTTGCAAATACATGCTGACCTGTCAGCCATGGAGGAGTTGCAGGTGTACATGTGGATGCCAATGCCGTTGCGAGATTTGGCATCTCCAGCGCCACAGACAGTGTGTAGACCCTGTGACATACAGGTGCACAGCATCCCAAATCAATGAAGTGAAAATATTTAATAAAACAATAATGTAGAAAAATAACGAGTTAAACTCACAGCCACAAAGTCCACTTTCTTCTCTGTAGATTTGGGGATGGTGAACGGCAGCCATCGCAGCTGTGAGAGAAATCTCAGTCAGAATCTATTTATGCAGTGTATACAGAGAATTTAAAGGAATTCATTGGTGCAGAGAAGCATTAAAGTCCCTGAAAACACATTTTCTCAATCATCTTCTTACTATAAGTCATGGGATCCTACATGAACACACACAATGTTCTGCCAAAGCAGTGGTTATTCCGCATGAGAGATTTTTTGTACTTCTTGTGTTTCTTATTGCTTTTCTGACTGGTTTGAAGTGGACGGAGCTCTGCTAGAAATATTGCTTATGTCTGTTCACCAATTAGCAACATTTGACTAGAAATGAGGTGACAGTTGTGGGTTTCTCTGCTTAAATTGCCAAAACTATCAATCCAATCAGGACCCATACAGCCCCAATAAAGCAGAGCAGGTGAGTTTTGAGAGTTAAAGGAAGAAGGAAGTTGACATTTTGGGAAACATTTTGGTGGATTTCGACAGAGCCGAGCTAGCCATTTCCACCTGTTTCCAGCTAAGCTAAGTTACCCAGCTGCTGGCTGCAGTTTCATACTTACTGTACAGATCTGAGAGTGATATCTGGCTCTTTGCAAAAAAAGCAAATAAGCCAATTGCCCTATTCTTTTAAATGATACCTAAGTGTGTTGTGCTAAAGTTTAACCTTGATTTAATTGTGATTAATTAATGTCATACAGAAGTTGAAAATGTTCCTTTTGAGCTTTTATATACCTGGTTAGGGTCAGGCTCAACTTCATTCCAGTTCTCCGTGAGATTTCCACAGGGCACTGGGGTAAAAGGCTTATGCTTGACAGATGGCAAGACACGGTAGAACCAACTAGACAAGGGAAAAAGAACCAGTGTTAAGTCATTCCTTATTTCTGAGCTCTGTTCGGTCTTATAGTGATAAGTAGGCCTAAACTGATTTAAATGGCAGAAACAGATGAATACCTCTTCTTATTGGCTGACCGTGGGCAGGTGAAGGCAGAGCCGGAGAGCTGCTCAGCATAGAGGCCGTAGGGACAGACCTGAGGATTGTTCTGTAGAGACATGATATAGACATAATACAGACACAAAACAAGGTGTTAATACTGTGTGTTTTGTAGGACTGGAAGGTGTCTCTGAAGCTCAGGTTTCAACAAATGTTAAAATTACAATACAGGGAAGTCTTAAAACAGGGAGTACTGGTAGATTTTGACTTGTGTGGTCATCATCTAGTGTTGAGACAGTCAAATAATGATGATTGAGTCTATAGATGTGCAGAAGAAAAGCAAGCTAGAGCCAATTATACACCTCTTGGGATCAGATTTTCACATGTTACCTGTCCCTCAGGTAAAGATCCAGGACAGCGAGGGTCTTCAGAAGAGAACTCATTCCCAAAACCACTCATGTACTGCGAAAGAAAGACAAACATCCAACACTCAAGTTAAGCCAAGTTAAAGTTTAAAAAAAATACACATGTAAACACCATGCGGCTTCATTGCAATGCAGGATAAATGTGTTCATGCTGGTTATAATTAATTCTGAAGGCTTGTCATTAAGGCTTGTCTTTTTGTTAATTGTTGTCATATTGATTCACATGATAAAACAAACTGCGGTTATGCCAAATTTCCCCCCTCGCAGTCATCCATTATTTCTGTTACAGAAACAGACTAATTGCCTAACTTAACTCCACAGTGCATTTTGTTCATTATTTCAAGACTGATGTTATTCTACTATCCCTCCACAGTGACACTGATCGCCAGCAACCATGTCTTCCTTAGCACAGGAAAACACGAACTTGGCACAATGCTAAGAAATCTTGCTGAGTCATTGTTAGTCTGCAGAAAGCGCATTCACAGGGCATGGATGGTTTCCACATGTGCGCGTTCATGCGCCCTTGGTGCGTTTAGAGCGCGTGCGTAAAGACGTTTTTGAGGTTCCAGTTTGTGCCTCATGAAAAACTGGTATGTAACATAAGATTTTATTCAGCTGAAACGTTTATTTCGCGTTAGAGGAGCAAAAGAAACAAACACATTTCACAAAGTTAAAATGGATTCATGATCATGCAGTCACGATCATTTTTAAAATCCTTTTGAGTAAAAACTTTCCCAACTTTTCCTGAAACAATTCCAATTTCCCCTTATCCCATACGCCTTACACTCAACTAGTGTTTTGAAAACGACGCTTTATTCGACTGACAATACTTTCATCGAAAAGCTAGTCAATTCATGTAGACAGAGATCTAATATTGGACTAAATGATTTGCAGGGTTGGAACTAACTTTTAATGGCCATTGCAAAAATACATTTAAAATGTGTATCTACTGAAATTATGTTTTTCCACTTAAGTATTATTGCTCTGTGAAGCTCTTGACCACATCTGGGCTGCTGCTGAATGCAGCACTCTGATTGGTCTGAGGCAACACCGCCCTTCAGCCAGCCGGTGTGATCTGTTAAAGATTACAGTCACTGATGGGGCTCCATGCAAACTTTGCGAATCTTTGTTGCAAGATATAGACCGCTTACTGCAGTCCCTTAGTTTCTAAACAATCCTGAATGACAGCATGTTTGCAAACTTTTACACAATGACACTAATGTGAAACTTTGGGGCTTGACCATAGCGCAGTTCCTAAGCACTAGAGAGAATAAACATTTCTAGTATTAACAATAGTGATGACTAAAGTAAAGGCTGCCTTACCTTGAGTCCAGCCATTATGCTATCTGTTGAAATTTTCCTCGCAAATGATGAAAATGTCTCAGTGGTTACAAATGAACTTGCAGCTATCTTTGCGTGACTCTTAACGCATTCTCTTCGGTCAAAGTACACTGCAGGGTGCGTGCATGCCGGTATTTAAACTCACTAGGAAAGGGGGCTGGATTTGTCCTTTTTCTCAATGTGGGTTTAATTAAGCCTTGTCAGGCTCCGTGACGCAACAGCTGGATCTCGTGCTAAGTGGAAAAAACGGGTCCGATGTCCAAAATGCGCGCAAACAAGGACTAGTGGCACTGCCAAGGCAAACAAGAGCCCAGACTAAGTTTACAAGCTTTGAGTGCAACATCTAGGTAAAAAGTAGACCCTCTTTCATCCAGTTTAAGGGAAGGAAAGGCTATATCTCAGGTAATGGTTTCTATACAGACAACTGAAATCTTTACATGATCTTTAAGTCTAATATTGATTTAAAAAAACTGTTAAATATGTACATGAACTAAATATAAGTAGTAATAGGCAGAGGTGGAAGACCTACTCACATGGTGCACTTAGGTAGCAGTGTAGAAAAATTCTGTTACAAATAAAAGTCCTGCATTCAAACTTTTAGCATAAACATGGGCTACATAAAGTAGACTACCAAGTAATAGTACTTATTATGCAGAATGGACCATTTCAGAATAATATAGCCTATATTTTATTAGATTAGCATTCTTCATGCATGAATGTGTTCATCACTTTAATGCAGTTTTGAAAGATGGAGCTATTTTTAACAACTTTATCTGCTGGACAATTTGTGAATTCTCCCCAGGGATCATTACAGTTTTATCTAATCTATAATATTACATCATCCTTTATTTGCTGATTATATTTTTATTATTAATCTGGATATGCAAAGTAGGCCTGACTATCTAAAGTTATCAAACATTTACCTCTGAAATGTAGAAATATAAAGTACCAAAAATGGAAATACCCATATAAGGTACAAGTATACCTCAAAATTGTACTTAAGAACAGTGCTATTAATATTACAGGCCAATGTAGGCAAACGAAGTAAGGCCAAAAAGCACCCTATAAATAACGTTGTAACAGACACAATGTGTGTCTGTTGTGACTTTTATCATGGGCAAATTGTAGCGACCTTATATTGAACTGCTTGTGCAAACATTGGACATCCTCACGTCCTGCACAACAAACATCTAGACAAAAAAATCTACCAGGTTCCACATTTTAGGCTCCCAAGTTTGCTATAGCTTTATTTTTATTTTTTGAGTGAGTATTTATTCTGAGTAGAGGACTGTTTACACTGCACTGCAGGCGAATCAGCCACCCACCTGACCGCTGGGGCCACCGTCTCTCCGAATTTATTGCTCCAAAGGTTCATCAAGTAGGCAAGTTTGTCATGCTTAACACACGCTGAGTTACGAGTTACAGTTAGGTTTAAAGTGAGTAATCTTTCATGTACAGCTGCATAATTAATTGACTTCTCTTAAAACTCGCATAATCTAGCCTCTGCACGCTGCAGCGAGCAATTCATTCTTCCTACGAACAACAGTACAAGGCCTCAAAAGGACCTATACATTACTTTACGCAAAATGTATTCAGTTCATTTCTTGGAATAGATGGTGAAACGAGGGGTACCTAATGTCCCCCGTGCAGCATGTATCAAAAAGAATCAATTTCGCCTCTCTCATTCTTGCCTCGCTTCCCCTCTTTTCTATTTCTTTTCTTTTTGGGAGGTGTTGAAGAAGGGTAAATGATGGCAATTCTCATAGCGAGGCGCAAATAAACTCGCCGCGGCAGAAGTAACCGTTCTCCGGCGAGGCGTGCAGTCAGGCCCGGGCCCCCCGCTGTCAGCCAGTCAGGGTGCTGTGCCAAAGACGAGAAAGCCCAATGGCAGGAAAATATCACGTCCCAGTCTCCGGAAATTGATCTGCTCCTTGCATGGAGAAAGAAAATGAGCGATTTTAATTTCATCCCCGAGTCTGACGATAGAATTCTAGAGTATTTGGGTCCAATCCGGATGGTGCCTGTGTGTTTTAAGAGAGGCAGGAATAGCTGGAGATGGGAGAGAGGAGGCTGTTGTTTGCTACTGACAGTTATATCTATGCATGCGTAAGTGGGCCATAAATGCTTTGTTATTAGATGCCTGCTGAACTCAATGGCTTGATGGTAAATGGTACTCTCACCTGGCACAGTATATCCCCATATTCATAAACAATCTCTCTCTCTTTCTCTCTCTCTCTGTCTCCCTCACCCACACACACACACACACACACACACGCACACAGTTACAAGTATATTCTGTGATGTGATGACATCTTTAGCCTTTCATAGCACATGCAAGTAAACACACTTTTGTACAATGTCCGTGCTATTTTAAAGTCCTTCTTCTATACTCTGGCCTTCTTTAAACCCAGCAAGCAATAGCCGTCGTTTCGCCGTCTAGGTTTGCTATAGACCTGATTTAGTCCGGCTATACGTAACCCACTTCTAGCCGAAATAACTTTACATGTGGTTTCGTGACATTTTTGCCAAAATAACTTGCAATGTGTATGATATCCCATCATTTAAGCAAGGTCTACAGTGATGACAAGGTTTTTTATTTAATTTCTGTCACTTGATTTACACGCAGGCTTTGCGTAGACGCGATTTAGCTCGTTGACAGACCGGCTGTTTATAGCCCACTTTTAGTCAAAAAAGTAAAAAATGATTAAAAGTGGGTTTTGCCCTGGCAGCACGTGAGATGGTTGATATCCCATTATTTTTGCTATGTCAATAATATCAACAAGCTATTAAGTGTCATTAAAATGTCATGGTCTATCTGTAGCCACGATTTAGCTTCAGTATTTGGACAGGCTACGTGTAGCCTGCTTTTAGCCCACCCGGCGAAATAGAGGCAATAAGTGGTCTAATGTCACCGGTTTGGCTGTAGCCGTGTTTCAGACCAAATTGGTTACATGTAGCTTTCACCCATGCAGCTGTTGAGGTGCGTGATATCATTTCATCAAATGCAAGTAAACGTTCGAAACATTTAAATTATCTTTATTTTCGCTGTAACGTTCACTACATTAACTTTCATTTTAATTTAAAACAAAATGCAATTACTATTTTCAACCGCTAGATGGCAGCTGTAGCCCTACTGAGACATGACTACTGGCAACGCGAGACTTGAAAGTTAGACATCAGCAGTGCCCTTTAGGGACGGCCAGATCTCGCGATAAAGACATCTGCCATTTTTAAACGAGGGATACGTTACGATTTCTGCCTTTCAGCGAGCAGCGGGCAACGAGAGTTTACTGCAAACACTGGAAGCGAAAAGACATTTACTTTGGTCTTGTAAGTATCTGTGTCTTTGTTTGACATGTCTTCATTATTTATCTACATTATATGTTAACGTGTAGAAACCGTGGCATTTCAGCGGGTAACAGTGTAGAGTAAGTTAGGCACGTTGTGGTTAGCTTAACATGCTGCATGCAGGTGTAACTTAACGTTACACCATGATATCCACGGGTTTCCTCCTCGTGCCCTTAAAAACTCTATTATCTGAATTCAGAGGGGTGAACATGAAACATGTACAACCTTACCCATTATAATTTGTAATGAAAGCCACACATTTTACTCACTAGATCATTATGATATGAAAATATGAGTTTTGACTTTTGACACTAAATATTTATTGCTAATTCTCCAGCATACAGTCAGCAAAGACAGCAATAAATATTCAGAACAGAACACTTACATTCACAGCACAAAGCTTTATCAAAAGAATGAAAGCAACTTTCTCTATTTGGTTGTTCTAATGCAACATGTGTCCTGTTCAAGTACCTTTATATTTTCCATAGAGATAAATGGGTCAGTAATAAATTACTTTTAAATTAAAAAGAAAGAAACGTTATAAATGATTTTATTAACCTTCATTAGAATGATAATTAGAAATATACTGTATGTTTTCATTTAAAATCATTTGATGATAGTGGTCATGTCTTATGGGAAAACAGTGAACATAGTCAAATGATAATGTTTACTTTATATTCATATTCTTACATATTCAACAGTTATGGATCCCATTTACCCGAGAGACTGGGGCCAACCGAGACCCATCTGCTGCTCTTCCTGTATCAAGTAGCAGCGTAGATGAAGATCTAGATTTGGATGTGGCCAACAAATTTATTTTGTCATTATTTATGTTGTTATTACCATATGTTGTTAACATTGTTTGAATTTTCATATACATACAAACTGTTTTGTATTCATAATATTTTAGCAATAATTCATTTATATTTCCATCATGTTGTATTATCTTAAGTTGTCTACGTTGTAATCCTTTGTCTTAATAAAATCTTTACATTTAATTTGTTTGGAGTGTAATTTGTTTGGTCTGATTGATAGACTATTTTTGGGCTGTGGTTAGACGTCTACCAAACTTTCACTGACAGCCCAAATTCAGCCCTGTTTTAGACTACACCGATTTTCAACGTCTATTAGACGTCTATATGTAGCCGTTCAATAGTGGTCTAATTGATGACGTCTATTTTTGGGCTATGGTTAGACGTCTACCAAACTTTCACTGACAGCCCAAATTTAGCCCTTTTTTTAGCCTAGACGTCTGGGCTCTGTTTAGACGTCTATTAGACGTCTTTTAACCGTGAAATTGCTTGCTGGGAAGGGTCATCTCACCTAAAATACGCGCACACACAACATTGCATCCCACCTATAGCCCTAGTGTCATCTAGCCATGGAGCTTTTCAAATATTTGCTCTCAGGACTGGGCAATGCTGGACCTCGCTGTGGACTGTTTAAATTGGATATTTCAGGATAAAGTGCTTTTTGGGCGCTACTAACAAAATGCCATTATGTTGGAGTGGTGGCAGAACTCTCAAATACAGACTGTTCATACAGACTCAGCATTACAATACATTTATTATGGTTTTTATAATTACTGATATTAACACTGCCATCATTAATTAGGGGGTCAGGGGGGAAAGTTGGGTTATAAACACTTAATTTCCTGCATTCTGGTGAATTTTTCTGCACCAATTTATTGAGGAAATGCCTTTATTTACATGAAAGGAAACACAAAATTCAGGTCCCTATTCAAAATAAAAAATATAGTGCAATATAATGATGTAAAGGCATTCTGTATTACTGTCAGATATGTTTCTCCATCAACTTTTCTCATTTAATTTAATCCCTGTTGAGTCTACATACATGCAAGCATGCCTGAAGTAGTAAAGTCCTTTAGGCACCTTTTGACCTCAATAATTAGCTTAATTAATTTTAATTTAGTTAGCAACTTCTTGATTTTTATAGCTCCTGTGTTTCAGCAGCTTTTCTGCTCATGCTCAAAACTGCCCTTTTGCTGTGCATTACCCTGCCTTATTGCTCTGCTGATATGGTAGTTTGGACGTCTGACAGACACAGAGCCCGTCTGGGACTGTACTGGATGAGAGGAGCTCACTGCTCTTTATCAAAGGTAGAAAACCCGAAACTGAAAACACTTGTGATCAGACAGAAGTATCACCACAAATCCACAAAACTGTTAACTTCAGCACCGCTGATAAAGTGCAGCTCACAGCCGCATCAGAAAGAACTAAGCATCCTGGAGCAGAGAGACAGTCAAACAAGTGTTTCAATGTGTCTCAGAGCGAGGGCGACAGAGACAGCAGGTGTCTGTGTCGCTGTCAGGTGTGTCGTGTTATTGTCTCACTACTTTGCAGCGACTGTCAACCGTTTTGTGTTCCAAGTTAATTGATTACCTGACTGACAACATTTATATTTAAATGTTTAAATATTGCTAGGGACCTTTCAGTTGTCGCGGACAAGCCCTGAAGCTGTGAGCAATGCGTCTCTCTCTCTCTCTCTCTCTCTCTCTCTCTCTCTCTCTTTCTCTCGCTCTGCTTGCTCTAAACGCAGGCAGGCTGAGTAACGGTGGAGGGTCACATTACATGAACTTCAAACAAAATGTAGCAATATTATTGCGAGTAGCCCCCATTCTTTGAAGACCTATGAGACAGGCTGTGTCATTGGGGATTATTGCATATTAATATGGAAAATATTTTTGTTGCTGTTGTTGAGTTACATTCGGGGCTAAAGCCCTGGAAAAAGGATCTGGTGACGCCGATGGCTACATGCTATTATTAGCATCTGAGAAAACACGTTTTTTCTTGTGGTGTTATTTGATCCTTTACTAAAGGCCCTGCACACCCACACAGGTGTCCTCAGTTATTCAGGTTGATTAGACCAAGTCGGGTGAATCTTTGCTGGGAATTATGTGACCAAACTCAATGCACCAATAAGAATTATAAAGGTGTAATTTGCCCGCCCCAATAGGTTGGAAATGCCAATCACCACACCTGTAAATGACCACACATTCCTGAGAAGAGGGCTCATCAGGCAAAATAATTAATTTCCCATGTGTGGGTTTACCACTGTGCGTGTGCTATCAAGTCAGTATTGAAGTTTCCAGCATGCACTGTGGATTTTGCAATGCCACACAGAAAGTACACTTCACAATATGTATCATATATGGTCCAGAATCCATTCAGCTATTCTCAAATGATAATCAAACCTTAAATGAAATATACAGCCCATGTTATAGTGGTTAAAAAAATGAGCCTGAGAAGTCTATCATGCTGTAACTGCTGATTTGTCATATTTACTACGTCCATACTGGTAGTCATATATAGATCAAGTGTACTTTTGATTAAATTAATCAGGCAGTGGCAAGTAGCAACAACTAATTAGTGTGTGCTTACACACTTTACTGCTCTTGTTTCTCTACAGTAATGAGATTCTTTCATCCTCTCTCCTTGGAGCAGGCTAAAAGCAGCTGTCAGAAATACTATTTTAGACACAAAGCAAAGCAGAACACCGCTTTATACAATATAGATAGGCGTTGAACGTACACAAAACATGAATGTGAGTCTTTTGTTAGCCTGCTGATATCACTCAAAATTCAACCGTCATTTCAAGCCACATCAGCAATTTAAAAAATTGTAGTGATGCTATTTGTTCTAATTGGCAATTCCTTTGTATTCTGTAGAGTTGCTACAATTGCGAACAATTTGCACAAATATGTCAAGAAAATAACAGTGACACTTAACTTTGTGAAGGACATAAGTGTGTATGGGGCACATGACACCTGAGTTGTTACAATCTGGCATCATCTTGTGTATCAGTGGTGGGTAACTGCTGTATTTGGATGTCACATCTAACAAGAAATAGCTTGGATTCTTGTATTTTGTAATTACACCCCTGTTACACGCTATTGCAGCTTAATGTTAAATGACTCCTGACATGAGCCATCCAGTACCACACACACACACACACAAAGGCACACAGAGACACACACACACACACACACACACACATTTGACAGCTCCATTTAACGCTGATTAGATTTGCAAGGACATGTAGTATACCCTCTCTGTCTCTCCCTGAGTAGGTTGAGTATCTCCTGAATCCTATCTATCGCGGTAATGTTATGCAAATGGTTTAATATGAAGATAAAAGACTGTTGCAGCGTGTGGCGCTCTCCTGGTTCACAGCCTCGTGTTTCCAGGACGATAGCTCTAACGAGGAGGGCACTATTTGGGAGTCATTAAATGATGGCCTTCCTGACATGCACCCGCTCACCACCACCGCCACCCGGCCCGCATTGGCCATTAAAGCGGCTCACACCCACACCAAGACACACACTGCAGACGCCTTTTAGCACCAGCTCCCAGTTTCTTACACATCACAGTGTCACAGAATAGAAAATTACACTCTCCTCCCACAGAGAAAATTGCTTTGGAATTGCTTGGTTATAAAGATCTGCTTTAAAGAGAGGGGGGTGCATGCAATAAAAAAGGACACACACAAACACAATTACTTAAGCACTCTAAGGACAATTCTTACAAGTTAATCAGAGGATTTACCAATTATTGATGTCAAAAGGATTTTGTTGTGTATCTGTTTGTGCCCTATGCTCATATATTGCATGTGTTTGTCTTTGCTTTCAAGGTATTTAATATGCTTTTTTTCCTGCTGCTGTGTACATGTGCTGAATTATGGGAGAGCATATACTGTACACATGAATAGCAACGTTGCTTTCTACACAGCCACAGACGAGTGATTAAACAAAACAAGACATAAAAAAATAGCTACAAACCATTGGGCTGATGTAAGAAGAACATAATCTAATGCACCATAGCAGGGACACAAGTGGAAAACTGATGACAACAAGGTGAAAGGTGTATCAGCGTCAAGAGACAAGAGAGGCGTGATGGAGATGAAAGGGAGAAAATACAAAGTGGAAAATAGCAGAGACGACAGAAGGAAGGAGAGAAAAGATACAAGATGGTACAGCAGAGATAAGTCAGAGTGGACAAGGAAGGAGACAAGAAGATGTATAACACCAAGGATGTACGGTGAGACGTGACTTGTCTTGACTGATTTTCTAAAGCAGTCGTTCCCAACCTTTTTTGTCCAACGTATCACAATAGCCCTCTCAGATGGGCCTTTATCATACCCCTTTGATAGATGGGAGGGCTTTATGGTATTTTTTGTAGTTTGTATGTACTACGGCTAACTAACTAATTTTCAACCATTTACAGTACCTTTACTTTTAGCTTTTTAACTAGTCTTTCTGCAGTCTTAATCAACTTACAGGTTGGTGGAAAACTGAGGCATGTCTTGTGCAGACTGCCATATAGCTGGAAAGTTATTGTGACAATAATTTTAAAGATCAGCATCACACAAATCATTTTTAATCGTACTTGTGTTTTGATTTTCATCCTAAACACAAATATGTGAATACACATGATCAAATTATAATTTCTATTTCTTCAAATTAGAAAAGCATCACACTTTTTCCTCGTATACCACCTGGTAACTGCCAAAGTAAGCAATCAATTGTGGTCCAAGTAGCCTGTCCCGGGTTAAGAATCACAGTGCCTAAGGAGTCGAAAGTGGAAGATTTTCACATTTGTGCCTCATCTGAATCAACATCCTCATATACATGGTTAATTTCTATGACAGATTTTTGAATTAGCAGTAACTACAAAATCGAGCTAAAAACCGAGTAAAACCACCGTAACTACACTCTGGTTTGTTGGTTTGCATCCGTGGGAAATCAGAAAGACAGCTAAAGCAATAGAGTCTCAAATGGTAACAAGCTTGAGAGAAAGCCACAGCTAGAAGTAAATATACTTATTGATTTTTCTGCTTGCAGTCATCTGTGGATCAGTAAGTCATTCCACATAACTAAATGAGACAGTAACTAACCACAGTCATGACGGAGAAAAAAACCTAATGCTAGAAAAACTCCCCCAAAAGTCAACTAGCTTAAGAACAGAGTAGCAGTAACCACCATGAGGGGATTACTTCATGTGATTTGATGTGCTTAAAATTAGCTACTTTCTATTCATATATTTAAATTTATTGAGTTGAAGATTAATGTATTATAGTGGTTTCAGAATGCATTTTAAAAATGGATGGACACCTAGCAAAACAGAGATAGTTTGCATGCAAAACATGCTTCCAATAGACCGTAAATAATGAAAATAAAGTTTATGTTCTTAAACAAATTAATTACAACGACAAGAATGCTAAAGAGACATTTTGTTTGTAGATACTGATTTTCACCCCAGCCATCAGTTCAGACGTGTGCATGGTTCTACATCATTACTGTATTTACCTTCACAGCCCTCTACAGATGAGCCCTGTAGTGGCATGCTTAACAAAAATGCCTTTTGAGCAGGCAATGAGATATACTGAGCCACCACAACTGTGCAGCAAGGATATTCTGTCACACTGTCTCTGGACTTGACCCAGCAACACATCAGACACCTCATCACAAATAGAATTAGCTCCCTGGACAGAACCAAAATGACAGTGGCAGTATGTTTGGCAGGAAGTGTAATGGCATTGGGGTGCTGGTGGTGTTTTCCTTGTAGGGGAACCAAAGGGCAGCAGTGTGTATCAGTCCAGACACTTAGTGCGGTGCCAGTTATACTATTCACCCCTCCCTCTGGAGTGTGTGGACAGATAGTGAGGATGCCTCCTCTAAATCCGTAGTTTAGCTAGGTAGTTTTGAGGGTTGGTCTGAGATGTGAAGAGGAAAACTTGAGGTGAATGGTTTTTGGACAAGGAATGAGTGTGTTCAACATCAGAGAACATGGAGGGTGTGTTTATATCAGTGTGGTTTTCTTGTCCAAGTGTGTGTTTGACTGCAAGTGCGTGACTGATGTTAAATCTATCTGGGGATGATTGTGTGTGTGTGTGTGTGTGTGTGTGTGTGTCTGTGTGTTTCGGTGTCTCAGTGTACGTACTTGTATATGTGTGTCTGTCCCCAGCACCATCATTAGGTCGTAGGTAGTCCCAGCGTTGGGGGTGTAGCTTGGCTGCTCCTGCGGCCTCTCAGGACAATTTAGGGGGAGAAAAGCACTTCGATCCTGGCCTGCAAGTCTGAGGGTCCCCAGCGGGAGGCAGCGCAGCCCTGCAATCTATATTGGATTTATTCCTTTCCCATCTACAGGCCCCACACACCCCACAGAGAGGAAGTCTCAACTGCACTCTCTCTGTCCACTAAGACAATATGTTATGGTACACACATGAGTACACATAATCGTGTAAACACGATTGCAGTCAGAGGCACACACACCTAGTCTATCTTCAAGGCACACTCCCCCACAGCAAGGAAGTTATAGCAGCACACTTTCTGTCCCTGTGGGAGCTGCACTGGGGTCAAGGTATACTGAGATTTGTGAGAGACAGACAGACAGACAGTCAGAGAGAGTCATCCAATATTGACACAGTGAGTTATTTGAGGCTGACCATTTTTCTCATAGAAAATATTGTTCAGATTTATGAAGGCCAGGGTGTAAAATGCATTCTTTTTTTATCACATTAAAGCAAGAAAAAAAGAATTTACATAAAACTCAGACAAGGTCAGGGAGACACAAGGTTCTTAATTTAGTCTAATCAACTGTCATTTGCATCGCGCCATTTGCGCAAGGTATTGCCACTAACTGAATAAATGGACTTCTTCAGACTCAAGGGGGGGCACTCCGGTTTTGATAAGCTGGCAACATAACTGATTTGCATATATTACTTTGATTATCTCATTACTAGGATGATTCTTGCGGAATTTTTGACACTCGCGCAATCGAATTAAAATTAAGGCACGCAATCAATAAAAGGGCAACGCGGCTGTGAAAACACACGACACCCCAGGTTTGTATGGTCAACTAGCGATGATGATGATGCCGGTTATGATGATGATGATGATGATGATGATGATGATGATGATGATGATGACCTCTTCAGCTCACGAGCTCCTGGACTCCGTAGTAGGTTTACGAGAGTCTTGGGCTCTTGATTCCTGTGATCAAAGCAGTAATCAGTGGAGACAATGGAGGCCGCGAAATTGCCACTCTCGTGTGGGTGACCTATCCACCTGCCATGAATCCAAGAGTGGCCCGCAGGCGGCTCATGTTCCCGCAATCGATAATAGCGCACACGTCTTTCCTCCAACTCAACCCATCTCTGGAATGATGAAATCAGGCGTAAAGACGCGCAAGCCTCGGATAATTTTGCAACGCAGTCGCCACAATGAGGTGGCACATTGTCGGGAACAGGTACAGGCCATCATTCGGCTGAGCTCCAAGATGATATCTGTCACCCAAACCTAGTCTGATGTGTGATCTTAATGTGTCTTTAGGTTTGCTTCTAGTTTATGTGTGGCTTTCAAACCCTACATTTTATTCAAACTCTGCAGCATTTGTCTTAGTACTGACGGCAAAATCCGCAATGCTACATTATGACAAGTGGCTCATTTGTTGCCACACACAATTTGTTAGAGGGGAGAAGATTTGGAGACTCCTTCCCCCCTCTTCTAATAGACTCTCACTTGTCTGCACACTAATCGCGAGCAAAGGCACACGTCCGCGTTTTAAATTCATGATGTAAATAATTATAGGCCTGGAAATTGATTTCCTTACGACCTTCTCTAGCAAAGGAGGCATCCGAAATCCCCCCAAAGAAAGCTACTTCTGTTGAAGCATTAAGTCATTAATTATTTTCCTTACATAAGGACAAATTATCGAGTCAGTTGAACGAAATTAGAACCCTTTGTTTCTGATCAGACCGCATTACCGCTGGAAATTACGGATGATGGCTGCGTGCGCGCTCGCCTTTGTTGTTTCGATCATCGCCTGTCGCTCTGAACTCGTGCTAACAAAGTCATTAAATTGACTCCCTCTCGCTCTCATTATGCGAGCTGTTAATAACCGCTAATTAACTTTGCTTACGCGCGCCTTAAAAGCCTCCCACCCCTCCCAACACACACTCTCTCTTTCCTCTCTCTCTATCTCTCTCGCTCTCGCTCTCCCTCCTCTCCGTCTTTTCCTGCTCGGCCTCTCAAGCAGAGCAAGTGTCCAATTATGTCAGAGCGCAGGGGATGGATGGGAGGATGGAGGATGAGTCGTCGTCACCAAGGCCACGAGCCAGTTATTGCATGTTAGGGAACAGTATTTACACGTGTTGCATATGGATAACACTTGTGGGATAAACTGATAACAAAATAGGCCTGTCCTGGCATGTGCAAATATGAAACCTGTCTTCTACAGGTGGATGGGGGTCAACTTTGAATAAATTACTTCATTCACAAGGATCATGCGTACAAATGTGTAAATTTCAGTGTGCGAGTATCTGTTAACTGGATCTTACCCGTTAGAGCAGTTAGCTACTCCGTTCAGTAGATGGCGCCAGTTGAATGACCTGCAAGGGCAAAGCAGGTGCTGGTCCTGAGTGATGGATAGTATCACCGCTATGGCCTTCAGTGGAGAGCACGAGACATGGGCTGCAAGGGAGCCGAGGCAGCACCTAAGAGAAAGCAGCTATATGTGTTCTTAGCATGGTTTAAATACACAGATCATCCTTCTGACTTGCATCATGTTTCAAATGAATGGCAAAGGTGCGTCAGAAAGACCTGTGGACTTTTAGGGTCTAACACAATGGCAGCATGTGAGCTTTAAACGATTAGAAGCATGCAACCTGGTGTTTCCCCTGGGAAATCATCAAAGTCGGGGTGTAATGCAAAAGGGGAGGTGGTGGTGAGGTGGTGCTGAAACGGAAGGCGGCCTCTCCCCGCCATCTCTTCACCTGCACGTCAAATAGACGGAAAATTGAAAATGTGAAAATTGCGCTCTGACTATTCTGTCCCTCTAATGTACGCGCGTAATTAGTGCATTTAAACAAAGCGCGGATGTCCTGCTGGCTGAAATGGCGGCTGACATCTCTTTTTCCACAGGGTTAATAACAGTGTGCGGATAAATGAATCAAATTGTGGCCCCCAAATTACAGAGCGACTCTAAATACCCGTCTGTATTACGCACGTCTGTTTGTGACCGCGCAGGAAAAGGCATACCATTTTATATTGTTATTACACTCATTACATTGATTTGCGTGCAAATAAACAAGCTCGGAAGTTTGTGACACCACAAAAAGTTGCGGTTGGGTTGAATCTGACACCATCCGTGTGGTGACAGTGTGCCTCTGCTTATAATAGCCTACTATTAGAGTGCAGCATGTTTTATTAATGCGGAAGACAACAACATGCTGCACTGACTATGTACTGTCCGATAACGTGAACATAATTCATCACAGAGGAGATGTGCTACATAGGTTCATAGAAAAAGCATGTTTTTTCTACTATTTCTGCAGATACATTTCATACTGACCGTGTTGGTTATATTTTGTGAGCCTGTTAAATAAAATAAAAAGTTGAAAACTGAGATAGTTGGGTATTCCTCCACTAAATCTATAAAGCGCGGCCTGCGACTTAACTAAACAGATCAATGGGGCTCTCGTTCCAGTTTCAATCACAAAAAGGTCATAAATCTATCGCTTAAAAATAGATAAAAGAAAAAAAGAGTAACTTGTGCAATTTTCTGGACATATATTTTATTGTTATTTTTCGTTTTCTGCGATGCTCTAGCTCGGGCAGATACATAACGGAGGGGAGGGAGAGAGAGGGACAGGGAGGGAGAGAGAGAGTAAATTGCAGCTTGCTGAAGTTTTTGGATTGAATTCTGAAAATGATCCTTTTAACAGTGATGGGCTCTGAGGCGAGGATAAGGGTCATGCCATTCACAGCGGGTTAAATAGACTTTCATTTAAAATTACATTCTCGATCCATCTCTCCATCTCTCCCCCTCTCCACAGCGGAGTCCCTGCGTGCCATCCCGGCTCCCCGTGCGGCGTCTCATCACCGTCGCGCCACCCTCACTTTTGAAGTCAATTCACAACTCCAGCAGAGAGTAGCCAATTGGAAGGGGAGGGAGAGAGGGAGAAGCAAGAAAAAAATGGATGGATAGATGGATTGATATAGACATAGGGGCCTATATTAATCATATTAATGCTTCTCATATTAATGCTTCTCTTCTGCTGTCAAAACACACTATTTTTTCAAACGCTGCAACCTGGAAACATTTTTAGGCAAAACATCTGATCTCAATGTTGATATTTCTATTTCTGTGTGACCCGATCTCTGATGTGGCTGTGGCAGGTGCTGTCTGAGGTTGAACGCAAACTCCGTGCCAGATTTCTTTTCCATCTTGGCACAGGGATTCAAGAGATGCCTGAAAAAAAGAAAACGATAGGCTCTATATAGGCTATGTGCTAGTGAGTAATTGAGACTATACCTGAAAAATCATCAGAAAGGCCTATTCCCTGTTCCCAATCAGCACACATTATTATTATTATTATTATTATTATTATTATTATTATTATTATTATTATTATTATTATTATTGATGTTGTTGTTGTTATTATAAATGTGTGATCATTTTAAAATACCCAACAACATAAAATAATAGTGTCCATATAGGTTATAGGCCTAGTCTATAAATATTGGGCCCCTTAAGGGAGGTAATTGTGAAAAGGGTTTATTAGCCTACTTTAAGTTAAGAATTTATTGATATATACCTAATAATATTGTCCTGTGTTAACGTATTCTAATAATAACGTAACAGTGCAATAAACTGCTCTGTATACCTACATATGTGCAGGACGACTAGGTAAAGAATAGCAGGCATTATGACTTCTCATAGCAGGAAAAGCACAGGTGTTACTGATAACGTTAACGATGGATCTGTTCTATTGAAGTGTACCAGGACCCTGAAACGGAAGCACCTAAATGGAATTCATTTTATTGTTTACACATGTGCTTTTACAGTGACACATTAAAACGCCTTCCATGAAAAACAAGCGTGTTGTGGTCGTATGTTATAAAGGCCTCCTCTTTCCTGACCAACAGTCCCTGTGCTGATTATTGCGTGTGCACCTTTTGTCTACATTATTGCACTTCACTGATGTTATGTACTTAGTTGCACACGTCTACCAAACACATGTTTGCATTATCAAAAATGGAAAAACAAAAACAAATCAACATTTTAACGTTACACGGTCCAGAAAACAAACAAACTGCAGGAGCTTTGCTTCAGCAACTTTCTCTGCTGAGTTCGTTCCACAGAGGAAAACGAACTCCGTGTCTGGTTTTGTTGCCTTTCCCCTCAAATTAACTTTAATCGTATATATATAAAGCAGCTCCGCGCTGTCTCTCTCCCCACATACACACATACGAGCCAATCAGGCTCCCAGGAACAGCCTACACGTATAGCCTATGCTGAGCGAGCGCGCGGAGCGGAGAAGCGCCTGGCACGCCGGAGCGCAGCGCCAGGCAGTTAAACCGCTGTCTGTCATTAGCTGAGAGGGTGACACAGGAGCGAAAAAGCAGAGAGAGCGAGAAAGAGGAGAGACAGAGAGAGCGAGAGAGAGAGAGGAGGAGGAGTCGGCCCTGGTTCAAACAGACACCGGCCTGAGAGGAAAGAAGAAGGGAGCACCGGACACCGCGCGCGCGAGAGAGTGAGAGAGTGAGGGAGAGAGCTGGAGACTGACTGGCGTTACCGAAAGTAGACGAACCGAAACGTCGACATGAGCGGTCAGTTTGAGGAAGATATCCACGACCGGGGCGAGAGGAAGAGCAGTAAATCCCCAACGCTGCTCTCCTCTTACTGCATAGACAGCATTCTGGGCCGCCGGAGTCCCTGTAAGGTCAGACTGATAGGGGCGCAAAGTTTGACGGGTCTGCCCGGCAGAGGGGAGCTCGACAAGACGGCTGACAGTAAGTTTCCTTTGAGCTGAAATCAAAAAGAGAGTCTAAATTGGTTATTTGGGGAGCCTTGTATTGGTGATACAGGTGTAACAACTGAGCTAGTTTTGTGCTCAAAGTCTCAGTTAATGCGTCAAGTAGAGTTGCTTTTCACGCAGCAACATGATTTAGGCCCCACGGTCAATCTTGTCGTTGTTATAACGGCTGGCTAATAAATGTTTCAGAGACAAGAATTGTTCACAGGCCTACAAAAAGTGATAAACTTTACTTAGAGGGAAAGGTTTGCTTAGCTTGGCCTGTTCAATGCCATTGTGTTATTCGTTTTTTTTAATTGTTCACACGCTTCCTTCTCAGGACCAACGAAAGACCCCCTTTCTCTCAGCGCTGACATGCACCTGCCACCCAAGCTCCGTCGGCTGTACGGACCCGGGGGGAAGTACATCCACGACCACGCGGAGACGCTGGACAGGGAGCGGCTCCTCCTGGAGCAAGCCAGCGACAGCCTGAAAATCAGCCAGGCGCCGCAGGTGAGCATCAGCCGCAGCAAGTCCTACCGAGAGAACGCGTCACTGAGCCGGGGAGAGGGCGACCAGAGTCCCGGGGAAGGCTCGGAGGACGGCAGCTTGGGACTGGTAGAGCTCGGCCCGTTGAAGTTCGAGGAGGACGCGGGGAAGGAAGAGAGCTGCGGGGACGCGGCCGCTCTGTCCCCGAAGGACGAGGAGAGGGAGAGCTTGAACGCCGGGGATGGGGACGTGAGGGACGGGGAGGACAGCGTGTGTCTGTCGGCGGGCAGTGACTCGGAGGAAGGGATGCTGAAGCGGAAGCAGAGAAGATACAGGACTACCTTCACAAGTTACCAGCTGGAGGAGCTGGAGAGGGCTTTCCAGAAGACACACTACCCCGACGTCTTCACCAGGTAGAAAAATTGTAATCCATTTTTTTCTTTCCAATTTTAAGTCTGGAAAACTTCGCTCTAAAATTAAAAAATGTGTCTAAAATAAATTATCATTATTATTGTTCGCCTATGGTTATTATTTGGCTATAATAATTCTGGAGGAGCGTTTTATAACGACAAAAACGAGGCCTGTGTTCTTTTTTTATTTACATGCATTTAAAACGTCTATACTTACACTAGACTACAATAATTGTGTCTTATAATAATAATAACAATAATAATAATACTTGTTATTATTTAGATTGTTAACTTAGATCAAATAAAATCCAAGAAATGGATAAAGACACAAAACATGCATCGCGTTCTGACGTAATTCCGCGGATGGACGTGATAATTAATTGCATTTATTTATAAATAAACACTCCCCGACACCATAACATTTTCCAGTAACAGTCCCAGTAATTCCACGCGTGTTTAACTGGACCAGTGTGCGTATCACACCCCATAAACACCGAACCCGTGCCTTGCATAAGCGAACACAATAGGCCTGTTAGTGCTAACAAAGGGGACGTTTTGTTACCTGGACCCGCTCCCTTTGATGACAGCGGTGTTATTGTCAGGAGGAATAATTAACCTCTGCAGATCATGTTACCTGCTGGACGTGATACTGAACACAGTGTGGCAAAAAAACAACACCTCAAGACCTAACCTCAAACCCAAGGGCAGTACACACACACGCACGCGCACACAGTGAACTGCAGAGTGTTTTATATGAATTTTCTGAGGACTTTGTGCTGCTATAAATGTTTCAGAAAATAACATTACAGGGATTTTTTTGTGCAGGGCCACAAAACAAAATAAAGTCACCTATACTGAATAAATTATTGCTACATCTGAAATTTAAAATTGAAGCTTTTCTGACACCAAAAGACACAAGAACCTACATTTTGGATCCCCCCCCTCGTTTGGGATTATTCATATTTTCTAATCGATTACCTTTAAGGCGACTTGTAGGTCTAATTTACACTGCAAGCCCATCTTGCAGCTGAAGGGAGCGTCAATTGCTTTGTGGCAGGCTAGTTTAGGTGTCATTATTTCAACCATTATGTTGTTACAGTGACAGGTCTGTGCTAAGGAAAATCTAACAATCACTAGGCCTATTTCTACCCATCCGTGACAGGGAAAATAGAATATGGCTATAGCGTCTTTCTGCAGCCCATGCCAGGAGGAGAGAGAGGGGGAAAAATCAAGGCTATTTTTCGTCCTCTATTGTTGACAGTGAACAACAGGAGGGGACAAAACAGCAATTCTCCGTTGCTTCCAAACGGCGGCCTGTAACCTTGAATCTTTTCTTTCTGTCTCTCTGCCTTTCCTCCTTTCTTCTTTCTCATTTTTTAAAAAAATATTCTTTTCAGAGAAGAGCTCGCAATGCGTCTGGATCTCACCGAGGCCCGTGTTCAAGTAAGTGGCTCTCTGTTTATCTTTATCTGAAAAGAGAAGCCTGTGGCTTGTAAATCAAATAGGGGGAAAAAGCAGCACCCTCTAATGTTTTATGTCCTCTATAAAAATGTCCCTGGTGCGCAGTGCTGGATAATAACCGGTGATATGCGTCACTGATTGAGGATCAGCGATTATGGTCCAATTTGAGGCGGTAATTTATTACAGTAAAAATGTGTTAAATGGCCCCAGTCTCCGTGCGGGGAAGGTCCTTCCTGTTATTGAATGTTATTACACGCGAACGAGGGACGTTTTAGTGGCAATTAAGCCGACGCTGGCGATTCATAAAAAGCTCACTTAGTGCAGGAGCAAACACTGTCTATATTCCTGGGATGAGATGTTGTTTGGATTCCCATCAGAGGGGACGGAGAGGGGGCGAGGCCAACATGTGTGTGCTTGAGGCAAAAGATGTGAGAATAAGGGAGGGGGTGCAGAGAAAGAGGGGAGGGATAATGCTATTTGATTTCCCATTATGTGATTGCAATAGACCTGCATTGATCCGATGCTTTGCACTTGGGAGCGAATGAGAGACCATTAAAGGTGTTTGCCCCCCTCATCGCACTCTCTCCATCCCTCCCTCTCTCTCTTCTCCGCCTTGCACTGAAAGCGTGGCTTGCATGTCGAAAGCCCGGGCTCATAACCAGAGAGACAGTTCAAACACGGTGGAAGCTCCGGGAGGTTATGGCCGACGGTAAAACAACAGATGTCTCTTTAGGGGCCGTAGGTGAACAAATCACTTAACGGGCGCCATCAGGAGGTGATAAAAACTCATAAATTCCCGAGGGGCTGTGTAATGCTAAACAGCCCTCTGGGAATAATGTGTGTGTGTATGTGTGTGTGTGCCTGTCGCTCAAGCTCGCTGGTTCAATCCCTCTCCTCATGTTGACATTTTGCTCATTCTGGGCGCCCTGTGCTTCTGCAGTGCAAACTGGGCAACAGTGGCTGCGTGGGAAAGTTAAATACTCTCTTGGGTGGAAGTCACTTGTTCTACATCGCCTAAGAATTTAATTTAGAGCGCATTGATTGTTATTGGAGCCAGTTCAGCGGCAATTTTCTGGTTCTTTTGTTAACACCGCTCTTAATTATCTCTCCCCACCCTGAAGCCCTGTCTACGGGGACGAGGGGGTTTAATTAGACAGAAAGTAGATTTAAGCGACCGTGAGCGGCAGGGTTTACCTTGCATGTAATTACCGCTGACTTTCCGCCTATTGGCCACCACCGGAACTAGACAACCATTAGTCTACACTGACACAACATTCAATAGAGGCTAGGCACGTTAATTACAATGAAACAGTGCAGTGATGTAAGCAGGACTGGGAGTTATAGTGTTAATTATTTATAGAACGAGAGAGCATGTGTGACTTGTCTCTAACTGACCATCTCCTCCTCTTGTCCTTTAGAGAAGAGCATAGTGGCCTATTTATATGTTGATTCAGCTGTTTTATTATTATTTTTAAACACCTTGATAAACCACATCTATCTTCCTAGAATCAATATTATTTATCTGAGGGTGCCTTTGATATCTTCCTTAAAAATTAAATAACTACCAAGTCTGCTCATGTTAATCCCTCTCTCCTCTTCTGTCTGCCCTTAGGTGTGGTTTCAGAACCGCAGGGCGAAGTGGAGGAAGCGTGAAAAGGCCGGGGTGCAGGCCCACCCGTCAGGCCTGCCGTTCCCAGGCCCCCTGGCAGCAGGCCACCCTCTCAGCCACTACCTGGAGGGAGGGCCCTTCCCACATCACCCCCACCCTGCCCTTGAGTCCGCTTGGACAGCCGCTGCAGCTGCAGCCGCTGCCTTCCCGGGCCTGGCCCCACCACCCCACAATGGCTCCGCTCCACCCCTGGCCACCCCGCTCGGCCTGGGCACTTTCCTGGGCACGGCTGCTATGTTTCGCCACCCCGCCTTCATTGGGCCTACGTTTGGCAGGTAGGCTGCACCCACGTACATACCTCCCTTGGATCTGATATCAGTTCTTTACACTTATTTTCACCAGAAACCACCAATGCCTATACCTGCAGGACACCACATTCATCCCTGTATTTCACAGGAAATTACTATAATTTTGAATTCAAGCAGATCACTGTAAGGCAAAATGCACAGCAGCACCAAGCTTAAAAATTCCCAACACATGCAACTCTAATGGCTGAGACAGTGATCCTCAGTCAAACGGCGTTACTGTTTATCTCAGTGTCTAATTACAAATATGTTATACTGTTAACTATTCTCAGTGGTGTGTAATCACTCTGTCAAATGCCTTAATAAATTAACCAAATGTGTGATCCTGCAAGACAAGCTGTGAGGGTGGGTGCCAACGCACACTCCATATGCCACAATTAGCTTCTCATTTGCTTTCGTCCTCTCTATTATACAGCATTTTAACGTTGTGGTCTCTGTTACCTTTTATATTAGAGTTGTCAGCATGTAATATAAATCTATTTAGGAGGTTTAACAAAACCGCAGAGAAACTGAAGAAACCAAGAGGAAATAAAATACATTGGAGAGATGCTGAAAAATATTAATTAACAGGCAGTAGTTTTCCTCTTCTACTGCTATTAGACAGACATCACTTCAGTCATTTACATATATAATAGTGCTGACAGCATATACAATCAGCACTGCTCTCTGGTGTAATGAGCAAAGAGCTAGTTGTAAATTGAAAAATACATTAATATTTAAACTTGAATAACATGTGTGACATCCCTACATGTTTCAGATTGTTAAATGCCTGTCTTCTTTCAGGTTGTTCTCCAGTATGGGTCCTCTGACCAGTGCTTCCACTGCTGCGGCGCTCCTACGTCAGCCCGCCCCTCCTGTAGAAAACCCCTCCCACGCGGGCCCCGTCCTCCCCGACCCTTCCTCTTCTTCCTCCGGCCCCTCTTCCTCAGCAGACCGCAGGGCCTCCAGTATTGCAGCGCTGCGCCTCAAGGCCAAGGAACACTCGGCTCAGCTCACCCAGCTTAACATCCTGCCCAACGGAGCCACAGGGAAGGAGGTGTGCTGAACACTCAACACCAGCTCTAGGCCTCCCCGTCCCAAGCTTACGTCCCATTCCATGACACCCCCTTCCCCTTCCAAAAAACCCATTCATACCTCTGGAGGCTGATGTCCTGATGTCCCCTTGTTCAGACATCCCTGTTACCTCATTTTCCCCAACAAAATAGCACGACCAAATTCAAAAGAGCGCTGGCTGAAAAAAGATGTGTGTGTTTGTGTGTGTGTGTGCCTGGTAATTACAGCTATTGTAGCATTGTTTTACAATCCATATACACACCTCTCTGAGGGACAGTCCAGTTTTTCACTTTCATAAAAAAATACAATATCTGAAGATTTGAATTACTACATTGTTGAAAACAGGTTTTTGACTATAGATTGAAAATTTTGAGGTTAAATTAAATTAATTATATAAATCAAGTACAGTATCATAGTTTTTTAAAAACGCTCATAAGGCAATGTGCTCTGTCCATATACAAAAAAGTACACACAGTGCCAGTGGAGGAATGTAACAAAGTACTCAAGTACAAATTGAGTACAAATTTGAGGTACTTGTACTCCAGTATTTCCATTTGATGCCACTTTATACTTCAACTAAACTAAATATTGTACTGTAGAAATATTGTACTTTTTACTCCACTACATTTATTTGTCAGTCACAAATTAGCTAATTGAAGCTTATAAAATATTAAGCATTCTTATAGATTAAACTACCCAACAGTTTGTAAAAAAAATACAATTCACCTCAACCATAATGCTCACAATTTGGCTGCACTTGTCCTTAGGTAGCCTAATCTTTTCAAAACAATATAGACTACTTTTACTTGCAACAGAGTTTTTGGGTGCTATAAGGATCTGTGGTTGCAAACACACAAACACACACACTGAAAGCTTAAGAACCACAGGGGAACCCAGACTTTTAGAAAGGATTCTTGTGCTACTTCACATGTGGACAACTGGAGTGCTCGACATTAACACTGCTTAATCTGTATGCATTGATGTGGGCTGCTGAGCCAGTCTGCGACTATAATAAAAGCGAGTTGGAGGAGACCCCCCCAAACCCCGACCCCAGAACCAAAGGAAAACTGTCCATAGACCTTCCATAGCCTTCTCTGCACGCCTGCCTCCTCTCATCTGCTCGCCTGCCCACCAGTCACACTCAGCAACACCACTGTATATAAGTTTTAAATCTCCGAATCAAACCGGAGTTATTTGAGGTCCTTTCCACCCGTGTCAGAGCCACATTTCTGTACATTTTGCTGCGATTTGACCCCCCCCCCCACCACCACCACCACCACCCACACACACTTCCGCTGAGTCTGACTCCAGGACATGCGAGCAAAGCTGAGATCCGAGATGTGTCTCTAATGACGTGACTGTGTGAAAGAAAACTGTACATATTGTGTAAAAAAGGGGGGAGAAAAAAGTACCACAAAAAAGAATGATTTTCAAAACAAGGTCGTGTATATTTCAGGAGACCCTGTTTTGAATATTTGCACTCGGTGTAGTGTTTAATGAATGTCGCCCTGTGTAGACTTTCACCTGTGTTTATGAATTATTAGGTTTTTAGATAATTATTTATGTCAAAACCTTTTTCCCCGAGGAACTGAGTGAAGGAACGTTTTTTTTCTCAAGTGATTGTAAGTTTCCTGGTTTAATAATGCTAATTTGAATAAATTACACTGGTAAAATGAGTTAGGCTATCTTTTATTATTTCAAATTCCTTTAGGACTGACATAGGCCTAAACCAGGAAAAATAAACAATGTGAAATAGAATATTATAGAACTATTAATAAAAGGTGTTATAAAGAAAGTGTGTTTTCTGTCTTACATTAATTAATAATTTTACAAGATAAAATTCTTAAGCAAAATTCAATTTATATAACTTGCTTTAATCCATCATTTAATTGACTATAATACCCTGCTGAAATGTAAAATAAATGCATACCAACTTCAGTAACAGGTGGTGTGATGTTCAAATTGCCTGCTGAGGAGGATGAAAACAGTTTTCAAAGAGGAATTTGTCGCTGCAGAGAGCAAAGATGGGGGCGCACTGCTGCACCTCAATGAGGGGAAATGTATTAGGTGTGTAATCCAGGGCGCTGCGTGCGTCTATCCTCTTCAGCGGAGTTGACAAAATACTGACCATATATTCATGAGCTTAATCCTCAACATGTGAAACGCGCGACAAAGACGAGGGGTTTTCAATTAGATCGCCCACTCTATCTGGGAGGGGGGTGTCACAAAACTTCCTTTAAACCCCTTTAAAGGCGCTAAATTGGTCTTAACATCTGTAATGCCATGTCGATGGAAGCGAGTTCCCTTTGTCATTAATGAAGTAACAAACCACTTCATCAAACGGCTTTCACACACACACACACACACACACACACACACACACACACACACACACACACACACACACACACACACACACCTCATAAAGTTAATTCCCCCAAATCCCCCTCCTCCTCGCCTACCCATTGGATCTCACCGCTAACGCAGGACTATTACAGCAATCAATGGTTATTCTCCTCAGTTTGACCCATCTTTGGTGCCCGACCAAATCGCGTGAAATTACCCCGCGGATTAATGTAGGTCCTTCTTTTTATTGCTCGCGTCTGTGAAAACCCTCTTCTTATTCCCTCTTTGTCTTACAGGTCTGCGGGTCCTACACCTGTTAATCACTCAATTTAGCCCAAACAAGCTGGAATAAGATCCGACAAGGGAGCGATGGAGAGACGGTGCTGTAACATTCATTTATCCATAACGCGCAAGCTCACAGCTTCACACAAAGTCACCCAGCTGCTCTTTGGAGCGCAATGCAAACATTAAAAAAATAAAATAAAAGCAGAGGGGGAGAGGGAAAAAAGAATATTAAAAAAAACAATTTTCTCCAAACCACCATCCACGAAGTGTGAGCTCTATGTTTTTTAAATTCCTTTTATTTCGCTCGAGCCCACTGGAGCGTGTGTGTTTTTCACCCTGTATGGCCCTATAGGGTTTTGAAGAGATTGTCCGGGGAGTTTTAATCTTATTGTGAATATAACTAATGAATGGCAAACCAATTTGTCCCTAATATTTGGGGAATGCCGGGAGGCGGGGTGACCTGCTGGGAGCAAGGCTTAAACTTTCTTTGCAGCGCAAAAAGGCGAGAAATTTGAAATGCTGTCGCAGCGCAACAGCTCTGGATTTACAAAGTCACACTTGTTGGATGTGTGCTCCTCCATTCAAGACAGACCTGCACTTGGGATTAGGCTACGAGGCTTCTTGTTGCATGAATTATCATGATAATGAATGTTGATATAAAAAAAGGGGGGGCGGGTACAGTCCAATCATGAGCGGATTTCTAGCAAATTGGCTGCAAAAGGGAGGAAAAAATGGACGTGATTTGGTGGTTTGTGTCACTGCAATGGGCCTTAATGGCCCCGCCCGCTTCTCACAGGTTGAATTCAGGTGTCCAGAAAATGTCCACCCACTGGCTTGTCATGCCCATTTTCATCACCGCCATTCCCCCGCAGCTGCTGGACTTGATTTGGCCCATGATTTCGGATTCTCCAGGGCCTCGTTTCTCCCACCACGTCCCTGCCTGAGAGAATAGGCCCAATCACTCCACAGCCTCAGCCGGATCAGTCCTCACTCAGTCCCCGGGAGAGGAGCTCTAAAAGGCGCTTTGATGAACAGCCCCCTACCCACCACCCCTTCTCCTCGCTCTCTCCTCCTCCCCACCCCAAGCGGAGAACCGGCCCCGATGAAAGACCTGAATAGCAGGGCCATGGCACTCCGCTCCCCTCTCGGTTCGCCCCTTAATTCCCCGTCTCTCTTGCTCTCATCCAATTAGCTCAGTGTATTAAGCGGTTTATCGTCTCATAACCGCCCTTTCAGCTCCAACAAGGGAGACACTTTGCAATAGGACCGGCTCTCCTTTTGACACCCTCTCTGGTGCTTGTATGTTCCGCCGCGCTATGAATAACGGGGACAGAATAGGGGACTAATTCCCTCATCAAAGCCTACCTTGTCCAGCGCTGGTCAAAACGACAAGCAATAAAGCTTAACGCGACAATACAAAGAGACTTGTTCGACCTTATTAGCTTAGCAGGGTCGAATTAATGCCGGGGACTCATTTTGACTGGGTTTACTCCAAACTGGGAGGACAAAACGGGGCCCTCACTTAAAAAACCTGCAGCCTGGTAGTGGGAATCGCAGGCCGGTGCACATCTACTGGGAGCTGGAGCTGATTAAATTCAGGAAAAGGAACTGCAACTGTGGGGGAATAGGTAGTGAAGCTGATATGATTTAATAAATATGTTAAATTATGAGCAATATGCTTCAAATGCACCAAGACACTTTCTCTCTCACACACAGCATGTTCTATCCATTGCATAGTGAATCATGGTTTAAGTGTTCAGCCCACTTAAGGTTGCCTTCACAAGTCACAGTGGTTTGAAGTGATTTGTGAGGCGTGCAGTGTTTATGGAAATGCACGCGGTAGGATGGAGTTAAAAAAAGGATAAATACCTGGACTGTATTAACACAAAGGAGAGTTCTTGGATGGAAAATGGTGAAACACTTCATGCAGCGAGTTACAGACTAACAGCAGTGGAAACACACAGTATTTAGAAAGTGTGACTATGTGAAGTGACAATATAAATGTGTCAACCATTAGCACACTTTACCTTTGGATATCAATCCCTTTAATATCTGTGTTTATTCTGCTGCTTTATTGCAACGTGTCTTGTGTTGGCATCAATGTCAAGAAACACTATGACCTGACAGACACTGCATTAGCCAAAAGCAAACATGATGTTTTTACTCCAACAGTTCTCAGTTGAGTTTCAGAAGAATACACACCAAAATACAGGATTTCATCTTTATCGCTCCCTAGAAATGACGGAAATCCCTCAGTACAAATCAACAAGAGCTGTTTATTCACCTGGAAGCGAGTAAAACCTGTTTATTTAGAGGATGACGGATGTTTTTGTCCAGCTGTCAATACTTCTTCTCTAACCCTGGCTAAAACAGCACAGCACTGTAGTTTTTACTCAAATGGGAGTAATGTGTGTATTTTAGGGGGCTATTTACAGCTGTGGAATAATGCACATTTGGTGAATTGGTGAGTATTTACAGCAGGTGCATGTAGGATCAACTCAGGTTCATGGTGATGAAGGAACATTTCACCCTTAGTTGTCACAGTGTGGCTTATTTGAGTGTTTGTACAAATTTTGGGACAATAATGGAGCTCTATGGCACAGATAATATATACTGTACCAGGCTTCGGCTACACAGGCAAAACTTGTTAGCAGGATTGATTGGTTTGAGCTTTATTACAGATTAAGGGAAATGTTGAACATCACTTTGTACTTAAAACAGTGTCAAATAAAGTCAAGGGAAACTTGATTTACCTACCCAGATATCCCCAACTATATGGAATGTGGAGTTAATATTTAACTGTTAATATTTTTTTGGTTTTCAATAAACTTCACTTTCGTGGCGTGTCTGTTGTGCTACAGAGTGCAGTCGCAACAAGAAATATGCAGACGCCACAGGACATACATCCACACATTTCTGTCTCCCACACCTTCACATGTTGCAAATAACACAAGATTAACATCTTATCCATTTAGCTTTTTATTGAGGTTTCAGTATCAAAAAAAGGTTCTCATCAATATCGAAGAACCCAATATGAAATATTCTTGTCATTACAAAAAAAATCATTACACAAGCCCCCCCCCCAACAATACAAGTCAGATACATAGAAAATTACAGGCATTAAAACAAAATCTTCCGAGAGGCAGGGGACGAAGAAACAGTGAAAGGGATGAAATGACGACAGTTAAACTGAGGCCATGGAGGAGAAGGAGATCAGCTGTTCAATACCGAGACAAAAGAGCGAGGGAGCAGAACGTGTGGCCTCCCTCACACTCCTTTCTTTCATCCTGTGATCGCACACACCCGAGATGAATGGAGGTAATCAGAACAAGTGTCCGATCGCTGCAGGCATCCAGTGGTCTTAGTGGCCGGGGTCACTATCATTGGCTAATTAGCGGCTTTTTGAGTATACTGGCTGATCTGAGGATAAGTCATTCTCACACACACACACACGATTACTACTCCCCTTTTTCATACAGATGCAGGGTGATGGGGTGGCAAGGAATGGAAAGGTGTGATTGGGTTTTCAGTCCTACAAGAGGCCCACTAGGTTCCTTAAAGATGATAAGGGGGTTACGAGGTCAAAGCCTAAGCCTAAGCTATTTGGGAAACCAATAATAGAGAAAACAGATGTCGCTGAATGTGCAAATCTCCGGCTTTGAGGTCAGATGTCAGAGTCTCTTAGCGGTGTCGTCTGTACAGATGTGTCCGTCTCACTTGAGGGCGGAGAAGGTCTGGAAGAGTTTGGCCAGGTTGATCTCCGAGTAGCCACTGGTGGCCAAGGCTTTGTCTGGCACTTCCTTCAGCCTGCGATACACATCTGGAACTCCTTTCCACAGCTTTGTCCGAGCTAGAGGCGAAGGAAAAGGAAAAGCAGAGAAGAGTTATCATTGCCAGATCTCAATGGAAGATGATTCAGTTCCTCAACTGCATCAAAGTCAATACTACAGGCTGCTGTGACGTGTGCTTTTCAATGTAGTAAATGATTCACCAATAATGACTCTGACCCTCGACCCCGTCTCTATGATTAGGTTCAGCCGAATCCTACTGGAAGAGCAGCAGAGTGCTCACAGGCTTTGTCTCATCACTAATAAACACTGAGGAGCGTTTCACCCTTAACTGGAGAGCCAACAGATCCAATGCTATCTGCCAGTAATGCTATCACTTTGAGGGCCAGGAGGGGCACCGCAGAATTGGACTGAGGGGTCGATGGCAGCATGTGCGCACACACGCACGTACACACACACACGATTCATGAGATCGATAGAAAAGCCCAACAAGAGCATGAAGTCAATATCTTGTCCCTTTTATCCCTTCAGGTGGGCCGTAATAAGGCCAGAGAGAAGACTGAGAGCTGCTATCGTGGGCAGGGTGGCCACCAAAACCAAATCTTTGCAACATTATACTGAGAGTCAAGTGTAGACGGAGTACCATGAAACCAAATAACGACACACCATCACACTAAAGAGTGCAGCGTGCCTCATCAGGAATATATTTCGGCCGCTGGTGGAGAAAAATAAAAATGTGAGAAAGTTTTGTTTTGTCTTCGGCTGATCTGACTTAACAGGATTAATCTAGATTCATTCATGTCGAACAAAATGTTGGTAAACAAAGCAAACAAATACAAAGGATGAGCTACAAATCATACGATATATCTGTGTATAAATAATGAATACTTTTCTCCCGCCTATGTTTATGGTAACAGTGCTGTAATTAAAGTGCATATAAATATAGTGCAACAGCTTTGTAGAAATTAAAAACTGCAAGACAACAAACATTTTTAAATAAACAAATGCATGAAATTACCAGTTGCCACAAAAAATGAGTACTATAGTACTCTTTAGGGCTATAACCAGAACTAAAACAATCAACGGACAGAACATTAATTGGCAACTATTTTGATAATCATTTCATCATTTGAGACATTTTTTAAAAGTGAATTAAAACAAAATTCACTGTTTTTTGCTTCTTAAATCTGAATATATGGTGTTTTCTTGTCTTGTATCTATCTGTCTTGAATCTAGACTGAAGAATTTTGGCTTCTGGACTGTCGGTCACAATAAACAAGCTTTTTGAAGACGCTCTACAAAAGTCAAATATATTCAATTTACAATATTATAAAATGGAAAAGCAGCAAATCTTCACATATGAAAGGCTGATTTTGTGAATGTTTAGTATTTTTGCTTAATAAACGACTCGAATAGATTTTCAAAATGGTTGGTGGCTATTTTTTGTCTAACTTATTGTTTCAGCTGTCCTCCAAATGTTGAACAGCAATAAATAAACGCAATGCAACAGTCATCAGAGCTCTTTATGAAAAGTGTTTTACTACAAGCAAACAAATTAAAAACTTGTTAGAAATAGTCACTTGCCTGTTATTTATCTAAATCACTTATTGTATATAAACACACAGCCATATGGCCGGTTGTCATGTCCTCGCCATCTCCACTGCCCTATCTCCTGTGTCGTCCTTCCTGCCCGCTGCATTAGTGGCTGCTGGATAAATACCAGCCCACTGACTGCCCAAGCGAACAAAGGTTAGATACACACAGATCAACAGTGAGGTGCGCACGCGCGCACACACATACACACACACACACACACACACTAAAAGAACATACACGCAGACGATTGATGGTAGTTAAACACTTAAAAAGCACACTAACTCACAGTCATGGCAACTAAAAAACATCCATGTGACAAAGTAATAACACACACACATACACACACACACACACACACACACACACATACACACACACACACACAGAAGATGGTGTGGTTGACTTAAACGCCAGCAGCAACTATTACCAGATAATCCTCATGTTAGCAAGGACAGGGATGGAGGGAGAAAAGGGGAGAGGAGAGGCAGGGAGAGACAAACTAGTCTATTTATCTGGGGAATAGAAGGAGGGTGATGATGCATGATCAAGCGAAAGCAATCATGTCATCATTTCTGAAAGGTAGGAGAAAATAATTCTCCCCCCTCCTCCTCCTCTCCTCGTTTCCCTTCCTCACTCCTTTCCCTTTTCCACCTCAATCACTGTGTGGCGAACAGATAAAAGAATGATTTAAGAGTCGCAGAGAGGAAAAGAAAGAGGGAGAGACCTTGCTGCAAGTCGGAGCACAGTGGGGAGTGTAGTTCAAATAAATAGCCTCCCTTAAAGAGCGAGTGTGAGGCGGAAGGAGAGCAGAGAGGGGAGACGGCGTTGCTGGGAAGGCCGAGGCGTGGAAGAAAAAGCAGTCAGCAGTGGAAATGACAAGAAAGAAAGATGACGGCTAGAATGAAAGATGGAAAATGACATATAGACAGAAAGCATACTGTTGACTCAAATGCAGCCAAAGATCTCAAAACCTAATTAATTGCATTAGATATGATCTCTCTCTTCCTCACATACACACACAGTCACATGGAGTCCAACACACACATACAAGCACCCAGTGAGTGTATCAGGGGTTATCTTTGCTCTAACTAGGTGTTGTCACACACTCACGTATACTCTGGCGGTGCTGGGCACGAGTAGATCGGGGCTCTGCACGCTCTAACTAGGTGTAAATACAATAACAAGCCTGTAATTAAGTGAGCATGATGAAGTTAATGGAGATCGGCCATTCCGTCGGCCGCCTCCATGAATATTCTATTAGGCTGGTGGCGACGGGCAGCTGGAATAGCAGTTAATTTAATCACCACTCGGAGCACAGGGAAACTTCTTTGTGTGAGTGTAATTGCACAGAATGAATAATTGATTTGACAATCGCACCCGCGGATTTTGCCACCCTGCTTTGTATCGGCGGAGAAAGGGAGGGGAGCGTGGCAGATGAAGAGAGGGAGGGGGGAGAAAATGGAGAGGGAGAGCAGGAAAAGAGTAGAAGAGAAAGAAGACAGAGCGAAGAGAGGAAGAGGAGTGGGAGGGTAGAAGAGGACCAAATGCAGAGTGCTGAGAGGTGGCAGGGAAGCTGTCGGTAAATGGATCATTAGAAAAGCGCAGCTCAAGGACAATTTATATTTTATCAATGCGGCAAAATTACATTATTGCTCACACACGCAATCATACTGCCCACACTCAAGATTGAGACCTGGAGGGGAGGGGTGATGGAGGAAAGAGAAAGGCAACAGATAGACTGAGGGAAAGGGGGGGGGGGATAAAAAGGGAGAGCAGGGGAGATGGAGAGAAGAAAAGTGACATGAAATGATTTGAAAGTCATTGATACGGGATGTTCCCAGCTAAGGAACGGGCAGCAAGTTTTGTTTTTTTCATAGCGTGTGTGCCTCTGTGTGTGTGTATATAATCTATTAGAGATCTCCTGCAGTGGATGAAATTACCTCCATGTTTTACTCAGTCGCAGCAATCAGGCACAAAAATGCAATGTACATGTAGATAAGACAGGCGCTGGCTCGCAAATGTGCACGCACACGTACGCACGCGCACACACACAACACAACAGTGCTGTAGCCCTGCAGTGCACGCATACATTCAAGCTGATCAAATTACATTCAGCCTCGACTCGAAGCTCTTTTATGTACAGCTATTTCACTTTACTGTGCTTCATTGTGTGCGTTCAGTACACACGTAAACATTCAGAACCATAAATACCCAGAATATCATCTGAACAATACGGCCATACAGGTACTGCAGTATATAATGACATTTTAATGAGTTTAGTAAACAATAGCAAAGCAACCATTATAAGGGACGAGGCTGGTGATGTCCTACACTGTTACTGTCAATAAATGAGCTAAAAAGTCCAGTCTCTCAGCCCGGGGCTCTCAGAGCATTTTGAAACCTGTGTAGTCTGACTGAACTAGAATCTGGTTTGTTAGGGCAGATCTGAACACAGCAACCACCCTCAGACGCAGACCAAAGGGTCTCGGACTGGGGTTAGAAACAAATTCTGGAGGGTTTCATTTGTAGTGGGAAAGTGACGCGACCTCGATCTGACCCAACTACAAAATGTACGCTGCAGGTTTGAGCTGAACCGTTCCCGTAGCAAGGTGCGCTTTGAACACAGCTCATCGGCTAGATGTGTGGCGGGGTGGGACTTCATGATATGCAAACTAAAATGTATTGCTTAGAGCTACGTAGCGTTTAGTGATGCACTTTGGTTTGCTTTTTATTTTTTGTGAGTGAAAAGAAATCTAACCAAGGGGAAAGGAAGTTTCCCAACTCACTGATTCGCACCAGAACAAATGAACTATAACTATAGAAAACACTCTCAATCCCAAGGCCATTCATTCCTGCTGCAGAGCTACACCTTAAAAGATAGAAAAAATTATAGAAAACTGCGCATTTGTTAGGGACAGGGTCAGACTTTAACACCAGCCAGGGGCCAAATACAGGTAGATTTTCTGGGTGGACTATCCACCACACTGGCAGGTAAATGTTTGTACCAAAATAGTCATGTAATAAAAAACTATGCTGTGAGTCTCTATCCTGTTTTGGTGTAATTTCACGAGGTCACTGCTTCTGACTGTGTTTCTCTCACACACAAAAAACACCTTACCATATATGCTGGCTTATGTATTTTTGTAAATGCAGCCCTTAGTTTACTAAAATTTAGAATTTATTATTAGAGACATTATTTCTTATTCCTCCAGTTTGATGTAAAAACTGTCAGTAGCCTAAACATTGTTGAAATATTTGATTTTACAGTCAGTTGTTGACTAAAAATATATGTTGATCCAACTAAATGTTATGGTACTGAAGAATAACCCTAATTAGTCGTTCCGGACCTTTGCTTCTGGAAGTTTTCTCTAACTGGACCTCTTTGAGTTTTAATTGAATGCCCCTGGTCTAGAGCTCTCCTGGTTTTGGGGTAATGTTTGCTGTACGGGAGATCAATTCAGCGGTCAAGTTGCTGAGAAACATTTCTGGTGGCGGTTGCAGTTTGGTTAGGTTTGGAAAAGATCATGGTTTGGGTTAAATTAACTACTTACTTAACACAATCAACGCTAACTACTTGTTCCACATTGAAAACGAACCCTGGTCTCCTGTCTGAAAGTCCCACGTTTGACCCATTACTTTTAATAGAAAATACTTCAGGTTTTACTCTGGACTCTTCTAGAAAGTTTGTACTCAACATAATACCTTATTATCTCAAAATGTACTGAAACAAATATGTATGTATGGGACACAAATAGGCAATTCATTATTTTGGCTGGTAAAAAACATGTTTCGCCCGTCCCGTTAGCCGGTGAGTCAAAAAGTAAATTTTAGACACTGGTTGGGGACTATTTTTATCCGTGGATTAATACACACCTGGCAAGTTAGCAAGCATTTGCAGCAGCAGCAGCAGGGTGGTTTTATGTGGGATTAAATCAAAAGAAACAACAGTGTCCATGTTCACCGTGATGAAGGAACACGCCACCCAGTGCAACAGGGGCAGCTCATTGGTGTGTTAGGCAACAATAAGATGTATCAGGCTCTGGCTACACATGCAGTATTAGTATAACGTCAGTTAATAATACACATAAATATAGTTTTTAAACTTCAGGTTGCCAGCATAATGTCTAACCAGCTATTAGCAGATGAAGCCATTTACATTCCCTACACAGCACAATCACCACCAGAAAGTCTGTACAACAATTTTAAGCTTACATGGTGTACAGAGACAAACCGTGCTTGTAAATCTTTATACATATATGTGCACACACTCCCACGGGGACCACACTCAACGAACAGACACACACAACACAGTAGAGTAGGGTGTATAGGATTGTAAGTCTCCTCCCTGTAATCTGAGCAGTGTGGCCCCTGGGTGTGTAATGCAGTAATATGGGGTATTATGGCCCCAGGATGGAAGGATAACACCATAAACCTATATTTTATAGCAGCATGAGTGTGTGTGTGTGTATACGTGCATCCGGCTCCGTTTGAAGAAAGCAGAGGCAGGAGTGTGTGTCAGATATTAATAATTTGGTGGAGACACTGTTTTGTAAGACAAAGTCACACACTGTAAACCTTCCTCAACAACAGTGACCCAGATCTGCCAAAAATATAACCTCCTGGCTGGATAAAAGACACCCATGCCACCTTCAGGGTTGTAGAACTACAACATGAGACATTATTTGTGGGCTCAAATATCTCCGTCTTAGTATTACAAATTGTCAAATCCTATCAGCCAGTATGAGTATCATGTATATTTGTACGAATACAGACATCTGTACTTACAAAACCGTGTTATGCCTGTTTCAGTTCAGTTATATAATTAATTTAGTCTGTTATTAAAGGTTAAAGCCCACAACTGGTGGGCGATCCAATCCCTGCAGAACCTTCTGTCCTGAGTGCTCCCTAATCTGAGACACTTTTCTTACCATCTCAAGGGGAAACTCAACCGAACCATCAGTAGATTAAACCCTCAGAAGTTTAACTTAAACACCAAAACACACATGCAAAAGTAATAAATCTGATTTAAAATGAGCTCCACAACTGTGTGCGTGAAATAAATCTAAAGAAGTTTCAGTATCTGTCAATGGGTGCCAACGGCAGAATGCGAAACAAACTGAGGGGACACGAGCTGATGAACAGGATGGGGCTTTTTAAGCAATATGAGACTGTGACTGTAGACGGGATACACCGCTAATTGTGTATTGAGTTTACATCTATATTGGATGAATTTTCTGTGTATTTATTATTGATTGCAGCTGTAAGACAAATTGCCGTTAGGGGACATTTAATCTTTATTGTACTCTACAAAATGATCTTTGTTTTTGTTAAATGTCTCTCTAATCTCTAAGGTTTCTTGTATAAAACTATAAATGCCTGGTGAGGGTTGGGAATACCTAAACCTCCCAATTAAATACATTAGTCAAAAGTGTGACTGTGACTGACCAATCTGGGAAGCCAAAATCACTTATTGGCTGTACACTTACGACTCAAACATATGCATCCAGGAACAATGTGTCACACCACTGAACTACAGCATTGTTTGCAAGATTACCACTCTGAAGTGGGTCTGGTTTTGAAAGAGAAAACAGACAGAAACATGTGGAATGTCTGCTTCCTGGTGAAAGACACTGATCTAGTGTCAGTGGACTACAAAACGCTTGCACCCGTCAAGATGCTTCACAACCACATTTACTGTTTACTGAGTAGCGACGAAATAGTGTAAAATGTTTTTTTAATTTTTAAAAAAATAACAGCCACTATCTTCAGTAAACATATGAAACCCATATCAAATGTACATTAACATTAAAGACAGCATAAAATTATGAGGCATAGACAGCTTTACTGTTTATGTGTTTGGACCCTAAAGTGTTGCCGTATTTGGCTTGGGTCTTGGAAGAACGGGATGGGGGTGTGTCTGTAGTAGGTAACCTGACAGTACTCACGGTATCCTCTTGTTGGCTTTTAACACTCATGTCAATAAAAAGGTCACCACGACTCTGAGTGAGTTAAACAACATGGTGTCAGAAGTGGGATTTCCCTCGACGCGACCACGTTTCTGGAACAACTCGACCGAACAGGTTGGAACGGTACAAAACTAAGTCAATGCTGTGTCAAGTCTGCACGAGGAAAGCAAAACAACAACATGGCGGATGGATTCAGACGTCCAGACCCACTCGTAATCGATGGAAATGTGGCGTAAGTTCGAACGGGAATATGAAATACTCATAGCCGCTGCACACAGCCATAAACCTGCCAAAACTAAAGCTGTCTACATCCACAACAGACGTCACATTCTGCCGGTGATGGAGCCACAGCCTCTGGAGCCCACCACACATGAAAATTTATTGAACAGGTCACAACACACACCTGAACCAGAGGTGGACAGCACAAAAATGGCTGGAAACACTGAACACACACCACCAGGACAATGTCAAAAACCAGAGACGTTTGTAGAGACACAGGACCACAGCTCTGCTCAACCTAGTACTTCCATGTATCTCACCAGATCCGGGTCTCTAAGCCAAACAGAAAGTACCTAGACTAGACGAGACACTTCCATGTAGGGTTGGGCATGTCTACAAAATTTCCATCGGACAATCTAGGCATTGGTAGGCTTTGACGTTATAAGTCGCGGTGGATATTTTACAAGCACAGACCAGGTAAAGCACTGAACACAGGGTGCAGATGTTAGTTTCATTCATTTGATAGGCTGGGTCATTAACAAGCCCGCAAGTGCTGTGATAACGGATCGCGGGTGGAAAAATGTGGAAAAAAGACGAGCTCTGTGTCTTTTAGTGTTGGGGTTAGACTTTATAAAACGTGCTACAGATGGAGAAAGTGGAGTATACGGGCGGGGGGGAGACAGAAAGAGGCACGCCGGCGTGTTTACCTGTGGTGTAGGCTTCTTGTGTATCGGAGTGTGGGGAGAAGATAATTCTTAGGAAGGTCCGAAGCATATTTAAAATTTATAATAATTATGTTCCTGGTGATTAAAACCTGCTGGTTTAATGTGAAAAATAGATTTTTTTTTTTGCCTGGGGGGGCAAGGTTTGACAATCACGATGCCTGCTCAACCATCGCCCATCTGTCAGCCATCGCCAATGGATGATGGCATTGTCTATCAGCCCAACCCTAATTCCATGTAGCCTATAGTATGCACCAGAAAAGGTGGAGCATGATCCACTTTAATTGTGCATTGATTCATTAAGTCAAAAGTTATATTGCAGTGTGCAACGGTTCTGTAGTTATGTCTTTAATTTCAAGACACAAATATACTGTTTCACTTTCAGGTATAAGACAAACGGTTGGTTCATTGAAGGCTGTTAAATGAAAAGAAATAACTGATACAGTGTTTAAGTAGAGTTCGAGCTAAGGAAGGGGGGTGTAGACAGCTTTACTGTTAATGTGTTTGGACCCTAAAGTGTTGCCGTATTTGGCTTGGGTCTCGGGAGAATGGGATGGGGGTGTGTCTGTAGTAGGTAACCTGACAGTACTAACGGTATCCTCTTGTTGGCTTTTAGCATTCATGTCAATAAAAGGTAATTCGCCTTCACCACGACTCTGACGGAGACATGAAGTATATTCAATGAGCCCAACAACTGACACATAAATACAGAGGAGTCTTGTTGCTTGAATCTGTAGCGCTTCTCCTGTTGGAACACTTTTACAGCTAATTCGACGACTGCCAGGTTTTAAATACACAAGATGTTGTTCGGGCAACTAAACTACGCAACATGTTATCATCTGCGAAGGGCGAATAGTGACTGCCGAAACATAACACATACAGCAGCAGAACAACGTGTAGTGTTTTTACACGAGAAAGTAACAGAGAGAGCTTTAAGTTTAGAAGCTGTTAGCGAAGTTTGACAGACACACCATGACGTTTTCCCTCTTTCCAAAGTTCACACATGACTGAGCTGAGCTAAAAGGTACCTAGCATTCGCTTTAAAGTAGTGTGTGAAGGTCTCGAAGATGACATAAGATTCAAAGTGTCGCTCTTTTACGCAGCGATTTTCTTCGAACAGATTCCCCTCAGCACTAAAAACCAAAATATGACAACACTTTTGACTTAGTGCTCTGAGGGTTTAGGCTAAAAAATCTGCAGAGCGCTTTCACTGCCTTCCGCCATGTTTTCATTGACTCAAAACAAACCCACACTGCATGCTGCGCCTGCGTCTGGGAGACTGTTGCTAACTTTGGTTGATGGTGTACAGGATACACTGAGGAATTTTCATAGCGTGGTACCCGAACATGGTTTTAATGACAATTAAATTGTGAAACTTAATTTACTGTCTGTTATTTTTACGCGGTTTATCCTTGCGCCGGTAATCGTTTCATCCCTAATACTGAACAGGGTACGCTGTGTCTTCTATATGTACAGTAAACCATGAGCACACATTTACCACAGAGTAAAGAATGTATGGCGTTGTGTTGTGAGAGACAAAATAAGACTGAAGCCCGGCGCAGATCACAAACACTGCAGAGCTCAGGAACATAAAGAAAGGAGGAGAGTCAAGAATTGATTGGTGATGATTTCTTGCATCTGGGCAGACAGAAATAAAAGAAAGCAAAAATGGAGGCTATAATCATGTTAGTACCCCCCTCCCCCCCTTACACTGGTCCAATCCCTCTATTTCAGCTCCCTCCATCTTCTGAGTGGTCATCTGTTGATTACACGTTATATTTACCTCTGCTGTCTCACTCTTTCCCTGCCTCGCTCACGTCCTGGCTGACACACACACTCGCAGTATTCAGGCATACATACATAAATAACATACATACATAAATATTTAATCAAATAAATAAATCACTCGGCCCAGCGGCCCTTTCTAATCAAGTGACATCAATCAGGGAGAACTATGGGTAAAGAGGCCTTGTGGCTGACGCCTACTGAGTGCGCCCAGAGCGCTGGAGTAGCGTCTATTTGAGTCCAAGGGGGGAAATATACGCTCCATGTCCCATTATAGGAGAAGGGCTATCCTTTCGTCAGCGCGCCCATTACTCCCCCTATCATTTCCCCAAATCTAAAACCTGTTTTCAATCAACACAGCCAAACGAGTGCCTGTCCAAGAGAGGGAGAGGGAGAGAGAGAGAGAAAGGAGAGAGAGAGAGCAAAGGAGAGAAAGCGATAGAGATGGACAGTGAGGGTAGGGGTAGAGGGAGAGCGATCGAGGGCTCTTTCCTTCTTTCTTCCAGTGATTGGAGCGTTTTGCATTCTGTATGTGTGTGTGATTGAATCCGTCTCCTAAATTAGGGCTGTCGACTCGAGGAGCTGAATGTCCTTAACCCCCCCCTCCCCATATCCAATGCCCATACTCTGCCACGTTTATGTGTGTGTGTGTGTTTGTGCGTGCGTGTGTGTCACATCATTGGGGAATATTGCAAGTGTAGCCTGGGTAAAAGGTTTACGTTGAGCCATTGATTGCTAATGCTATGTTGTATGTGTATTTGTGAGGAAGCATTGTTAGGACATCAAAATTCAAACTTCAATAGCGGCTCTAGTCACTTGATTTCAGTTCCAAAGGCGGTACTGCAGAATAAATAAAAACAGCAACAAAAAAACATTTAATAAAATATGATAACATAAAAAAAAAATCAGGCTGATTTTCTTTTTGCACAAAACTTTAGCATTGAATCCTGTCACAAACAGAAAAATACTTTTAAAAGTTAGGTACAAGAGGACCTCAGTACAGCAACATGTACATGTGTGCATTACCTCTCTCATCACTCTGTAGTAGCTTGGCAGCTGCATAGTCCCAGTCAAAGATGAACCTGTAGAAGCAGAGCTGATTGTACAGGGCCTTCTCGGAGTACTGTAGAGAAAACACACAAACACACGCACACAAATAAGCAGATTAAAACATTGCTTACTGAAAACCTGAGGAACAAACTGATCAAACGTTATAGCCAAAACTTTGCTTGCATTGCGGTGGATAGCAAGTTTTGGGTTAGGGTCATGTTAGTGGAATGAATTGAATTTTATTGTAGCATTAACAGAGAAACTGTATTTAATGTGAATACCCAATCCAATTTATAGGCAGCTTTGGTGCCAATACCAAAAGGATTAGTCAATTAATCAAATGGTTGAACAAAATTGCTGCTTTTTTGTCTTATTTGATAAACCAGTGAAATCAAGATGACTCCATAGACTGTGGGAAGTTGTGATGGTTTCAGTACCTTCTCATATTTTATAGAACAAAAAAAATATACCACAAATCTGCCGATTATTCAAGTGTGTGAACACTCTTAATTTGGAGTAATCTTTTTTTAATCTTTTTAAGACTTCCCTGTTCTAATTGATTCTACTGACATGGTGTGAACTCCCCTTGACCTTTTTAATAGACACTCTTAATAGTGTGTCACCACTTACTGGATAAAACAATGCTGCTACTCCATTTTATAAGTAAGATATAAAACCCAATTTTTTTATTCTAATGGGAGTGGAAAATCGAGATCATGACAAGGCAAAAACTCCCCAAAACATCTAAAACTGATTAATAAGCCTCGTTTACCAGTTTGAGAAACAGGTAGACTGAGCGTGACTCTACAAAATGTGCACCACGCTCATTGAAAACATCTCTCTTCCTCTGTGTGACACAGTAAAGCAAGAAAACAAATTTGCTTGCTTTGTTAATCTCCACTGCAATTAACTGGAGCCACACGACAGCCTGCCAGAGGGAGAGAGGGAGAGAGAGATGGGAAAGAGATGGAGAGGATGAGCAAGACAGAGAGGTGGGAGGGAAAGAGAGAAGAAGAAAAAACAGCAAAAGAGAAAGGGTAAAGATACAGAAAGAAGGGAAAGGGAGAGAATCAAGAGACAGTGAGGAAGAGGGAGAAAGAAAAGAGGGGATCAGGCCTGAAATACCCTCCCTCATAATAGTTTGTTGTGATAAGCCATTGTGAGAGAGGCATGCGAACAGCCGAGGCTGTCAATTTGATTAGCCATTATACTGCATGTTTAATTGCAGTTATTGGCTCGTCATTTCCCTGCTATGCTGGAGAGGGCACGCTAAGCCCCGACCCCACACTGCCATCAGGTGTGCGCCGAGTGCTTTATTATTACCACCAGGAAGAATCCCCTGACAATTCCTGTGTCAGTATCTGTGTGTGTGTGTGAGAGAGAGAGTGTGAAGGGAGTTTGTGTGTGCCCATTATACCTGCCAATCGGCAATGTGAGTAATTGTAATTTCAGTTTTTACTGCTGTGGCATAATCAAGTGGAGAGAGTATCTAATGCAACTAAATGCAAACTATGCGGTGTGTGTGTTGTTTAATGGCTTTCTATGGCTGCCCACATGGCACACACAGCTGTTGACCGTTGATGCACTGCCTAGTCAACAACCAAACCATGCACATCCCATAATGGAGCCTCGGTTACGGTTGCCAAGGTTGAACAAGCTCAGTCGGCACACCACTTCTTCCTAAAACACACACACACACACACACACAGGCGCTCAACACTCACGTTCAAACAATATAACGCTGATTGTGGGCGGGCCAGTCGCTGCATACTGACTGACTGACAGGTGTCAGAAAGGCGTGGCTAAAATGTTACAGGGTTGTTATTGAATTTAGAGCCCCTCAACCCCACCTCACTCGCTCTCTCACACGCACACACTGCCACACACACACGCACGCACGCCTACCTCGTCATTCAGCTCGGCGCTTTGTTCCTGCACTGACACCATTTCAATTTGCTCCACAAATCTGCAGCATTTTCAGCCTGACTGCCTAAGGAGCAAACCAGCTGTGAAATTGCCTCTCTCCCGAGAGCGTAGGACCCCCCAGCCCCCACCTCGTACCCCTTGCTCCTTTGCCTCCCTCTTCCCCGACTGAACCCCCCCACCCTCCCGCCTAACCGACACACATACACATCCCTCTGTATGTACACACGCAAAACACAGTTAAGCCAAAAAGAAGATGGAAATGTGCGTGTGAGAGATGAATGAGAGAATGGAGACAGGATGTATAGAATAAAGGAAAAAGTAAGAAATAAGAAAAAGAGGCTAAATCACACAAATTGATCCAAATCACAGAGCAACAGTCTGAAATGGCTCACACAATAAAACGAGCACTCAAGACTTCCAGAGTCTTAAAAACACCTGCCTGTATCTTTTAGGTGACACACAAACACACACACACACGTACGCACGCACGCACAAAGACACACACATCCGACCTCCAAATAACTTTTGCACACTACACTGTCGCTCAAGTACACCAGTGAAGCAGTTAATGAAAAGGTAGTCAGTCAGACAATATGTCTGTGTGTGCATGTGAGGGAAGAGTGCAAAAACAAAAACACACAGTTTATAGTGGATGGGAAGTGTGCAAGCTGCAGAAAAACTACCACCATTCATGCCTTGACATGGATACGGCTTAGAAGAAAACATCGCGGCAACGGTGACACAAACAAGGCCTCGGCGGCGCACACTTTTTCCCTCCATACTCTTCTGCGGCTCAGCCGCAAACACACCGTGTAAATACCGAAGCCACAATATCCGAGCCCTCGCACAACTGCAGCTGCAAAAAGAGAGAGGGAGTGAGAAAGGGAGGGAGACGGAGAGAAACAAACATACATTTTCCCTCAGCTGTGAGGCCACAAGGCTTTAAAACTCTTGAGCTTTTTAGATGCGATGAGCGTTATTGCCGGTTGTGGTAGTCACGCCGATCAGCTTCACAAGACACCATAATGAGTCAATATATGTAAATCTTTACTAGGCAAACACGGCGGGAAACAAAGGCATTTAACTGGTGCTCTCGCCCGCAAGCCTCCAACGATTCAGCACCGGTAATTTCTCCCCATTGAAAGGCATAATTGCCTGCTATTTGAAGATATTCATGCTCAATTTTTGAAATTAATTTCAATTGGAGGGAAATGTAGAAATGTCAGCTCCAGTGAAAGGGATTTGATTTCAATTATCCTCGCTCAAAGGACTGTGATTTCCAAATACACTTAAGCAAAATTATGACAAGAATTTTTGTTCGGCAAAATTCAGTGTTTAAAGAGCGATTAGGCGATAATGGGGCAGCTTTGAGCCGGCAGTGAATGCAGCCGTCTCCCTCTGAAAGGCACTCAATTATCTCTGATTGCTCCCGCTATAATGTATCAAATAGAGATACCTGCTATTGCCGTAATTTGTGTGAAAATTAACATGCTGCAATTTCCACTAGAGGGAAAAAGGGAGCTCTAATGGGCGCCTGAGCGTACATCAATAAAACGAGGGGAGAAAAAGAGAGAGACAGAGAGGGAGGGTGAGAGGAGGAGAGAAAGAGCAAGCCAGCAGAAGAGAGAATGAGTCTAAGAGCTAAGGAGGGAGGGGAGGGAAGGAAAATGAAAAGAAAGGAGCAGGAAAGAAAAGCATTGAATAAAAAAAGACGGGGAGGAAAGTCAGGACAGAGATGTGAGACACTGTGAGAAAAAATAGCCCATTTGAGTTAAGCGCTCTGGAGGGAGGGAGAGGAGAGAGGGAGAGATGAAGAGCGAGGGAGAGAGGAAGAGAAAGAAATTTAATTTACTGAAAATATTACAAATTGCACCTGTGCATAACTCCCCCAAATTACCAACCAATCAAGGCAGAGTGCCTATTACTCTCCCATTACATGGAGATCAGATCACGCTCTGAATCTGTGTCCAGAGAGGGAGGGAGGGAGTAAAAGGAAGAGGCAGAGTGAGGGAGAGAGAGACTGGTGGATGGAGGGAGGGGAGGAGAGGAAGCACCCACAGCGATGGTAAACATACCATGACGCGTAACAGAAAAGGCAGCACAGAGTCACAAACGACACGCTCCTTTACAAAAGTTCTGGCACAAACAAGTGTTTTTAGTGTACGGCGCACACAAAGAAAGAAACCCTGATTGTCTTTCTGGCTGGCGCTGACATTAGCTCGATAATCTATGATGATACTGGCAGACAGAAAAGCAGAAAGGGGAATGTAGCCAGAGACTCTGGCTGGATGCACAGAAATCTGATGGCGCTTCCAACAAACAAAAAAACTTTACTAAAAAAAGACCTCTCAGCGGGGACCGGTGGATGTCTCATCTTCTTCCCTAGCTGTTTGAGCACAGTCTATCCACCAGCAGCTCAAACAGCCATGAATGGCCTCTTGAGTACTTTGCATAATTGGCAGCAATTTAATATGTAAACTGCTGGGCTATTAATCTCCATGCACTGGCTTGATTCAGATAACAGTGTTACCTAATACTGGAAAGTCAGCGTTAACTTGATATCAATCATGTTATACCAATTCCTCTCAGAGAGGGGTCAGACGAAAGGGCCAGCAACATCTAGTAGGGTTTAAATGCCTTGCTTAAAGGGCCCCCCGGCAAGGAAGGTTCTTTGCTGTATTGTTAAGTAGCAGCTCTTTCTGTTAACAAGGTTTTTCAAAGAGCCTGTAGTGCGTCGGTATAAATACTAAAGACTAGTTCAGTTGTTAATTATCTGCAGCTGGTATACAATAAAGGGAAGAAAAAGAAAACCCTTTTAACAGCAAAACAGCGTTGGGGTTGTGGTTTTCAGCTGTTCACGTAAACATCTTACGGCGTCACGTCATGTTTCCTTATGACATGAACAGATATATTAGTAGCTTTAGCCAGCCCTTTGTAGCCGCAGCGCTGCTGTATAATGGCAGCCAGTAGGCAAATCAGGAGAGCCTTCTGAACTCTCGCCCAGACTGCCTACGTGATTGATTTCAAAGCCTTTTTCTGTACTGAAATATCAGCCGAGCTGAATTTATGACACCGTCCCTGCATAAACTCTTTGCTTTCTATTTTCGCAAACTGATCTTCATGCCATGCTGGTTAACTACAGCAGTGTCTACATTGCGTGCCGCCTGTTTGTTTATTCCCTGTCAGCAGTTGGTTGTAGCATGGTGCTAACAAGACCGAATCAGCATACTGTTGAGGACAGAGATCATTCAACCAAATGGAGCCCCCTATGCTATCACAGACCTGCTAAAACACAAGGACTCTATTTCATTAAGTTAGTGAAAGTTGTATGAAAGGATAATGAATCTGAGTGAATTGGTTAACGTAAATTAAGTGAATTGATAACATTTAAATCCTCTATCAGTTACGTCAGCATATGAGCGGCTCATTAGGTGTTAGCCAAGCAGACAAAGTAAAAACGATGATGAGATGACGATTAATGTAGTTGCACTGAAGCTCATTCTACCAGTTTACCTTGCTCCTCTCCTTTGGGAAACCTTAAAGGGTGCTGCAGCGTACATATCAATCCTTCTGTTAGGTGGTTTATTTGTTACAACTCGTGTGTTCGTCTCTGCAGCAAAGACAAAGATTTTGCCAAAGCAGGATGGTGTTTGGAGGAAAAAAAATAAGTTGTATTACCTTTTTTATATGCTTAAATTTCAGATTGCGGCGCCATATGGGTGTTTCTCTTAACACTGTGTAGACAGGGCTGAGCCTGACCACTGTCGTCCTCATTGTTGGTTCTCTCAGACATGATTTAGATTTTGTCAGTGTTTCATTATTCTGTTGCTTAAAATTGCTCTATTTTATACCTTTATGTTAAGGCAACTAAAGAGATCAACTTTTCTGAGGGAGTTTTATAGATTATCAGCATCGTCAGTCTTCCTTAGATGTACATGAAAGGAATATGTGTAGAGATCAAACGGTATGGTCGAGAACAGGTAAAATGAAGAGAGGCTGCAGGTTTTAGGGTAGAGAAAGGGTGCATGAGTGAGCATGGAGAGTTAAATGTTTTATTCAGCCCCGCAGTTTAAAGTGCCACGGCCCACAGGCACAGCAATGGCCGCCTAAGTGGCTACAGTGACAGCAGAAATTGGCCTTCTGGTTTACAACCTGTCGCCACAGAGTCAGACACAGCAAAGCAGCCGGGGCGGGGGGAGGTGGGGGCAGGTAGGAGCAGAGCACGCAAGATACAAAAATTGACAAGAGGGTTAAGGCAAGGGTTGAGACAGGACTGGTAAGAATGGGGACAGGGAAAGAGAGGACCCAAAAAAAAAGAGAGATTGAACAGTCACACTCAAATTGAAAGGGAGAGTGTTTCTTTTAAATCCAGTGGTCAGGCTAACAAAGCGTTCATAAGGCGGCTACCAGAGCTAGACAGACAGATGCTTTTAATGCTTTAACTACCAACCAGCTCTTAGTGCCTGAAGGCAAGCATGTGGGTTCACACTGTCATACAAACACACAGAATCTGGGCGATAAAGAGAGGATTACTTTTATCATTGTGTGTGTGCGTTAGAGTATATATGGTGAAATGTGATACTAATGAGTAAAGATGTACAGCACATATGAGAGAGAGAATTCAGCTCCATAGCACCATCACCTGGACAAAACATACAGAATTCAACAACGTGCCATCTCCTTAACAAAATAGAGGGAGTGCATGATTCGTGAGTGTTTTGCGGTGGTGTTACCTCCCGCCTGAGGGTCGCCCTGGTACAGGCGGGGCAGATGGGTCCGTGGCGGGAGAAGGCGATGGGCAGGCGCCTGGTCCTGTTCTGGCAGGCCAGGTCCTCACACACCAGCCAACCCTACGAGAGAAACATCAGACGCATTACTTACACCAACAGTCAAACTTTCAAATTTCAAAAAATTAATGTTTATTTGTATCTCGACACTTTAGGTCATTCCTCAGCTGTTAATCTTAGACTAGTCTGGTTTCCTGCTGAGGCTTTGGCTGCCCTGAAGGAAAAACAGAGAACCATTTATTAATTCCCGTTCTATGATTTTCAGAGCATTTACACCCTGAATTCCCATTACTGTAAATTACTTTAAATTCTAGCTTTTTCATGGGTTTCCTGATGTAAAGATCTGAAAACGCACACATGACTATGCTGCGCTTCCAGCTGACAGATGAACACAGAAGGACACCAGAAAAAAAACAAAACATTCAAAGCCGCCTTTACTACCTTACGTGATTATTATTTATAAAATGTTTTCATGTCACCAGTTTTTATTGATAAAGGTGTTGTTAAAAATTGAACAAACAAACAAACTTTTGTTGCCTCAAAAACGGTTTGTGGTAATGAGGAAATGTTGCTGAAAATTGTTGCTTCCATTTAGCTGCTCTAATTCTGCACAACAGAACTGACAAGAAAAGTAGTCGGAGGAGGAGGAAAAAGTGGGGATGTAAAATAAAAACAACTGCAAGAGACAGGCTGAGAAAGAGGGGAAAGAACAGAGGTTTACATCTGACTTTACATCCCACCCTGCTGTCTCTCTCTCTTTACATTTGAATGTATCTTCAGCTGCTGCTGTGTGTCGGGGTCCTGCTCTGTGAGTACTTGTCAGACAGGCAGAGCAGTGGACAGCCAAAACGGCAGTAGTTAGGACCCCCCGGAGCTGAGGTAGTGACCCTGGGCAGGTGCTGTGGTCTAACCCTCTCAATCTCCCCATATTCTTCCAGACCCCTCCACCCCCACTGCTTCTTGTGCCCTGTCATTACTAAGGGGGTTTAAAGGGGAGGGGGGTTAATGCCCAACTAATGACAGAGCATAAGACCCACCACCATCAATGCATTTGCTTTCCTCCATCTATCTATCCTTCCTTCCTTCCATTCACTCAAAATAAGCCACTGCACCTGTCTTTCTATCCACATCCCCCTCACACATACAGGCACGCAGAGTTTCTCTGATTGATTTTATCTTTGGCTTTGTCTCGTCTGCTGATCAGTTTTGAGCAGCAGTTACAAAAGAATTGGTAAAGATTGTTGTTTTTTTCCTTACGGCTGTACTCCACAGTATATAGACACTTTTCCTTTCATGGCAAGAAGAGACTAAGGCTGGTTATAAGGATGGGTTAGCTGTTATCGGTTCCCATCAAAATCAACTCTTTAAAGACACACAGTCCCATACTGAAGCCTATACATGCAGCACAAATATGATTTTCCTTAAAACTACATCATTAAGATGTTTCTATAACAAAAAAAAATAGCAATGTATGAACTGTTTCATATTTTATTATTTTTACGATTTCCATTCATGTTCAGACCTGCAAAAGCACTTTAAAGACAGACACGTTGTGTAAAGTAGCAGTGCGACAGATCACAAAACCCACAGTTTGAATCATTTCTCAGATGCAAAAAAAAGTTAGGGTGAAATTATTTAGGCTCCGATGCAGCCGCCTCTCACTGTCTGTACTCAGATCTCTGTGGTCTCAATGTCCCGGCCACAGCACTGACCTGATTCGTTACACGTCACGAGTAAGAACCTATCAACAGTGAAGGCTGCTGTGCCACAGATGGGCAAAGTAACCTGCGAGGAGCGAGCGGAGTTGTGTGTAGAAGGAAAGTCAGCAGATATTGTAGCTTCAGTGAAAATCACAATCTGATGATCTGTTTTTGGCAAGCAAGCCCGGTGTCCCAGCTACACGACTGAAGAAATCACAGCCTTCAGGGTTTCCCTGAATGAAGATGAAAGTAACGACTTTTAAATCAGTTGCCCTCCTCTATCCAAATCATTGCACTTCAGAGTTAAACACTGGATGGTGTAAAAATGTTATTTTTTAACACTATAATGGCTAAATTTACACTGAATCTGTCGTTTAGAGGTGGCTGGGGGACTCATGGATCGACTATGATCTGTTTCTCCACTAGTGTGGCGTAGGGACCCTGTCACATGATTTAAAGGAGAACTCCGGGCAATTTTTATGTTAATCTTGATCGTTATACCTTTGTGAGTTCTGTCTATAGAAAAAAAAAACGAGCCGGATTGGTGCTTGCAACACAGAGCTGTTCTAGCTTGTTTTGCTTCTATACACGGGAACTCTAGCAATAGCTGTAGCAGCTCAGATTGCAAGCACCAATCCGCTCGAGTTCTCTATCTAAGAACATACTGCACATTAAACTGTAAATATATTCTTTCTCTATTATGCAATTAAACAGGAAATGTAAGAGTAGACTTGGAGAGGAGAGCTTCATGCAGTCTACACACACAGCTGCTTGCACACACACACAGACACAAAGCCTGCAAAACTCCTCTAAATGAAAATCAAACACACACGTTCATACAAACACACACATGTCCCAAATCAATTAGAAAGTCCCAGAGTTCACAGCTTTACCCACAAACCCCAGCTCCAGGACTAATTATCTAAACACCTCTGCCGCCCTTGTACAAAGAGCTGAGCATCATGGGAAATGAGACTGCTCCACCGTCTCTGATAAAGACATATGCAGGACAATGGTTCGTGGAGGTGGGAGATATGGAGTATGAGAGTGGTTAAAAATGGGCGGCGGCTCGATCTCTGTCTTTTTTCTGTGTGTATTTCTTATGACACAAGCCTTGACACACATTGCTGTTCCCATGGGACACAGACACACACACACAGCGCAAACAGAACATTCAGTGTAGGCACAAACATATTAATCATTTTCCATTCACATGCAATAAAATGAATTAATAAGACACATCAAAGACTCAAGACACATACTGAGAAGGCTGAAAGGAGGGAAAAGCTACCCACAATGCCCTCGGCTCTGCTACTGTGACCCAAACCCATCCACACACACTCAAAAATAAAAATAAACTGAGTGCAGTGGAGACGTGTGAGCCACACAGAAAGGACTAAAAACAAAGAGCACATGGGGAAATAGGCAGGGAGGAAAAAAAATCTAAGTGAGGCATTTCGGCGGAGCGAGGGTGGGGGTGTACAGTCGGACGTGAGAGAATAAAGGCTCATAATTGCATAATTATAGCAGTGGATACCTGACACACTGAATGCAGACGTCAAATGAGTTCCACATAATTTAACCAAACAGAGGCGAGACCAGGCCACGACAGGGCCCACCACGAAATATACCCTCTCTCTGCTTCCTCATCTACGTCTGTTCGGTTGTTTTAACGCTCTTGTCACTTTAAAAACCCTCTCACTCTTGCAGTTTTGAGTTTGATACTTTAACGCCCTCTTTATTACTGCACTCCTTCTGTTGGAGCTGCAGCGATTTATGTGGCAAAGAGTGATCTTCGTAAATGACTCTGCAGTCTGAGTGCTGCTGTCTTTGACCCTTGAACTCCTTACTAGAACGGCTGCTTAGTACTGAAACCATTAGTTGATCAGTGACTTAGTTTGATCACAATTGTGATCATTTATTAATCATTCAAGTCATGTGTAGAGCAAGACATGTAGCACTGAGAAAGAAGTGCTTGTCAAACTAAATAATAATCTGAAGACATCACCTCTGGCTATGTGAAACTGCAACAGGGGTTTTTAACAACATCTGGCTTTATGATTGATAGAGAGACTGATTGATTATGACAATTTTCATTAGTTTCATCCCCCATCTGAACCTGTTTTGCTAAAAATATCTTTTCCGGTCTTTGCCTTCTATCTATAGCTAATGGTCAGATATTGTTATTGATTAATAATTTGACTATGTTCTCAATTAATGGATTGTTTGGTCAATAAACACCCCACCTAAATCTTCATTTTACTTTCTCAAAAGACAAAATATTTATATCTGAGAAGCAACAACGAATCAACAATTGAATCATTGATGGGTTGAAACATACAATCAACCGTCAGATGAATTTTCTGTTGATCTACTGATCTAACTAACCGCTTTATTTTGAATGTTAACACAGTGGGGAGGCCTCTGTGCGATGACTCCTGTACCAGAGGAATCCACCTGCCACACACACACACAGAAGTACCAGAAAGAGCTCTAACTGTTTTCTGTGCTTCAGCAGTCAACACTTCCAGCTCTGAAGTGAATAGACTAAAATCGGTCTACTTCACACGCACACACACACACAACACACACACACACACACACACACACACAGAATAGAGCTCAAACGGCTCCACTTTGTACCTCCTCCGCTTAATCAAAGCTTCTCTATTCAACAATTTGACCTTTTGTTCAAAACAGGATTATCACCTTCTCTGGTCTTCATTCACCCTTTCTCTCTCTGCCTCCCCCTTTCTTCTCTTGCCCCTCAGCCCGTTTCCAGGGGCGACCCGCATGACGAGGGTAATTGCAATAATTTGTTAAATGCCATGGCAACGGTGGTTAGATGGGAGGGGTTAAAAAAAAAAGAAGAGAGAATTGGGTGGTTCAGGAACAAGCAAATCTCTCATTTTGCCAAAGACAGCAGGACGAGAGGAGGAAAGGATGACAACAGTGTTTGTGCGTTTATATGAGAGAGAGAGAGAGAGAGAGAGAGAGAGAGAGAGAGAGAGAGAGAGAGAGAGAGAGAGAGAGAGAGAGAGAGAGAGAGAGAGAGAGAGAGAGAGAGAGAACAAATGTTTGCCCATTCTCAGGGTGCTGGTTTATTGATAATGGTAGGGATGGGGGGGGCAGGAGGTAATTTCACTAATGATTAATGTCTCTGTGGTCCTAGCTTAGGACGCCAACACACATACATGTATGTTGGCCTACACACACACACACACACACAGAGGTGCAGAGCTTTCAGTCTATCTGGCCAGACAAACAGCTCTATTTGAACTCTCCCTCGGCCTGAAAGGAATCCTTAATTACACAATATTACCCCTCTTCATTGCCCCGCTGTGTGTGTGTGTGTCCCTTGTCCACTGCTGTTCAGCCTCCAGTGGTGTGTGTGAGAGTGTGTGTTGCTGTGTGAGGTGTAAGTATTCAGTGGCAGCAGCTGTTTCACACATCGTGACAAAGGGGTTGAGGGGGACTCGCTCCCCACACATTCACCAAACTAATTGATTTCTGTTCAGCACTGTGGGAGAGTAACCCCCCACCCCACACACACACTTTTACTTTTACAGACAGTGCATTCCTCTCTCTCAAGACCAAGGTGTTAGAAGCTAACAGGAGAGAGAGAGAGAGAGAGAGAGAGACCCATTAAAACAACACAGGCATCCAGTTTACTTCAGTCTCAGTCTGCACTGTAACAACGGGCCCTGTAAACTGTTTTGCTCCAGGCTCAGTTAGCGGATATCAAACAACACTGCATGTGCAAATTTTAAAAGCAACCTAAAAGTAAAACCTTCATCAGGTACGCTATATATTTTCAGAGAAATATACAACAGTTTATAACTATATGCCAAAAAAAATATATAATAAAAATATAAAAATGTGTGGGGTTTCCTAGACTGTTTCTCGCCTGAAACGTCAGTTAACAACATAAGGAACTATGACTTTATTTTTCTTCATAAAGGTCTTAAAAGTTAACCTTCAGGGAAACAGAGCAAATGTCACATATTTATGACATGCGACTGTTGGTTAGGCCTATCTGCTACATAAACAGATCACAGAATGCGATGGATCAGGATCTATGTGGCTCACCACTTTGGCTGAACAATTTCCTAGAGGGGAAAAAACCTGATCATGTAACTGGTGACTCTGGATTACACAACAACAAGAGTCTAGCAGCCATGTCAGATAGCACGCTTTCCATTTGACATGGGAAGTCAGAATTTCCAAGTTCCAAGTCAGAAATTTCAACAGGAACGCGTTTTACGATGATAATGATTGCTAATGCTGGGCACGTCATTAGTTTTGCACGTATGTGATCATAAATTAAAGTACTGGAGACATTAGACTGATGGTAGCGCTATTAAAGAGTTAAGGGATCAACAATGTGGCTTCTACATTTCATGGTAATCCATCCAATAGTTCATTTTCACTAAAAACTACAAATCAGAACCTCATGTGATGCTAGAAGAAAATTAGAGCCTGAGCAATAAACTGGCGTGCCAACATAACTGGCCGATATGAGCTAACATACCACAAATCCAGCGTAAAATGCAGCAATCAGCTGTACTTTTGTTCAAAGTACTATTTATAACAATAAAAAAGTTTATTTTTAAACTGCATTATGTTATCTTGGAGAGCTCTCTTAACTATACAATAAATGTACGGCATAATCTTTGTATAAGTTACATGATTCTGAAAAGAAGAAAAAAAACACACCAGACGATATATCGCTCTTAACAATCCCATATCGGGCTCTAAAGAAAATTGCTGTATAAAATGATGTGCCAATCCATACAATATCTGTTGAGATATGTGAGAAAAGCAACCTGCTGGTGGCCCTCGAGTCGGGGAACCACCAAAGTCATTTAGATCAATCCTCTGGGAACAATGTCTACAAACTTTCATGTAATGCAGTCAATGTACAGAGTAACTCCAAAAGCTCTGCCTCTGATTGGAAATCATAAAGTGCACAACAATTTACAACGTCCCAAATATTATCAATATAAATATTTCTTGACAGATAAAATCCCAACTTTAAAAAAATTAAATAAAAATTTTTTAATCATCAGAGGTTAGAAAGGAAACTTATAATTAACTTATCAATTTAGCTAAAATTATCAATAAGTTAAAAATAAAAACAAAAACTAAGTAGTGGCATTTAATAATGTCATGACTCTTCTGTATTTATGTGTGTCCATCGTGTGGATTTGCATGTCTTAACATATTTATGGCCTTTAGTTCTGAAAACCTGAACAACCAACAATGCAGAGAGCCAATGATCGATATTTTCACACCTTGCATACATGCTCCTGAGGCGGCCTGTACATGTGTGTAATTCCAAAAATAAAGTACCCTGTAAAGCTTATAATCCAACATCGTGGGTATTATTTCAAGCCAAGAGAAGTCCTGTATTACTTAGACAAAGCTGCCAGATCTTTAAAGTCAAATCTATCGATTTGTTGTATTTTTAGTTCTTCTAATAACCCAGTCCTCCCAGATGTATCATTTAAATTTCAGCTTATCATCTAAAAAAACTGACAGAGGGCATGTTAAATTTGGTATTCAAAGTAAGAATGACCATTTAAGTATTTTTATAGATCATGCTCCCTCAAATTGTTCCTGTGCTCTTTTCACTTTGCAAGCATAATGTGCTCTTTGGTTGAAAATGTCAGCGCAGTGCCCTGCTGAGGTTTCCTTTATTTCTCGTCCAACATCTTTTTGATCGCTTCTCTTAACATAACTGCATCTGTTGCATCCCACGTTGTTTTAAATACAGTCCAACACTATTATAGACACTTTGTGAAAGGCTAATTTTCACAGGTGTGAAAGACCCGGGTTCAATCCCCCACTGTGCCCCATCCACCATTGTGTCCCTGAGCAAGACACTTAACCCCTAGTTGCTCCAGAGACGTGCGACCTCTGACATGTATAGCAATTGTAAGTCGCTTTGGATAAAAGCATCAGCTAAATGAATAAATGTAAAGTACTTCATTACATACAGTTCAGTTCCTCTGACCACTAGAGCTTGTATTTTAGGACTGTGTTGATAGATAGCGGCAAACAAGCACAATGCTGTCACGTTAAAATGTAAAATGTCACGTTTGTGGACCAAAGATTTAGACCATGTATTTTAATCAAATAAAGCACATGGTCTGAAGAAAGTTGTGAACTAAGTGCAAGTTCAACTAAATTGTACCATTTGAGAAAAAGGTTTTAAAAAAGAAGGAAAAATAGGAGCAACTCATCATGAAAACTAAACAAACTAAAACTAAAGTCCATTTGCGGCCCTGCAGGTGGTGAAAAGGCAAATACATGAATGTTTGTGCGCTTGCGTTTTTGAGTGTGTTTTAAGCAGAGTTTTATTGAAAGAATCAGTAGCAATCAAAACCTCACTCAAGGTTGCAAACTGGCGGACAAACACAGCAATACTCACAGAGTAGTATTTTTTGATATGACGACGGATGTCAAGTAGCAGTTTGTTGCTGATGTTGACAGCGTAGTCGACGGGACGGCCCCCGCAGGGGATGTGGCAGCATCGCATCAAGCTGGGCTCCAACGTTAACCCCTGAAACAGAGAATGTGTGTCAAAACAAAAGATTAATTCAAACACACACAGTATCATCAGATCAAGCAAAAACCTTTCAATCTCATTCCAAATACAAGAACACAAAACAGGGGACAGTAATGTTTGTGTACAATCCAACCACACAAATACTGCAGATGGTTTCAAATGGCGGCACTTAACACAGTTAAAAGGGCTGATTGATAGAAAAGTTTGTACAATACTGCATTTGTGTGCAGCTGAATAATCAGCAAAAGATAAATTACCAAATAAAATATATGGGTGCCATGAGGAGTGACTGAGGAGACACTGAGCTGTATTATTTTAACAAACCAAATTTAGAATCAATTTTATAAATTAAGAATGTGTGCGAAGTGTCATATTGAACACATATTGAAAGCTTTACATACTTGCTTAGATTCTTAGTGTTGTTTACTAATAAGGTAAACAAAAAAAATCTCATTTTGGTAACCACACTAAAACTCACAGTTGCAAACTTGTAGGATTGTTCCTGAGTATTTTTCCTGCTCCTGATTCCCGTTTAAAAGGTTTAACATATATATTGTTCATGTTACTAGAAACACACAAATGCAACACTATGAATGACCTGCAGGAGGGACTGCTAGAAATAGCCACTTTTAATCACATCTCCCCCTCTCTGCGATGGCTGGCTTCTCACCACACTTTCGAGTGTTGACGTTCAGAACAACTACAAACACTTGAGACTTCCAACACGTCATACCACTTCCTTTCTAGTATAACCCGGCCTATTAGCGTCCACTCGCCTTTAGGTAACAGATTATTATGTTCTGTAATTATATATTTCTTACGGAAATGTACCCCCTGGGAGTTGTAGTTCACACAAGCTCACTCCCACCAGATTTCATGAATGCAATAGCCTGTGCATAAAGATACGTGAACATGGATTCATCACAGGAGCATTTTTAACCCTGAAATCAGAAAAGGCAGTTACGTAACATAGCAACTTGGCCATTACCTTTAGACCTCCACAAAGAACATGGCACAAGCGTGGAAGGCGTATGGGCTTAAAGTACCCCTGGGTCCAGTAAATGTTAACATTATTGTATTGTTAAAAAAAAAAAACACAGGTCAACATGACCTAAATACCCCTGAATTCATTTCTATGTAGTTAATGCAATGATGAATGTATCCACAGCATGTAACGATCACATTAACTGTAACAGCTTTAAACATGAACTCCATTTCACTGTCACGTTCACAGTGGCAAAACATGTTTCTGCAGCGGAGTCCATGACAAGTAAGTATGCATGTATGTGACCCCCCGCCCCCCTTCAGCCAGACACAGCTTTTTTGTTTCCATACATCTTTTTTTGGAAAAAAATTCCCCAGATTTTCTGCAAATTCAAGTCTTTTGACTCCCATAATGTGCAGCTTACACATATTAACCCTTTCAATCTCAGTCTATCCTCCTCTTCATTTCCTCTTCCTCATGTGTTTTATCCTCTTTCCCCGTCTGCTCAGGATGAAAGCATCCTCCCCCCTCATCTCTCCTCCCATCCTACACTCTTTATCTTGCTTGTTTCATTCCAAACTGCATTGTGATAACAGACTTCTCACTCCCAAACCAGTTGGATCTGTAAAAATTATACAGCACTTACTTGCCAGTTATTTTGCAGCCAAGCAATTAACTGAGTAGTGTCTTGTGTTTGTGCGAGACTTGTGAGAAAAGTTCAGATTGTATCTCTTAACACTCATCGCTCCTCCAACCAACCGTCATGTGTATCACCTCATGTCTGCGCTTTAAACAGCCCTCTACAAAACAATTTAAAAAACATTTACGATGTCCGCACTGACTGCTTTCATCCATGTCTTGGTCTGATAATGTGCAGCTTTCACGTGTTGATTTAACTGCACAATGTGGGATACCCAACGCTCTATTACAACCCAAGGAAATCCCTGCAGCTCTATCCAGCTTTCCCTCCTCCACAGTTAATCTTTTCATCCCCCTCTGCTGCAAAACCCCCATCAAACAACTTTCCTCCTCTGTCTGTCCTCCATCATCCATCACCGCCTCCTCCTACCATCTCTGGCTCTGTGTCAGTGGCGGAGTCCAAGGCCCATCTGTCCTCCCCTCTCACTGAGCTGTTAGACCATGTTCACCACCCCAATTAACTTCCTGCCTTATCAGTTTTTCTAAGTACACGTGCAAACTGGACTCTGAAGCATGGTGGAAAATTAACACCAGTAATCAGACAAAACCTGGTTACTTTAGTCTAAAGTTTAAATTTTTTCTGACAGCAGCAACATTTCAAAACGGTATTCTACTGTTAAAACATCTGGCGCAGCTTCTCAGGTATGTTTCCGGTGCGAGTGTGTATGCCTCTCTGTTAAACATACCAGTGTACGCGCTGAAGTGTGTAATGAGATCAACCTTTTATGGTGTGTGTATAACACTCCTTTTTATATTTATTGCAAGTTCTCTCTGCCAGCAGAGGACAGAGGGTTGTCAGTTTTATTAGTATCTTTCAGACAAGAAAAAGCTGTGTGCCCTGCTCCTCATTAGACGCTGATAACACAAACACGCGCGCACACGACCTTGGCCTGACAAATGGTAGGAGATCAGTGTGTATGTGTGTGTGTGTGTGTGTGTGTTCATAGAGCAGCAGGGGTTAAGGGAAGGCTTTTCAAGTTGTGGAGTCCAAGCTATGCCAATGAAAACAGAGTCCGTGTTGGAGCCAGGCAGCTGTCTAAAAATACAGACAGAGACACAATATGGAGGATGACTAAAGCATGAATCCTTCACAGGAAGTTCGACTTAAATGCCTTCGGAAACACCATTCTTCCACTCTCAGACACTTTATCTGTGTGTCCACCGATTAATCCATTACACCAGCGAAACACACCATTGGTGATAAAAGCAATCTTCTCTTTTTCATTTCAGGGTTTCTTAAGTGTCTCTGTGAAGTTACGTAAGTGTGTGTGCACACAAGAACATCTCTGAACTCCACAAACTATTCTTCTGCAGCAGCTTAAGTTACAGAGATTTAATATGTGCTTAGTTGCCAGCTTATTAGGTACATCAACCAAAAAATGAATGCAGTCTAAATCAGCAGTCCTAAATAAATGAAGGTTATAATTTGTCTTACAGATTTTTTACTGATTCAACTGTATGGCCATTTTGAAAGATGTAGTTTGTCCACCACATTTATATCAATGAAGGCAGGCTAAATAACAGAAACCCGTCTTTGTATTTGCAATACAATGCTTTAGTTTTAGCTAGCTGTACCTAATGATCATCTGGGGCTGCTTTAGGAACATTTCCTTTGGGATGATGTAAAATTTAACAGAAAATATTTTTCATTCCTCTGAGAAAAAGTCTTTGCAGCAACTACATTTTCCAACTGCAAATACGGCCAAAGACTAGTCTGGGTTTGAAGGATGAATGAAGGACAGAGATGACAGGCCAGATAAAGTGAATAGAATGAATAGTGCATGAACACATTTTAGCTAAAGCAACCTTTTAGACTTTTCCATGCGTAATCCATGACAGAACATTTGTTAAATCCTGCAGCTGCTCGCTTCATGTGAACTTTTAATAAGTGAATAAACAACTTTGAATTGTTATCCATGGCCATAGGAATCGTGTAAAAAAACACAGCCAAAGATTAACGAGGGACTTTTGTGATAGTTAACACAGTGTGCATCTACTCACAGCTCCTTCAAAGACACTGTCGTAGATGTTGTCAGTGCCACATTGAGGGCAGGTGAAGGTGAACCTTTCACAGTCTTTGTAGCGCTCCTCGTCAGTCAGCTGGACCGGAGCTCCCAGCATGCCGTCAGCCTCCTCCTCCCTCTGGTACTGCTGCTGAGCCCGAAACTGACTTGGGTCCAGACCTGGCATGGACAAAAGATAATTAACACCGCAAGATTGTTTTCTCCTGTCGCATTAGTCTTTGTTTTGTTTTTTTACACTAATCTATCAACAATTACGACAAATGTTTAACTTGGAAATTTCCAGCCAAACCACTTAATTTTATGACCATTAGACAACAATGAAACATCTATTTTGTACTTTTATGAGGCTCTTGTGAAGGTAGGTATGACAGCTTTTCTATGTTTGGCTGCCTCAGCTGTCAACAGACTATAAAACAGGAATTGTGACTAATACTAACAGATACATAAAGAGGGATTAATGCTATCACTCAAAGCAAGCTGCGCCCCTCAAATACCTCATGACCAGAGTTTATTTATAAAAGAGTACATCTTTAAACGGCAAACAAGATTTCTGATAAGTCATTTACCGTAATCCCAGGTGTTATGCAAGCTGACTGTCAACAACACCAATTAAAAACATTTCACTCACTTAATTTTAATTAAATGCTCCCATTGAACATTTGGCTAATGTGTGTAATTTGTCATTTTTTAAGGCAACCTGAAATTCCTCGAGTCATAATTTAACACCAGAATGATGTTGGGCCACCCACTCTTAATAAAACTACCAAAACCTATCATTCGCTTACCCAGCCACGTGGCTATGAGCACGCTGTTGATGCCCTCGATGGGGTCACATATGCGGGACACAACAGGGTGGATCTGCTGAGCAAGGTAGTAATCATTGTCCAGACTGAGACCCTCCTGCTTCTGGAGCTGCTCTAAAGCATAGGCTCTCTGACTGGCTGCCAGTGTAGAGCCGTCCTAAGGGAAGAAAGAAAAGACACACGGTTCTGTGCCCAGTAGCTTGTTGTCTTTATATTATAGGTCCATACACTAAAAATCTGTCTTTTTATAGTCTTAAATTGGTATATATCAATCTATGGTCAGTGCATGCTGGGATTTTAATTCTGATCATGTGCTGAAATGTATATATAAAAACACAACTAGTGGGACAGTTCTTTCTGATATACACACACCTTGCAGATGATGTAAGAGACTGTATCTCCAGCTTTGACCCGGTGACCTCCCTGGGAGTTCATCCACAGAGCCACATGGACGTGAGGGAGGCTCTTCTTATCTGGATAGTCCTGAGGATCTTTAGTCAGAGCCTGGAGGAAAAAGAGCGCGATAAACAGACGGTTAATATGAAATACCTTCAAATAATCCAAACATTTGCTTGAACCTCACATAGCTGCTTTGTTTCTCCACACTGTAGTATTTTATTACTCATTTGCAACCAGCTTGGTGATCAGTTTTACACAGTGTACATGTGAAATGCAGCTGTATGCGATGACAGAAGGTTGCTGTTCTAGTCAGGAGTGGAAACGTGCACACATGCAGCCATGTCCTTACCTTGTGTATCTCATACATGTTGAGTGGTATAGCTCCTTCTGCTACTTTCTCTCCCACCTCCACCAGGTGTTTCTGGATGTTCTCCACAATGACGTCGCGATTCTGGTCCGACAAGATTTGACCGATCACATAGCTGCAAGAGCAAAAGAAAGCAAAGGATAGGAAAGAGAGATAAATGAATAGCCGTTTGCAATGTCTGATACACACGAAAAGGAAAGTAACTGTATGATTGTTAGCATGCTAATACTAGCATGGGGGGAAAAGATCAAAATGTAGCTTTCAGTCACAACTCTGGTTGGTTTAACGCACTTGCCACATTCCTTGGCCAGGTCACACCAATCTCTGCGGACAATGTCCAAGCCTTTGAGCTCCTGCTTGACGCTGTATCGTCCTTCACCATGGTTCTCCACCACCAAGGCCGCGTATTTCTTCTTCTTCAGCAGTAAAAGGGACTTAAACACACCGTCAATGTCGATCTCCAGCAGTTTATAGAGCTTGTTTACTTCTGCTTTCACCTGGGAATAATAAAACATACGTGCATTTTGTGAAAATGTCAAATATCAAAACAACTGATAGAAAGGAAAATTCAACTTTGCCTCCACACACCTTATTGCCAAGTTTGAAGACTTCCTCCAGAGTCCTGCTGTTGGTGTTGATCATAATGGAGTCAGTATCTCCGTAAATGACTTCCAGATTCATCTGAATCACACATGAGGAAAATGACAGAAGAAGAAAAACTGTTATAGAAGACAAGACAACTTATTAGCTTCAAAAAACAATAAACCAGATGCATTTAATTAATAAAATTACTCTCTTTTACTACACTAAGTGGACCTTCTACCTCAATTGCCATTCATTTACTCTGAAAACATCAACAACCAATGACAGATCAATTAGTTCACAGATCAATGCATCTATATATACACACTGAACAATATTATACAATATTCTAATTATAATACTACAATTATATTATTATAATACTATAATTATATTACAATATTATAATATACATATTACAACATGCAACACTTTTGTTTTTGCCCCCACTCATCATGAGCTGACCTCAAAGATCTAAGACTTTCTCTATGTACACAAAAGGCCTATTTCTCTCAAATATTGTTCACGAATCTGTGAAAATCTGTGTTACTGAGCACTCCTCCTTTGCCAAGATAATCCATCCACCTCACAGATGTGGATGTGGCAGACAGCATGGGTATTGCCTTAGGCTGGCCACAATAAAAGGCCACTTGAAAATGTGCAGTTTCACTGTATTGGCGGGTCTAGAAACCAGTCTGTATTTGGTGTGACCAGCATTTGCCTCATGCAGTGTAACACATCTCCTTCACATAGAGTTGATCAGGCTGTTGATCGTAGCCTGTGGAATGTTGGTCCACTCCTCTTCAATGGCTGGTCACAGTTGCCTTCAGGTCGAGACCCCGATGAGGACGACGAACATGCAGATGAGCTTCCCTGATAAGGTTCCTGACAGTTTGTGCAGAATTTCTTTGGTTATGCAAACCCATTGTTGCAGCAGCTGTCCGGGTGGCTGGTCTCAGACGATCTTGGAGGTGAAGATGCTGGATGTGGAGGTCCTGGGCTGGTGTGGTTACACGTGGTCTGCGGTTGTGAGGCTGGTAGGATGTACTGCCAAGTTTTCTGAAACACCTTTGGAGACGGCTTATGGTAGAGAAATGAACATTCAATTCACGGGTAACAGCTCTGGTGGACACGCTCCCTCAAAACCTGTGACATCTGTGGCGTTGTGCTGTGTGATGTAATTGTACATTTTCGAGTAGCCTTTTATTGTGGCTAGCCTGAGGCACACCTGTGCAATACCCATGCTGTCTGATCAGCATCTTGATGTGCCAGTACATAGACAAAGTCTTAGATCTTTGAGTTCGGCTCATGATGAATGGGGCAAAAACAACAGTGTTGCGTTTTTTTGTTCATTTGCACTCTCTCCCTCTCTCGATATAATATAGAATTAGTGTTCTACACTAATAGAATTAGTGATATATAGTAACATATTCAACACTAATTTATTTTAACATTGCATAATATTTCATGTATCACTTTGTAATAATACAATTTTGCTATTATTGTATTTTAATATTATTTATTACATTTATATAATAAAGAAGAATATCATGACATTTAACAATAAACTTAATATATTGTCATGTGTACTTTACTTAGTATTAATAACTATGTACTTAACGTTTCACCACTACTGGACTGTTTCACACAGATACTCATTACTAATTCATTTATATATTAATTAGAATACTAATTAATTTGTATAATAATACAAGGTATTATGGATATTGTATACCTCTTTTTTAATTATCTCTTAGTTACCTCTAATTTCTGAGTCTATTTTTTAAATTTATTTCACTCAAATGGTTCTTTATTTTTTTTTCTATGTGCTGCTCTTTTTGCCTTAATAAAGGATACATAATAATAATAATAATAATAATAATAATAATAATAATAATAATAATAATAGAAACATTTCTTACAACTATCTTAAGTTTTACAGATATATCCTATCTTAATCTCTAACTCCAGAAGCAATTCCTAAATTTACTGCTGTATCCCATCCTATCTGTCTCATTCACTTGTCACTGGCTAGCTAGCTTGCTATAATGGACAGACAGATGTTCAATTTTAGCAAGCTGGTTTTAACTAAATTGGTTTCCTAAATGAGGACGGGTCTGTAATAGCCAATTTCCAATCCCAAGATAAAGCAGGATTTTTCCTAAATGCATTTAAGAAACATGTTTCAATAACAACAAAAATCCTAGATGCTATCTTAAACTGATATAAGATGGGATTTCAGACTGTAATGATTCCCCAGAACATACAATATCATTACCAATTTATCCTAAAACAGATTGTAGGTCAAATCCTTCAGCTCCACTTCAAATGTATTTGACTAGATTTGTGTTTCATTAACTGATCAGGACAACCAAGAGCTTGTTAATAACCCACCTTCTGAACCATGTCCTTGGTGTGCATCAGAATCTGAAGGAGAAAGTAGACACAACAGTGTGAATACGGACAGAAGCAGACACCAGAAAGCAATACAACATGTAGAGTTTCAACACAGTAAACAAACATACCACTTAGGAACAAACAATGATTAAAGATTAACTTTCTATGTTATTTATTCTGTGTGTATGTGTGTGTGTGTGTGTGCATATGTGTGGACATGGAAGCAGAGCAGGTGACTTGCTTTTTAAATGGGGGATAATTGGCTAAGAGGGCAATTATGAGAGCGTGCTGTGACAGGCGTCTTTTCAACCCACACACATCCCCAGCCGGGCAACACACACACACACACACACACACACCTTAATGACTCGTAATGGCCTTTATCACCCGCAGAGTGAGTGACGGACAAATAAGAGAAGTCTGTTAATGCAGGGTGTCCACTGTGTGTGTGTGTGTGTGTTAGTGTAAGAGGGAGAGATCTGAGCAGCAGAGGGATCCCAACAGGTGGGGGCCCAGAGGAGGGGAGGGCAGGATAGGGTGGGGGCCTCGGGTGGCTAATCTAGGGGGTTGGAGGGACGGAACGCAGTGTGACCTGTCACCAGCAATCTGCTCCTCAATCAACCACGGCCGCATATATACACACCGCAACTCACACTGTGCTCCGTGTGGAGACAAGGACGTGGCTATTTCAGAGTGTGAGGAAGGGGCGGAGTCAGGCAGCAGCAGGATGGGGGGGCCCACTCCCTGAAACCAGAGTGGGACTTAAGCATGCTTTATGGGCTGCTACATACCACTGTACGGTGGGGGGAGTTTGAGTCATTCACCGAACAGCCTCCTCCATTAGGGACTGCAGTCAAGGTCAAGGTCTCACTACACACACACACACACGCACACACACACACAAATCTTGGCCTAAGCACTGAATTGTGCTGCTAAGCTTTAATGCTGAAAAAATGACTAGCCTGCCTCCTGCTAGTTTAGGAGAGAAATGAAGGGAAGGAGAGAGGAAGATGAAATAAGTCTTAGGACGGATTCAGATTGAGTGTAAAAGTAGATAAATCTTCAAAGTTTTAATCTAATATTCATTGTTAAGAGATACAGAATAAAATGTAAGGACTGAGTCAAAAGTTCACATGCAAAATGGTTGAGCATAACTAAAGGAAGGATTCTCTGTCTGTATATCTGGCCTTTGATTTTCTGTTAGAGAAGCATTCAAATGATCAACTTCTCACTTTGGGAGGATCCAAGGGATTGCAGTGTCAAATTTGGTGGAATTTGGCCATATGGTGTCTGGCGCTATGACGACTAGCTTTACGTTTCGGCCTGTAACTTTTGAACCGTAAATCTCAGAAAAGAAATTTTTTAATCCTGGATTATGTCGGTCCAGGTAAATCTATCCATATAAGCCACGCTTTGTCACTTTTCCTCCTGCACATTTTGAGCAATCATCAGAATTGTCTCATAGGGCCGGGCAATAAAACATTAATAATTTTATATTATATATATATATATATATATATATATATATATATATATATATATATATATATATAGTCAATAAATGTTTGATTTAATTAATTTGAATCACCAATTAATAAGTATATAAAGGGCAGAGCACATGTTATTATCGCGTTAAAGAAAAGTTACAGTTTTGGCATTATCGATCGCATATATCAAGAACTGTTCAAGTGTGAAGTCAAATGGGTGAGAGGTTCTCAAAAAAGCTGAAAGCAGCAATACCAGTAGCCAAATACTGGCCAATTTTGGGGAAACTTTTTCCATCTTGTTGGGTAATATCCCAAAGAACGAGAGATTTCAGGTACAGGGTCATCAGAAGTGTAACAACCTGGGTACGCTGCAGCTTGAGCAACTGTACGCAATGTCCTGCAAATTGTGCATATAGTACCTTTAGGTCCAAAAATACTACAAATATTAGGATTGTTCTGAGCCATTTTTTCTGCATTAAACATTAAAATATGGGTGGCAAATAAACTCTATCTGTAATCATTTATTACAATGTTTTATTGTGGCAAAATCTCTTAATGTCATATCAAATCTACATTAAAATCGAACAGTCATCACAGGCTATGGGCTCATCAGTAACACTTTTCAGCAGGGATAAAAACAGCAAAAGAGAAGCCCCGGAAGAAGAGAGAGACGAGCGAAGTCTGGAATGATCACAGAATAGACGGAAGGACAGGCCACAGAAGTGATGAATAGAGAGATGTGGGAAAGACGAGCGAAAGCAAAGTGAGGCAAGGCGGGGCGGGGGGCTTGGGGAGTCGAGCGAGGTGAGAATGTGTTGATGTAATTGATGTGTGGACTCATTTAGACAGGTTTTCCATATGCTGTCACTTCCAGCAGAACAGACTGCTTTGAGGAATGGACCGTGTGAAAGACAAGCCGTTTGACCATGACGCAAAGTGTGCAACTGACAGGGTGTGTGTGTGTGAGCGCTCATCTTTAAACACATACCAACACACACATACTATATGGACCAATGCAAACATATAGTCCCAGGGGGTAAAAAAAAAAGTGTGTGTGTGTGTGTGTGTGTGTCTGACCTCTGGTGACTACGCTCGTCACCACCGTACATGCCACTCATACTGGGGCAAACAACTGAAAAAGCTTAACAGAGGACTTGTATTACTTAACGTTACCCCGATATTGTATCAGTTCCTTCAGCAATACAACTGACCAACCAGATTGTCCAAAAGGGATTAACGTAGAACAGCTATTGATCAATTAATAGATTAGTTGAGTCATTCTGTAGCACGTTGGTTTGATAGGCACCGTCATTAGCAATCCTCCTATACATTCAGTGCACCAGCTGCTGTAAATGGAATTGCAGGTGGAAAAATCCAAAAGTTCTTCTAGGCAACCTTATAAAACATACTGGAGAAAGCCAGAGCTGAATCACACATGAAGAGACAGACAGAAAGGGGCGGGGCAAGCCAGTGTGTTTGTAGTGACAGAGCAGAGGTGTAGGTGTGTGCATGTGTGGAGAATAGCAAGGTGTGCAGAGTCAAGTAGAGAGTAAACACCAAAATAAAGGCGGGGAATGAATTTAATTAAAATGGTGAAATAAGAAATACTAGAAATATTTACTTAAATGTTTCTTTAAGTTGAGAAGATTGTATATTTTTCCATTCCTGTGAGGTATGGTTAGACATTCTAGTCAAATTTTAATAGTTTGATATCTACGAGTCAAGGTCAATCTCTTGCACCATTTTCTTCTCAGTACATTTATAAATCTGCTCAAATTACCATTTCCATTCCCTTTTTCCTCACATGGTAAAACATCACTCAGTTTTCTTCTGTTCCTGCTTCTTTCACTCCTCTGCTCCTTGGTGTTAATACAGTGTAATTAGACTGGACAGTAATTGAGCGGCTCACTGACAAGTGCTCCTGCAGACTGAAGGATCAGGACAGACGATTTCTAGGAAGAAAACTTGTAGGACAAATGTAATCTCTATCCCACCTGGAATCCATTCCACTGTACGCATGCATGCTTGTAGCATTGTGCACATTTCCTTAGACAATGATGAACATTTGTAGAACAATAAATTACATAAAGTACATAATTATGACATAATAAATTAAAGTGCATTACCAGGAGTAAGGAGAGGAAAGAAAACAGGAAGAGGTTTTCTCTGAGCACCCGTTCCCCAACCACATACTACTAAACTCATGGAAAACCAGTCAACTATTAATCTGGGCATAGGTTTCATTTATTAACTAATTTATTAAAACAATTTTCTTAAAAATGCCAACAATTACGGTACTTTCACGTCTGTAGTTCTGTTCATTTGGTCTTGACAGAAAAGGGGAAAAAAATTACACATCTCTGCCTCTTAATTCCAGTCCGGTTCCTGTTAACAACACCGACCTATTACAAGACCAAGAGCTGTAAGCGTGACGTAACATGGCTTGACATCCTGCATTCTGGAAAAATGTACATTATGCCTTCTAAATTATAAGACAGTAACACTTAAGGCATTAAAACATTTTTAGATAAGCCTGCAACTTCCAGCAGGTTGTGACTTTAAGGCAGCAATCTAGCTTTTTCAGACTCACCAGTTTTCGACAGTGGTACATGCAAGTGCTGTGAAGAGTTCTTGTGTCCCCTGCTGTATTTCACCACTGACTTGCACAGCTTACAGGTGACATTTTCCCTTTTACTGCCCATTTTAAGACATAATGTACCCAACAATCTGCCTTGAGACTTGAGGACGCAGACCTCGGGGCGCCTGACCCTGCCAATGTTGCTAAAAGATGTAGTTGGGTTAAGTGTTGCAGCCGTAGTCTGTAACACTCAAAGCTGCCATGAAGTGAACGAGGCGGACAACTACAAGAGCACGGGTCCATGATGGAAAAACAAGTCTTGTCCAGCTGACTAGTGCAGTTGAATAAACGCAGATCAAGATTTTCAGGACAGATATTAAGTGAAATGGATTGGAGGTTTCATATTTTTACATTTAACACAATACCATCTACATTTAAAAAAAACCCAATCCACTTCAATTTAGTGCTTTTAACAATGTCTCAAGTCTTTTTTCATGTGCACCTGTGTGTCTGCACATGCCATTAGCTGGGCATTGTTGCACCCTGTCATGCTAATTGATGAGCGGCTCAGCCTTGTTGTGATATCCGTCTTTTACCAGCTGTTGGCTCAGCTATTTGTTGGTATTATCCATTAGGGATTCACGTGTCTTGTTGTCATGTCGCTCTCATGTATTCTTTATTTAAATCCACTTCCCCCGCCTCCTCTTCAAAATATCTTTTGTCTTGTGCCAGACTGTCATTTTAAATAGAAATATGGGTCTTAACTGGCCTGCATTGGTTGAGTGACAAACGGTTTTATAGGTTGTATTTTTTTTTGCTTCCTTTCAGACAGACTGATAAATAGACAAATGAGAAAGTTGCTTGCTCATCCAAAGGGCATCCATGTCCTTCCATCACACACACGTACCATACACCACACCGCTGATCAGCAGATCAGAGGTAGCATGTTAAACTTCAGCGCGGCAGAGGGCCCTTGTAAAAAGAGCCTGGGGCACCAGTGACGATTGTTTTGAAAAGCACTCAGCTGAAAAGCATTTTGGGATGACAGTCGGCCGACTGAAATAGCACCTGTGGAGGAACACACCACCGTCAGAGCTGGAAGGAGGGGGGGGTTGTACACACAACACGTTCACAAGGGGCATGAGTATCCATGCACATTCACTAACACAACACACTAACACATTCACTAACACAATCTCACGCACAAAGATGCATAAAGTATTTACAGTTTCTCTTCTGCTAGTGTGAGCTCTCATGTTCACACATACCTCCGTACACACAGAGAAAGAAAACGCTTCTTTCACTAAAATGATATCTTGCATGCAAGAATGCATGAGCGCAAAAACACACACACATGCGTGCGTACACACCCCTGTCCTGGCAGATGCCATAGCTGTGTCTCATGCATGCTGCTGGGACAGTCAATCTGTCGTAAAGCTGAGTCTGATTTAATACAACCGGCTGAGATCACAAACGCCGGAGTTCATCGAAAATAAGTCGACAATGACAACAATCCTCCTGCTGTCTGGCCAATTAAAAACACCGTACTTTAATAGCTGGAACGGCCGTCACTTCACACAGGCACAGTCAAAGTAGTCACCAATGATTTCTTAAATGTTGCCAGGCAAATAAGCCGTGAACGTGTAGCTGGTCAAAAGGGCTCATTAATATGTGGTATTTGGGATTGCAGCCAATAGATGGTTAGGACCATGAAATGACCTTTGTCAGCATCATTCTCACACAATGACTCAGGTCTATTTTTTTATCCATTTTTAGCTGAACTTTAAATCATCTATAATAATTTCTCAAATGACAAGGCGAAAGGGTTTGCTCATCATGGTGAACTCAAGAATTATCTCTGTAGCTTTCAGCTTTTTCGAGCTTTACAGCAAGTTTCAGCTCATTGTTCAGTCGTCACGCCGGCAACTTTACCATTTTGGTTCACTATCACCGAATCATTACGAAAATAGTGAAGCACTTAGGAGCTAAAGAGGCACATATTTCCCTCAGGAGTTGGCAGAAACTAAAAAAAGGAGCTAAAAGAGAGTGAATAGTAGACTTGAATTCATCCAGTGATCGGAAACGTGACTCTTAATAAATGATAATGTTGCTCTGTAAGTGCTTGATCATCAACTTGTGCATCAAATGTGCTTAAAATGTGATGATATGTCAATGTTTACAACTGGCACAATAAACTACCAGTGTCTGGACTGCTTGTTTTTCTTATCAATTAATCAAGTGATTAAAAAAAGGGCATTAAATTATATTGGTATTTTTACTTGATAAATTATAACAAAAAAATCAATTATCAAAACAGTCATTAATTCATTTTCTGTTAATTGACTAATTATAAACAGGAAACCAACTGCAAAATCATCCAGAAACTGATATCTATAGCCACATGATGTCATTTTGCTGACGCCTTCATCATCCCACCAATGCAGTAAAGTAGATTAGAGGATCAAATTCATTAGGTCATAAATCAAGAAACGATAAGGTTTTAATAGAACTGAACATATGTATTACCCACTCGCCAAGTCAGCTAAAACCACATACTAATTATCCTCTCATTTACAACTGTATCAGTAGCCCTGATAAAGACACCATATGTCAGATCAATCCCTAATAAATTATAATCCCTGCCATTAGCCTGGTCTCACATGGCCTCATTAGTAGGTGTTACTAAAGTCGCAGTTTAGATTGTGAAACCATGTCCTGTCCACTGTCAGCCCTCACAGACAAACTAATGTAGCCAAAATAGCAGCACTGCTCCCATGTGACTATTTGTTAAGTCCACTCCTATCAGGAGTAAAGCCAGCTCTTTAAGAGGACTACAGGACCATGGAAACATGCAGCCCTCATTTCCCCAGACATGAGCATGCTTTACAAGCACTGGCTGACACACACACACAGGCTTATGTATTCTTACGTCTAATTCAGGGAAATGTAAAAATGACCCCTGTGATTCTGAGACAGCAGAGGCAATTGAGATCCTGAATGAAAGAAATGGGGGCAACAATACTTACTTGCACCTCATCACAGCACAGACACACAAACACAGATGAGACATGACAGAGGGGTTTAGGTATTCCTGTGTCTAATTCTGGGAAATGATTTGTGATTCTTGAGACAAGAGGAATGATATAGAACCTGAATGAGGGACGCCAGGGGCAACAATATTTACTTAGATATCATCACAAGCACACGCACCCTCACACACAAGCACATATAGAGGTTTAACCTAAACCAAACTTTGACCTCTCCGCACCCTCGGCTCTGTCACCCAAGCCCGCTTCAATCCTTCACTCTGCATGCCACCCAATAATGTCAACTACGAGCTCCTGTCAAGCTGTTTTTAAACACAAGGACAGAGACTCAATTACAGCAGAACGGCTTTCAGGAGTCATCCTCCATCCTGAGAGACACACACACACACACCTGCTAATGGTTGTCAGATTGGCTGGCAGAGGGGTCAAAGGTCAAACCAATCTGCGTTCCGCAACAATCAGCGGCTTCCACCGGCCTCTGTTGTTAACATCACTCGATTAGGAGGGCGAGCACGCACTTAACACGCACACACTTACAGATTTACGTGTTTTCTAAAACAAAAGCACGTCAAGAAAAAATTTGTTCTGTGTCCTAACTTACAGTTTTAAAGACACCAAAGATGAACTACACTCCAGGCAAAGCAGCTTTTGTGCTGCCCTTGACTGTTAACAGACACTCCTCTGTTTGCTATGACCAGCAACATTAACACCAGTATAGGAAATTAGCACCAACAACCAGCCAAATGCTGTAGAGATTTTCCTGCAGCTGATGTCTGACATACATGCGTGTATGCTAAGATTCCTCCTTTCTCAAAGTGTAACTCTTAAGCTCAGAGATCCACCAGCCAGAGTTCAGTGGACAATAAAAAGTCTTTCAGGCTTGACAAATGCATTTCTCAGCCTGTTATGACTACATGCACAAGTTGTCTGTGTTTCATATATCTGTATCTCTGGACCCAACTGTTCGCTGGCGAACATACAAAAGAACCCGAAATAACGCAGAGGGGTTGAGGGGGGACATCAATCTGTGGCTGTGTAATCCTAAACCTTCACCTTCCTCTTAATACCCATCACCCCCGCCTTAATACCCACACATACCAGAACAGAGTAGGGCCACAACAAATGGTCCCCCGACAAAGGGCAGAGTTCGGCCAGTAGCACTTGTGCGAGGACATGCATAGACACATGTACAGCAGCACATACGTGCAGACACAGACAAACGCAAGACATACTCAAGAAACACACACAAGAGGCAGGAGGGGAGTTAAGTGGGGGCTTTTCCCTCTTAACTTGGAAAGTCTGATCAGAAGAGCCAACGCCAAGGGTCTGTCATCTCCCTCTAAACCACTCTCATCTGAACCCTCCCTGGGCTGAGAAACCACTGTGGCCCACGGCCTGACCTGTCTTGCCCCGGGAGGGTGGGGGGGTAGGGATTTAGGCCTCAATTTAAAACCAGAGTGAGAGAAAAGATGAGAGCTAAGCCAATCAATAAATATGGAGAACACACGAACATTCACCCACACACACGTCCAAACAGATGATGGCAACGCACAGAGGGGCAAGGGTGGATTTACACTGCGGAAAGAGAAGTGGTCAGTGTACGTGTTACAATTACAAAAATAAAAAGCCTCCTAAATCATGATATGAAACTAGAGTGCAAATGTGACAATTAAATAGGGGGTGGGGTGGAGGTGCAACCAGCAATACCCACAAATACACTAGAAACCCCGCTATAAATGCCAGCTGGCGTTTCTGGCTCGCTGGAGTCGGAAATAACTACTCGGCTTACGGTTATTTAACTTCAGGGCTCCATACAAATTCAATAAAACTGCTTCATTTTGTTTAAACTGTTGCCCGAAACAGGGAGTCAGAGCGTGATGACCCATATACTGGACACACAGCCTGCCAGAGTAGGAGCTGGCTTTACTTTGTTATGGTCAAACCAGGTTACGGAACACTTAGCAGCGGCTGGACAGTAGTTCATCAGTAATGACAGAAATTTCACACAAACAAAAGTGACTGTTTAACATAAAAACATCTCTGACTGCAGCTTTAAACTGCAGAGGGCAACTGAATCATGGAGGAGATACTGAATGGGTAATTTCAGGGTTTCATTTAAAGATTTAAACAGAAATCTGTATTTGTTATTTATTTATTAGATGTTCTGAGAGCACTAAATTATCCTCTGCCACATTTATTTACAGTGTCTTATTTACAGAGGGACTCCCTGGTTGTGTTGTCTCCCCAAACACACAACCTGCAGTATAAATAGATGTGGGTGTCGGATCATGGATACAAAGTAAACAAAACACTATAAGATTGTGCAAACGGGGGATCTCTGCCACCTCAGCGAGTTGAGGATCCGCGCTATGTCCTGAGCGCAGTGTGGGTTCAGATCTGACCGATGACCTTTTTCATGCACGTCTCTCCCGTCGGTCATATCACTCCTCTCTGTATGCAATGTACAAATGCAGTAAAGTCCTAATAAAACACAACCCAATTGACTGTCCCTTGAGCATACTGGGTAACTTCAGAAGGCTGAGAAAACGCTGGAGGCAAAGTAGGCCATCAGCAGGTTTCAAGTGTAGCTTTAAATGATCTGAAAACATTTAAATGCAAATAAATTAAAATCTAGCTATTAGAATATGTCAACACAATAGCTGTTATAAACAGGCCCCTTATTTGCCTTTTAGTTTTAGCAAAGATTCAGCTTTTAGGTTGTAAACCAGTCAATGTGATTGCCCAAATCAGTGTCAGATATGATAGATAAGTTTGGCTGAACGATTTTGATCTAACTGCGATTATTCTGTCTGATATTGCAATTATGATTTGATTTGTGATATTTAAACGATTATAGTGTGATTTTTGCAGGATTCTGTACCAAACAAATATGTTTTGTGTAGTCTGTAGAATATGATGTTTTAGGACTGGACATCGCTGCAGCACGACAATATTTAATTTAAAATGGTATTTTAAACACACATTTTAACAAATATTGCACCTCCTATGATTTAAAAATTGCAGTAAGCCATATTGCGACATTGATAAGATTTCAATTAATTGTTCAGCCCTATAGAAAAGACACATTTCCACTTTAACTCTGACCCTTATCTTTCATTTGTTCCCTAAGCTCTGGAGAAGACTTTTCCACAGTCTTCACATCTGGAATAACCGCTGAGAGGACACGAGGGCATAAATATTGAGACTGACAGTTTCTCAGAAAACCTAGAAATATTTATTTTTATCCTGCATTCACAGAGCAAATCCAGTCACGCCAGCTTTGAGGGCTATTACCTGACTCTGTATGTATTTATTTACTTGTCTACTACAGCTTTGTGGTAGAATACTTGTGCTTACTCCTGTGCAGTATAACCAGAAACGTTCAAACTAAACTGCTACCGTTTGGCTACAAAACACTTGGATTACGCTACAAGAGCTGTTTGGAGATGTTTTGTGCTGTTTTTGTTGAAGTTTTAAGATGATTACTCAAGTGGGTCGGTTACTGAGGAACGATTAAAGTAGTGTAATGCTAACTAGTTACATGTCGGGTGAGCATGTAACTGGGGGTTATCTGATTGTAGACAATCACTAAATATTATTTTAAGGTGATTTATTCAAGCTCCTAAACTATTAAGAATATAGACTTGAAGTGACCACCACAAATATTCAGCTCGACACACCTGCACACAACTTGAAAAGCAATGTCACCATTTCAGTCAATGGAAATGTAGCCATTTGTGGCTCAGAGTCATGAAGCTTTCCGGATAAAATAAAAGAGTTAAAATGTAATTAACCCGTCTACCTCTCTGGCTGTTGACAAAGATACAAGCAGTGAGACTTCAGGGGAGAGAAACCCCCACCTGTCAGAGTGAATCAAATGTGCACCTTTCACAATGTAGCTCTGTCAGCTGAACAACGAGCGTGACTGGAGGCACAAATGGACTTGCAAAATAACACATGCACACACTGAGCTGCTGCCCTGCCCTCTATTAGGGAGCACAATGAGTGTGTAAAGGGATCTTAATGAAGGACTCCCCTGAGGCAAAGCTCGACGCCTCTGCTGAGGATGTTAGAGCTCATTAAATGAACATGAGTACTACCACTGACATTGTGGGAGAGAGTATGCGTGTGGTGTACAGTTACAATACCAGATTTAGCCGTTTATATCATGCACTGCACATGCCTCTTCGCACCAATTTATTGAGTGTGCACACCCATATTATTCCATCAGGGGTGGAAAGTAACAAATTACAATTACTCCCGTTACTGTAATTGAGTAGCTTTTTGAGTACTTTTTAAAGTAGTTTTTTTAAAAATCTGTAATTAGACTTTTACTTCTGTATGTTTTGTGCTACATTTTTAATCACGTCCATTCCTTCACGTCCAAGTGCAAGAAAAAACTAGACCGCTTTGGCTTCAAGTGCAGCAGTTTCATCATGCAGTGTTAAGATAGAAAATGCTGTATTAAATTACTGCTAATGCAAACTGAACATTTCCTGCTGCTGCAGCTTCACATTAAAAGCATTCAACTGGCGAAACACATGTTGACCTTCATTTTGAAGTAGTCAGGAAATGCAATCAGTTTGTAAGTGAGGTCAGCGTAGACCACTCTCATTCATCAAACATGTGTCTACACAACAAGACAACCGTCATTTCCAGCAGTTTTCTGACAGCGGACCAGTTTGAAATATTGCAGTGAGTAATGCAGTCAGGAGCAGACACAGTGAGCTGTTAGATAAAGAGCTGCAGGCGACTGGCTGCACACCTCCACCTTCTCAGCCAGGTTACCAACTCCTTTCACTTTAACTGTTTGCAGACTCATGTTGTGTGCAGCATAAAGTCAGATCATGACTGTTCACATAATTATTGAAAATACCAATAACTGCCGACAATAGCTGCCCCAGACGTCTGTGCCCTGTTACCACCAATAACTACAGGTGTTGCACGCACAATAACGGCGCGGCTGCACAATAGTGCCAAAACCGGTTGATTAATATATCATGCCAATCAGAGTTAAATTTACAATTACAGATTTTACCCATCACTCCTCAGTGAACAGCCTCAGCCTAGTTAGGTAGGCCTATGTCACTGCATACATCTACATAGGCTACTGGATGGATTTAGGCCTACCTTGTTTTTTAGGAGTCTTTTCACACTAATATAAGCTAATAAAAACATTCATTTTGCAAAAGTTGAAAATATTAAACAGTGATAGGCCTATGGCAATTATTTTTGAAAGTCTGGCCCCCACAGTGTCTGCTTAGAAAAATTCATGCCCTTGAACAAATGTAGTTGAGGACCCCTGATGTATAGGGGGGAAAAAAACCTACTTGTACCAATCCATTGGTGGTTAAAAATAAGTTTTCATAGTTTGACACATAGCCAAAAAGACATTGGTGCCTGACAATGTTGACTGGCATTAGCAACTTTCTGGTAACTAGTTATTTATTATAACGCTTATGACATCCAACTAAAATTACCACTTCCCAGTTTCCCGTTTTCCCAGTCTAGTGCAGCCCGACAGAGTCTAATCTATTTCCTAATGAAACAAAAACATTCTCAAACTTCTCATTATAACATTAACGGTCTCTAACATTGTTTTTCACCATTGATTTGGAAAAGTAGGCTATCTGTCACACAAACTACAATTGAAAATACGATATGGCTTTGTCCCTTCATCATCAAATCGCAAAAGACTGCAATTTAATTGAATAAGTATAACAAGTATAAATAAAATATTAAATCAGTATAAATGTGTTATTTTAGCAGGTTAAAAAGTAACCTAGTAACATGATTTACATTTAAAATTTTAAATGAGCTACTTTCTACTTTTACTTGAGTAGATTTTTATACTTGTAATTTTACTTGTACTTTAGTAAAAGTTCATCAAAGTAATAGTACTTTGACTTAAGTAGAATATTTTTGTGCTCTTTCCACGTATGTGTTCCTTTTGTGTGTGTGTTGAAAGAAGTTGTTACACAATCAGACTTTACATGGAGTGAGCGTGAGCTTTGTCGCGTGTGTGCGCGTGCCTGAGGTGTACACAGAGCTATTGATATCACAGACGCTACATCAGGTCTCTTATACTGACAAAATGAAATTGAAGGAATAATCATATTCCGAACAGGAAAGGGCACAGGCTGAGGGAGAAAGATTGTTTTGTGGGGAGAAAGGAAGACAAATGTGAGAAGGGAGAAAACAAATGGGAAGAAAGAATCTGAAATAGTGAAATGAGCTTGCGCAATGTGGAATTTGATGCAGCAGTGCCCTCTTGTGGATTAAAATGGAAGTGTTTTAATTCCTATTGTACTCTCCTGTTTGCGCTCGGGTAACCCTGAAGACCAGAATTTGACCCACCTCTCTACCCTTGTGTGTGACCAGGGCGGCAAGCGGCTTGGCATAGAAGCGGCTGTAGCTGAATCCCAGGCAGCCGTACATACTGTTAGCAGTCAGCTTCAGGGCCTTCTGGCGAATGTCATACTGATGGACAGACACAAACAGATTTTATATTCCCCTGAAACCTCCTAGCTTAAAAAGATTTGATAGAAGTTGTGTCAATGCTAAATAAAACATGTGTCATCATGGAGCCTATCAGGATTTTAGAGCTGCAACAAATAGTCGATCAATCGATTATTTGTAAATTATACGATTAATAAACAACTAATTTGATAACTGAATAATCATTCCAAGTCATTAAAAATTCTCTGATTTCAGTTTTTCAAATGTGAATATTTTCTGGTTTCTTTACTCTCTAATCACATGTGGATAAAACAGAACATTTGAGGACATCTCTCCTAGAGCTTTGGGAAACATTTTTCACCACTGTCTGAAATTTTACAGGCCAAACAACTAATCGATTAATCCGACAATGAAAATAATCGTTAGTTGCAGCTCTACAGACTATTTGTGTGTGTCTGTGTGTATATCAGTGTCTATTTAATTAAATATGTGGTTTGAGTGTCTTTATGTAGCTATTTACCCTTGACAATATAATAAACTCAAAGATGGCAAACTGCTGTTCATCTGAACGCTCACTATGATCCAAACAGTCAGTGTTTCACTAACATATGGTTAAATAAATACACTACTTGCTGTGTGGCTTTGGAATTGAAAGGACTCTGGCAAAATACGCTTGTTGGGAACAGAGTAAGCATACAGATGGACAGAGAGGAAGTTTATAATGCCCCTGGAGAGGTTTGAGACGTTTCTGTGGACGTTATGATGCTTTTTACCACCATAAACAAAAAAAACTACACCCACAGGAGCAAAGTACAAACTTTTTAAACTGCCTCAACATTAGTAGAGCTCACTTTATATTTCATGTTTGAAATCAATAAGTTTAAATAGGAAAAAAGTGCCAAATAATAACCCTTCAATACAAACAAATACTGTACAGCAACGTGCAGCATCTGTGTGTCTCTGTGTGTGTGTGCGTACCTGCAGGTAGAGGTCTGGGTTGATGTCTTGCTGTTTCATCAGCTGTTTGACCTGTTTACGCCGCTCGACCAGCTTCCTGATTTCTTTGGGCAGGATTCCCATCTCCAAATTTGAATCTGGGATCTCTGGAATCTCCTCTGACTCCTCCTCCTGTTAACAAGGAAACAAGAGCTGGAAGTGTAATTGAACTTTTCTCCAGGACATATAAAAAGGGGAGCATGATGCGGGGTTTTAACACCTCTGTACCTGGGCATTGGGATCAATTGGACCTCACAGATTTTTACACAAACACACCTGCTCCTAAAGTAAACATATTAACAAACAGTGCTCACACACCTCATTCTTCTTCTGTGCATTGTAAGCCTCCCTCTGCACGGTGGTGAAGCAGATGTTGAACTCTTGGATGATTGAGGGATACAAGCTGTTGAAGTCAAGCAGCAGCACAAACTTGTCGTAGAACCCTTTAGAGAAAGAGGGAGGTTATAGGAATATGTGCACAAACATACATGAGACAAATACAGACTGAAAAGCAGACATTAAACTAAAAACCTAGACTTACCAACTTTAGGATCCAGCACCAGACCTCCAGCATAGGCTGCCTTCTTCTTCCGCTTGCCTTTTCCTGCATCCACATCTTCTTCACCCTCAATCTGGGACACAGGAGCAAAACAGGAGCAAAAGCAAAAAGAGCATTTGTCACATGACTGTACACAGGGTTTTTCCTGCATTGAAAATCATGAGGCAGCCATCTCTGTCAAATTTGGTCCCGTCTCATGCAACATGCATTACAACTTTTGGATTTCTGTCATTTGAAATTGCAATCGGGGCATTAACACTGATGTGGTGACGCTCTATCGTAATCAGCAGAGTGTGCTGGCAAAAGACGCCAAAACTTCCAGAGAGGAAGAAAAGAGCCGTCTGTTTGGCTGAACCACTGCGCCTTCAAAATAAACAATGTTTCCAGAAATAATCACTAAAGAAAACAAAACTGCTTTTCCCCGCTGTTACTTGTTTTAATTTATTTGTAGCCTGTGTTTGATTATTACTGTCTTATTATATTATTTGTATAAGTAAGCACATCGTGAGCATTGTCCAGAGTCAAATTCCTCGTATGTGTACACTTACCTGGCAATAAAGCTGATTCTGATATTTCTATATAGCCAGCAGATGTTTAAAATACCATCAGCGTTTGGGACCGCTGCTCTATACACCACTACTTGTGTGGCTAAAAGCACTTTAACAAACACAAAAGTTCAAACGGACATCTGTAGAACATGACACTAGTTCATTACAATGCCACATAAACTAAGGGGGAGAAAAAAAAATAGTTCTAAAAAAAAAAAAAAGCTGTCTTATAAAAGTGTGTGGGAAAAGTGTAAAAGGGGATTACTTAAAACATCTATAAATGTTTCAAAACCAGGAGACATACATTTGTGTGATAATATTTTGCCAGCAGAATCAAATTGTTTTAAAAGATTTAGTATATTCAGTATGTCAGTGTTTGATCTAATAATTACTGGAAAACCAAAAGAAACCAAGCGTTGTATTTGATTTAATTTTGAACAGTTATTTTTTCTTAAAATACGCTTTAATGTGATAATTGTGAAGCATATCATTATTATTTAAAATACGTTGCTTGTAAAAAAGTGTGCATGTAATCAAGGTGGTACCACCTTCGCTTCATTTTGAGCCTGTAAAAAAAAAAAAAATCCTGTTTAAATCACAAAAAAGCAGCGGTGTGGGATTGTGTGTGGGCTTTACCGTTTCTAGCTGGGGCTTTTTGAAGGAGGGTTTGTCAGGGACGATGTAGTTTTTGTCGTGGAAAGCATGAAGCAACAGGAACTCATTCCTCTCAGAGCGACCGCCCATCAGAGTACGAGACTGTAGGGAAGAAGCAGGAAGAAATCCGGTGATTGAAGCAGGAGCCAAATAAAATTATCAAAAGGAAAATAGTCAACCTGAAGCACGGCTCAGGGGTGATGGTATCTTTATGTCTAAATGTCTTCTTACTCCACTGCTTTGCATTTTGCGGTTCCTCTGAAACACGCTATGAAAATACTGTTGCGCTAAGCTTCATTCACAAAACAAAAAAATATTGCTTTTCTCTCTAAAGTGTTTTGGTTCTCACTTCAATTTACTTCTAAATCAGCTCAGGCAAATGCATTACGAGTGTGCCAGTAATTTAGATGTTAGTATCATGACATCCAGCACGAGTGCGATTTAAATTGACATCTGCATTTTCTGTTTGAGCTGAGCAATAAAATTAAACAATAACTGTGTTTCAAAAACATTTACTGTATTTTTGTCTTGCACCAATAAGTAGCGGTTTCGTGTAGGTGAAAGGAAAAGGTGTTGTTGTGTGTTACCATGACGTTGCCAGCAATGTTGGTAATCTGCAGGGCCAGCGGCAGCACGTTGAGCTCACACATGACTTGGAGGATCAGCTTGGCGTCTGTCCATGTCAGCTCCAACAGGTAGAGCAGGTGAGGAGAGTCACTGAAACACAAACACACACATTTGAGAACACACGCCTTTTTTGGGTCGACACTAACGTTAAAAAAAACAACAAAAAACAAAACAGATTTGATGGGAAAACACGTGCATGAGTACAACTGGGTAAAATCTTTTTTCAGTCCCTTTTCTTCAACAAAATAAATATCTTAATAGAAAACTTAAGTGCTAATTTGTTTGTGATTCAAATTACTTAAACAAAACATTTATTGAACATTTGTTATATTGTTATGGGGTAAATAGCCATCATTGTTTAATTGCCCAGGCCTAAACTGACCCTTTAAGGACAAACAAACCTGTAGAGATTCTTGATGTTTTCCTGAGGGACAGTGACTCTCTCCGTTTTCAGCACCTGTGCAGCAAGTTCGGTCAGATGGTAACTTTTACAGCGAATCAGCTCCTTGGCTGAGATCTCCACATCGCACACCAGACGGCCACAGGTTGCGCTCTTCTCTGCGAAGGCACCACGACCCTGCCAATTACAGCAACGTTTACTAGTGTACAATATGATAAAGAAAGAAAATGACCTTATGTTGCTCAGGATTTTTAGTTAGCTTTTTTTTTACCCCTAGTTTGGGCATATTTGCCCTCCTGAGGCGTCCAATCTTAGACCAGTGGGGAACCTTGCACACATTGATCCTTTGCAGAATCACTTCCAGGTCAAAACCAAAGATATCGTGACCCTACAGGAAAAGAATAAGCATACTTATTTTTACCCGCTCATCCTATATCAAATGAGGACGCTAATGATTCATCTGTAATCCATTCAGAAAACTGTAAATGAATGAATCCCAACAATGTCCTACTTACCACAAGCACATCGGGGTCGATTTTGTGCATTTTGGCCAAGAAGAAGCCAAGCAGAGTCCGTTCTGTAGCTGCTATCTCCACTTTCCCATTCTAACAGAGGAAGGTAGTCACGTCATTAATGTTTTAGCCACATACATTTGAGAAAAGTTGTTCTCCATCAATTCTAATAAAATGGACTTCTAGTACAAATTATCTGTACTGTTGAATCTGCTTATATCAAAGTGCCACATGAAGGAAGTTTAACACTGTATTGTTCATAATCATCTGCTGGTAATTTCCTCGCACAGCTACATCTGTAAAACCGTGTAAATATGTAAACCGATATTTTCTGAAATTATCAAAACAAAGTAGTTCCTGTTTCTTTGTAAAAGACTGATACCAACAGGCTGAGCTCCACCGCCACATGGCCACTCACCTTCTTCCTCACAGCATCTTTGAAGTCATAGGGGAAGATACAGTCGGCCGGTTTACTGACCACTGAAAAGACAAGAAAATATGACTGTATCTATCCATCGATCCAGGTCCATCTTTCCATTGTTTTTTACCACACATTTCCACTAAATTTCATTGATGCATTAAAATGAAAACATTCACTAAGATGGGTGTAAATAACTCACCACAAAAATGGTTCTGGTATGGGGGCTGGGGGGCAGCTTTGTCCATGTGGAACTGATAATGGATTAGTGCAGCAAGGGACACAATCTGCAGAGGAACAATTATATCATCACGTCCTCGCTCACTAACTACTTAAGTCTGTCTGAGCACACCATTTAATAACACGGCTAAATAAGAAATCATTCTATCATTGTCCAGTACATTGTTGGCTAAAAAGGGAAACAGTAAATTTGATTGTGTGTATAGCTGGCAGTGTCCTGACCTCGTTTTGGTGTGTCTTGGGGTTCTGAATAGTCTTGAGGCTGATGGACATGACGGTGATGGGTGGAGGAGACAGGTCTTTGACCACAGTGACCAGGTCACTCCTCAGGGCCAGGGCCTCCACCTTACACCAGCTGACTGGCTGGCCGATCAGCTCTGACAGACAGAAGGGGCTACATGTGAATTTTCCAGGGGTGTGCAGGGTTCAAAATAATTTCTTTATAAACATCTCACAGCTCAAACAAAACGTTCTAACATGAAAATGCTACCAATCATCCAAATCTCTAAAATACTACTCATGTTTTAACTAAATGCAGGGTGTTAAATCAGTTTCACTAACACCAAATAATTATCTTTCAAAATTCTGGACAAAGGGACATCCCCCTTACGTGGTGTCTTGATGTCCAGCCAGCAAGGCCCTTTAATCTTCCTGCTGAGGAGGAAATGCTCCAGACTGGATGTGTTTGTTCCAAAAATGTGGGAAAAGGTTGCCCCCTTGAGGTTCGAAGGCAACGCAGGGAACTCTGCCTGCAAAAACAATATTTAGACCTAAACTAGCAGGTTATCGTAACAAAAAAAGCAGCTTTAGACCTGGGACACACGTGCATTTCTACTCACAGAATATCTGACTTCCAGATACTCGCACTGACTGGGAACATCAGGAATTTCAAAAGCGTAGTTCCTCTCCACTTTCTGCAGATAGAACGACAACCAAAAGCACGCACTAGTTACAAACATGGCAAACTTGTCGCTTTCCTGAAATTGATATGCAGTCCGTAACCGAGTGGAGTACTGACCTTGGACTTGAACTTCATGATCTTGAACTTCTCTGAGAGATCGTTAAACTCCTGGTAGACGTCCATCATTCCTACAGCAGTGTCTGACACCTCCCCCGTCTTAGTGTTCACTTTCTGTTAACGGAAACAACCAAACAATTGAAAAAAAAATCCTACAAAAGCAACACACAGTGGTGACATCTAAGACTACTTGGGGCGAGTGGCAGAGCAGGGAACTTACATATTCGCGAGGCAGGAAGTACATGGTCCTCTCAATGTTCTTGACAGTAACACAGCAGCTGACATGAGAGTTCGCAGACTCGATCCACACTTTTCCAAACAAGTACACCACACCTAGGCCACAGTTAAGTTAAAACATCAGGTTGTGCTCTACAAATCTGGGCAGGATTAAAGAATTATATGACAGTATCCACTATATATTCAGCCAAGTGTGAATATGACTTACCTGGTTGGCTGTAGGGCTCTTCAAAGGCATCCAACCAATAGAAGCGGAAAACCTGCTCGCCATCTGCCCCCTCCACCAGCGGGAGTTGGCTGGAGTCAACCTGTATCTCTGCTTGCACTTCGCTGGCTCCATTTTCCTCCTCTTGCCCCCAAGAGCTTCCGATTCTGTTGGACCTGGGAAAGGACAGATGAGGGAAGGCACTAAAAGTCCAGTTTGTGCAACGATGTTGTAGGAAACATTTAGAAAGTTTTTAGCTCAGTGTACATAATGTAGCTACAGCATTGTAAGACTTACAATAAGACCGGGTCCTGAGGCTCTTCTTTGGGCTCCACTTTAATTGGTGCTGCTGCTGCTTTAGTCTCAGCATCATCTTTAATGGCAGGCTTCTCCTCCTCAAGTTCGACCTCCATCGGCTCATCAAAGTCCACCTCATCAAATGCCAGAGCGTCATTCCCTGAGAAACAGATTGTCACAAAAGTTAAGTGTGTCCTTGTTGCTGGAAGGGAGATAAAGAGTACCAGGCCAGTCCAGTTGTTTCAGTCTTTCTTACCTTCATCTCCATCCATCTCCTCCACCTTTGCCTTCTGCTTCTGCTCAGAAAGGGCAGATGTGGAGGGAGGGAGGCGGGCTAATGTCCTGGGGGTCGGCTCAGAGGGCGGCGGCCTGATCACTTTGGCTTTTAACCCCGTAACTGAGGGTGACTCCTGGTATTTAAGAAGTGACATTACAGAATTCATAGCTCCAGTCATGTTGAGAATATTTTTCAAGAAATGATAGATTCAATTATGATAGGTTAAAGGATACCTTTGGCACCTGAGGTTTGATGGAAAAGGGATTCATAGGCGATCCAAGAGACTTCTTCTTCTTCAGAGTTACCACTGGCGGAGGAGTCAGAAGAGTCGGTTTCTGAGAAGAGATTTTTTTTAAAAAGCAAAACCTATCAGGTTAGACATGGACAGTAAAGACGGGCAAGACGTTGGCTATGAAGAGAAAAAAAAAGAGAATGTGTCACCACCACTGAGCGAGAAGTTATATTAACTGACTGTAAAATAACTAAAAAGGACACAGGTTTAATTGTTTTATCAGCAACTTTGTCCATGACTTGCTCACTCATCATTGCACATCAGCTAAAAGCCTGAATGTAAATGTCAATGTGCAGGTACACATTTCAGACTTTCCCACAGAACCACTCACCTGCCTTCTTATTTCACCATTTTAATCCTACTTCTACCTTATTTTAGTGTTTACTCACTTCCTGACTCTGCTTCAGTTCTCTTTTCCCCACACACATCTAGCTTACACCTCACTGGTCTTGCCCAGCCTGTGTCTGCTCTGTTTACTTTCTCCATCAGTACTATGTTTTATAAAGTCGCCACAAAAGGACAAACACAGAACTTGTCTTTTGGATTTTTCCCACCCGCACTTCCATTTCCACAACAGCATTTAGAAGAGGTATGTTAATGACGTAGCCTATTGAAACTATCGAACACTGTCACTCTGTGCTTGTGAAATATCCACTGTGTCCATGCCTTCTGACATAATACCAGGTAACATCTCTCACTGTGTTTCTCTGCAAAATGCCCTAATAGGTCACCAAATGTTATTCAGCGGCCCACCCACATGTAAAGTCTGTGTGGGAAACACTGCATTTGTTAAACACCTGACTCAATAAGGCTCTCAGTGTCTCATACAGAGAAAGTCAGTTGCATAGTTGACAATATATTGTGCTTAATTATGTTGAACTTCTCTATTGTCTACATGACATGGTACCAACCTCAGAGTGCAGGTCCTGTAGAATATCTCCTAAAAGGTCATCCTTAGACAGGTCCACGTCTTTCTGCAGGAGACACAATTATGCTTATGGTCAAGTTAAGATATGCACAGAGCACACTAAGGGTCATTTTTAATAGAAGCAATCACCCAAGCAAACAATGATGCCTTACCTCAGCAGGCCTTTTCACATTGCTGTTCATGAAGAGGCTCTTAATGGTGTTGGGCTTGGCTACGGCAGATTTCTTCACATTTTTCTTAGAATCTGCACCTTTCACACCTGCTTTGCCTGTGAACACAAATAAAATATTGTCAAAAATATAAATCACTCTTTATAGAAAACCATTCATTGTCCATTGTCCCACACTCAAAATGCATTCTTGTATAAAATAATAATGTATTAATGTGTATTAATGTTTACCTTTGTTGTTTTCAACGACATCATCATCCAAATCATCATCAAAGATTTCCCTCCCATCCTCAACATATCCTGTTCCGTCTGACAGAAGGGAAACGTTCACGTTAAACCTCCACCTTCACACATATTCCCACAGTGGATACAGAAGACTCAGACTCACCATCATCGATAATCCAGTCATCCTCTTGTCTGTCTCGTACAATCTTTGAGTACTGCTGCTCGTCCACCTCCTCATACACACTTGTTAACTCCTCCACCTGGAAAACATTACAATAGTTGACCATGTGAAACAAGCACTGCTGAATAACACAAGACAAAAAATGCGCTATTCACTGTTGGATAACAGCAGCTTTTTTTACATTACATTATTTCTGCAATCTTACAATATTTGCATGTCTGTATAAATATCACATAAAAACTAAAAACTTAAACATGATAAGTCCCTGTAGGGCAGATTATTATTATGATTATATTTTCAATTCATCTGGTGATTATTATTTCAATTAATCAATTGGTTGGAGAGGGAAATGTCCAAAATTAATGAAAAATGGCCATCACTATGTCCCAGAGCACTTGATAAATGATTATCAAAATCATTCAATTAATTTTCTTGTCAATCAACTAACTCATCAACTCTAGAACTCTAGCAATGTATATAATAGTTTTTTTGCCCTTCGTGATGGAAGAAGTCTCATGTGAATTTTTTAAACATTAGTCTAATGTTTAATTCAGTAAATATTTTAATCAAAACAGCTTGAGTGAAATCATGTAGCTCAAAGCCCAAGTCAGTACAAACTTTGTTAATGGATCCTAATAAGTAAGGTGATGAGGCTCTGAAATGTGCTGTATTTTTAATTAAGCCAATTATGCCATGAAACTGCCACACACAGAGTTGAATTGTGGGACATCCACTGATGTGCACAACACTTAAGTTTCTCACCTCATATTTGATCTTCTCCCCCATCTTGGCTTTCTTGAGCTGCTCCAGCGCAGACTTCCTCCCCACCTTCTCCCTCTTCTCCCGTCTGGAGCGAGACTTTGCCAAACCACAGGCATCACCTCCACCGTCTGAGGAGCGGGACACATCGACAAGATGATGCAGCAGCAGCAGGTGCGAACATGACAGCTTGATTTGCAGATGTTTGGCTCCAACAGAAACTCTACTAATGTCAATTTGCAGTAAATCGTTTGAGGAGAGCAGGCGCAGTTTCTTCTGCTCCAACTTCTGCTCTGTACACTGTGCCTTTTTGTAATAGTTAACTTAGTAACGTTATTTCTGTAATGGATACGGTGAGTAATGTTATGCTAATCAATGCCTATCTTACACACAGCGCCTTGAAAGTTGCAGTGGAGACAAGGTCAAATTAGAAAACAATCGTAGTTAGCTAGCAATATGTTACGCTATGTCTGGCCTCTCTTTAACCGTAAGATTAAATACATATGGCAAACTGTTACCCTAGTTTAACGTAAGCATTTAATACGCATGTCGTATTCATGGCCTAAGCGTGTCCCTTGTTGTAACGTTAGTATGATTGTGGAAGCTAGCTAAGTGTTACCGTAGCTAACTTGTTCACTTTACAGACGCGATTTCTCTTAAGCCAGTACCGCGAAACAAGAACTCACCGCCGTCCGGAGCGTCCATGTCTTTGTCTGAGTTTGATACCGGAGCCATGGCTTCGACTTTTTTGCTTTTAACGTTTGTTCACTGACAGCAGGTCAACACAACAACAAGATAGTCCGCGCCAAATCGCCTTCCCGGGGAAAGTCATATGCAGGAAGTGACATCACAGCGCTGTCAGCCAATAAAATGAAGCGCTTCCTCCGATCTTTCCGCACGGTGGCGGTGTGGATCAATGTAACCGACTTGTTTGTTCTGCAGTCAGTCGGCGGCCCGCGGGCCCGCCAGCAATAATATCTGCCCCGCCAGATTGCTTTGACAGCAGAAAAATAATAAATAAATAAATTGATAGCGACTGGTACTGAAATAGATCTCAGTCAGAGTCACACAATCACTTCCTCTTAATTAATTGTGCCTCCAAAATAAAAGCGTCTATAGGTTTATGAATTAGGTTCAAACTCTGTGATGCGAACACACACTGCAGCGCATGCTTTATTGTGAACATGTCCAAAAGTGTCCTTATGATAAATTTGTTTAACAAGGGACATAAACAATATACGCATTATGTTGAAATCAATCATACAACCCTTCTAACAGGAGTCCCGCACACTACCGACTGTCCTAAACGTGCACAAAACTGCCGACAACATATGTGTCCCGATGTGTGACATGTTTACTCTAAAGGACTTTTTAATTCAGTATATATCTGGCATAACTAGTAATCTTACTCTGTAGTTTAAGATTTTACTTAGGCCTACATGATATACGATCATGATACGAAAAAAAGGAATGACGCAATACTCACCCTCAATAATTAGATCATCTACAATTTACAATAATCTATTGTTCACAGTTTTTTTATTGAAAGAACCGTTGTATTTATTCTGTTTTTGCATCTACTTTACTATACTATATGCTCTGACACAAAAATGAAAACAAATCTGGCATCTGTGTCTGTCTGTAATAGACTCTGTCCTGTGCATGTGCATGAAAATGGGCTTTGGAGGGAGGTAGGAAGGAAGGGATTTACTACTTTCACAATCTAGTTTCTCCAACGTTGCCTATCCCAGCTCACTTCCTCATATTAGGCCTATAGGAAATAGGAAATAAAATCTAGCCTATTGAAACTTTTATTTAACAATAAAAGTCAGATTCATCAGCAATATGTTTCAGACGTTGAAGAAGTTCTGTAGGAAATATGCAGGTTTGTGTAGGACAATTAAACTTTTTTTGTAAGGTAGCCTATGCTAGTCCTATACTTTTTCCACCATTACAATAATCATCTGGACACATAGGCTACTTTTTTGAGGTTCCAGATAGGGAGTTCGTGGTGTCTGTCTTTTCCTGGGAATAATACAAGTAATTAATTAGGACTCTTAAATTTTAGGATTACCATCAGGCTCCCTACTTTTTAAAGGCAATGTCTATGCATGGCGATGAAGCCCGTTTCCATGGTGACCAGGCTGGACTTCAGAGGGTACAATGGGTTCCTGTCCCAGATTGGGGCCACATACACACTACACTGCGTCCAACAAAGACAACACAAAGCGTGTTTTGTCCTTCATCCCCACAGCCTATATTGGCGTTTGTACCAAATAACTAGGCTATATGATAATATGTTAGCCTGCTCCCACAGGCCAGCAAGTGGCTAGGCATAGCATAGCCTACTTTCTGAACACATGATCAGAATAGGCTATATTGATAACTTTGGTAGGTTTTAATTTAACTTTAATTTTTAAAGTCATTTTAAAGTCATTTTTGTTTTGATTTTAAAATTAGGCTACAAGTTGCCAATAGCATCTGTAATATCCTCCACTGTATATAGGAAGAGGGTTCGTGAATGCAGCTATAGATTAATAGCCGTATGGTCTACAGTAACCTACGGCTGAATGGACCGTGACCCACAGCTGTCGCAGCCCATCAGCTGTGAGCAGCTGATCTGTCCTCTGGACAGCCTGGACAGACGAGCTGCAGTCGCTCTGCTGCACTTGCCCGCCGTGCTGGAGCAGAGACAAACTCCTGACATCGACTTAACAGCAAGCCAGACAGAAAAGCAAGTGTTAAATTAAATTCTTATTTTACACAGTTGTTAGTTTTTTGGACGCCATGGTGAAACAGAGACGCATCAGAGCGCGTTCCTGTTGCGCAGCTGTTGCGCCTCTTTGTTGCAGAAGAGGACCGCTGAAGGTAAGCTCGCATCCCTGCACAAAACATTCAAATCCTAATTCCGGTTTTATTAAATCCTGCATTGTTATTCCAGTCCAGTCGTTGCGTAAACGACGGCTATAGCCTGTATCTTCAACTTGATAGCTACAGCACTGATGCAAATGACCAAACATTACAATACTCTGATAGTGTAACATGCTTACCACAGAGATTTTAGGTAAAGTTTTTTTTTTCCGTTGTTTTTGCAAAAGTGCAATAGTCATTTTCAGATCTGTTTGCTGCATTTATAAACTATCTCAATTCACTTCCAATTTAAATTAATTGTATAACTAGTGATACTCTGTAACATCCCACTGATGGTGCTATGGGCCACTCCACCAATCCTCACCGCATATACTGCCGGACTCCGGTAGCTATTCTCTGATTGGTCCTTTCTCGGAGCTCTCTCCTCTTTTCCGTCTCCATGGCGAGAGCTCATCAGCTCTGCGAGCGAAGATCGTTTATTGAAACAGCGACTCACTCACAGCCCACAAAGGTCTGACACGATAATCAGATAGCCTACATATTTCTTTTCTCGTGTGCCATGTGATGTTTAATAGGTGAGTGGTGATTTCCCTACAGTTGCACATAAATTGATATGGATTATTGTTATTGATAATAGATTCATGAATGACTCTAAATAAACTGTATTGCCTTTGTCACTTTCATATAATTTTACAAAACTGTAGCCTACAGCTTAAATGCACCAAGGTATTCTACTGAAGGTGTCTCCTTCCCTTGTTTCTGTTACCGAACATCTGGATCTTTGATGCCAGATTTGCCTTGAGATTAATGACTCAAGTACAAAGCCTCTATAAATTGAGTCAGTGTTAAGCTGTCAATAGAGAGTAGCAAACATGTAGCCCATAGGAAGGTCTCAGGGTCAAACTGAATATATTTGCAGCAACATCAAATTACCAGCAGAGTTCATCCCTTTTGTGGTACCGATAAATAGCTGCAGAGTGGAACCTCTTCACTGCCTCCTCTCTGCAGCAGGGGATCAGAGAGGATGAGGAGGAGGAGAGGACAGAGAGGCAGAGCAGGGAGTGGGCGGGGGAACAGAGGAGGGAGAAAGAGACTGAGCGGTGAGGAGAGAGGCACCCTCTCACTGATGCTGAGTCACACAACAGAGGGACCACGGCTGCATCCCATGAGTCTTCGGGAATCATGGAGGAGCTTGAACACACCTGCCCCCATCCCCGGACGGTAGGGCGTTTGAGTGTGTGCGTGTATTTTCTTGTGTGTTCATGTCTTGTGGTGCGTGTAAAAGGCGAGAGAGGAAGACAAAGGATCCGGCTTTCTCTCCCCTGTTATGAAACCGATCCTCTTCAGCATGTGGCTGTGGGATATGCTCAGAACGCTGAGTGGACAGTGTGTGTGTGTGTGTGTTTGAATGAAGGAAGGGTTTCACGCAGTGGGCAGCATAGCATGGATGTCCTGCTGAAGGGACACTGCGGCAGTAAGGTCGGAGAGCCTCCTGTGTGCTCTCTCTTTCTCTTTTCTTATTTGGTGTAATTGTGGCCTTTTCCTCTCCTCTGTTTTCACTCCCGCCCCACTCTGTCCTTCTGAGGCAGTCTCACCTTAACCCCCTAAGCTTTCTCATGCCCAGTGTCCCTCTATTTCCCCACTGGATTTAATCCTTCTTATGCCAGATGTTCTTTGCTTGTGCCAGAGAGGGCTTTGCTGACCGCTCGTCCTGATAGGCCCACTCGGCCCCTGGCTTTACCATGTAAAGATTAAATGTGCAGCCTAGTGTTTGTAAGCCACCCCCCTCTGTTCTCATCCTGCCCAAGGAATCATGGGTGACGAGGATGTTCCCTCAGCACAACCTTTTGTTGTTAGCTCTGGTGGCTGTAGCATTGAATTCTGACACCTCTCTGATGGGAACAGACAGCTGGTCAGGAAATGTTTAACATGTCCTGACAAAATGTTCAAAGCCAAGTTTGTTTGTTTTTTTAAAACAAGGGGTTGTATGTACAAGGAGAGGTGATGTAGAGACCATTAAAATGAGTCTCACATCTAGCAGTGTTAAAGATTAATGCCTTTGTTTTGGTCCTCTTGCAGCTGTAACTCTTTACCTCCCAATGTGTTGCAGGCTTTCATATAAGCTGCTACTTTTGACAGACAGTCGCATGCATGACAATCAAAACCCATTTCCAAAATCCACACTAAATAACCTGTTTCCAGACATCTAAATTGCTGCCCCCCACCTCAGTTTCTGCAGCGATTCATATAATTAACTGAAAGTGAAATGGCAATTTATCAACCACAGCTGATCATAGGGCACATAGAGACATACACATCTTTATACTTGCTTTGTGAGTTTTTAGTGCAGATAAGTTAAAGTGCAACCTCCACAGCTCCTCAAAGGTGCATAATTCAAAATAAAGATCTAAAAGACTGAGCCAGTAGTGGTTAAAGCTTTAATTTGTACAAATGTAACACACTTTGGCTGCAGTATCCTGCATGGTTGACAGTAGGATTCCCGCAATTAAGTTAAGGTATAAAGGTTGTTGCTAAATTCTTTGGTTTTTTTAAACCCTTGTGTTTAGTTGACACTAGCTTTACTCACACACCCCATTGTTGTATGTGTAAATGATGAAGGTGACAAAATACAGAAAAGGGCGCAAAGCTTCATTATTACACCAAATAAGGAGTATTTCATGATTTATGTGTTATATGCACTGTGCATGAAAAAAATATATTCATTCACAGCTCCAAAAAGTTGTTCACAGTCAGAGAAAGGTACAGTATGTTGTCCTACATAGTGATGTGTACTTGTCTGGGTTCCTTGTTTATAATAAATAATCACAGATGTAAATCCATTGTTGTCCTTATTTTACAGCTAAGGCCATTTTCTGCAGCGGTCCGTGGAAAAGTCATGAAGTATCACAGTGATTAAACAATTTAAAGTTTGTTTTTAGAGCTGCTAACGACGCCCCTGTGGTCTCCAGGGTCCAAGACAGAACATGACAGTTAAACGAGCTGCTGCACCTCCCAAATGTTTATGTTTGCTTAGCAGAGCTCTCTTTAAGTACGTATGCAAAATGAATCCTGGCGCGTTAATATTTCATGAATCTGGGGCCATCACCTGTTCACAGCTAATCCTGTCATGCAGAGACGGATGACACATCTGTCCTCAGTGTGGCAGGTTTCTTTCCCCATCAAAAACGCTTATGGTAATTGAGTATTATGGCAAGAATTTTTTGGGGAAAAAAAACGCCTTTATATGTCAAAATAATTTGTAGGCATTACTGAAGTGACCTTCTCCTGAAGAAATAGTCCAATTGAAAAATGGTTGACAGTGAGGTCTGTGTAATATCCAGATTTACACTGTTTCTGGGGGGAAAATGTTTCTGATTTTATTTTTAATATCATTTTTATTACTGAAAGCAAACCTATCTACATTATAGGTGCTACTTGGAGGATATGTAAATTAAACACTGTTTGAAACACAGACTCCCCCCTTCAGAAACATTTCCCTGGGAAAAATTTACCTGTTAAGTCTCACTCTCAAACCTGCACTGCTATTCAAACCCGTCTATTTGATAGAATGCCACTTCGCCCCTTTCATGATCACTGGTCTGTCTCTGTGTCCATGGAGCATGTTGTCATGCCAGACGCTGGTTTTGTTGCCTTTCCTAGATGACATGTTTGACGTCAGTTCCCTGTCTTGTCCACAGAGACTGAATCTGTTTCCATTTTTTCCTCCTCCTCTCACACACCCACAGCTTTCTGCACTGTGCCGACTCGGATTCTCTTTTTATCGGTGTGAATGAAATTCAATAAATCTTCCCTGCAGTCAACAGATGGCACACAAAGACAAATTTTCAGGCAGGCTCATACTGCAGCACTTTAACCTTGATATAGCTATGACGAGGATCATCCTGTGTCTTCCTTTCTTGTCCTGTCTGTCTTTGTTTCCATGTCCCACATGTTGGTTATTCTATCTGCATCTGCTCAATTTACATTTTTGTAACTTAAAAATTAACAGTTTTTTCCCTGTCCTCCATCTTGACCTCTTTCATTTTATTCTTTCTTTTGAATATAGCTTATTCCTGCCTTCAGCAACAATAGCTCTGTCCTTTTTGTCTGTCACATGTTAATACACAAAGAAGTAAATTAGATCAATAACACTGAGTGCACCTCTGCCTGTCTCTCTATCCATTGTTCCAACATGGAGCAGGCGTCAGCGGCGGTCAATAACATAATTGAGATTACTGTAACAGGAATTGGCATGAGAAGGGGAGACAGATTGTGTACCACTGAAGGGATGTGTGGCTCTGCTTTGAGGTGTTTGAGATGTTGTAAAACCTAACCTGAGTCTCCTTCGTTCATCCATCCTCCAAAATAAGATATTTGCGTTGTATTTGATCTGTAAGCCGGTCTCTTTCTCTTTCTCTCTGGCTCAGACTCTGACAGAGCCTGCCATCTTTGCCAGGGAGACCAGTTGTGATTGTCGAGCCCCTCATGAGAAACTCACCATTGCTCAGGCCCGCAGAGGCACCCCAGGTACAGTGGACCTCCTCCTGCTTGGCTTCCTTCTCTGAACCTTTTCGTCAAGCTTCTCTTTCTCACAGCTGCATGTTTATCTTCATCATCACATTCCTCAGTCCTTCCTTTCTCTGACTACATTTGCTACTTATAGTACTGCTGCTTCTGCTACTTTTTCTGCTATTACACTGTACTACAACTATGTCTACTTCTGATTCTACTACCGCAATACTACTACTATTATTACTGATGCTTATCAACATTACTACTACTACTACTGCTCATGTTAATGCTAACTGCTACTACTGCTAGTTTTTCTACTACTACTTACTACCATTCCTACTACTACTGTTGCTTCTACTACTGATACACTTTACAACTGGTGCTAACGCTACTGCAATTCATGTTACTTTTGATGCTATTATACAGTACTACAGCTACTATTGCAGCTGCTTCCACTACTTCTACTACTACTATGACTATTGCTACTACTACAGTAACACATTCATCATAAATGCAACCACTACTAATGCTACCACTGCTTCTACAACCAGATCTTTCACTTTAGCTATCAGGTGCTACAACTATTATTCAAATTCTACTCCTGCTGATACTCTTCCTGTGTTTGTCGCTGCTTTTCCCAGTACACACTTCATCATGACAGTGTTATTGTCAGCGTATTGTCAGTAGTATTACATTTTAAAGAAGGTATAACAACATAATACCATATATGGATGGATATGTGTTGGTCAGTAGTGAAACTTCTGGTCACTCTTAGTTCTCCAGCTGTCACTAATGATGCTAACTATATAATATTACAGAAACTAATGAGCAGTAAATCTGGATTATAAATGGACAACTGCCCTGTCTCCAGGCTATCTGTGTACTTTGTACTAGTTTAACTCAAATGACTTTGATAATATTAACCACTAAAGCACAATAAATAGGCCTAACACAATAAGGGTGTCGAGGCTGCTTTAAAACCTAATCTTGGGCTGTTGTCAAATTTTAAGGCCTCCACTGTTTCAAATTGTGTGCTTTTATGTTGCATGTTCCTAAACAAATGTGTTAAATAAAATGGACACACAACATACATGGAGCCAGGTATTATTCTATCATTGTGTAACTGTAGGCTACACTTTGCAAATAGAATGGGAGGAACTGTATGTTCAGTGCTAATAGCAGCTCATGTTTACAATGGGGCCGCCTAGCGGTTTAATCTAGCCATGCTAATAATGAAAGGGATTTTACACTTCGTTTACTGGTCTTGGGGAGTACTACAGCAGATGTGAAAGCCTTTTTGTGTCTCCCTCTGGAGTCTCAGTTGAGCACTTGATTCAGTGTTGGTTGGAGCTGAAGACCACAAGTGAAGTGAATATGAAGCGTGAGGCAAACAACTCTAGGCTACATTTGTAGTAGTACTGTTATTAACAGGCATACATTTATTTCTCAGAAATCAATACGTCCTTAAAGGAGATTTTGGTATTTCTGTCCAGGCATATGTAATAAGGAGTGTAAGTACAAGTATGTCCAACAAAGGTTAAAGTCAAGGGCAACTGGACTTGGATGAGGGACGAAACATCTTCCAGTTGCCCTTGACTTTAACCTTCGTTGGATAACTATGACCTGGATGACTACGAACCTTCACAGACAAGTGCAAGTAGGCTGCATTTTAGCTGCAGCCCTTAGTCTCACTATGATACCAATGCATTTAGTTTTGATAAATATGCTGCTGTGTGTTGTCAGTGGACCGTCCTGTCAGAGTCTACGCAGATGGCATCTTTGACCTGTTCCACTCAGGACACGCTCGTGCTCTCATGCAGGCCAAGAACCTCTTTCCCAACACCTACCTCATAGTAGGAGGTAAGACAAAGCCACTGAGATAACACACACACACACACACACACACACACACACACACACAGGTACACACACAAAGCCATATAGATTTGTCTGATAATGATTTATATGCTTTTGTGTTTTATGGGGTTTCCCTTCCATGTGCTTGGAACAGTGTGCAGTGATGAGCTGACCCATAAGTACAAGGGTTTCACAGTCATGACTGAGATTGAACGTTACGAAGCGCTGAGACACTGCCGCTATGTTGACGAAATTTTGCGAGACGCACCCTGGACTCTCACACCGGAGTTCCTAGAGAAACACAAGGTGTGTCTGTGTGTGTGTGGCTGCTTACAATTTGAGTGTTAAAATGTGCCTGTAGCATCCAGGAGCTTTTGTCACAAAACCCGCTAGGGCAAAAGGTAGATCCTAACTGAGTTAAGAGAAACTAAAATAATAAAGGGTGTGTCAGTCCTAACTTTTAGGACTCCCCAGAGTACTTCACAAAGCATTTTAACACTAAAAGTCTGACAGAAGTTAGAGGCAGTCCAGAAGACTCCTAAATCAGTAAGACCTGACCACAATGTGCCTCATTTGATTCTTATCATGATTAATAATTAAATCAGCTTACACCTCTCTTGGACACTGCAGTGCAAATGCAGTTTGCAGTGCTGATAAAACTTGAAAGATCTCTTTAATTTAATTGGATAGACCTTTTTATTTAAATTTTTTGAGGACTCCTAGTGGTAAGATAAGATACTTCTTCAATACGTACCCAGGTCTTTTTGACACTCGTGTGTAGAATGCGTATCTGTTTATGACCAAACACTTGATATTTAATTTCATTTAATTATGTATGTTCATTTGAGTCTTTTTTTTAACCTTATGTATGCTACTAGTACAGTGTTTTCTTCCATACAGTACGTGTCCTTTGATTGTTTCTCAGATCGATTTTGTGGCTCATGATGATATCCCATACTCCTCAGCAGGAAGCGAGGACGTTTATAAACACATCAAGGAGGCAGGTCAGTGAGTGACACCAAGCATATAAAATAACTTTCTGCTCTTCCTCTCAAAATAAACAGCAGGCAGTTTTCAAATTCTGTGTGTTTTTGTGTGCACAAACCAGGGATGTTTGTGCCTACACAACGGACAGAGGGAATCTCAACATCTGACTTAATTACCAGGATTGTCCGAGACTATGACGTCTACGCCCGTCGCAACCTCCAGCGCGGCTACACGGCCAAGGAGCTTAATGTCAGCTACATCAACGTAAGAGCATGATCAATTCTACATGTCCCCATAATGGTTTAATGCTGACAGCATCCTGACAAATATCCTTAAAATACAGGGTATGTTAGTTCACTTAACCAAAGGCAAACATTTGTTTCTCTACCCTGATTCAAATAAAGAAATGATGAGTGCTTATGCATCACGTGTGGAATATTTGTTACCACCATTTAATTGGGTATGATTCACCATGAAATGCAGCACATTGTGTCTTATAACTGGAACTGGTTACGTAAAATGGGCTGTACTCCCCTAATGATGGCAATGAATCAGGCTACTTAATTTCTGATTGAGGTTCTGGATCTTTAGTTCCATTTGTGAGACTGTAAAAACATTTAATCGCCTCAGGAGAAGAAGTACCGGCTGCAGAACCAAGTGGACCGAATGAAGGAGAAGGTTCGCACGGTTGAGGAGAAGAGCAAACATTTTGTGTACCGCGTGGAGGAGAAGAGCCACGACCTTATTCAAAAGTGGGAAGAGAAATCCAGAGAGTTTATCGGCAACTTCTTGGAACTTTTTGGACCCGATGGGACTTGGGTACGTAACTTTCTGATAAGAGGAAAAAGTGTTGTCATCAACACCATCATCATCTGTGGACTGTGGAAGTTGCATGTCATCAGTTTGTTCATACAAATACCAGAAATAGTAAATGTCATTGTCTGATATTTTGTGTGGACCTAACGTTCACTCTTTCTCTCCCTTCTGACCCTGTACAGAAACAGGTGTTTCAGGAGCGCAGTGGACGAATGCTGTCCTATGCCCTGTCTCCTCGAGAGTCGCCCTGCAACAGTCCTCCCCGCGAACTGTCCCCCCTGCGTTCTCCCTCACCCCCCTCGCCCCCAGCCCGCTGGCACACTGCACGGCCCTCGCCCCCAGCCTCCCCAAAAGGAGCATCTGCCTTTATAAGCAACTTAAGTGAAGGTGACGAAGATGAGAAGTAGCTGTACTGTTAAATACACACATGTAAACACACACACGTGACTCACAGTACACTGCCTGAGAACTGCTCTCTCTCTCACACACACACACACACACACACACACACACACGTACTCCTACAAACACCGGCTGGATACTTAAACAATTCTCCTCAAGGAAGTTGCTAATATGCAAGGCAGACGGGAATCATGGGAAATGAAGTTCTGAGCTGCGGAGCAATGAAGCCATCACGGTCTCTGTTGTCTGGGCAACCAAGCAGACAGAAGAAAGACAAAGGAAGACAAGGGTGAGGATTTACATGTCACATAAGAAGGTCCAGAATGCTTTGCAGCATCATTCAATAGGATTTGCTTTGGATTGTCCAGGGCTGATAGAGACTGTCCAACAGCCTGCTCATAATATCATGTTATTTTGTGTTTGTCCTACTCTGTTAAGTTTAGCTTACTTTTTAAGATGCCAAGATTTCTTTTAACTAGTGACCACAAGATGTGAAAAGGCACAAAGTTACACAAAGTTACAGATCATTTTGAGTGACATTTCGTTCAACAGCTCATGTGAACCGACAGGAAATGGATTAATTCATCAGAGAATTAGGAAATAAAGAAAAGACACTATATTAGCAGAGGTGAAACACAGTCAATGCTAGTTTGCATCATTTTTGCATAACGGATAGGCAAGGAATATAACATTTAGCATTGCCCGGAGTAATGACCACTTTACCACAAAGATTCAAACTAATCCACAGAGCCACAGAAAATCATAGGAAAATGACCCTGGGGGACATCTCCCTGTATGTTCCTAAAGTTGCTGATGATTGATGCAAAAAAAGCTGTGCTGAAATACAACTGAATATGGAAAACATGTTTTCATCACCTTGGCTGTACAGCTGCGTTTGAAGTCAAACAATATAATCCTAGTTTTTAAGTTCACATGAGAATATGAGTTTTGGGCTGTGCCTAATCTGTAAAATGACTGTTAGATAGTCCTAAAATAAAACTTGATTGTGGTGAGACAGAGAAAACAGCTTTCATGTATTAGCTTATTGAATGTAAACCAAGTCTTTGAGACCACTCTTACAGTAGAGAGTAAATGTAATCACTCTAATTTGTAGTCACAAGCCATACAAACACACAAACCCTTAATCACCACACTCATTCAGTGCGCCACACAAATATCACATCTCATGGTAACTGATTAGTAGAAACATTTGTGAATTTCCAGCATTAAAAGCCATGTATTTTGTTTGTTTTTTGGACAGTTTTCCATGTTTTATCTACCAATGTTTAGCAGACATTCTTGCTCTTTGGAATATGATGTCAGCTGTTAATCAAACCCGGCAAACTCGGAGATCAAGCCCTTTTCTAGGATTCTGATGATACTTGAAATATACACCAAGTGAAGCCCTCCAGGTGAACTGTCAGGTCCTCAAAAGCCGGAGCATCACCCTAATGTTTTCTTTACCGTTATTGGAAATGTATGTAACAAGTTTTCTTTTTTTTTTTTGCTCAGGTCTGCTCGATCATGCCAGGCCAGAGCAGACCTCTCTTCCACCACCAACAATACAATAAATACTAATGCAATGTAGAGAACTTACTGTCCTGTACGCACTACATGTTAATCTGCACTATATGTACAAACTTTGGGAATGTGTCTTTTTTTATTTCTGAAATTTTAATGATCAAACGGCTTGATATGTAAATAAATCAAAAATCTATAACTGAAATTGAATTAAAGTGCATCCCACCTGCTCATCAAATGACATAATGTATAAATCACAGATGGATCTCACACAACAGCAATTCTTCTTTATTGTCAGGGTTGACAGTGTGAGTTGAACACATTAGTTGACTGCTCTATCACCTTTTTTTTTTGGTACATGTTGATGTCGCATTAATTGCATATCTTTACGTGACCACCTCCACATTGAGGAGTTCATGCATACAAATACATCTGTTTAAGGTGGAGGTACAGTGGGATGGAAAACAGAGTGATCACTCCACACTGGCTGCAAATAAAACCAGCAAACACATCATTAATAGTTATGTAGAGAATCTTTTCTAAAATACCACAGGTACAGAGACAGTCTTTAACAGTAAAGGTTGACAGCTACTGAAGATTAAAGATCCTCTGGCCTCTAAATCACACAACTGGAACTTTGACAAAGTCGTGAGTTTTGTTCACTGTCAAATGTGACTATGACTGATTTGCAGGGACACCACACCTAAAGGGTTAACTGAGGTCTTTCAAACAAAGAGGACTGTTGTCGCTAGCTACAACACAGCACTTCCCCTTCACAGCAGGTGTGTCACCGAGCATCACTCAGCAGGACTGGCAGGTTACGAAGACAACGGCAGTGATGAAATCTTACAGTGAGGCTGAAATGGGGCGAGGGAGCTTTCGTTTCTGAATTCTTCATCTACACTCATTTCTTTTTACATCAGATGGAGCTGAAGGAGATGAGAAAAGGATATCATTTCAGATGATTGAAATCCCACATCATTTAGTCCCTAGCAAACAGCATCAGGTTTGGTTTATGTTTGATTAAAGTTAGGTCTTTTTCAGTAGTTTCAAAAGTGACATTGCTATTAAGAAGGCTTTGAGAGTGCAAGTGCTGCCTTGGGATCTCACCTGATCATAATTAATCTTCCTTTTATAAAGAATTTGTTGATAGAGGTCTGAAATGATTGTATGGTAGTTATTTCAAAGGAACATTAATGAGTAGAGTTAGTAAAGTGCTCTAACAAAGTTCTATATGTGTCAAAATAAGTGGCTCCTTTCACCACATTTTTCCTGCAGGATTTTTCAAATGCTGCTTGATTTCATATTAAATAAAGAAAATGAAGTGGACTGTCCACACACTCAAAATAATCAGAGAAAAATCATCCTTCAAAAATCATCAAAAGTGTTCCAAAGTAAAAGCAAACTAGCCTGAAAAAGCAGTTCTTAGACTCTTTGTTCCTGGATAAAATAAATTACAAATCTGTCAGGTATCAATTATTTTGCATTTAAGATGTGTCCTCTAATCCTGTCATTTTCACTCGTGATAATAAGAACCAAAGCATGTTCTCAAAATACACAAGCTTTGTTCAAACCCATTCAGAAGACTGCCAGGATTAGCCACAAATGAGACAAGTGTTAACTGGATGAAGCATTGTTAGTTTAAGAGGCCTGAGCTGTGAGCATGTTGTACATCCACCGTGGCAAGACGATGGGTAGAAAGCAGATGCAATGATGTATCCCGACTTTTATAGTCCCCATTAAGTGCAACACGTCCATTTCCTCTGATTACATCATGCTGGTGTGGTTGAAGCTACTTGACAGACAAAGCTGGCATGGTCGTAAGCATCCTACAGATGCTCCTTTGGTCCTTTAGTAGTTGTTAAATGACAGGGCAGAGCTGGCTTGCAAGCAGACATGTCTGATAAGGGTCAGTGATGCCGGTCAGCTGTCTGTGGATGGTGGGTGTTTAGCTAACTTTTATGACTGAAGTAGTAAAATATAAACAGAATAATCAGCAAAAACTTCTTCATTTTCCCATTATAAATAAACTTTGAGTTCCAGTACAGCCTTAAAGGCAGATTGTTCTTTCAAACATAAAATATGCTATAAATAAGTAAGGCTTTCTCTCTTTGACATAAAATAAAAATCCTGACTTCTCTTAAAAATAGGGTGTACTCCTAGAATTTTTACAATGGAGTTATCAATTTCTTTCATCTACAGGCAATCCTCTCTTTCAAAAAAAAGTCTTTACTATGCCAATGGCACACTGGCCTAATTGTGCGTTCAGTTAAAAGTGTCTCCCAAAGGAAGGAAACCTCTATCTCATCCCATTTGCACTGAAACTCAACTCTCCCCACCACCACCATCACCCCTCCACCACCGACTCTGCTTGTGTTTGAGAGAGAGAGAAACAGAATACAAGCCTTCACTGATGATGAGAAAGACACTCAATCTGCAGTGCACAGCTTATTCAGCCACAGGGAGCGGTGGCCTAGTCAGCAAAGACGAGCCAGCCTCAAACTGCATGAGACAGGGGGAGAGTTCACAGAGATGCAGTGACATTTAGCTGGACGTAATGGCCAGATGGAGGAGAAAATTAAGTCAGCATTTGTAAAAGATTCACATGAGTCACAGTAACTAAATGACAGTGGGGATCTAGAATTTGGTTCATTTTAAACTCCATCTTGGGACAGCCATGGCAATAAAAGCTACACTGATGAATGTCATTGCCACTGGGTGCAGATTTAAGTCAAGGTCATCCATCTTCTCCAAACCTTTAACCACTGGAATGTAAAAGCAAGTCTGATCCTAAACCAAGCGTTTACCCGAGGGCAGCATTTCACATTACATGCTGTGCGGGCATTTTAGCTCCCGGCAGAGGGCCGGGTTAGCGGGTCAGGCAGAGTTATCTGTTGGCTTTGTAATTAGACTTGCTGGCATCACGCGGCTCTTTGCTGGGGTTGCTCCAGTCGTCTGCTTCTGGGGTGGTCTTGTAATGCCGCCACGCTGACTTGTTGAAGACAGGCAGGCGCTCGAAGGACTCACTGGACAGGGCCTTTAGATGTAGGAGCAAAACACAAGAGCCAATAAGAACTCACATCAACGTTTATGTTTATAGGAATAGTGCTAAAGATAACACTTGATCAAAGGACAATTAGCTTAGCTTAACTTAGCATAAAGACTGGAAGCAAGGGGAAACAAACAGCCAATTGGTAGATTAAACAAAAGTATGACATGTTAGTCAGTAGTAAGCTTTTTAGTAGACATTTTGACAGAGCCAGCCTAGCTGCTACCCCCTTGCTTGCAGTTGTCTCCTTGCTCTATCATCCTTAAGGGAGTAGTTTGACTTTTTGGTAAATACACTTATTTGCTCTCATGTCTGTTAAATTTAAAGCCAGCAAAAGCAGCCAGTTAACGTAGGTTACCATAAATACTGGAGCCAGTAGGAAACAGCTACCCTAGCTCTGTTAAAGTAAAAGAAATCTGCCTACCAGAACCTCTAAAAGCTCACAAGTTAAAGGGAGGGTAAGTGATTCTGCAGAAGACTGATGAAATTTGAACTCAACTGCCAAACAAATACACGCCTCCGTTCAGTGCTATGTCAGAAGCTCCGCCCCCCTGAAATTTCAAATCTCTTGAGGTTCCTCCAGCGTTGAAACACCTTCGCCCTTGCCTGGTCATATAACTTTTTTCTCTGTTTATAATCTTCAGACGTTTTCCTCTTTGGCTGTTTCTCCACCATCTCTCTATCATCACAGTGCCTGAAGTCCAGCACGTTCAAATGTGCTGGTGTATAGAACTCTCTCTCCAACTTCCCCCCATCACTCCTGCACATGAGCAATAACACCATCTGTTGCTGTTTTGCTGGAACAATGTTGTGCGCAAGGTCAACATTGTGCGCAAACCACTTTCTTTGTTTTCAATTTACAGAACCAGGGCTGTGTAGGAAAACTGGATGTTTTTTCAGAGCACACACAAAGCTAAGAGCTGGCAAACCGCAAGGAAATATTTGCTAAATTGAACAAAAACTGTACTCGATTACAATGATTTACTAAACCCTTTAACATGTTACATCTTTAAATCATACAAAAACTGAAGCAAAAACGTTCTGGAGAAAATAAGTCTTTACTGGGTTTATGCACAGAACTATTTCTGGGCTGGGAGACTACCTCTAACAAACAAATCTGCTAATAGTGTTAACTGCCTGCTGTGTGCTGTTTTAAAATTGTTATAGAGACCTACCTGTAGATTTAATGATACTGTTTTAAACATTTTTATTTTAAAATGTTACAGTGGATGTAGTAACGGATTTTAGAAATTTATGCTGATGTCTTTTCATTACAGCAGCACTGAGTTGTTTTCATTATGTTATATTGCTCCAGACAGACATTCTGAACAGAGGTTTTAGAGTCTGAAGTAACTAACATTAAGTAGTAACTTAGATTCACTAGACATCCACTTGAATATTCATGACATTATACTAGGGCTGGGCGATATGGCCAAAAGCATTTCATACCATTCGATAATTATCACAATAAATGTCAAAAAAAAAAAAATCAAATATTTAATGAACATTGGTTACTAAGGTAAACTGTATTGCGATAATTGTCATTATTGTTTTATTGCCCAGGCCTACATTATATTCATGAATATACTGTCATATTTTGGAAGGAAGTTGGCTAGCCGCTTCCCCCTACTTCCAGCCTTTATGCTGAGCTAACCATCTTCTGGCTATAGCATCATATTTAACATATGAGATTTGTATGTATCAATCTTCCCATCAAACTCTAGCAAAAAAAGTGAATATGTATATCCCCAAAATGTCAAACTGTTCCTTTTAAACTCGACCTAGCTGAGTATCATGTCTTTCGGAGACAGGAGAACCATTAAAACACGCTCCACATTTGACAAGCTCACTTTACCTTCAGATAGATGACTGCGTCAGTGCCCACGCCCTCCATGGAGTAGAGTTTCAGATCCCCCTGGAAGTATCGGGCATAGAGCCTAGAAATCGGCAAACCGTAGCCAAAACCAGCCTGGATAGGGAGGAAGAGGGTCAGAATTTAATTTCATGCCGTAAAAAAAAAGAATTTGAAATGGTCACCAAAGGCAATACTGATTTAATTTTGTGTGTGTGTGTGTGTGTGTGTGTACCAGTGGGACAGCTCCTGGCTCTAGGCTTGGTGTAGGTGCAGTGGAGTACATGTAGTTAAACAAACGGTCTATCTTCCTCAAAGGGACTCCTCCTCCTCTGTCACTGATCTGAGGACATATCATTGGGGGAGATGGAGCAAAAGAGTCAGTCACACAGAGAAAAAACACAAATATTTATCTATGATCTGGTATGTGAGTGTGTGTACTTTGTGTCTTATTTACCTTTATGGATAGATCTTCTTTACCCAGAGTGACCTTAGCCTTTACTGGTGGTAATTCCTCTGTACTGTTCTCATGTAGCTCCACTGTGGCTCTCATTGAGTTCTACAAACAACCACAGAGTTCATTAATTCAGCTCAGCGCAATGCTTACAGAATTATAGTCACATTACACTTTAATTACGTCTAAAGATCGCCAAACTAATTAGGTTCTTGCTGCTCACCTTGAAGAGCTCAAACAGCATGTGGAACAGATGAGAGGGCACATACACTGCCTGGATGGGCTTTTTAGGGGCCTTCACTGGAAGACAAGAAATAAAGGAGTGTGAGAAGACAAACAAACACAAAGCTGGTTCTTTTGAAGTTAATGAGATACTGAACATTGTAATTATTACAGGACTAAATATGGGCTCAAAAGCTGCACCCACAAGCTCTAAATACACTTGGTGACAGACTACACTGTTTCATTACGGCTGTGTGACAGATCACAGGGAGAAATGCATGCATGGAAGGATTATTGTGCAAAAGCAAAACAATCTCTTACTGTTGAACTCTTCGATCTTGAGCTCAGGAGCGGCCAAGTAGTACTTCTCACACAGCATCTTGGCCGTGTCATAGGCATCTGATAGGAAGGGCAAAACAACGCGAGTCAGGCCAGAAGAAGCAAAACATGCGCATTGTTTATGTCCGGATTCCTCACTGGGTCACTGAGAGTGCAGCTTCAGATCCACGCTGCTGGAATTCTTTAAGAGCTATCATTTTGTAAACAGACCGTTTAGTGCAGATGAACTTGGTCTTCTGTTTGATTTATGTCACTGCTGAGAGTTGCTAGTGTGTTTTAACTCTGTTCCCTGTAAGAACTATGCAAATATTTGCAACATAGTACCAAATAAACATCCCAGAGATAAGAAAATAGTCCCACATCTAGATAATACAGTACAGTGCTCAGTCATATGGATGTAAACAGTAACGACTGTATAACTGATGATATTCATATATGACCTTCTTTAACTCACCACTGACAACTTCCGCCACACTGCATGTGGGATCAATACTGCCTATGTGTTTTGGATGGGCCGGGTTAATGTCGTTACCAAACAGGAGAGCTGTACAATAAGAAACAGAAATGAAAGTTAGTTGCACAGACAGGATAGATGGTTTACTTGTGATCCAAATAAACTGGAAATCAGCTTTTGAGACTCACTGTGCTGATTGATGAGCATGCGGAAAGAGATGCGGTTGGTGTAGAAGCGGTCGAGGAAATACTGGATGTTGCTGCTGATAAATGGGTCAAAGCCAAACTTCTCCTTGTACTCTATGACTCCCTGGGCCATGGTGGGAACCACGTCGTTGTGACGGTTACGGATCTCAATCAAGAGCTCCAGGAAACTAAAAATGGGAGTGAGGAAGAAAACAAATCCACTTAATAACACTCTGTTCAGTGACCAACCAGTCGTGACATTTTGAGATCGCCAGTGAGGTTGCTGCTTAGTAAATCTTGTGTACACACCTCAAAAATGATAGGGCTAAAATTTAAACGGAAGAGAAAAAATTCTGCTTTTTTGTTGTTTGTTGCTTTTTTTGACGGTGAAAAAAGTACAAGTTTGTATCAATGATATGAACACACAGCTTTATCCAAATTCCTGTTTGTGTTTATCAGTCATGTGTGGCCGTTTATCATGCAGGTGGTGTTATAGTATAAATACACACTGTCACCTGTAAGGTCAGCGGTGATCTACAGTATGTGTGCAGTGAAGGGAGGGGCAGAAAGCATGTATACAGCACCTGTCAGGTGCCTGGCAAAGCTGTTACTTTGCATATATTGTACTTGCATTTATGAATCATTAATTAAGGCTATATTTACTCACTCATTCAGTACGTGACGGTCCTCTGGTTTTCTGTTCTCATAATCCAGCAGCTCCACAAAACTCTGCATATACCTGATAAAGCAGACAGAGGTCAAAAGGCAGATTTCACACACGCTTCTTAACAATACGACTATTATAAACCTTATCGCCAAGCTGCCATATAAACCGTTTTTCTCAAGAAGTGTCTCACCATTTCTGCACCAGTCTGACTGAGGGCTGGCTAAGCAGGTTATCAGGTAGGAGGTTGACCTCCCTCATGGTGTTGGCCAGACGCACCGGCAGCTCCTTACGCAGGAACATATAGGATGTTTTCTCACAAGCATTGTCCCTGCCTGAAAGGGAAAATGATGAAGTATTTGTCAAACCATTAAATGCGGCTGGGTGTTATCTGGATCTTCTGGTATAGTTTTCACTTGTGGGAACTTTTCCTGCCAAGAGATTCAGGATTTATTCAGGACTGTATTGTCACACAAGGTAACACTTTCAGGGAGGAAGAAAACCACCTGATCTGTGGGGCATGACAAACCCTTCCACAACTGATGCAATAAAGCCAACATGGAAGTGTTATCAACCTTAAAACATTCCTGACAAAGTTTGGTTAAATAAAAAATGATTTTGTATGTGGTAGAGAAGGTAAACAGATCTCTCCTAAGTCAGGGTTTAAAGTCAACACAAGAGGCTTAACTTGTTAGTTTCTCACTAAATCAGCTTCTATAATAGGTTGCACCATAATTACTTGGGTCACTTTTCTGACTTACACCTACCTGGGGCATGTGTGACTATTTAGTTGTTACTTAGAGTTATGCTTTACCTCATCTCCCTGGTGCAACTGCTTTTATTTGAATAATGCATAAATCACACTTAGTAAGAATTTATGTTAAACTTGGCTACGTTTGAACTTACACAGAGCTGGTGCAACAGGCTGCTGGTCAGGAGCTGCAGCCACTTTCAATGTTCAACCTTTAATATGATACCTTAAACTTTGCTACCTGGCTGGAACTGTGCTTGATGTCTGCCAGTATTAGCCTGAACCCTATAACTAAATCATAAATCTTGTTAGCCAGCAGTGAGGGGGAGTCATGGAAAGGTTAGGGGGGATTTATGTTTTAGATTTAAACAGGAAAAACCAAATTACTGTGGCGTAATGTTCAATGTCTTTCTCAAAAATGACTAAGTGGAAATCAGCTTGGCATTTCTACACACTTAAATCAACCACAATGTAACTTAACACAACGAGCAAAACAGCCCGGCCTCTTGTGTGTGCATGCGAGGACCCAGTTGGAAGCATATGAACCCTATTACACAATGAAAATCTGTCCGGGGAGGGGGGGGGGGGTACTGCCAGGTTCTTCCAGCTATTAAAAAAGGCAGGGAATGCAGAATGAAAGGAAATGTCCCATCTACGCTTCCCCTGATTCAGCAATTTAAGGGAACTGTGGGGGGTATTAATTATGAAATGGAGTAGTGAAACCACCAAAAGCTGACTCAGCCTGGGAATGACACACACATACAGTGCTGCACCTTTGAAAGAACACCAATACCGTTTGCTGCTCTTCTGACACAAACAACTACTGCTGACAAGACCCTAGCTGTGTTTCTTAATGCAAACAGGCGCCGCACACTTCCTGTACTACCCAATCCACAATTACGTAACTGAGATGACTGTGTGTAATCAGCGTTGGATTAAAGAAAAGCCCTGCGTGCGGCTCTCAACACTGTCATCTTGGGTTTTCAAGTCTGATGCCAGTGAGTCCGGCAGCACAGTTATTTACTGCAAAATCCAGAGCACAAGCCCTGCACACACAAAACAAAGGCTCCTTCATGTAACTTTCATTTGTCTGATGCTAAACTACAACGCTTCCTGCTCTGAAATCTGCTCCTATTGATTGAAACAAACCTAAAACATGAGCACTGAGTAAAGTTTGTTGACAAGTAAAAAAACTGGGACAAAAGCATGAGCTGGGGTGTTCATCCTCCACTGCATACATGCTGCTGTCCCATGCCTAGTCAAGATATATCTGTGTGCATTAACCCTGTAATGGTCTTCTCAGCCTTGTAGTTGAGCAGATTTTGAGTTATGAAATCTTGTTAAAAGGTTGTTTGTGCTTTAGTTGAGTGAAGCTGCAGATAAATCACTCTGATATGTGGCGCGTTTACTTTCTGTTTCCAACAAGGGAGCAACCACAAGACAATACCCAACAACTGTTGAGCTGTTTCACCAAAACACAGATGACTTTGATCAGATTATATTAAGTTATTTGTGTTTTACTTGATAATTTTATGTTCATTATTTCACTTTAATGAAGACAAAAAGGTGTGGATGTTGTGCTCTGGAAATGGACATTTCTCTCAGCCATTTTGTAGAGGCTGATATTTTAAAAAACCCAACTGTGTTCAGTTAAGTAAAAATAAATTTTAGATAAGATGTTTTTTTAAAAAGATTTTTTTTGTTTTAAGTTCACAAAGGAAATAAACGAGACCATTAAAGGGTTTGGTAGTCTGTCACATCTTCACATAGTCAAAAAACTTGCAGAAAAGCTGTCACGCAGAGCGATCAGCTTGAGTAACATTCAGTTATGAGTGGGTTATTAAAAGTAAACACCAAATCGAGACTGAAATGAATCATCTGATCAAAACAAGGTGTAATGTTTCATGGCAGCTTGTAAAAGACTTCTACTATTAATAACAACAAGCCAGAGCTCGCCTGCGACACTTTAAATCCGCAGAAAGAGTGAATGAAATGACAAAAGGTAATCAAAGGGCCCTCTTGCTGTCCTCCTAATCAGCAAGTCACTCCTTGAAGATGACAGTCAGGGCATTTGCTAATGTTACTCACCGAAATCCAAAAACTGCTTGATGGAGAGCGGGGACGGCGAAAACCGGGAGTAGTACTCGATTTTGGGGTTAGCGTTCTTCAGCAGAGACATGAAGATCCTCATTTTGAAAGTTTAATGACGGAGCCTGGACCTGGACGTGAAAATGAGATTCAGTGCAAGAAACGCGACCATTTCAGCCCAGGTGATAACAACGTTGACAGCGACAGGGACAGTCCTCCTCCACCCTGGTCGGCGTCCACATGTGTCCCAGCCCGCGGGCCTCCGGTGGACACGAAGCGAAGAGATGAATAAATGTCCATAAGGTTACATGATAGGGTATCAACAATGCGCCGTCAGGAGGGCTTCTCGGAGCTACATTGTTGGACAGACAGAGTGGCTCAACGGCGTCGGAATCAAACCCCTACATCCGGTTACGTTTTTCAAAATAAAGTAACAGGTACCTGAGCAACATGGAATGATGACTATTTTAAGACCATATAAACTTTAAAGAGTAGAAGGATTGCTCTTTAAACACTGACTGGTGTCCAATCAGTAATTTTAAACTACAGACATCTTCACAGATTTTGTACACCCCATAGACTGTAAAAAAAACTACCCACAAGATATATGTAAAAAACCCAAAACATTTTATTTTGAAGGTTGAATCTCCAGACTTCTGGCCTATCTGGACCGCATTGATGCTGTGAGACAGCACGTACTTTTGAAATCTCCGACTCAACCGCACTTGGTGCAGGCTTGTTCATGCACGCTGTGGTGATTGGCTTAAAACTAGAAAGTGAGAAAAAACAACAACCCTATTGGACGGAGAGGTGTCAGTCAACATCGTTTATCTGCGGCCACCGACATATTCATACACAGTCAAGAGTCTACACTCTTAAAACGTCTCTGGTATACATCACATACTGTATAAAAAGGTATACATGCAAAAGATGTCTGGTGTACAAAAGGCCTCATTGGACAAGAAGGTTCTGCTCTGCACATGTAGCCCATACTGAATACATTTGGGAGCTTAATGTGCACACAGTACACTGACTGCTGGTAGACTACTGTTATGTCAGCTGCCTGATACATTAATAACAACAGGTAGCATTGGTGATGATAATAAGGCCAATCCCACACAGAAGCTGTGAATCTACCGGATCTTGGTTTCTACTGCCATCTAGCGGCACAACATTAAAATGTACCGTGTTACAGGGCAACTGAATAGGAAAACTGAACATAGTGTAAAAATGGTACAGCAGAGAGTCAATAGACAGTATTTAAAATTTCATCTGAACATCTTTAAAATGCTTACATTGTAGATGGTAATTATTTACTTCCATTTATGGGCGGATTCAAAGGTCTGGACCCAGACCAGATAATCATGACACACAATACAAACAAAAGATGATAACACAGTTTTCACACTTAGCGATAATGCCTCACAAAAACACAGTATAAAAAAATAAGTGGAGCCACTTTACATTTGGAGTCCCATTATGTCTTATAATTTCTTAGAATGGACCTCATATGTATGAGAGTAAATTCATAGGTAAATAATTTGGTACTTCATTTGGTACTTAATGCTTGGAGAGCCTTCAAGTCAGTGCATAGCAGCTAGCTTTAGGCATAAGATGTGTAAGTGTAAAATTAGTCTACAATTCAATATACATGGCAAAATAAAATTTTCTAACAATTAATTTATCACACCAGTAAACTTAGAACCCTAACAATGTTTACTTGGGTTTAAACTGAGCAGTTGAAGGAAATTTCTCTGGATATAAACTGAGCAATAAACTCAAGTATCACCAACCCTTTTTTCTGTTTTCCCTATACTTATTACCGAATCACATAGTTTGTTCCAGGACTCTTATGTTATTACTACTGGATCCCTTTTGGATAAGGTGTGTGGTTGGCTGCCCTGTCAGTCATAAACAGTTTTGGAGAGTTTGCTAATCTGCGACCCGTAATGAACACTCACAAGATAAGTTCTCATGCAGAGTCGCGCATAAGAACCATCTTGGTGTTTTCGTTGTCATTGCAGTCTTCTTCAGGTAAAGGGTCATACTGGCGACGATACAGCAGACGTGTAACCAGCGTGATGATGAACATCTCCAGAATTAAAAGCTGCTGACTCATCACTGTGGTAGACAGGGGGTAGAGGGTGGGGGGGTGAAAACAAAGAAAAAGAAGAAATCAATGGAAACTTCAAGGAGTCATTCCTGGTGTTGTGAGTGAATGAATACAGGGATGAATTGACTCACTGTATCCTCTGGCTGCGGCTGAGAAGGGCGGAGTGCAGGCGATGGTTCCCACAAGAGCCAAGATGTTGATGATAGCTGTTTGCAGCTGACTCAGGATCAGCACCAACTACAAAAAACAAGACGCACATGTACACTGTTTAACCTGACAAACAGAATGCTGGAAACTCAGCCATGTATAGCTGAGCTGTGCTAGTTACTGCCCATCATTAGGTGTGCACACAGCTGTTTGTGTGCATTGAAGTGTCCAGCACATGTGTGCTAAAGCGTCTCTTGTGCCTTACCTGGTACATGGCATACTTAGGAATGATCTTGAGCGTCCGTAGGGCAGTCCTCAGGTGCACAAACAGGATCGCGACAGGCCACAGGGCTATGATTGTCAAGATGCCCACAAATGGGTTGATCCATATAACAGTTCCACTAATGCTCATCTGAAACATGGCCACACACACACACACACCCACACACACACAGAGTCATAAAGACAGCAAAGGCAAAAAGAAAAAAAAATTGAGAGAGAATGAAAAGAACAGGGAGTCATGAAACACTGCTGAAAAAACACAATATAAAAAGGCATGTTTTACTTTCTTCCTCTATTGTTGTCTTTACACTATGAAAAATAGTGAATGTGTATTCGGATCGCTGTGGAGAGTCGGGTCAGGACTCTGGGTTTGCCTTTACAGAGAGCGGCTCCATTAACCAGGCTTTGTTGCAATGAGCGTTTCCTTTATTTTCTCCTTAAGGTGCATACAGTATAATCTACTGGCAATGATGACATTTGTGGTTTGGTTTTATGGACACACAAATCACTCCCGAACTAAGACTAACACTGAAGAGTGGTGCTGAGTTTCTCCATGAGCTTTCTATTCTCCGTGCTGCAGACAAACTGGCCTCTCATTCTTTGCGTTGCTCGGCAGAATAGACCGTGTGAGCCCCCTACTGGCCAGTGATTGTCTATTCATTGACTACAGCCTTCCAGCAACAGACAGCCTTTTTAACACACTATAACTATAAGTAACTTTATTCTCATTTATTTTGTCAAACTATAATTTCTTTGGCAAAATGGGTAATGCCAAACACATGCATAATTAATTAGTCATGGATTAAGACAGGATGTATCATAAATTCCTGTTTCTCACTATTAACAACGTCACTATGAGTTTCTGAGATTGGTACACACTTATTAGATCATCAATTTAGGAACATTAATTTTGGGATAATAGATTACAGAGAGAAGAGAGAAAAGAGAGAGAGAAGAACTGGGTATTATTGGCATGCCATCCAGAAGTTCCAACTCACATCACCCAAGACATAGTTCCCGTTGGTATAGAGGACAATCGAGAGGATGGTGAAGACAATCTTCAGGAGAGCAAACTGGAAGGAGCCAAGTTTGAGCAGGAAGAGGGAGCGCCTGAAATTGGAAAAGAGGAAACTATTTCACAGTGGCCACTGATGGCAAAACAGTTTTAGTCTGTAACCGCACCGGCAAAACAAGTCCACTGTGGAATTCCCTTTAATCTGTCCTGGATAATTAACACGGGATGTTATGAACAATTCAGTGACCTTGGGCATACATTTTATGGGCAACAGGAATAGCCCCCCTGATGCGCTTATACCTCTCCGATTTCTTATAAACAGATGTGTTTCTCAAGACAGCAAAGGTGATCCTGAAACTAAGTTGTTGATGGGAAACTGGGCATAGCCTAATAGAAAAAAAGACATGTCTTGGCTGGCATCACCGCCATCATCATCATCGTTGTTGGCAAAGGATCTGCACTGAGCTAATTTACGTGAAGTGGTTCATGGCGTTAAGAAATGAACACATCTGAAATGTTTTCCAGACACCCACATGCAGATCATTATGGTGAGAAACGTGTACAGCCTAAACAGACTGAACCTGCTACAGGACACAACAAATCAAGCATGGAAAGAAAAACAGTGTACGAATGCAGACTTAATTTAAACTGGATGGATGCATCAATCAACTGTGAAAACTAAACTACTGACAGTGCAGCCAGTCTGTACTCATCCAGATAGGTGCATGATAGGATTGCTGTCTACATTGTGGTATGATGCATGCTTCCTCACCCAGGAAGAGTTGAATGGCCAGGAGTGTGTTCAACCCGCGTTCAGAGAAAAGCATGCAACCCAATCCGATATCTACAGATGATCTCTGAGGTTAGGCAATCCTCAAACAGGCAAAAAGAACACCAACATCAAAGACCTCCGTGCTGTGGGCTGACCCCTCAAACAACATGTGATTGTAACCATCTTGGAAGCTGCACAGGATCTGTGCCTCATTAGCACTGCAGGATGTTTCCATAACAACCTTGGTACTGAAGTGACTACTAAATATTAAAGAATAATTCTGGGTTACTTTAACCTGGTGTATTTCCTATAAGCCTGGCTATTGTGGCTGTTTGGGTTGTGCTAACTTTGAGCTCGCCACCTCTGTTTGGACTAGCACAAAACAACATGTATTGGGGCACCAAAACCCTGTGGGAGTGAACAGTTTTTACGTGTACTTTCTGAGAGTTCAAATCTGTGTAGTAAATATGCAGCTGGAGCCACCTGTTGGTTAGCTTGGCATAGCATAAAGAATGTTTTTGCACAGAGTAATTAAATGAAATATAAGAGTGGTGTTGATCTCCTCATTGAACTCTCAAGATGAAGCGAATAAGCGCATTTCCCAAAATGTTGAGGTCCTGCTTTAACAAACACTTGCTAAGGATAGCTGAGATGTGGGAATCATTTATGTCTCTTCTTTCATGCTGCTTGACTTTTACTCAATTGAATTCAAAACAGAAAACATGAGGTGAAATTAGAGGTCAACTATGTACAGGAGCAAAAAAAGATAAAACCCTTGTTTCTATATAAATATTTCCATTACTGCCCGTGCAGCTGATACCAAAACTCTAGAGCCTTAAAAGTGTAATAAAAAAAACTCTCCTGCCAAGGATAATGATAATGTGATAATGAAATCCACATTCAGATATTGGCTGCTGTTATCAAACTAAAGATATGCTTCTTGTCATAAGCCACACTCCCTCATACTTCTGCTGAGTATTCCTCTGAAGCTGTTCACACTCTGGAGGCATTGTAAAAGGTCTTTTTATTGATTGTTTACCGTGTGATGTTTACGTGCGGCAGGCAGAGGCAGCAGCAGCAGCACGGCCCCGTGCTGATCTTGAGTTTATGTCTCTCTGCTCGCCTCAGAAAAGCCTCGTCACCACCCACCTCCTCCAGCATCAGGATCAGGAACTTGAACACCACAATGGCAAAGTAGCTGCAGGGAGATAAGAGAAGAGACAGCTAATTGAAAACAAGGAATGAGGGAAGAAAGAATTAGGGGAGTATGAAGAGAGGAAGCACATGGACACTTTGGAGAGCCAGTTCACAGATTACACAACAACAGTATCTCTGTTTTCTATGGGACTATATCAAGTTCCCCCTCTGTGATTTGTTACTGTGGGGCGCTGTGGGTAAAGAAAAAACATAAAAACACACAGCACAGCCAGAGATGGAAGGCGAGTAAAAGAGACCCACCAGGCAGAGGTCATATCAGTAAACATGGTGGCTCTAGGAATCCACATCCCCAGACACGACATGGTGCCAATCACCTGAGAAAGGAGAGGAGAAAGAGGGAAACACCATGTGAAGATACAGTATATCTGATCAACATCTGTGTGTTGGAATGGGTGAAAAATATCCATGCTGTCTGTGTCTTTTCTGCACACTATCCACCGTCTTACCGGTGCTGCCCCATTCACCCAGATGATTACACTCTTCTTATTGGCGGGCACTTTCCTATAAATGTAGACACACTCCTCTATGAAGACGAGCATGGACACTGTTGCCATGAAAGTGAGCACAGAGTACAGGATGATGCCAAAGATGTCCAACTCTGGAGGGAGAGAAAGGAAATTACAGCAAATTAGTCTATCTTCAGTTTCGAGCTGCAACTTTAGACCCACGGGCCGTTCTCCGGACATCTGAACTTGATATGATCTTCATTGTGGTTTTATGAAGGTAAAGTGTATTTATGTTGTGAGGCCCCTGTGTGGCTTGACTGTGTATGTTTGTCAGTGCTGCAATGGTGATGTGGTTTTCTGTTTGAGGAGCTGATTGCAGTGGTCGCTCCCCAATCGAGAACACCGGGTCCCAGTACTCCACAGGAGATAAAAGCTCCACCTCCAATATCATGTCTCTCTCTCATCCTCCCTGCCAGCAGCTACACCTTTTGGTTTTCATTGCATTACAACACTCTACACCATGATCACCCACCCACACTTACACTACTGATGTTGCGGACTAACCCATCCCATAAACCTTGAATTGAAAAGTGAATCACTGTATCTTTTCCCACTTTTTGTCATGGCCTTCGAGCCTGGTTATGACAATGTTGTTGGAGCATGCATCAAGGCCTTCGAATTTTTACCCATGCGTGTACCCATGAGTGTAACATGTCGTAACAAGATAAAAGAGTCTACAGCGCACGGCTAACATGCCCACAACAAATAAAATGGTTCACCATACATTTAAATGGCAACCTACTGAAGGCGTTAGAACTAAAGTCAATGTGAATCTCCAATATCATGTCTCTCTCTCATCCTTCCTGCCAGCAGCTACACCTTTTGGTTTTCATTGCATTACAACACTCTACACCACGATCACACACCCACACTTACACTACTGATGTTGCGGACTAACCCATCCCACAATTGAAGCTTTATTTTGGTTATCTTATGTTGCAATAAACCTTGAATTGAAAAGTGAATCACTGTGTCTTTTCCCACTTTTTGTCATGGCCTTCGAGCCTGTTTATGACAATGTTGTTGGAGCATGCATCAAGGCCTTCAAATTTTTACCCATGCGTGTACCCATGAGTGTAACATGTCGTAACAAGATAAAAGAGTCTACAGCGCACGGCTAACATGCCCACAACAAATAAAATGGTTCACCATACATTTAAATGGCAACCTACTGAAGGCGTTAGAACTAAAGTCAATGTGAATCTCCAATATCATGTCTCTCTCTCATCCTCCCTGCCAGCAGCTACACCTTTTGGTTTTCATTGCATTACAACACTCTACAACACTCAGTTTAGAAAATACTAACGCATTAAAGTAATGACCAACCCAGGCCTGAGTGTAGATTCTGTGAAACCCTCTACTTGTGTTTCTTGGAGAAAGAAATGAAAGTAAAATCAGCAACACAGGAAATCAATTGCAGACTGTTGCCATACACGTGCATGTTGACAAAAAAAAATTCTCTGGATAGATTCTCTTTATCATTTGTTAGGAGTGTTGTCATCATGTTATCTGATATGCAAGAGCATTGCATGATCAAACTACAAGATTATTCATTTTTACAGCCCCAAAAACAACCAGATCTGAAAGTCACAGATGGAAACGACGATTGGCTATACCACATGAGGCAGTATTAGTTGTTTTCCCAAACCCTGCCTTTTGGTGATCAACGCATGTGGGTGGGGATATGCACAGTGGAAGAAAGTAGTGGCCATGGGTTTCATTTCTAGTAATAACCTTTGAGGAAGGCGCCAGCACACGTGGCCACAGAAATGTAATTGCTCATACAGATTTTTCAGACAAAGGGAGACAGGTGATGACAAAGCTGTATGAAATGAAACAAAGAATGGGAGGAAAAGCTGACTAAACTCTGTTGATGAGTAGGCTATTCTAGAAATCTGCGTCATTTCTTTTCTGGTATCCCAAAGGTCATTAAAGTCAATCAGTACACACACACTCACAACCACACAAACAAATGTTTCAACTTTGATGAAGGTGTAGGTGGTCTGTGCCGCCTTTTTGTGCATGTGCAGTTCCTTTTTTAATTGATCCAGTTAATAACTGAGACAGTGGGTTTTTGGAAATGGTTTCCACCTTCACCCTTAACATTATTTCATTAAACTTTAATCTGTGTTCTCTCGTAGCTTTTAGCCTTCAGAAATCTTATGCAGCCACACATGTGCAGAACATATTCAGCTTTATGCAGAAAAGTGGAAGATTTTATTTTTACTAGCAAAACTGATCCAGATGGAACTTCTTCAAAGCTCTCTGGTGAACAAATGGAGTAAATCTTCCTAGATCCCCTATTTCATTTCAGTGGGCTGTGGCAATTTCTTGTTTGTGTTGGCCAACACATAATTATGCTAATACAATATATCTATAATAAGTTAATTTCTCCAGCCTTATCTATTGGCCAGGGCCTATTGATTGATCAAGCTCATTTTCATCTACTGTGAGGATTTTAAAATGGAGGAAAGTTGTCTTAAAACATCCTGTATATCAATTTAAAATGAAGGTGCTTTGCTGATTAAACATCCATCAGTGATGTTGCAGCAGAACCAATACAAAACTGGGTAATTACAGAAAATGTTAGCCTATTTTTGTTTTGTTTTGAAGAGCACATCTAAAAAAAAGATTCAAACAAAATCAATAATAATACAATAATAAAAACACACATTGCAACGGATCATCACCAGCAAAAAAAAAACCATTAATTAATGTACATCTCACCATACTTTCATACAAACACATTTATTATGATGATTTAGGCCTACTACTTTAGGAGTTCAGTCATAAAAATATTTCTTAGCTCAATTTAAGTGGAAATTCTCTCTATTGATGCTGCGGATGTGCTCCGGGAGTGTTATGAGAAGTGAAAGCAACGTGAAAAAATGACAATCCGACAAGACTCACAAGCCCAAACGCGAAATGTATAATAACACCAAGTGAAGTGGATTAATGGATAAGCTGGATTTTTTTAAAGCTGTAGCTGTAACCACCAGGAGGTCTGAGTTTTGTCTGACCAAGTAACACTGGTTTGGTTGTTAATCTGCATCGGCTAATCTTAATGTAGCAGCACTTGCCTGCCTGCCGAGAATGGCATGCACATCCAAATACTGCTTTTAAACGCTATACTATTCTTTGTGTGGTTCATCACTGGTGGCAAATTATTCGAAGTATATATTTCAGGAACTTTTAAAGTCTTTAATATTTTAATAAACTTGGTAGAAGCACCATTCTTTGAGATTCAGTAAATATGTGGTAATAACCGCGTTTGATCAACAACAAAGTGTCTCAAAAGGACCTAAAGAGGTGGATGCATATTCCGGCAGAACAACTTTTGTAGGCTACCTGTCGAGATTTGCATCCACTTCTTTTCGCAGCATAAATGACCGTTATCACTTGCGAGGTGCATGCAATCCTCGGCAGGCAAGCACAATTCGTCCCTAGATGCTGTACGGAGGAGACCACCATCCCAGTAGTTCCCAAAGTGGGATCCAGGGAGTGCCATAAATCTCCGCAGTTTCAGTATGCAGGAACTCCACGCACTAGGGGACTGCACTGGGGGAATTCAGATCTAATCTCTCTATAGGCCTAATCTCATCAGTGTGGGGTCCTTGGGACAGAACTAGGAGACATTTGGGAAGCCCGTTAACGGACTGATCTGTGGTTTCAAAGCCAGTGCACTCACTTCGGATGATGTCGATGGCGAGAGGTGGTTGGTTCGTGCAGTTCGGGTCAGTTTCGTTGGATCCATCATCCATACTGGCTGCTAGAGATGGGATTTGCCCACAAACGAAACTTGCTGGTAGGCTATAGGGCTCGGGCCCACTTACGTCCACAGACGCTCGTTGCGTAAAAGTCGGGAGCCGCGCTGACTCGCCTCTCCAAAGATCCGATGAGCGTCTTCCAACTTTCCACAGAGGTAGTCTATATCTGCCTCCCGGGCACCCCGAAACACTTGTTGCAATCGCTGGGCCCGCCTCTTCCACGCTGTCATATGACAATCTGTTAATTGACGTAAAATCGCAGTTTGTGGGCAGTCGTGCACATTTTCTTATGACGAAAGCAGAATGAATAGGATTTGGCACTTTGATTTTATTATTTATTACCCTACAACATTTTAATGCAGCATGTGATGGGAAACGGCCAAATGATACAATGTGCAAACTAGGAAACTTTCATCAATCTAGAATATTGGAAGTTAAATCTTTTTATTTTTTTTATTTTTACCATGCTTCACTTGTTGTGTTATGGTAAATTGTGGACTGTGATGAGGCTCCCTTGGACAGTGTGGTTCCCTGTGAATTAATTCATGGTAATTAGTGCCAATTCATTCAGCCAAAGCATGGGCTTTTGAGAGATAACGTCTTTTAAATGAGTCCTTATTGACACACAGTGAGTCTTCATCATTGAGACAGCATAAATGTGCTCCATCCTCCTTGTTTTACTAAAGCATAGCCTTTGGATTGTTGTTAAACTTTGTGGCCTTTGTGTCACGAATGGGTGCGGGGTGCAGCAGGAGTGAGCCCAAACGCAAGACACGTAGAGGAGCTGGTACAGTTCAGTGATTTATTTAACCAAAAAACAAGCAGGCAAACACAAAAACTTACGGGAAGTGGTAAATCCAAAAACTCAGGTAACAGGCAGTGACACGGCAGGACAGACTTGCAACATACGACAATGACCGGACAAAGACTGAGGGAAACACCAAACATTTAACACCAGGGACAACGAGCAGGGCGGGAGCACACAGGTGACAGACATGAGACTAACAAGACAATCAGGCAGGGAGAGAGCAAGGGAAAAGAGAGAGACAGCCAGAACACAAGTTACAGACATTAAACAGACCAACTAGCACAAGACAGAACCCCAAAACTCAACAGACCAGAATAATGAATACAAGAACCCCAACTAAGTACAAGTAACTAAAACCCAGACTCCCCAACAAGACACACAGACGGGATCGTGACACTTTGAGGCCGATACAGTAATAGCCTACTCCAGGGATCATCTGGACTCAGTTTCCTGTGTGGTATCTGAGGGGGGGTCAACCAAATATGTTAGGTCACTGTCAGGGAGTTAATGTGATCACTCTAGTCCCTAACATTGATAATGGGGCTCAGGGTGGAGGAGGGGAAGGTTTACAGCTAGTTGTGTGTGTGGTATGGGAGGGGGCACTCAATCACATGCTCCCCTGCCCCTTGCCCCAAGTTCCCATAGCAACATGTGGAGGGGTATCGTCATGTGAGGCATTTGCTGCAAATCTGTTTTGCGGCCATTTCAGTAACACACTGAGAGGCCTAGAGATCCAAAGATATTTTACTGATATGATTCCTCTGTGCAGTTCACCATCATCTCATTAGATATGTCCTGCCTCCTTGTTGTTATCTTTCATGAGAACTTGCTCTTTCTTTTATTTGACTGAATCTTCATCTGTGTCACCTCAGCCCCACTTCACACTATCTCAGGTTTTGTTGTTTTGGGTTTCTGCCTGTCTGCTCAGGCAAATTTGGCTTGGCAGAGGTTATATTGATTTGATCCTTTAGCTGCGTGTACAGACACATTTAAGGAATGGAGATGGCTGTGGAGCATTAAAAACAAGGATTCACATCCAGTAATGTGACCTACACATCCTCTGCACGTCACTCATTACTTATGTGTTTGTAAAGCTTTTGTTTCTCCCCTTCATTACAAAATTACAACATGCACAGTATGATCCATCTACGTCTTACCTTGACCATGACCATTGATTCATTTCAGTGAAGTCTGAGCAACTTAATTTCCTTTTGCGTCAAGGCACACCTTACCTTTCTATTCTAGATGTGTCGGAAAGGATTTGTCCTGACTTGCCTCAGTTTGTGAAATTGGTAGAAAGGGTACAAGAATGTACAGAGCTTCATTAAGAAGTAATTTGTGGGAAACTCTACTCTAAAATGAATCCATTGTTTCGTTTTAATCTCTGTTAAAAGAACTGTGAATATGATCTCATCTTGTAAAAATAACAGACAACTCAATTAAAGCAAACATCCCAGAATCACTGTTTAATGGTGAATTCTTCCCTTTAATAGTTAAACCATCCAAAGGCCTTTAGTGAAACTGTGGCTGCTTTGGTCTTGTGGAGGTCAGTCTTGTTTGGTTTTTAACAACTCACTGTTTACTCTCCTTCAAAAATGGACGCAGAGGTCATTGCCTTGGGAGCTTATTGCCCACATGGGCACGGACAAATATTGTATGAACTCACATGCACACAAACAGGAAAAAGCACTCTATATTGAAACCGTGGCTGCATTGGCCTTGCGGAAGTTAGACTTGTTTGGTTTTTAACATCTTGCTGTTTACTGTTCCTCAAATTTGGATCCCCAAATCATTGCCTTCGGAGGTTATAGCCCCATGTGCACAGACAGACAGCATATAAACACAAATGTTCAAAGCAAATGCCTTGTGGGGGTATTCGGTTTTTAACAACTGTCTACTTCCTCAAGATGACTTAACAGGTAAAAGCACAATATAGTCCATTCATTCAATTTATTTCTATTTTGTCTTCTATTGTGTGTGTGTGTGTGTGTGTTTTAAGTAATATTGTTTGGGATTCTTGTTTAGGCTGACTATAAAGGTGCTTTTACATGTTCTTTGTATTAAGAAGTTGCACTCTTTAACTTTAAAATCAGTTAATAAATACAGTAATCACGCAGATTTCATTGCAAGAAATGCAGCAGTATTTTACCATGACTTGGCATTTACATTGCTCAGTGTATAAGTAATGTTGTTCTGTCCCCATATGCCTAAATTATAATGTACAAACAGCCATGTAAGATGCTTTTTAAGTGAAGCACGAGGGATTTGAGAGGATGTGCAGAGCAGTCAACTGGGGCCTCAACAGCAGAGGTCAAGGGCCTGTGTGTTAAACAGACAGCAAACGCAGGGTTCTGAAACTCAGTCTACAAAGATCGTTGACTGCCTTCAAGTACTATGGACATGAAGCAATGTGCCTATGTTGGTTTTGTGTCTGATGATGTGCCCTTTTTAGACAAAAATCAAGCAAGTGTTTACTTATCCTTATCACCGTGTTTGTATGGTTAAACACTTGTACGCATTCAGAGTACTCTGCAAAAGTTTAGGCAGGTGTGGAAAAATGCTATAAAGTAAGAAATCTTTCAAAAATAGACATGTTACTGTATTTATCAATCAACAAAATCCAAAGTGAATGAACAGAAGAAAAATCTAAATCAAATCAATATTTGGTGTGACCACTCTTCAAAACAGCATCAGTTCTTCTGGGTACATATGCACATATACTATATGGACAAAAATACTGGTACAAACCTGTCCTAATACTTGTAGGGGTTTTGTTTTCATGGATGGTCTTCGTTAAGGGAAATCTAATTGCTACAGTATACAATTACACAAATTTAGTTTAGCTCTTCCAACAGCTTGTGTTTGGCCTTTTCCTGTTTCAATAGGAAATAACTCTGTCAACAAAGCCAGCTCCATAAAAAATGTTTTTTCCTAACTTTGGTGTGAAAGATCTTGATTGGCCTACACAGAGCCCTGAAGTCAACCCTGTCAAGCCCTTTGGGATGAACTATACCGGATATTGTGAGCCGGGCCCTCTCATCCATCGTCAGTGTCTAACGTCACAAATGCTCTTCTGGATGAATGGGGGAAAAAATCCCACAGATCACAGACACACTAGCTGCAAAGGGGGGGACCAACTCCATATAAGGGCAACTGTGGCTCAGAAGGTAGAGCGGGTTGGCTGTTAATTGGAAGGTTGGTGGTTCAATCCTCAGCTCCCCCAGGCTGCGTGTCCTTGGGCAAGACACGGAACCCTGAATTGTTCAGAATGGGATCCAAGTACTTTTGTCCATAATGTGTAGTTTTTGAAGGAACTCAGCAGGTAGGTTTTTCCAGACATCTTGTGGAACTACCCACAGTCCTTTTGTGGATTTCTGTGAAGCAGCCTCAGTTCTCTCTTTTTATATGATGATGTCGAGATCAGGGCTCTGTGGGTATGGAGGACCAGCTCTACCATATTTAAAAATAAATACAGAAATAAATAAAGGCTCAATAAATAAATAAGCATATAATTAATTGCCCCAAAAAATACAATAAACAAATAAATGTAGGTAGAAATTAAATTATACAGTGAGATATATACAAATGTATATATCTCTTTTAATTAGCTTCTTTATTTATTCACCTTTGTAATAATTACCATATTTATTTATTGTCCATTATAATCTTCAACTTTATTTATTAATTACTTATTTTTTTAAGTATTTATTTATGTGCATGTTATAATATTTTTGTCTGTTTTATTCTTCCTTTGTATTTTTTTTACCCTATTTATTTCTTCAATGCTATTTATTTCTGCCTGTCATTTTTACATTTCTGTATGCATTTCTGCCTCATTATGCAAATGAGGAGGGGCTGTGTCTTAAGGGGTCAACTTCTGCCCATTGGTTGGTTAGCATTTTACTGCATCGGTCGAATCTACATGGCTTACATACCACTAGGGGCGTTAAAGACGGTGGTTGCTGCCACACTGGTCGGTGTGGTCGCTGCCACTAGGGGCGCTAAAGACAGTGGTCGCTGCCACACTGGTCGGTATGGTTGCTGCCACACTGACCATTGGTTGCAGTTCGTTATATCTACTGTAATAAAAAAAAATTTCATGGGAGTTCCACTGTTATCCCCCAATTTATGACAAAGGTTAAAACCTTTTGGTCTTTTTTTATTGTGACATTAATTATTAGTTTCTGATACTAATCACTGTACAGCACATATTACCCGTTTCCGCCCGGAAAAGTAGCTTGCAGACTGAAGTGACTGTTGGCCCAACGCAAATAACAGCTGTATTAACCAGTAGTATTAGTATCAGTAGCCACGTGCCGCCGTGAGCTATTGCTTAAATAATGACCGGTTCGCTGTACATTATCCCTTATAATCCCACAATGTGCGAGTTGATGTTAAATACAAAAAGTTCCAATTGTTACTGTATGAGCAGCTACACTTGAGTTGAAAGAATAGCTCGGGATGCAGCTTAGTTACATTGACAAAATAAGTTTGAAGAGGCTTAATGTTAATGTGTGAATGTTTAATTATCCTATTATCGTCATACCAGTTTTATCTGCAGCTTTTTGAAATGTGTGTATTTTTGCTTACATGCAGTCCCTCCAGAAAAACGCGATTATGCGATCGCTGAATTCAATGCATAATCAGCCAAAGTACGCATATTCCGCATAAATTGCTGATTTCCGCGCAAAATATGCGGGGCTTGCATGATTTCATAATCCCCGCATTTTCATCGCAAAAAAAGTCACACATATCATAGCAGAAAGTTGGAAAATGTTGCGTTTACTTCACACAAGAGCAGCCATCCCCCTGTTGCCATGGGAACGTTTTGAAGTGACGTAATTACGCGACGTGAACATCATCGAAAAGCTACAAACCTTAAATATTCCCAGCACTTTCTGTGATGTAGTATGCTTGCTTATCATAGGAAGTAATAGGAAATGACTCTACATTAAGGTAGGAGCCTAGTGAGAATAGGGTGTTGGGGGAATTTTTTTCTCTTTTTCATCAAACCGCAATTTTTGCAAGTTCCCGCAATTTCATCGCATAAAATTGCATAAATATCCCGCATATTCCATCGCATTTTTTAAGAAAACGTGCCGCGTAATCAAGGATTTTTGCCCGCAACAATCACAAAAAAACTCCGCATTTTTCTGGAAGGACTGTACATGTGTATTTACTATTTTTTGAAATATGGCTCCAAGCCAAATAAGTATTTTGTGTTAATAGCTTCAATTGTGTTACGATGTTTAAGTAAAAATTATGTCGTATGTCACCCACTGATGTCTTGATTGAAGCTGGTATAAATGTACAAAGCACATTCAGCTCACATGGTCTGTCTCCATTCTCATGAGTAGGGTAGTAACTGTATGATCAATTAAATATTAGACACCTTTTTTAATTATTTCATTTAATTTAATTTGTTTTTTGACAGGGACAGTGCTCATTAATTAACAGCTGTACTGTAAATGAGCCAGAGTTAGTTCAACAGGCTAATTTCCATCCATTTAGAAGGGCAGTGCTCGAGTGCTTGAGCACGTTGAGCCCCGCCCCCGATCTGCCGCCTGTGGCAGCGACCACCGTCTTTAGTGCCCTTAGTGGCAGCGACCACACCGACCAGTGTGGCAGCGACCACCGTCTTTAGCGCCCCTAGTGGCAGCGACCACTCCGACCAGTGTGTCAGCAGTGGTCGATGTGGCACTGACGAGTGGTCTGTGTATGACGAGTGGATAGTGCCAAAGCGTGGATTACCAGGAGAAGGAGAAGGAGAAGTCAACCCTGCCGTCGCCGCCAGACCGTGTGGATTTTTGAATGGGAGTGATTGGGACTGCAGACGGAAGACCCGCGGCGACTTGGCGGCGAGTGCACGGAAAGAACTTCTTCCGGCGGCGACGTCACGGCGACGTATATTAGAATTCCAGTATAAAATGGCGCGTTCGAGACTGGTCGTAACTGGGATATTTCCCAGTTGAAACTTCCGACTTCCGACATCAAAGCGTTCCAGGTGCATGGTGGTGCATGACGCCGAAAGTGAAGGAAAATCATGGGTGACCATGACAAAGTGAACACACAGTTGCACCCTCAGCAGTGCTTTAGGTGTTAATTAAAAGGATGGCAGTTTAACTGCAACAACTGAAATAAATAGCCCATACGTTACTAGTTATGTGTACCCCAAGTTGGTAGCCCTGAAGTAAGTCAATGTTGTCCGTTACACTTCCTAATGTTTTGGCATTTTTAACAATAACTTTTATGCAGCAAAGATGACTTTATGAGATTCTTTACTGTAGCCAGCTAACGTATGTGTAAAACATATTTCTACATCAATATACATGCAGAACAAGTTTTACTGCATGATCGTATTTATTATTTTAATTCAAATACATGCAAATATACGTTTTGTTGCCGTTTAGTTTATGGTTTACCATTTACAAAGTGTGCTTCCATGGGCGCTGACATTGTTTTCTGACGTCATTCAGCTGCTACTCGTGAAGTCGGGGTACAAATTTTTCTCCGAGTTCACAAGTAGGAAATCCGACTTCAAGTGGCGTTCCGGGGTACTTTTCCTAGTTGGAGGTCGGAAATTTCACAGTTCCGAGTTGCCGGGAACGCAGCAAAAGTACGCCTACTAAATACCTCTGAACTAGGTACGTCGCCTTAAAGGCGTGTGACACACACGTCGTCACTAGGTACGTCGCCTCAAAGCCGTGTGACACACACGTCGTCACTAAGTACGTCGCCACCAGTACCCATTGTCAGTGTAACTTTATTTTAACTTTATTGAGTGAATTCAAGTCACGTTTTGTACAGCCTGTTATAAATGCTTTTATTCCTCTGGCGACGGGGAACTCTGGAGTAGCCTACAGTTCATAGCCTGTGTTGTGCTTTATTGTTTGGATTCACTGTCCAAACAGAAGATAATGCTTTCACTTCCCCACATTGTGAAAATGGTTGTATTAAGTCTACAGTTACTTATAAAATTAATCAATAAAGTATTAGAGCTGTTTCATGCTTTCTGTTATTAACTGTAAGCTATTTGTTATAGGCATTTGCCTTTGGTTATTTTATTGGCAACAATGTATTTTACATGCATATTTCTGCATAATGATTTGGATTATTTTGATCATGCAAATGCGTTACGACTCAATGTAATCCTAAAGGAGTTATAAGATACTATGTTGCTTTATGTCTGCACTTTTTTAGCAACTACATTGTTCTTGAAGTACAAGACAGCAAATTAAAAATCTTAAGACCCTCAGTAAAGTTCTTCATTTTCCATCAGGATGTTACACTTAGAGAAACCAGCATACTATTATACAATGATACAAACGTAATTTCCGAATCACTTAATGCTCATAATATAAAGCTCCCATGATTCTATACCAAGAAGAACACCATTTAATGTTCAACTGTAGACAAACATACAGGCAGTGATGGGGATTAGGCTAACTACATACATGCAATTTAGTGAAATAACTTAATTACAAAATAAATGTAAGTGTTATCTGTTACAGTTAGGCCTACTGGTAAAATATGTAATTAAATCACAATTTCTTATATAAATGTTTAAGATGCCATATGAATATTTTCTTTAATAAGCTTGGCTATATATTGAATAATATATATATATATAATATGCAGAGGCTGTGGAGCCACCACCAGCATTCTGACTGTTTGAATTGAGGGTGACCAGAAATGGTTACTGAGTTCTGACTAAAACTAGCCCTGTGTCTAAATTAAGTGTCATAATTCTGTTTGCAAATTTCAAGTAAAACATCTTGTCAATGCCATTGTCATTTGTAGTATTATTCTTAATGTTACCCAAATCAACAAAGAAAAAATGCTTCTGATGATTACTTATTCATTTCCAATCCCATAAAAGGTGTAACTCTCACAGTATTAGGACATCTTTTTTTTGAAGATGGGGAGCATGTTGAAATATAAACTATATTATGCCATCTTTATTTAATTTATCAGGGGTATCATATTCTGATAGACTAATTATTATTTTTGACGATCAGCCAGTGTCTTGACGGCATGACCAACACCAAGGTTGCATAGATTTATGGGTGGGGAAACAGACAACGCTTGTGGAACACGCGCATGCGCAGAACCCGGTAGCATAAATCGACAGAACACCGAAAAAAGTAATTTGGACAACCTTACTGATAAAAATCTGCAAGAAGTACTAGTGGCAACATTTTTTCTTCATTTGATGTAAACTTTATAAATTGTTTGCAAAAAGTGGGGTCCTCTCTCGATGTTGATTGTCTAAATGCATGAAATCTCCCGCTGGCCCATCACCTAAAGTGACGTTATATGTCGTATTTTTAATAAATTACCACTTGTGCATTAGTTAACAATGTGCAACCTAGATGCCTATTGAAATCTTATGATAATCAAACATTAACTCACAAGATATTATCGACTTTTTCAGCCTAAAATGCATTATTAAATTGTGCAATTGACAGAAAATGCAACAGTGCCATCATGTGATGACATAACAATACAGCAAGACAGATTGAATCACTCCACTGAAGAGAACAAATAGGAAAGATTTTTTTCCTCTTTATTAGTCTTTAACAGTATTAAAAATGCAACATACAGGAATACATATAGTCTGTGCTTACAACACATAATAATACAAACTGCAAATAGGAAAGATGAAAAAGAGAAGATTCGATGGTTACTTTATAGAAGGGAGGTTAAAACTACATAAAAGTGTTTTGCCTCAAGGAGTTCATCGAACAGTGGTCATATTTCTAGTTATTTTCACATTTCCTTTTAGTTTGATTTACAAAGGAGCCTTTTACAAATTCGGACATAGACATCATACCAACAAAGCTAATGTAGCCTAGTGTTTTTTTAATAGTACAAACTTCTCAGCTCACATAACTTACAAATTTAAGGTCATTAATATCTTCGAATAAATATCCATTAGATTACCGTCCTTTTAAATTTCTGTGTAAAATTTAATTTTACAGCAACACTTTTAATGACTAAAAGGCTGGAGCATGTAGGGCTGTACTCCTGTATAATCTCTGGTTCCACACTCCACAGTTGGTGGCGCTAATGCACCTCTCAGCTAGTTTGCCAACCGCCAATAAAAAAGAAGAAGAAGTCGAAGTTTGGAGGAGGGAGGGGGGAGCGGGGAGGGGGGAGGGGGAGCGGGGGGGATCAAGCCTGACGGCGACGGGCTTATTGACGACGTTGTGCACTGACGGAGTAGCCTATCCACTTCCACACACGTAGCTGTCACACGACAGTCTCCTTTGTTAGGTTATCCGTGGCACTGTGTGGCAGCAACCCAAGACTGTGGAGCCTCGTCTCATGCCGTCTCTCGGCAAATTAAAAGATGAATTCTGGTGTCTTCTTCATACTTTGGTGTTTTTGAATTGAATAATGGCAATCATGCGAATAAAATACTATTTATTCATTTCCAGGCCATTAGAGCTTCTTTATAAATGTTTGATAACTTCACAGTAATTTATCGATTTTGTAGTCTTTTTTATCAACTTAGTTAGCCATTTAACTTTGGAAAGCATTGTTTAAGGTTTAAAACTTAAAACCTCCAGACCTCAATATTTTAGGTTGCATAGGGTATCTTTCCCTAAATAATGACATTTGTTCCTCCAAATGAAATTAAATAAGATCTTATCTAATTCTTTGTATATTTAAGTAGGCATTTCCAGTGATAACGATACATAGATATGGATATTCCCTCAGTATTAGATAATAGAACTCTACCATTCAGTGAAAGATGCCTCATCCACCACATGTTGAATTATTGCAGAATTATTGCAGAGTTTTTCATTCTTATCACACCCAGGTATGTAACTGGGTTCTTCACAGGGATACCATTAACTTCTGATAGTTCACATTCCTTAAGTGCTGGCCTAATAAAAAGATTTGTTCAAGTTCATTCTTAAGCCCGATACAGTAGAAAATTCCTCAACACATCTAATTGCTGTGATCCATTCCTCTCTATTAGACAAAAAATGTATCATCTGCCAGTTGAGATAATTTAAATGATCTAAGGTCTCTTTAGGTCTACTTTGGAACCATAGACTGTATAAAAACTTGAAACTTTTTTAAATGTGTACAGCCACGGTTTGTGTGACAAGGAACAGAAAGGAGCCATCCCTTAGAGACTGTGGCAGAGACCAGTGGTCGGTGTGGCAGAGACCAGTTTCTTTAGCACCCCTAGTGGCAGCGACCACACCAACCAGTGTGGCAGCGACCACCGTCTTTAGCGCCCCTAGTGGCATGTAGGCCATGTAGATTCGACCGATGCAGTAAAATGCTAACCAACCAATGGGCAGAAGTTGACCCCTTAAGACACAGCCCCTCCTCATTTGCATAATGAGGCAGAAATGCATACAGAAATGTAAAAACGACAGGCAGAAATAAATAGCATTGAAGAAATAAATAGGGTAAAAAAATGCAAAGGAAGAATAAAACAGACAAAAATATTATAACATGCACATAAATACTTAAAAAAGTAATTAATAAAGTTGAAGATTATAATGGACAATAAATAAATAAGGTAATTATTACAAAGGTGAATAAATAAAGAAGCTAATTAAAAGAGATATATATATTTATGTCTCACTGTATAATTTAATTTCTACCTACATTTATTTGTTTATTGTATTTTTTGGGGCAAGTAATTGTATGCTTATTTATTTATTGAGCATTTATTTATTTCTGTATTTATTTTTAAATATGGTAGAGCTGGTCCTCCATACTGGTCCTCCATACCTGGCTACAGACCGGACATGCTTGAATATACTTCCCCTCATCCAAGGGGCTTCTTCAGTCCTACCTGACTGGCAGGGAGTCCCAGATATTTCATCTCGGTGGGGTCGTTATCAAGCCGTTAGCTGGTGCTCCTGGCTCTTGTAACGACAGTGTTATGGTCTTTGGTACTTGAGGGCAAGTGTGCAGACAACCATCATTGGCATTGTCACATGATGAGATCCTCTTAGGAGGGATCATAGGACAGCAGTGTAGGTGGGGAGTAAGTGGCTTGTCAGGTCTCCTTTCCTGTTGAGGGACCGTCTCTCTGCTTTGGTGTACATGGCTTCCTACAGTACTTTGATGTGAATGACCCCATAAGATAATGTTGTAGAAATACAGTGCTGTATTGAAGGCAAAGAGATTTTTCTTGTTCACTCACACCGCACTTGTTAATTGATAAATATAATCTTTTAAAGGTTTTTTTGCCACACCTGCATACAACTTTTGCAGAGAACTGTAACTCGAGCAAATTTACACTGGAGGTTTAAAAAAAACATTTATTGTTATTTTCACGTTAATTATGTGGAGGCATGTACTTCATTCACAAAATAACAGTAAAATTAATCTGAAAGACAAGAAAAATATATGTAGTCTTTTTCTTACATCATCAATATATATATATACACACACACACATATACTGTAAAATATGCCATTGTAACAAAAAAGAAAACAAGATGTATAATATAATAAGGAAGTTATGACAGGCTACATCTGCAATGTGAATACAGATGTAAAAATGTTTTTTTTCCCCAGTCTAAAAGAAGATCACTGAAACTAGACTGAAATTCCTTCCTCCATTTTCACAGGAGTTTTTATGGCTTCATTTGTAAAGTTGAGACAGACCAGAGTAAAGCTAATGGTAAACATGACCCACCTGCAATAGTTGACAACCCCCAATGTCTGTTTTAACGCCACTATTCCCCCCCTTCATCATGGTAAAACACATTTTTACTGAAGTTTGGTGCCATGCTTCTGAGCATTAGTCATAGACGTTTTGTATGTACACAGACATGTAAAACTCTCATGGCTGCACAGAAGCATTTCCTCTCAAGACGACAATATTACAAAAGAACAATCAATTAAGCATTACAAAATACAGGCGCACTTTAGTCTCAAGGCCGAACGGCCCAGAGCGAGAATATAGGCAATTTGTAAAACGACAAGAAGACAGGTCCACTGTTTCAGAACCAGTGGCTGTAAGTGATGAGTGGAACGAGCCAGGCTCCTTACAGATGATACACAATATGTTTTTCTTTAGTTAAATGTTTTCAGTGTGAGGTTTAAAATGATCTATACATGATCGAACATAAAAATGGCTTCGGTTGTGATCTCTGACAGTATCTGCATCTGCTAATTTGAGATCAAACCAAAGTGTGATTCTGATACTCCGCCACCATGAGCATAATCCACGCATCATCATCCACTCACCTGTTTGTAAAAGAGCGATTTTAAATACAACTAGGCTCAAGACAGTCAAACATGATTGGAAGGATAAAACGTAAACATAACAAGTCCAAAGAGCGGGATCTTTTTAACACTCCCATCATTCGATCAAACCTGTCCCGTCTGTGGTACATTCAGCACGACAAGGATTACCAAGAAACACACCGTACAACGCCACTAACTCACTCCACATGGTAGAAACAGCTGTAAACTTGTACATCACCGGAGTCTGGTGGGATTTAGTTAGTAGGAGGCTAGTCCAGCAACTTGCAGGGACGAGATCATATGGATATGAGCAATGACAGACATCAGGACTTTGCTGGGTCTCCCCTCCAGTGTGAATAGGAAAGTTGCATATAAATAAAGTTCCTTGAAAAAAAAAAAAAGCATGTAACTCATTCCTGAACAATTGTTATTTGGTTATACTGACAAAATAGTCCATTATTTAGCAGATATTCACATGTGAATGAATAGATAAAATCAAATTCTCTGCAACTTTAAAATTTCTTCCTTTACAGATTTTTTAGAACCTCTTAAAAGGATAATTTTGGTATTTTTAAACCTGGGTCCTATTTTCACATATTTTGCTCTCAAAATGACTGGAAACAAAAATGACTGCAGCAAAAAACTGGCTGCAATGTATTGCTTCACAATTGTGCCCGTCAAAAGTCCATCCAGAAAAGTGCTGTTTTGCCACTGACTGGCTCAAACTGTTATACGAGGTGTCTGACAACACTATGGAAAGGGTCCCTACGAGTAACACCCCTTGTTTTTAAACAAAAACAGAAGTCTCGCTCAAGAACAATTCTCGTTCTGAAATCTCATAAGATGAGAGTTGTTGCAGGAAGAAGCTGGTGGTAATGCGAGTCAGAGCCGGAGAGGGGAGTATGTTGTGTACATACAGGGACTGCTAGCAGGACTTTATGTCGTTAGACAGCTGGTATAACAGTCTAAACCTGTGAGTGCGAAAAGAAGTACTTGTGAACAAAAATTTTGACTGACGCAACTGTCCCCAAAGCAGTACGTTGCAGTCACTGCAGCTGGTTCGCTGTTGTACCAACTAGTCATTTGGACACAAACATGTGAAACTAGAAAACAGATATTACCCTTTAAAAGTCACTGTCAAATCCCAGTTTCAACACCAACACAACACAGTTCAGTTATACTTCTTCACAAGCCTTTAACAATTCAAGGTCACAACACTGAGCTGACTTCCAGAGTAGACAAGGTGAGCAGAAGCTGCAGTCGACACCTATTTTACAGTAAATCAGATGGGTTCAGTTCACTTTCATTTCAAATTAAATACCCATGGGTTATTACAGGAAAGTAATGCATATTAATTACATATTATGAAAATATTTAATTTAATTCTGACAAAGCGGCACCTGCAAATTAGACTGAAAGTGAACTGAACCCTGAGCCACATGCTAATAAAAGTTCAGAAAAACCTCCATCTCTGAATGAGGGCGAATAACAGGAGCATTGACGCCACCTGCTGGCCAGCACTGGTATTGCAAGGACATCATGGCCCACTATAGGCAGGTGGGACAGATGAAACTTGTATAAAATATTGCGCCACAACAACTGGTAAATAGAATTTGGTTATGATGACATTGGCCAATGAGGTTAAGATAAAGCTAGGATGTTGTAAACACTTCAGGTTCAGAGGTCAGAGCTCCTGACAGGTCAGCCCTTATTTGGCAATGAATGTTTTTATGACGTGTCTTAGTAAAAGGTTGAGCTGTAGAAAAACAGTATATAGACATGGTGTGTGAAGAATCACTGTTCGGCATATGAAATAATTAATGGAGTCTTAAAGAAAAGGTAGTGCCGAAGACGGCACATTGTGAAATACATCTCCCAGGTCAAACTGTCCATTTAGAAGCAGCATGTTTTAACACAGGTTGGCTACAAAACACATCAAGCTGATTTCTTTTAGTCTGTTAGTTCTTAAAAAAAATCAAAAAAAACACTGCCACTTCAACTGTTATACACACACACACACACACACACACCCAATAAGCCATAGATTACATGGTCATCCAACTGTTATACCTGGGATGCTTTTTGGACACGTTAAAAAAAACAACAAAAAAAACAAACAAAAAACAGCACGTTATGTTTGATGGACATTGATAATCTACAAAGTGCTTATGTGCCATCTTGTGCTCTGATATCCAAAATGCCATCCATTTTGCACTGGTTCAGTCCACTGAACAATCAGTAAAGTCTTCTGTAAGAAAGTCCAGGATTTGGTGGGAATCATCCATCTCAAAAGGTGCAGAGCACAGATGCGCTCCAACATTACGAGTTACAAATATAAGACCAAAATAATAATCTAATTAAAAAAATAAGTCACACAGGTAAACTCCAAATCTGTGGAACGTACCGCCTTTCTAAAAACACAGAAGAGAAATGTTCAAAACAAACACACTGTCTTGTCCCCAACTCTATACTGCAGATTTGTGCCTATAAAATGAGTCCTGGTGCATCCAGGAAGCTTTTGGCACAAAAAGTTCTCTCATTAAACACCAAAAGTAGCTCATATTCCCTCCAGCATTCTTCAATTTTCTCGCCATCGATAAATGCTCCAATTGTGAGAAAACTAAAACTAAACAAACCCGAGGAAATATGTATAAAGTTCAATGTGTGACTGTTAGCGTGTGTGTGTGTGTTGGTGCGAGAGGGAATCAGCTTGTATCACATGTCCTGTGGGGGTGGGAGACTTGCTCATGGCACTGCATGCGAAAATGCCGATGCCAAAAGATGCATTCTTGTGCCGTGATGGGCAAAAAAATGTATTTCCATAGTTACTCTGAATGGGTTCGTGGGGATGAGGATACGCTGAGAGGCTGTTGCCATGGTGACAATCTAAACCATTGCGTTGCTTAAGGCATCGTATAAGATGATGGAGGACTTTCTCCTGTGGCAGAGGACAAACAAAAAACAAAGACGCTGATTACACTCAAATTTGATGAGCTGTAATTGTGCAACACTTCCATGTGAAAAATCTGCCCGCTAAAAACATAGTACACATATCCATACGGATCGGACTGGCGTAGTTTACTCATATTCACCTGGTTAGGACTCGCTCTCCACGGAGATCATAATGGTTTCACTTTCAGCTGTGAAGCCAAAACAGAAGACGTGATGAGGTGACAGGTACCGGACAGCGATGACAGTTGATGTTAATTTTGTCTGAAATATCATCTCTGGTAGAGCTCACCTGATTTGATGGCGTTATCCGCCAGATGGTCTCCGACATTGTTGCTCAGCAGGCGGTTCTGGGACTCGCTGACCGGGCTCACAGGGACCTCTGCAGGACTGGAAACATGACCGACAAATTTAAAAAACAAACAAAAAAAAACGCTAAATGCACTGTGCATCCACAACCTCATCTGAAACATAAATCCTTTTCAGAGCCTCATGTCAAATAATATATATTATTACACTAAAATATATCACCTCTTATCAGGCTCTGGATGCAGAGTCACTGTAGCCTGCTCTACATCAGCATTCACCAGCCGTGCAGGGAACGTCAGACCATCTCCTTGACTGTAGTAAATGAGGAGGAAAGAGAAACTCCAGATTAGGAGCAGAAGGTTAGATTTCTACTTGAACTACAACAACAGTAACCTGAGACGTAAAAAAACAAAAAACAAAAGGAGATCCAAAAAAAAAGAAGACTTCTATTTTTCCTTTGGGTTCCAATTCCGCTGTAGATGTCCCATAAATTCAACCACTGAATGCACAAACAGGAAACAAAGTCAATACTTGGCTTGGATTCAGTATTAGTGACACACTGGAGCTACAAGCTACAATATCTTCTATATTCAATTCTGCATTTGTCTCCTTTACCTCGTGAAGACAGGCAGCAGCCAGTACTTCTTCTGGTCTCCAAAGACCTGAGCGATATTCTTCCGAAAACCCAGAGAGAAGCCGTTCTTATCAGAGCCTGTCCTAAAGACCGGTGCCCTGAATGCCTCTGCACACAGAGAGCAACAACAAACACAGAGGACATTAAACACCATTTCTCTTGATAGGAAAGGACTGAGGAATCTTGGAAGAAAAGCTGCAATTTCCAAATCTGGAAATTCATTTTCTTGAACAATTCAAATTTACCAGCCACTCCAGGATTTCACGATCACAACTATTAACACAAATCCAACAAAACCCAGCGAACGCAGTGCAAAATGTTTCTCGCTTCCTTGTACTACATTGCAATTTTTTAGAAAAGCTGCCACAATATCAGGTATGTTATACTGCAACAATCCCTAAAAAGGCCTGTGAAAACATTGGAGGGACTGATTTACATCTCCAATGCTGTTGAAAACCTCTTAAAAGTCACATTAACCAATTCAGAATCAATACTGGACAAAAACCTACAGAGAAAATGTGTTTTTGAACTGGTGAAATACTCAGCCCCTGTTGAATGTGTTTTACCTATAGTGGACCGGTTCTTCCCTACAAGCCACAGGTGGTAGCTGAAGAGGGACAGAATACTGATGCAGAACATGGCCGCCACAAAGAAAAGGAACAAGACGTGGAATTTGGCGTGAGTGTCTGGCAGCTCATTCTGTGGATGGGAGAAGGAGGAGAGCGAGAGGGGAGTCAAAAACAAATTTGCATTGAAGATATTTAGGGAAAGAAAGAAAGTAGAGAAAGTAGGAAAAAAGGAAACAACAAGTAAGACGAGTGTCATGTGAACCACGTCACTGCACGACAAAAACCATGGCAACGATGGTGAGGCACTGCAACACTAAAGGCTTTGGAGGATAGCTGGGTTACCTTTGGGCAGTTCTCTGCCGATTTCCTCCGGCAAAGCTTTAGTACAAACAGAAACAAGGCTGGTTAGCAACACCAGGAGAGAAAAGGTGGGAGGGGAGGAAGCACTTAGAAATCAGTGGGCAAGCACAAATCACAGCCAAGTTGGGTGAAAGGGGGAAAAATGAAAGAAAGGGAGTGGGTGAATGTGCAAAGTGTGCCCAGAATGGAGAGAACAAAGGGATGAAAGAGATGAAATCCCTGTGGAACAGCTATGGGGGAAAAAAAAAAAAACAGGAAAAAGAGGAAGTGTTTGCAACAGCATGAGTGGTGTGACTGACGGTTCTGATAGTGGAGAGGGGGACAGAAAAGAGAGAGGTCAGAGAACAATGACACAGTGTGCGAGAACTAGGGAGAACAGAAGGGGAAACAGAGAGGGGTCGGGGGGGGTTGAAGGGTGAGAGAGGGCAGAGAAAACAGAGGAGCAGCACAAGCTCGGTGCAGGAGAGGTTTGCACCATGCGCAACCAAATTAGAGGATGCCAATACAGGCTTTGACATGCAACCAGATACTCTGTAACATCACACAGGCTCGCATTAGCTCCATGCCGCGTCCGCATATTGTTACTCACTGTCCAGAACATTATGAAATATTGTAGTACGGTGGCTGCAATGAACAGGCAGTACACCAGCGAGTAGGCCAGGAAGAGGATGAAAAACTTGTAGTTGGAGAATCCTACACAGTTGTTCACCCTGGAGACACATACAGAAAAAAAAAGTCAGCTTTGAATCATTTCCCCTGAGCACAAATCTTAACATGAACTTCCCAGAGGTGCAGGCTTTTTGTTACTCTCTTGGCTATAAGGGGCACATTGTGTGCTTCTTCAGGTACAAACCAGAACAGAACGCCCTGTTACCTTCTTGTAATAGGTTAATCGATGTTACAGCTGCCAAACATTACAAGCAACAAATCCAGTTCCATTAGGTCTTAAAAGCAGCGTGAACATGAGTTCAGAAAGCAGTTTGCTCTTTATTGGCCATTGTGTTCAGCTTTTGCAGTTTTAAAGAACTGTTGGCTTTGTATCTCCTTATGCTCATAAACCTGCATGAAGCAACCCCTTGCGTTCTGCCATCCTACCATGACCAACAAAAAAGGTGAAACTAAACGGAATAAACATTCATCAGCTTGATGGAGCTGTTGCCAATATGCTTGGTATGAAGTGTGAACCATACTAACTTAGGGGACTAAAAGTAGGAATGAAATGTTAGCTGTCATTGTCATATGTGCTCTTTCTTTAACAGGTCTTACATACCAGGGGCAATGGTGGTCCATCTTCAGCACACACCTGCCACGCACAGAAAGAGAATGGAAAAATTAGTGGCCAGATTTAACAAAAACAGAACATGGGAAAAGATCGATATTGTTTTAGAGAAAGAGAGGGGAAGAGAAAAAAATATCTTAGTTACACAGTCACAGTAAATATGTTTTTCTCACATGTCACACGCAGAGCAGTGATGACACCGGTCTGGCTTGATAACTTGACAGCGGTCACAGTAGCGGATTGCTGCAACACAAGAGTAATCTTGTTAACAGACAAATTCATTCTCATTTGCAGATTCACATTTGGACATGCATGCAGACGCACCTCCGGCTCCTGTGCGGGTGTACAGAGGCAGACTGGTGGCAGCTCTAAACAGGATCTCCTGCTGGGACTCGGGCCTCTCTTCCTTCTCGTAGCGCTCCTTCTCAGCCTTGGGCAGGCAGAACTGGAGTGGGGGAAACAAAAGCAGAAAAGACACACATTCATCAAGTTGACTTATTGTCAACAAAGCGGGCTCGTTTTGGAGAATCGGGTCTTTGTACCTCTTTGGAGGGGTTGGCAGGCTTGGTGAAGATAGTCTTCCAGTATGACCACACAAACATGATGAAAGAGAGGTGGAAGAAGATCAGGTAGACAACTGGAGGGAAATGTCAAGCAGAGCGTAAGGACCAACAACAGCATGCACACACTGACATGTAAACTAAGACTAAAGACAAGCAAGTTCCCATTAATGACAAAGAACTGCCGCTGTCCTTTGGGATATATGGAAACAACCTACATCTACATAGTAAATTAATGAGAAAGGAACACTAATGCTGAATGAGGAGCTGCTCTGCTTCAAGCAGACGAGCTTCAGCACTTTGTGAGAGTACGCCTTCCGTGCCAGACCCTTTTCTAGCTTAGCGCACAGAACATATTTCAAACCAAAAACTGGCTCAGCTCAGTCAACTTCCATTTACAATGTATTAAAGGGTAACTCTGCCGATTTCCAACCAGCTTTGTATCATTACAATGCACTTTTGCCTGCTCTAGGGCTGCTGAATCTTTTTTGCATTTAATTATATGTATTCAGTTCACAGACAGTTGGACTGAGGGAGGGCTTTATCATTTAATTATGGAGTATGGAGGAGAAAAAGGCCACCACAGCCCAGAGTCAAGCACTGCCAGCCGGTGAGGATTGCTGGTGGTGTCGCATCAAATCTTTGGGCCATATGAGCATCTGTCAGTAAAGTAAGAGCAATAGCAACAGTGTTTTGTTACTAGTGTATCAACGTTACAGTGAGAAAACATACAATTATTAACAGCCTAAAAAAAGCTCTGGTAGCTGTACGTAGGAGATGGGGAAGTTTAGGAGTGGGAGTGGTCTTGGAAGAGAACAGGCCCAATGCATTTTGGTTGTTGAAGGTGTTCTACCTTTTGAGCAAAAAGTAATCCCACAGGCCCTATCTCTGTTCATGTAGCACCAATTTAAAAAAAATAATAATTGCGTCTTTCTACTGCACAGGCAGGCCAGTTTAATGAAGAGACCATCTTTCCAGGTGTGGAATATCCCTTTAAATAGACATTATTTTGATTCCCTAAGACACTTACTCTGCTCTCCTTTACTGGGGATGGTGACTGTAGGAGAAAAAAAAAACAGATAACAAAAATGTTAGATAAAGCATATTTACAGCAATAGTCATATAGTGAAATAAAAATCAGTGGCTACAGATCTGGCAGTGGACTAAACTCCCCCCACAAGACACTAAATGTTTAGAGATAGGAATAAAAGAAAAAAATAAACACTTCTGTTACACAAAATCATTCTTGTGTTTTTCACAAGATCCATTCACTGAAGCTTTCAACCATAATCACATGACCTTCCTCCTGCAGAGGGAGTTTTTTTCCCCGACTTTTGGGTAAATGTGGCAAAGAGAAAGACCTTCAAGTGCTCAGAAAAATGGGAATTTATCAGACTTTAACTGTCAAATTTCTGCTTTTTGTAAAACACAGGATTCTAACACCTCTTCAGGCAGCTAAAAATCCTTCAAATCAAACAATCTGACAAAGAAATGATAAATTAAATGTAGGGCTGGGCAATAAAACAATGATAATTATCGCAATATCATTTTCCTCAATAACAATATAACAAATGTTTGATTTAATATATATTTGAATCACTAATGAATTTGTACTTTCTATTGAGACATTTATTTTGTTAAGGAAAAGGGACTGAAAAAAGATTTGCTAATCACAATTTTGGAACAAAGATTTTTACCAGAATCGTTTTGTATGTTGTACCTCAGATTTGTTAATTGATCCACTGTATGGCACCAAGTGTTTGTCACATTCTGACCATAAATAGATAAACCACACAATGAACCATCTGATATCTTCAACTTTTCAACTAGGAGCAAAAATCAGCCTTTAAACTTGAAAGAAATAATGGTTTGACATTTATTGTGATAATTATCTATATTGAATAGTATGAAATGTTTTTATCGTATTAACTTTTTTGGTAAAACCACCCAGCCCTAATTAAATAATAACCCTGATAACTCAGGAGCACACTAAGGTCATATAATATGTACAGATGGGATCAATCATAGATAATTCCTCATTAGAAGGAGTCAGAAGCCAAAAACAGGCTGGGAACCACTACCCTAGTCCTCTTCGATGTAATTTCTTGACAACACTGTTGTAGTACACCAACGTAAAACTGTACAGACACCAAATCTTACCCAGAGGGGGTATCTGTGATATGAAAAAGTTTGGGGACTCCTGAAATTCACCAAGCTACACATAATTCACAGTTCAAACATATTAAATTAATTTGGCTCCCCGGTTTAATGTTACATTTTCTCTACTCTAATACAAAACCTCTCTAAGAGCCAAATAAACTCCCTGCCGTGCCAAGCTAATCAGCGGTAGCTCAGTCACAGGGGAGTCTGGTCAGCAGGGCAAATACAGTTTAGTTCGCGTTTAAACTGTCCATCCATTCAGCTAGACACAAAACAATACAGACGAGACGGCCAGCAATATTAACAGCACGATAGAAAGTTTTATCTTTGTCCAAAACACGTTTTCCATTCAAATAAGGCAAGCCAGAGCGATGGCAGCAAAAAGATAAGTAGCTGTATCTAGATTTTGGGCAGGCTTGCCAACATCATTGTAGAGCCGCGGTTCATTTACTTCCTGCTGGCCGGAGTGTTTGTAGACAGCACAATGAAAACAGCCGCGGTTACAGGCTTTAAAGAGGCGACGGACTGCGGCAGGACGTCTACTTACATATACAAAGCTCCACCACATAAGCATAATACGACCAGCAGACGACCAGGGCGATAAAAATCACAGGTATCCATGCTAAACCCCGTTGACAGCATCTCAGTACGTGTGTAGGCGCCATCTTTCTCCCTCTACTGGGGGAAAGGGAGTGTCGGCGTGTGACGTCACATGAACGGAACGAGACAGGGGTGGTCTGTACTTTTATTTTGTAATTAATTAAAGATGGTCGGAATAAAGGGTGGTCGCTAACATACACTTTTTTTTATATTTATAAGGCTGAACAATATAGGCTACATGTGATAATGCTACAATACATGTCACTAATGTTCTTGTTGGTCAGAACTTTTCAACTTACTACGGAAAAATGCAGTTTTTATAAAAGAATGCCATCAGGACTCCACATATTTTATTAACGCCTTAATATTACACAGAAAGAAAACAAATATAGGCATATATACAATAGAATCTTATAATTTAGTCTTTTGTTTGGGGGCGGGGTTATCTTATTTTGTTTATTTTTATTTCATCTATTTATATGATTTAATGGCACCTGTTTTTTCTACGGTGGCTCCGAGGGCTCAGTGAGGAATATTTTTTTAAGGACTACGAATTTTTTTTTTTAGGACTACTTTGCGTCCCCTCGCAATACTTTTGCATTCCCTCGCAATACTTTTGCATTCCCTCGCAAAATGTTTTGCATTCGCTCGCAAAATGTTTTGCATTCCCTCGCAATTCCTTTCTTCTTCCGTTAGCCTACTTCCGAGCCATAGCTGTGTATGCTCAGCTGCTCTCAGCGTTAAACTCCAGCTTATTGAATTTTACTTTGAATGGAGCATTTCCTATGTTGATAAAGTAGCCTGTTACTGCTCAAATACACGTATTTATGTAGACTTCAATCAAAAAGGACCATGCAGGCACCACGGCGGGTGATCGCTCCAGAGGAGAGAGAAGACAGCCGGGATAGAGCCATGCTGGGCCAGCTTGGACGTAAGGCTGCTCCCGGTAAATGTCCGGTCTGGAGGAAATGGGAGTCATGCTGCCAAACACCGGGAAATCGAAGACTGTTAAGCCGACATCTTTACACAAACCGGCCCCATCAGTGTCCTGGAGCATGCAGCGGGCGCACCGCGCAAGGCTCCGCCGAGATGAGAGGAGAGGGACTCTGTGTTTACATCGGTGATGCTTGGTGCTTAAACAGTCAAAGTGAATGGACACTGTTAGGCTAGACTTACTTCAGATAGGGGTTGCAGTATTAGTATACGGACTTTATAATGATCCAGTCCCGCCATTCTCGCTCCCCTGACAGTCAGCTGTCTCATTTATTAAATTGCGTCTTTTTTTGCGGGCCTGTTAACTTTCCAGCTTTCCTTTAAAAATCACATTAAACAATAAATGTCATTCCTTCTTTGGCTGGCCAGCCTGTCTAATTTTGTTTTGTGTATTGTTTTGTAAGTTGAATTAGGCTATTGTGACTTTGGTTTTAGCACACTGGACTGTGAGAAACGGCATTTCGTTCATTACTCGTTCTGTGGATGAATGACAATAAACGATCTTGAACTAATCAATGTCAGTCCATTGGTTTCTATTTTGCATTGGTCCACATAATCTTGACAAGAGACTATATTATCATTGTTTAATTGATACTGAAAGTGTGTTTACTGGTTCCCACAGAGGTTGCTGCTTGAAAGCTGATTTTCATTTGGTGCATGCGCATAGCCTATAAACACGTTTATAACAACAGCTGTATTTCACTCTCACAGCGCCATAAGTGTCTGGCAAGCGAGACAGTCAGACGAAGAGAGCCACTGCCCAGCTATGTCAGCAAGACAGAGTATGAGGGTTTTGTGAGAAGTCCCAGTGCGCACGAAAAAGGCACGGCACATTAAAGAGGAAAATGTAGCCTAACCTATAGGCCTAACGTTACTGGTCGGTGCCGTTTAGTAGCCTACCAGCCCACTGCCATAACTTATTGAATTTACTTTAACTAACTGCATAAAAATGCCTACTGAACAGTAGCCTATACTATCAGAATAGGCGATGCCATAATGCCATTGGATCATGCGTAAAATCACGCGTTTTGGGCCTGGCGCGCAGCGGACAGTCGGTGATCATTCCCTCTGGCTGGATGAAATTTTACATGTAGAGAGTATAGCCTACAAGTAATAATTGAGAATGCACGTTTCATTTTAAAAGAGCTGGATCCATCCATATCAGCGCAATGCCACCCTTTGAACTGCATTTCCTATTCTGATTGTAGGCTAACTGTTCATCAGGTATGTCCTAATTAGTGAAAGTAACATGCCCCAGACGTGAGGTCTGCAGCCTATTTTAATGCTAATTTCTGTAGATAACAGAAATGATGAGACAGGCAACAGGTTGTGCGCTTCCCTTCTTCGCTTCTGTCGTATTAAAGACGAGCAAGCCACACAAAGCGGTCTCGCTAGGGAGGAAAGGCCCCCTTGTGGCAAAAATCAGTATTACGCTCCCAAAAAATGTACATCAAATTAACGACATTATACTCTGCCACAACAATAAACACATGGAAATTACACAGACTTTTGCTAATAAAATCACAATGTGACCACACATTGCTGTGTGCCACATAAACTCAAAAGGTTCTTGAGGTGGCCTGGTAGGCTATAGGCTACTGAGCGGTACCAACTGTCTACTTACATTTTCCACTTTAATACCGTGCCTTTTTTCTTGCGCACAGCAAGCACTTCTCGCAAGACCCATCCCGTAGTCTGTCTTGCTGACCTAGGCCAGGGAGGGGATCTCTTGGTGGTTTGACAGCCACTAGCACTATGTGTGTGAAATACAGCTGTTGGATTTATAAACATGTGTTCATATGCGCGTGCACCAAATTTAACTCAGCTTTCCAGCATTCAGAAGCAACCTCTGTGGTAACCAGTCAAGATAGCCTTCTCATTTTAGTAAATGACTCTCGACTAATGCAAAATAGAAACCAATGGACTGACATTGATTAGTTCAAGATCGTTTATTGTCATTCATCCACAGAACGAGTAATGAACGAAATGCCGTTTCTCACAGTCCAGGTTCATTCAAGAAAATGGGGAAAGGAAATTAAAATACTTTTTGGATGAATAAAGTTGATGTCTGGAGGAAAAAGGAGTTGGCAGATGATTGGAAAAATACCTATTTCAGAAATGCTTTTTCATTAGGTTATCGTTATAGGGCTACGTGTTAAAAGTTAAAGTAATAATAATAATAAAAATAGGCTAGTTGTTATGGAGCAGGAGACTTCAGGTCGGTGGACTTTGGACCTGCCCTCAGAACAACGTCAAAGTTTCATTCAGGAAGAAAACTCAACACACTCCGGAATAAACCTAAGACGCCGGGCAGTTGTGACCAAAAGTGAAAGTAGGCTATAGACGCGAAATCCTTCGCAAACAGCGGACGTCCTTTGAGATGGACGTTCAGACATATTTGTCGCGCATCGGGTTCGCTGGCCCGACTGAGCCCAGCCTGGACTTGCTCCGCTCGGTCCACACGTGTCACCTGCTGTCGGTGCCGTTTGAAAACCTCACGGTGCACAGCGGCGGGCGGGTTCAACGTGACCCCGCTCTCCTGTACGACAAGATAGTGAACCGACGCCGAGGTGGTTTCTGCTTTGAGAACAACGGCCTCTTCTCTTGGCTGCTCGGCCAGCTGGGCTTCCAGGTGACACTGCTCTCAGCTCAGGTGAAGAATTTGATCACGGGTTACTACGGCCCGCCTTTTGACCATTTGATCGTCATGGTGAGCCTGGAGGGTCGGCGCTGGCTTTGCGACGTCGGGATCGGTGTCCCGGGCTTCAGCGCTCCACTTTCACTGGAGACCAGCGGCCCGCAGGAGGAGGGCCACAGAGTGTACCGCATCAGAAAGGACACGGCGGGGATGTGCTTTTTGGAGTGGCAGCGGGAGGAGAACAGAGGGCCCGATGGAGATTGGGTGGAGCTCTACAAATTCACCCTTGAACCTCGGTGTCTGGAGGACTTTGAGAAGATGTGCCAGTACCACCAGAGCTCCCCCAGCTCCGTCTTCTTCTGCAAGTCCCTCTGCACGGTTTTGAAACCAGGCGGAAGGCTCACCTACATTGGCCACAGACTTATCAGCACCACGTTTCCATCAGAGGGAACAGGTGGAGCGTTGGAAACCACAACCAGGGAACTAACAGATGAGGAGATCCCGTGTGTTCTGGAAGAGAAATTTGGAGTTGTACTAGATTCACCACTCATACCAAAAGATGAGGCAATCACACCACCGCCAGTCATGTACTGATCATGCTTCCACATGAGATATGAACACCTCCACAGGCGTGATTACGAGTCTTCTCCTTGAGATTAGTGCAACCGTTTTTGTTAATACATGTTATACAACAAGATTTTAAGTCATGTTTTACTCAGATTTGAATCAAAAAATTGTTATTTACCCTTTTCTAACATGTAAGGTTTATAAAGGTGTTTAAAGATGCCACACCCAAATGAACCTGTTATACAACCACCACATACTATAGAATACATGGTACTTTGCTTGACTTGAGAACACATGCAACAAAAAAGAAATTGTCAGTTTGATTTAATAAATTATACATACACTTTTAAGATGTACAATGGTCATTGCATTAATACATGTCTTTTTTAAGACAAAGTCTGCGTTCAAAGTATTTACACATGTACAATTATCAGGCAGCACTTTACAAAGCAAGGCGTGAATGACAAAACGGATGATGAGCTCCAAATCAGACCTCTAACCCTCACCCTCACGCTTTGTTTGAGGGGGATTCCTCAGCTGTCCCGTGATTATAATACAAGTTCCCATCCCACCTTGGATGGGTACGAAAGGGAATTCAAGAAACTGAACGACATCCGTCAAATCCACCAAGATCCAGAGGAGATTCAAAAGGATTTACGGTCCAGGGACTGAATTGAAAATCAAAAAAGGGGGGTGACGTGACAAAAATCTACTCTGCGACAGGGTTGGGGGGCGGCACCGAGCTTGCTCTTGCAGCTTTCCGTTCGTAGTTGACAAGCCTCTGTCCAACCAGGTACCTGTAAAGACAGATGATCACAATATTTATACTATGATATTTTTATTTTTCCCCAGACTCCACCACTGAATTAAAAAATTCTGAATCTCTCTTTAGATAATAAAATTATGTCCTATTTTATTCACAGACTTGAAACAGGAATTAAAATTTTGAAATCCTAGGTACCAAATTTTATGGGAAATGCCAAAGTCATGTCAAAACCAAACTTCAAATTACCATGGAACAAGTTTGCACCAGATGTTTTTAACCTACAATATTTAAACCGGAAACTGGCTTTCTAAGTGCAAATCTGAAATGATGTGCTTATCACTGACCATAAGGCAAACTGTTAGCTCACACAAATGACCTTCAAATTGTAAAATACACTTTGTTTTCTACAGATCCGTACTTGTCGTTCTTGATGTGTTCATAAAGGCGTTTAAACTGTCGGATCTGGAAGGACAAGATGCCGATAAGAGAGACCACCATCAAGAGAAACGGGTAGATTCTCCTCTGCATCAGAATCTCCATCTCTGGGGTAACTCCTGCAGAAGTAATACAAATTTGTTGAGTGAATGTTCACTGATATTAGTCATATACTATGGTGCTCCAGTTTGGGCCTAAAAAAAAAATCTAGATCCAAATATTTTAACTAATAAACGTATTAATTGATGCACACATGTGCTCAGACACTCACCTACAGCGGGGACCACCCCTGCAGCGATCACATACGGCACACACAAGGACAGCAGTAGGACCGAGATGACAGGAGCCGCCAGTTTACGGATGATGAAGTGGAGATCAATGTTGCGAATTCCGTTTGCATAAACCTGACAAGAAGGTTTACAGTTATTACACTGGACAGCTAATTACAATGTCATTTGGAAACTTTTTTCTCTTATTCCCCTCTTGAAGCAGGGAAGAATGCATAGTCAGCTGTTTGTTTCTTATCCAGTCAAGAGACTAAAAACTATTTCTCATTTACAGTAGTGGATACTTGCTGGTCAAAAGGAGAATACACAGGCTTGTAAGATCATTACCTGTTTAGCAAGACAAACTGAGTTCAATGTTACCATATACATCTAAAACTCACCTGCTCAATCACAGTCTTCAGCCACCACTGAGGGCCCATGAGTGTGATGGCAGCAATGATTTTGGCGTGGAGCACTCCAAGAGCCCAGTCCTGTAGATAACAGAGAGATCAATGGATGAACATGGACATAAGCACTGGGACTTATGTGACAATGGGCAAGTTACAACATAATACTTACAGTACACAACAACACTAAACCACTAAAAGGAAGTCTGTAAGACAGGTGAGGGGCAGAGAGAGTTGGTAATACACCATCATATATACCTGCCAAGGGTAGAAGAGGGGTGTTTGGTCCAGCGGTACCCTGAGCGGAGCCACAATGACCAGTTCAAACAGCAGGCCCAGTAGCAGCGGGATGACCCCAGCGACCAGCAGAGCTACAACCAGGGTCTTCAGAATCTGCACAAACAATGCAAAGATATAAAATGATTAATGAAATGACAGATTCAGGGAACAAGTGTGGTAGTTTAAGTATTATTTCCCTTTAATGGTAACTTTCCTCCTTCATGGGACAAAACTGCCGCAGCACATGCTGAGTTAATAGCTTGAGTCAAAGCCACAAGGTTATACTTCTACGAAAGTACTACTAGGCAGGTGCCAGGAGATTCTAGGATATCGGATACAGAGCTTTTGTTGAACAACCAACCGTTTAACAACAACATTGATTCTGGTCCAGTTGGAGACAATAAAAAGGCTGGAACGAGAAGAATTAATTATCATTCCACTCTGCTGCCCGGTTTCGGCGTTTGCCAACAATACAGGCTGGTCACAGATACCCACCATGAGTGTCCACTCCTGGACTTTTAGCATAATGACGGTGCGACCCTGGGGCATCCAGGCTAGCAGCACAGTGACTCCACGGATAGACAGCCAGCAGACATACAGGCCGCAGGCTGCTGTATACAGCTCATGGATTTTGGAGGTTCCTGTCCAGAAGGACATCAACCATCGCCCGGTGAACACTGAAACATATGTGACAAAACAAACATGACCTCTCTTCAACCATGTCCAACTTTACAAGAACTTTAAAAAGAAGCACTTAAACAGCAGAGGCATGCATATATGTATAAATACACCCTTTAATTATGGAGTGGGTGTGGGTCTACATAGTAGAAAATTGCTATTTGTGCTTCATGTCACCGCATCTCACCTGGTAGGGTTAGGCACACCAGACTGGCCACCAGCAGAGTGACGCACATGAATGCTATGAGCAACACAATCTGGAGAAAAGAGGACACACATTTTAGAATAAAAGTGACTGTAGTAGCTTTGACATGTGACTTGGATTCTCCGTTCACTGCAACACTGTAGAAATGTTTCTATACAGTATTTTATAAACTACCACTTGAACATGTAGGACAATTATAACAGTGCACATGCAAATTAAAGGCCTCCAACATGACTGAGGAGGAGTGTAATAACTGGGAGTTGTACGGCCTTAGATGTACAGTAAGTGGTACCCACAGCGTTGGCACATATCTAATTTTGTGTGCAAAACCACAAATACTAGGTGGCCATAGTATGTATTTTCTTTTTTAAAGAGAAAAAAGGGTCAATATATTTAAACTAGGGCTAACTTAGTTTTGTGTGTTATCAATTGAGAGTGACTTGTGAAATGTTTAACTGAATTTGCATTTGCACTGAAAGACTATGATGCAAATTATACCTTTATTCACTGTCTGACTAAAACCTGAACTGGTTTTCTTAAATACATTTTGCAACTGTGTGGTTTTGCTTTAAATAACACTAATAATGCTAATAATGTTTTCAGAAAACACTGTAGAAGTCCACATGTCAGCTGGAACCAAAAAAATCATGTAACAGGAAATGAAGTAAGTGCAAAAACTAATATAACAGTAACACATTATATAACTCCCCGGAGACTCCTCCAGAAACTGCAGTGGTGACTGTTGGGACTTTCTCACCCGGAAAGGAAAACGAAGGGGTCTGTGGTAAGGCTGGAATCCCACTGGGCCCCCTTGCTGCAGGATGGCCTGATGGGCTGCGTGTAACCCCTCGCCAACAGGTGGTGCAGGGTTGTTATTGTTATTATGGTGACCAGGAGGAGGGTTGTTGTTGTTGTTGTTCACAGGTTGGTTGGCATCATTGTCCTCCTGCTCCCCGAGGAGGTAGGAGTGGAGATCTCTGTGGAGGTGAAGAAGTGTTCGGTTATACACAGCAAATCTGAGTAAAATCAGGCGGTTCGTAAGAAAATATGTGTTGTGAAGACATGAATACAAAAATGTATTAATACTTGTTCACTTACAGTAAATATCCAGCACTGACTGTCCAGGCCCTGACCAGGCCTTTGAGCCACTGGCGAGTGTGTCCCTGCTCCAACAGAGCCGGCAGCACAACCTGAAGTAATAACAGCTCCAGAGACAGCTCACTCACCGGGGCATCACTAAGGGGAAAGCGGTGGACAGGGTCAGAATAAGTAATTTCAACAGTGTGTGCCTGGGCATGAACTACATGGTCACACAGAACTGTTCTTGTGCTTAAGACCTCTGTTTTCAGTTCATTTGACAAAATTAGTAGCCTGGGAACCAGACAAATCTGCAAGCTTACATTTTATTTGCTCTGGCAGATGTGTCTGGTCTCCTTCTCTTTCAGACAAGATTTCCAGTTTGGCCAATCACAACCGTTTATCTAATTCGGGTCGGGTCTAATTTTATGACTGTACAAAGGAATGCCAATTGCATATGCAAAACAGCAATGTCGGGCTACAAAATCATCTTTTTATATCTTTTTAATGTTGACTTTGTTGCACCATAAAGCCAAATTAGTTAGCCACTGAAACTCTTTTTTTCATGTTGGTATTTGCTCTCTTGTTCAAGATGTACTGCAACAAGACGTTGTGGCTGTCTGGGCTGAACAGGAATCGTTTTCAAAAACATATTTCAGACAGTTTATTGCTAAATGACCAGAATTTCATTACGGCTGCGGGCTACCTGTAGAGCATGACGTTGTATGGGAGAAAGGTGGGCAGCAGTAGTTTGATTAGCCTGATGGGCAGCCACAGCATGAGCAAAACGATGGAGCCGAACACCACCACGGACAGGATGAACCGCCGCAGGTGTCTGTAGATGGGCAGGTGAATCATCTCCTGCACCGGGTTAAAATCTGGGTCATTGAGGTTTCTAAGAAACCACAGCACTCCCGGCCTCAGCACCTGATGAACAAATAACAACAAAAATTAGAGTACATTTCATTTAGATTTTTGTATCATTTGTAAATCATAAGAAAAAACTACAGTAAACTATCTCAGGAAAGAACCTTCATAAATAAGTAAATGTTACTGTTGTGTGGCGTCAGGGTCTTACCTCTCTCAGGAGGAGGATGAAAGAAGCAAAGTAAAAGACGTAGACCATTCCCACAAGCCAGTGCAGGAACATGGTAGTGCCAGGGGCTGATTTAAAACTCAACTCTCTGTCTTTCAGGGAAGCATCAAACATTTCCTACAGCATGAGGAAAGTAAAATGTTATACAAAGATAGCGTTTGATTCACTCAAATTCAGTGTTGTTGCCTAAATTGATCAGCACAGTTGGCTAAGTGACGTATGTAAGAACTATCGTTTCTTTTTTATTTACCTTTAAATAGGATGGATATTTTAGATTCTACATTTTACATGTGTTACAACTTATAAAACAGCATTTTTGCAGAGACCAAACAAGCTTCGTCTTAAGAAGCTCAATTTGATTTGTGGGACAAACAGGAATGATAAAGACAGCTTCTTCGGCAGAGTCAATTTTCAGGCCAATTAGAACAGCTGCAGAGCCGGAGGAACATGGTTTCTTTTGGCTGTTTAACCCTCTAGGGACGGATTGGTTGTGCCACCTGTTCAGCGACAGGCTCAGGAAAACATATCCACTGGCGTACAATGACTAGCATAGGTGGGAAGGCTTTAGTGGCCACTGGAGGAGGAGAGGGACTTGGTTTTCTCGTTACTGTGCCAGTTAGCATCAAGGAGTGAGAACTTGCTGACGCATAGAGACTTGCAGAAAAGGAGAGCGAGAGCCACAACACAGAGGCATATGTGACTCTCTCCAATCGTCCAAGCCAGTTTGTTTTCTAAATACATGAACTGTGTGATCAACAGCATCTGCTTCGGCTCTACAGGGTACAGAACACCACTCTCGTTTTAGCAAATTGGAGGAAGGCTTTGAGGCCGGTAGAAAACATAGATACTGTTTACCAATATAAAATATGGTACTGTATCTTTAAGTACGACAGAGGGTGAGAAATAAAATGAACCTTCCTGTTACCAAGCTAACAATTGAAGTTAAAATAAAAAATGCAGACAATTGCAAGGAGGGCTTTCAAAAACGAGATGGGGATGATTTAACATAAAATAACAAACATATTGCTGGTCAGGACAAGACGGAGAGCAAGACTCTTACTAAAGAGCAGATGTCAAGCCACCAGCCACAGATGAGTGGAAAAACACCAATCTCGACCACAACCAGCAGAGAGACCTGTAACGGGAACAGAGATGTGTTTCAGTAACACTTTACACCATATTTAGATACATTAAATACTTAAAAGCTCTATAAAATGTGTTGAAATACATTAATGTGACAATGTTTTTCTTATTCAGTTTTTTTTTTTTTTTTTTTTTTTAGGGGTAGTTAGGATAATTATTAATCACGATACTAATAAAGTTCTGCCTTAGGGCAGGGCACTTTTAGACTAAATATGGATGTTTTTGGGTCATACTGTATTTAATTATTGCTATCCATCAGCTTCTGTGTATGACCGGGGGAAAAAGGATTATGTTCAGGTGGTAAATGTGAGTGAACACTGTGTATATTTCCACCAAGGATTGGTGCCGACACAATTTACACAGGAGCAAAAATGCACTCAGAGGAGTTACCTTGACAACAATATAGCAGACTCCTAACAGACGTCGGGAGCGCGCTGGAACCTGACCAGAGCAGCCAGCCCCTGAGACAGCCATTAAGGATCAACACTGTTGACACATTTACACCCACAGAGACTCAGAATAACTTTCACATGGGCTGTCTGTCCTTGTAATATTGCGAGACTACAGCCAATGGGATTGCGTTTGCCTTAGGCGTTACATTTCAGTCGAGAACATTGGATTGATGCTGTTAGACAGGAAGGATACGTGACAGAGGATGAGTGTCATGGCCAGCAGTATGTAGCCCACAATGGTTGTGATTAAGCCCTCAAAATGAGAGGCTTGGACCTGAAGAAAAGAACAAAGTCATAGCCAAGTAATTCACTATATTTCAAGAGACACATTATAGCATGATAACGCTGAGTTGATGAGGGCGGTTTCTTACATATTCCTCAAAGCCAAGACCAACAACAGAGAAGTGCCCAATGTGGTAGGGACAAAATGCTGAATGAGGGGGAAAAAAGAAGGTTTTCCAATTTAGCATTTAAAGTCAAATGCAATCAACACGCACTGCACTGTGATTACGTAACAGATAACAGTAGATAAAAGTTGAGGTATTGGTATAACAAAAAGGATCAGGATCATATAGCTGTACAGCAGGTTTAAGCGCGTGTAAATCCTTGATGATTGTAAGTAATTCTGAACTTTTACTCATCAAATAAATTCAATCAATTAATCAATCTTCATGCTTATTCAACATCTGTTTTAGTCTACTTACCGAAGACCAGGATGAAGAGTGTGTTGAGAGACACTACCCAAAAAACATGCTCCTACAAGACAAAAACACAGGAGTCTTTAACTTCCAAACCCACCATGAAAAACATTTGTAGTGTAAAAAAAAACATAACTGACAATTATGGATATAATAGACTTACCAAAAAAACCAGTGAACCATCCAGGCCAAGCATCTAAAAAGGACATATTTTAAGTGTTACACGTGCTGAGATGTATAACACAAATAAATAGAGTTCTGTAGAGTGTGCATAAGGGATTGAGTTGTTTGAGATCAGGAATGTCATGCAGAGTTACCCTTTCCCAGGTGAGCTCCTCTGCCGCTCTGTCCCACTCTAAAGCATTCCAATTCATGTCATCTACGGAGAGAGACATTAACTTGAAATACATTCACAACAGGCAGCAGTATCAATATAAAGAGCACAAGAGTGATCCCATCTAATTACAGTGCACCACACGGAGACAGAACCGCGCCGTTATTGTGTTTGTCTGGTCAAATGTTTTATAGTGTCGGCTTTTAGCAACAACACAGACAAACAATACTTAAGAAGGCCCTGCAGTGTAGAACAACCTATTTGTGAGGGGTTTTCACTGCATTTATTTAACTGTGGTGGCACCCTACAGCTGTAAAAATGTATAATATGATCACAATTCATTATCAGCCCTTTCGCCTCACCTGCTGCAAAAAACAGTCCATTAACCATGGTAAACCAAAATAAATTAGTACATTTGTTGCAATATGAGTGCTACAGGTAGCATTTTGACACGCAGTTATATCATTCTCAAATTCATAACCTGACAAATGAGACCACTGTGGACGGTATTTGTGTGCTCTTTTGTGCTGTTTGTTCTAGTGTTCTAGGCTGCATTTGCATATAACCCTGTCGCTTTCTGTTCTTGTGCTCCATTTCATTTGTGCACATACTGCACCACTTTCTCAGTGTGTTGTGATGATAAGCACTTTAACTTTGTCCATAAATCCTGGTCCTGCAGATCACAATGTGGTGTGAGATAGACAGTGTGCAATTCTTGAAGACCATCACTACATTTGCCCATGCTAATACATGTCTTAAAATGAACAATATTTATATAATGAAGAGAACACTTTATAGACATACAACTCTTCTTCTTCTACTTCAGTGCTGAAAAATAAATACTATAGCTACTCCTGCCAGAAAAGAACCAGACCAGACCATCTCTGACAGTGTGGCTGATCGATATTAAACTGAACAACAGCTCCTTATCAAATTCCAACCTTGTGCTCCATTGTTGGCATCTGCATCTTCAGCTGCTGCTCCCTCTTCTTCCAGCTCTGGGTCATCACCCTGGTCTGGGGGGACATCAGGGGGCTCAGGCTCTGCTTCATTCTGAGCTGGTGGATCAGCAGGGGCTGGCTGGGCTGCAGGGGGCTCATCAGCCGCTCCCTGGCCTGCAGCTTGTGCCTGAGGGTGAGGGGAGAAAATGCATGGCTTTAAACATGTGGTGGGTGACGATGAGTGTGATTTTGTGTGTATGCATTGGATTAAGAGTGAATAGATGTGTATCTTATGGTATCTAAATTATGCACACAATAAGACACACAAAGAACTGAAAGACCAACATATACATATTCTCAGAAGGCAGTATCATTGAGTAATTCTTCCTTTTAATGGTTTACCTTTTCTTTTTAAAAATAAAAAAAATGACTTGGCCTCATTGGCAATCATTCAAGCTATTTACCTCATTGGCTTGTCCTGCTGCATTTGGTGGTGGTGGCTGGTGCTGCTCTAACCACTGGGGAGCCCCACCGTGGACTATCTGTTCTCTGAGCCACACCAGACTGATAAATGCACACAGTGTGCAAGTGACCACGAAGCAGCCCTGCAGACAATCTGCAAGCAGGTTCTCTCTGCAGGAGCACAAACAAAAATAAATATGTCTATAAACATACAAAAAAGCTAAAATGTGTGTAGTGCTGGTATAATCACTCACGTTGACAGCATGTCCAACGGCAGTGTCAAAAGGGAGCTCACAGAGCCAGTAAACAGACACTTGTAGATGCGACCTAAGACAGAAAGATCAGAGAAATACATTTCTGTCATTTTACATACATTTCAAATGTTTCAAATAATTTACTTTACATAATAAAGGAGATTTAAACAGATCATAACATTTTTAACACAGTATTTGGGGAGTTCTTGAATTGCACTCAGCACTGCCTGTCACGTGGTGGTGCTAAAGCTGTAATTCTCTTAAGTCGGGTAAACAGTCTATGGTTAGTCCGTTAACATGCGCTAATATGTAAAGCTTAAGTCATGGTCAATTTATAATTAACTGTAGTATGTGCTCCAGAAAGAGGAAATGTGCCTCCACGTGAGCACAGAATTGAGACGCTTCTGTCACCCAAACTGGGACATTCACACTTAACAGTATAACGACCATCTACTTTCAAATCAATGAAACAAACTAATCAGCTAAATCACATAAAACCATTTATCCCTCATTGCTTGAATCCATTTCTCAAGAGAAGACATAGGTAAACTTAATGTTTAATTAAAACTCATTTAAATCAGTTTATCTCTGCCTTTGTGTCTGTGTGCTACTTGCATGCAGTGAGAGGAACCACCCCGAGCCATGCGAACGCCACCAGTGTGTAATGGAACCAGTAGCGGATGGCCGTGCCCACACTGGTCAGCAGGCCGGCACAAATGTCCTGGATGGGCAGGCGTGAGGGCATGTCTGGCGAGTAGACTGAAGAGGAAAAGTGTAAGAGGGAATCAGAGACATTTAAATGATCTGATAATAATATAAATATTCTTAACATTGTGTATCAACAAAGCAGATTACACACGTTAAAAGGGCCGATTCAAAAGGAAGCCAAACAGCCCCATCTGTCTGTTGTTTAGGAAATTTGATGCCGTTTAATATAAAAGTGGATGATCCATCAATGTCACATGTACTTACTCGGCGTGAAAGCAAATCTGTGCTTGCATAATTCACAGTACTCCTTCCTGCTGTGCTTCAGCCACTGGACCAAACTGTAAAGCAACATTTTAGAAGGTCACAAGTAGTGCACAATTCATTACATTACACATATATTTATTCATTTAGCTGACGTTTTTATTCAAAGCAACTTACAATTGCTATAAATGTCAGAGGTTGCATGCCTCTGGAGCAACTTTGGGTTAAGTGTCTTAGTCAGTGAGAAGATGTAGGCTCAGATGAAAAAAAAAAGTTGATGTGTGCTTTTATTTTGCCCATAATAAAGACACGCAGCTTGTTCTGACATAGGCTAGACACTGGCATTAACAACTGGGTTATGTAAGGGGATCATTAAACCAGCTGATTCTGACACATATGACAGAATTAAATAACTGTATTTTAAGACCTACACAGAACAGGGTTATACTTATGTTTCAAATCAACTTACATTATTTCAGATTCCCACTCTAGCCCCCACAAGGTTTGATGTATCATAACTAAACTCAGAAAAGGTTTTACCAAGATCAGCACTACAGTTCCACAACAGCTGGACTTTCTGTGGGTAATTGGCCATATTATCTAGTTAACTTGCTCAAAATCAACAGACACACTGTCACACACATTCTGCTATGCTTCTGTAAATGGAATCATTTGTAAACTTCATCAGTATGCCTGCTACCTGAGTGTTAGCGGGAATTTGTATTTGATTCTAATTTAGTAAGTAACCATAAGGAAATAACATAAACATAGCAAGGTTATCTACATCCTGTTTTAATATTAGTTAAACATGCAAGGAGATGCTTTTTAATTATTCTCTCCAGATAATACAGTGGGCAGAAATTGATTGGTGTAAATGTTGCTGGTATTTTCTTTGTGACAGTAGGTGCTGCTGTAAAATTAGGTCCAGTAGAGAACACCCAACTCATGCCTGTGTTGGTCTGCACAGGCTGGTATAAAGACGACGCTTGAGTTGGTCACACAAAGATAAATGTGTGTGTGTTTGTGTGTGTTGTTTCACTGATACTCTGAGGATAACAAGTTACAGGACAGTATCAGTACCCCATTTGAGGGAATGGTATTTAGTTTGGAGTTCATGTGTTATATGTGAAATTTACACTGAATTTGTAGTAGTTTCGTGTAATTCTTGTGATGGCAGCCACCAGGTGATGTACATGAACATGTAAACGGACTGAAGTGGTTCTAGGTTAGAAGGGAAATACATATGGACCTGTTTTTATCGTTATTTAATTGTTTTGTTTCACCATTTTCATGCAGTCATCAGTGCAATTATTCAAGAGTTTTCGACTTAGATCATTTTTAGTGCCAAAATGCTGGTAGTTGAAACTACTTATTTTCATTCAGACAGTGAAGTATATTATACAGGAGCTACAGCCAGTTTAAATGTTAAGTGAGATGTACACTATGTGACTGGAATGTAACTGTATTGTGTTTCCCATTAATTAACGAGACTCCAGGTTAGCGTCTTTATTCTGTCATTTTCTCACTTTACAAATACCAGTGTTGTAGTATGAGAGTCTGACCTGAAGAGAGGTTATGAAGTCTTCATTGTACACAAAACGAGAATCACATACACAATTACTTACTAATTATTCTTTGATTTAGGATTGCTTTAAAAACATTAAATAAATACATTGACCTTTTTGCTGTTTCTTCAAATTGTTTACTAGAGCATAAAACCTTTAAAATAGATCTCGCCTATTTATTTTGCTTTCAAAGTGCAACAGATTCATGTATTTAACTTTAAAAAGCATGGCCCCGGACGTATCTAAAGGATAGAGGTCCACCCAAAACAGTACAATCCTGTGTAATCCGTGTAATTTTTAACAATAACTAAAGATACAGAAGATAGCATCACCAAAAGTCTATGTTTTTTTTGATACAGAAATATGCTTTGGTTAATGACGATAAAATCAAATTTGAAGAATTTCCTCAAAATGGATTGTGGTTTTGATACAGCAGAACAAACATGGTGCTTGAGCTGGTCAAACACATATAAACTTGTTTTGTCGGATCCTTACTGCTCTGCAGCCATCCAGGACTGCGCAGCAAAATCCAGGTTCCCCTGGGCTTGAGGCCGGTAACACAAACACCCAGCACAACTATACTATTCAGACACAAAAGACTGTTATTCTAAACTTTTGTGGGGGGTGACTGTAACCTAATATGAATACAGACTGAGGTTCAACAATTACCACAGAACAATCCAGGCCTGGCCTTTGCTTCTGCCTGGGGATATCGATGCACCTGACCCGCTTGTCACCAGACAAGAGCAGTGCATCTCTAAAATACCTGCAGAGCTGGTTTACTCTAGGCCAGTATCCACACCCTAAGGCCAGTGACTCGGGGATACTATGCAACCTCAAACCCATTCTGCATCGTTTCATGGTTCTTCAATTATATTTGCTTTAAAGCCATAGCTTTGGGAATAACCATAAGGCATGAAATGCACCAGGTTATACAATTAAATCATTCACCCAATATAACAAATAACTATACTGTATTAATCCTATTAAATGAAGTATGTAAACATTTATCCTGGTTTCTTTTTTAGACTATTACATTAAAAGCAACCTAGGTAACACAGATTTTTTTCCGAAGACAACAAGTCTTTCCTGGCTTAGTTTCATAAGACATTGTGTTCATGTGGAATACAGCTAGAACAGTAACAACTGTGTTGGGAAAATGGAAATATGTGAAACATTATACTTGTTTTTTTTGTTTTTTTAGAAATAACAGATTACACTAGGTTAAATAAAACCTGCACAATGAGTTATACACAGCTTATCCTTTAGGGTGACAAATGCAACATGTACACTTAAAATAGTGTCCAACCATAGCCTAATAACTCACATTAGTGTCAATGGTCTTTTTGTGCACATACGTACAGTATATGTTTAATACGGGGGTTCGTTTGGGAGAGCCAAACACACTTACCATTCTTGGTGGATAAACTTGATACTGCCAGTGCAGACACAGGGATGATACAGGGGTTTGTCTGGGGTCCCCTCAGAGCGGCACACACGACAAATATCCGCTACACACACAAACAAACACACACACGAAAACTGAGTGAGTATGCGACACCCATCCCCAAAGCCAAGCAAACCAGAGATGTGCAGACAGGGAGTAGAGGGACTGGGTTGTATTAATAGAGGTGTCTTTTGGATGGGAGTAACTAATCTAGAGGTATAACGCGTTTGTAAGATACTTAAATAAGCAAGAAGCATAACGTTAACGTTACATTTACGCGAGTTGCACAAGAAACTTCGCTTATCTAACTTTACATATATGGCCATACATCTGGAGAATAATGACATCACCAGCGCTAGTCCCTTTTACGTTCTCGGCTAGTTCACCTCTGCTTCACACGGTGCTTTAATGTTGAGCTCGGTTGCATTAAAACAACGTTTATCAGTCATATCCTATCTTCCAAGATTTACTCAACATTCAATAGACAGGCTAATGAGCTATATTAGTCGGCTAAGTTAACCAGTAGCAGGCCAGCTCGGCAGGAAGTGAGATACACGGACGAAGCTAACGCTAGCAAACCACAGCCCTTTGGCTATTTACCTTCTTCGGCCGTATCCATGTTGTTTGCTAAGCACCGGTCACCGTTTCTTCCACTGGAGTACCTTGGACAGTGAACCCATCCACAACAGAGACAATATTGTTTAGCTAGCTAGACTAAGCCAGCGAGACGACGAGTGTGTCCTTCTGTGTCGGATGCATTGACAATCATAAAATGGTTTCCCCACAGCCTGAACACCAGCGCTTTCTCCGTTGTGTCCTCTCACGTCAAGTCTGTGCACACTACTAAACGAAACGTTTTATTTTCACGGTGTATTTTTCATGTAAAACAACAAACTTGAAAAAAAGCGTCACATCCTCCGTGTTGCTGAAATGACAGTTGAAAGCTGGGAGACAAATGGCTAGCTAAGCTGGCTAACGCATGCGCCAACGTCACTGCTTGCTCCTGTCACAGAGTTCTACTTTACCGCAGCGGATCAACATTTACGGCAGGGAAACCTCCATAACAACTGTCACGCATTGCGTCACGTGGTTAGTGAACGACAACCTACCGTTTTTATCTTTAAATATCGGTTGGAATGATATTATATAATATATAAAGTATATCCCTTTATTTACACTGCAGAAAGTGTTGTTAGTTTCTTCACTTTTACACTCTGAGACTTTCAGAACCTGGGTATCAAATGTCTATCCTGTATATATTTATTTTTATTTATTTACTTATTTGTTTTATGTTCTCTCTTTTTTTCAGTATGAGTTTTTTCCATTTATTTATTTATTTTGCATAATACAAAACTAACAATTGTAACCTCTTAGGACAAACATAGTCCAGTACTAAGTATATAAAAAATAAGGTGCAAGTTACAGTTGCACTTATAGACTACACAAACAGCTAGAAAATAGGAAAGGAACAAACAAACGATCAAAACATTACTGGAAAGGAAAAAAATAAAATAAAATAAATAAGTATCCATTTTAACCTGGTTGGGGTCCAATTAAATGACAAATCTGTCAAAAGTGTGTAAGCCTTCTTGGAATCTTCATTGAATCTAAGTAAAGAGATAGCTCTTTCAGAAAAAACAATGAAATGTGGGGTGTTTTTTAAGAATTTACATTTGTGTAAAAAGTATTTCGCTAAAATGATCAGGTTTTTGTATAAAAATTCCAGTTTTCTGTTATTCTCCATTATAAGACTCAATCCACATTACAAGTCAAGGCTGGTATGATCAGATTACCATGTAACTGCCAATCTTGGAAGTCCTCCCAAGTAATTTAGAAATATTACAAGAGAATATTAAATGTTGTCAATTGTTTACGCATTCATTAGAGTCAATGTTAAATATTAGTCGTAAAAATTCTTTGCAGGGATATATGTCATTCATTATTTTAAAATGAACTTCTTTAGCTTTAGGTGGTATAGGGAATTTGAGGTATTCACATCTAATTCTCTAAGAGGTCACAGAGGTGTATTTCTGTAATATATAGCATATTCTTTTAAGAGGCGATGGAAAACATTTCTTGGTTAGAGAAGATCTTAAAAACTTGTCATTACATTTCTCATCCAAAAAAGACCATGCTTCAATAGACAATGTGGGAAGGTTAAGTACCCACATAAGTGTGTATACTAAGGACCCGGCCCCCCTAACCATTTGAATAAGAGCTTTTGGAATTGCTCCGATTACAGCACAGTAGGCTATTCTCTACTAGTACAGTATGAGTTACCTATATTGTCTGCTGCTATGTTCAAGTGTTCTGTAGTTTCATTTCCACATTTCATTTCCATTTTTTGTGGATGGATGTGTACACAGTGACACGATACACAGACTTGTTTGTATATTTTCTACATTTTCAATTTTAAAAAAATAATAAAAAAGGAGCAACCTTACGATATACATTCATATGTATATAAAATCAAATATCTATTCGTGCTTAACTGCGACATCTGCAGGATGTTACATGGACCAACAACTTTGACATTACATTTCTGGAACATTACAGACCAGGCCAGAGGTACAGCAGATCAAAGACCCATCGGGTTAATCTTGTGAGAAATTTCTTTCTCTTGCTATTTCTTTTCTTTTTTTTAACTTAATTATCCTTAATTACTTCCCAGTGTATTTATTATATTTTGCATTTAAGGTCCTCAACTTAAAACTTTATTCCTGTCCTTTCAGCAGGCGTTCCCTTTTCCCAGTAACTATTGTTACTGCTTTATTTTTTACTTCCAATTAACCACTTATTGTTTTACTATCATCT